>CM032473.1:18184184-18913351 GCA_019059595.1 Marasmia exigua
TGTTTTCCGAGAGGTTGTTACCCCGAAATTGACTTGTCTCGTCTAATAGCTTAAAACCCGAAATGCTTAAGTCCGGTTAGCTTCATCTTAAGCTACCGTCCAACTGAACTTAGAAAGCAGTTGAATCGCCCTTGATTTATGACCAATGCATATTGCACTTGGATTTAATATACTTTATGAGCTTTGGGTGTATTTGATGAAGATGCGCGTATCAAATGTGAAAGATTACCAGAGTCCCTAAACCTGCATCGTATAAAAGAAGCATACCCCGGTCTCCAAAGCAATAATAAAAATAAAAATTTTAAGTTCTTCACTTTTGTACATGTAGCATCTATCGCAACTCGCATCTCGTCATGTAGGTAGGTGCCCACGATACAGGGTTATCCTAGTGTGGGATCTACAGACTGATCTCCTGTATGTTACACTTCGTTAATTTTGTTTATATATTTTTGTTAGCTTAAGTTTAAAGTGCCATAATGTAATGTAACAATTATCTGTAATAAATTATTCTTATTCTTATTCTAGCTTGGACAAACCGTTTCTATGAGGCCGTGGTATTACGCCGGTCGAGCTGGCCCATTCATGCCGAAGCGTGGTATTCTCAAGGTTATAGCTATATCAATTGTCTCTAGCAACGATTGATAGTTCTTATTACGACGATGTTTAAGTGAAAATACCAAATTACCTTACTATTTCAAATATTTATACAAATTAGAAATTATAAACGTGTTCTATAGACCCTTATTTTCCGAAACCTTGCTACCAAAAGTCCTGTATCACTAATGAAAAGAAGAAACGGACAATCGTGGACTTCCTTTATGGTATTGTAATAATACATAAAACTAATTGCCCCTAACTAATGGATATTAGAAACAGTAAAATAATACGTTTGTTAAAAGGAAAATCGTGTATTTGAGAAGAGCCATAGCAATATTTTTATTTAATACCAGTGTGGTATTTCCATTATGAATAATTAAAATAGTAATCAATTATAGACCTTGATATTATTTTTATATCTATCAGTTTTATTTCTACCGTAGTTTGTATATCAGACTAAAAAAACTGGCCAAGTGCGAGTCGGACTCGCCCATGAATGGTTCCGTAGCAGCAAGTAAGATATAGAAATTAATGCTACATAGTTCTGGTCCCTATCCGATGTCAATTAAAATTTACAATAAACTCCCAAACAATATAAAAAATTAAAAAAAAATCACAAAGTTCATAACCCTCCTAAAACACTTTCTTATTAACAAAAGCTACTACTCAATAAATGTATTTTCAAAGCCGTCAACTTTATTATTAATAAAACATGTTACATTTCGCCGATATAGCTATAAAATGTCTGCCCCTCTTCTTCCGTTTTGCTATGCCTGTCAAGGCGCATATTATGTAAACTGTATATCATGTGCAATGCAAATGAATAAATAAGAATAAAAAAATACTTAATTGTAAAACAAATGGGTTGACTAAATGGAAGGTAAATTGCGGTTTGCAGTTTATAACGTATTAAAAAAAAAACTACTTACCAGATCTAGTTCAAACCAATTTTCATTCCTAGTTTTAATGGTAATGTATATCGTATATTATAGAAGTTAGAGGTGGGGGGAGGGAGACACATTTTACCACTTTTGGAGCGTCTCTTGCGCAAAGAATTAAGTTTAGAAAAAAACTATATTAGAAACATCAACATCATTTTTAAATCCCAAAAATAGGGTTTCAGCTCTAAGTATAGGGTCCCCCAAAACAAATAATGTTTTTTCCTATTTTTATGTAAAAATCGTAATGCGGTTAGCAAAATATCTATTTACCAAGTTTCAATAGTATTGTTCTAACAGTTTCGGAAGTGCAGAAAAGTGGCTGTGACATTTGAACGGACGGACAGACGAACAGACATGACGAATATTTAAAGTTTCCGTTTTGTTCCATTTGGCTACACTAAAAAGATACTATTTTTAATGTGATAGGTGGCAGACGAGCAGACGGATTACCTGATGGGAAGCAACTGCCATCGCCCATGGATACCCGCAACAAAAGAGTGGAGTCACAAGTGCGCTGCCAACCTTTAAACCCCCTTTTCACCCTCACCCACGCAGCGAAACACAGCAAAGTGCTACTTCACACCGGTTTTCTGAGAAGCCGTGGTATCACTCTGGCTGAGCTGGCCCATTCATGCCGAAGCGTGGCTCTCCTATAGTCAAAAGCTGCCACGGACTAACCATAAATCGTCCTCTCATCATAGCGTGGGATTCCTGGTTGCATCCTAAGCTGTCACTCTGGAGCCTAGGATACATTTAGACTATGATTTAGGATTTGGAGAGTCTCGTAATAACAATGAAGCTACTACCAATCCGAACTTCGCAAATCTATCCAGAAGAACCAGACCAACTTTAATCATGGTTACACCTTTTCAGAATCTATCCGAAACGAGCAGGTTTACTCACACCGATGAACTAATGGTAGAAATACGCATATCGATTTGAATCAGAGATGCATGCTCGGATTTGAACCATGACACCCCGTATGAAAGTTATGTACTGACACACTGAGCTACCAGAGCTTATTTACCATAAGTCCTATTGACGACAAAATAAATGATGATGGCACATAGTAAAATAAAGATAAAATGAAAATGGCATTTGATACGTATTATACTTGTGTGTCAGCATCTAAAGTAGCGGCGAGCATCAAAATTAGCTTAACACTTTAGTACCATGTCGAAGTAACATTTTTTACGTCATCATCATTATTTTATCCAAAGACGTCCACTGCTGGACATAGGCCTCCTCCAATGTTCTCCACAGAGATCGGTCCTGTGCCACCCGCATCCAATGGATTCCCGCGATCTTTACCAGATCGTCAGTCCACCTTTTTTTTTTTTTATTATATATGAGAGGTGGCAGACAAGCAGAGGGATCAGCAAATGGTAAGCAATTCCGGTAACACCCGCAACACCAGTGGAGCCACAAGTGCGTTGCCAATCTTTTCCCCTTCCCCCCATTGGGCCTCCGGTAACCTCACTCACACGGCGAAACACAGCGCAGGCGCTGCTTCATTCCGGTTTTCTGTGAGGCAGTGGTATCACTCCGGCCGAGCCGGCCCATTCATGCCTAAGCGAGGCTCTCCCACATTTAAGCTTGTAGAAGGCCTGCCACGGCTGCGACTCCCTGTACGTGGCCTCCACTCGAGGACCTTTCCGCCCCAACGGCCGTCTATTCTCCTCGCTATGTGCCCTGCCCATTGCCACTTTAGGCATGCAATCCTTTACGCATTTTTTTATGCAATTTTTTACGTACTCAATAGAAACTGACTATAATAGACAGAACAGTTACTTTGACATGGTACTAAAGTGTTAAGCTATTTAGATGCTTAACGTTCGTAGTAAAATTAAAAAATACCATCAACTCTGCGGTACTTATATCCATAGTCTCAAGTCACAAGATATAAAGACAAGAAGCTTTCAAAAACAGGAACATTTATGAAATTTAACACACTCATATAGTTAAATCTTCTTAACTGCAGTATTTCAAACAGTTGTAATTTCGAGGCTCTATTAAGAGAGCTTAGCAGACATATTGGAAATCTTTTCAGACCGCAACACCCTTATGGAAACGCGTAACTGCTAGCCGAGAAAATTGTAGTTTGTCAAGATGCAACTCATAATAATAATCCAATAAACCATTATACTTTGGAAACTAGGCCTCACTTGGTTTAGGCCGGTGACTGTAGACTGGGGCTAAGTACTGAAATATTTTAAACAATGTTTCGAGAGAAGAGTAAATAACTTACTTATCACGTTCTATATCACTCGAAAGATGACGATTATTCTCTCATCCTCGACTTACCTGAAAGAAATTAAAAAACTTTTATTAGTGCGATTGACAAAAAATATTTTCATATTACCAATATTAAAACGCCGGTAGCTACTAAGTGGGTTTAAAATGTAACTTGTCAATGTCAAGTTGACTTTTATACTGAATTTATATATAACTTGACATTTATAAATCCCTTTTAATTTAACTTGGCATATGACATATTTTTATATGTAATAGGTGGCAGACGAGCAGACGGATTACTTGATGGTACGCGATTGCCGCCGCCCATGGACACCTGCGACACCAGTGGAAGTTTAATTAATTAATTTGAACTGAGAACGAATGAATGTACGAACTGTCAAATATTATAGTGCTCATTGTGTTGCTTAATTATTACCTGTTCTTTATTGAATTAAACCTGTAATTTGGTTAAAATAAATGAAATTCAATCAATTTAATTCCTGGAGCCCAATTTTCGGGCTTGTGATATTTTAAAAACATGGCGGAAATCACCTAAAAACCATACAAAAGAACTATGTTTTAGTGATATAATGTCGTATAAAAATAAATGTCACGAGCACGAGAATTGGGGTCCTCACCAATTGATCACCAATCAATTGGGGTACGCAGCGCCTGTCAGTTTAGTTTAAGCAATATGAATAAACTTCTGCAACGAATTTGGTACTTCTCGCTACGTCGTAGCATGGTCATAGTAAGTTACGCTTGCTACGGGCTACGTTACGACACGGTTTTATCGTAGCATGGAGTGCTACGAAACATCGTACGTGGAAACATCGTGGGTATTAATTAACACAATATTTTAAATTACATGTACGATATTGATACTGGCTACGATTTTGTTATGATACGGTGAAGTCTATTTATAAATTCATAAACTCACTTATGTAGTTTTTAACATTTTTTGAAAAAAAATTGTGTAATTACAACTTCAAACAAAGTTGCGGCTAAATATAACATTAGTCGACTAATAAGTTTGTTTGAAATTAAGTTACTTATTGCATTATAAAAATAGTAAATCACATCCACGCTTAGACATGAATTTGCCGGTTCGACCGGAATGATACCACAGCCTCACAAAAAACAAACGTAAACCAGCTTCTCTACTATGTAGGTTGCTTGAGTATCGGAGGCCCAATCTAGTAGAAAGAGGCGTTTAAAAGTTGTCAGCGCACTTGTGACTCTACTGGTGTTGCGAAATCGCTACTATCAGGTGATCTGTCTCTGAAAAAACACGCAAATACACGTAATTTGAAACAAAACTAACGTAGGTTATGAAACAAAAATAAATTATTCCACGAGAAAAACAATAAACATGCTGGATAGACCAGGTTGAAAAAGATCTTGCTCACCCACAGCAGCCGCACTGTCGACAGGTGGCCCAAAACAGACCAGAATAGCAAAATCTCGTGACGGAGGCCAAGATCCACTTCAGTTCACTGAGCCAGCCAGGGTCATTTAACTTAGTACTTTTTCCCTTAGTATGGGAAAACGTTGTTCAGCAGGTTTTCGTTAGATGGAGCTTATAAAAAGCTGATATAGCTTTAAAAGCAATCAAGCTTACGTTTCGGCGTTGATTTCGGTAGATGTCACTATGCATTTTCACATCACGCTAGTAAAGCGTGTTTCCGAAAGAATGACTCCAAGCCGCCTCCCCACATTTGTAGGTTTAAAAAGTATGGGAAATTAACCAGAGATCTAGAAGGTACCTAATGGGGATTTTGTTATATAGTAAATAAAAATATTTTTGATATTGTATTTAATCGTCTCCCTGACTGTTTCTCGAAGGTGACTGTTCTACATAGCCGTTGAGTATTGATCGTTTTCCTCTAGATGGCGCTAGGACTGGCTAGCCGACTGATGCCTCAATCTAAGTTTATATAAGTTACTCTATGGAGCCAACGTATTAAGTACAAGAAAAACGCATTAGCAAAAATTTACCATACCCTTTAAAGTTTACTTTCCTCAGCTTTGTACCAAAACCTTTAACTCCAAACGAACACATCTTGAAAGGGAGCAACGGATCCGGCTGGCCAAAGCTCTGCCACGTCGTCGTTATTCAATTTACATGCAAATGGGGGTAGGAGGGGTGCCAATAGTACGCTGATGTATCGCGTCAGAACGTGTCCTGTGAAAATAGGGGACGGTCCAAGATACGAGAAAAAGCGGGCCAATATGTGAACTTACAATGAATTTCATATTAGATTTCTAAAGATTTTTATGTAAAACAATACACTCGAGAAAAGGTGTCACCGAAGTCGGCTCCCAAAACTATCTTGTCAATTATTCAACAGGGATTAGGCGCCGTCTTCAATAACACTTTTGGTCGAGTGTACTGTTATAAAATGTTATTAAAAGTGTATGTTATAAAATGTGTTAAAAATGTTATTTAGCACTTTTTAGTTCGTGGTTTTTATACGCGGTTTTTTTATCGAAAAAAAAATTATTTCATGCTTTTAGTGATTCATTTTTCGGTAGCCCCCTCTACCTCCCCATCTGCCAATTACCATCAGCCTAGTTGTGAATACGATATTGAAAGAGTTACCTTTAACTCCTAACCGTTGAAGAGATGACTATCCATCATCAGCTGACCCACAAAAATAATACAACCAGGCGTAAATACTAGTGCAGCTTTGATAAAAAATACAAAAACATTTTATGTGCCTATAAAATTTGAAGGTTGCCCTCGATTTATCCTGAGATCCCTTCATCAGATCCTGAAGTGATGAAAATAGGAAGAGTGCAAATAGTATGCTGATGTATGTATGATGTATGATCGTGTCTTGTAGGATGGGCGTGGTGCTAAGATAAAAGAAAAAGCCGGAAGAATCTCTGATTTTTTGGTTCAATTTCAAGTAATAAAAGTCAAATGTAGTATGGGAAGGGTCTAAACCAAAAGAATAAGCGGGTAAGAGGTTCAAAAATGAAACTTTTTTTAAATCTATAAAATAAACTAATGCCGCATTTAATGAAGATACATTATCTTCTGAAGAGACTGTATTAAAGCGCTTTTTTATAACTTGCACCACACAACATAGCGTGCAAAATATGACGCTACAGTAGGTGTCTCGGTTATTGATAGGGACCAGATAGGTCAGCAGGTTCGGCTCCGGTTCGGGTTTTTTAATAATGTCTAAATGTGGCTGGAGATTTATCGAGGACTGGGTTGCGAAAGGAAAGGAATTTGATACTCTATAGTCAACAACGAGATGACAAAAAAGTTTACCTACGACCTACCAAAAACAGAAATAAGTCGACAAATTTGTGTAAGTGTAACAGTGAGAGAGCCACGCTTCGGCATGAATGGGCCAGGCTCGACCGAAGTAATACCACGTCCTCACAGAAAACCGGCGTGAAGCAGTGCATGCGCTGTGTTTCGCTGCGTGAGTGAGGGTGCCGGAGGTCCAATCAGGGGGGGAAGGGGGTAAAAGGTAAGGCAGCGCACTTGTGACACAACTGGTGTTGCAGGTGTCCATGGGCGGCGGTAATCGCTTACCATCAGGTGATCCGTAGGCTCGTCTGCTACCTATATCATAAAAAAAAGTACTTCGTTTGCCATGATCTGACAATATTCTCATCAAAAATCTAAATCCATACACCGTGCTTTATAACGGTCTTACTCCCTTATCGAGGGCATTATGCTGACGAAAACAAACATTTTCTCTCAAGGAACATAGGGTCTTATCTCAGAAAAAAAAACACCTTCCCATACAAAAGTAATCAGCTGATTGGTGCAAATTGTTTGGGAAGGCTATTTTTTTTAGATTGGACCCTATGCTTCCTTGGGGGAAAAATGTTGTTATCATCAGTAAGATGACCTCCATAATCCCGAGTAAGACGGTTAAAAAGCGCGATGTATGTGCAAAAGCTGGCTAACTGACAGTTCTATCAATGAAGGGTCTAAACTATATGGGTTGGATACTTAAAATTGTGCACTGGGGTTCTTTTCATAGCCTAAAAGAGCACTGAAAAAGATTTTTTTGTAAATTCGCCCTCCAAGGGGGTAAAAGAGTGGTTCAAAGTTAGTTTGAAATCTTGTTGATTTTGAAGTTATTCAAATGAAATGACCTTCGTCGATAGTCATGAAACACATATAAAATGTTTTTTTCTAATTTTGTTTTATTTATATGAGAGGTGGCAAACGAGCAGACGGATCACCTGATGGTAAGCAGTTCCGCCGCCCATGGACACCCGCAACACCAGTGGAGTCACAAGTGTGCTGCCAACCTTTTGCCCTCCCCCCCCATTGGGCCTCCGGTAACCTCACTCACACGGCGAAACACGCCGGGTCTTCTGTGAGGCAGTGGTATCACTCCGGTCGAGCCGGCCCATTCATGCCTAAGCCTGGCTCTCCCACATCTCCCAAATCATCCCATACAGTTAGAAAAATTTAGTCCAGAAATAATTTACTAAAATGACTAAAGTAAAAATAACATAGGAATAAGAATAAATAAGAAGATAAGTAACCTGTTTGTTTGGTACAAGCAGGCCATTATAAACCAATAACATAATGTGTACTCAATAGCTGTCACATCAAGGTTACCTGACCTGCCACCCTCGAAATTGGCTGCGGTCCCGGCCTGAGCTTGCGGTTCAAACCAATACTCTCGTTGCTACAGACGTCATTTCCGCCGGACGATTGTCTGTCTCTGTAATGACTGGTAGATGGGATTGTAATTGGAGATGTGTTTATCCTTTAGTAACCCCACGTACTCGCACGAGTACAAAAACTTTGAATAAAACATCACCTTTATCATCATGATTACTCACAACGTTTTGCATGTATTTAGTCGACACATACTGAAACAACATAATAATCACATAGATTTTTTTAAATAACTCCGGCCCCTGTAGGTTCATACATACTGTGTTTATACAAGTCGAGATAAAAAATATAAACACCAATCGGCGAATCAAGTTTGCCCACCTAAGTCCAATCTACAAGAATGCGAGCAAGATGCAACTTTTATACCTATTGTATATACCTACATTAGGCAAGAACGCAAATATTTCTGTGCGTTCTGTGAAATATGGTACAAGTCGACTTACATCGAATTTGATTTTCTTCTTGCTACTTCATCACAAAAATATCCTCTATTATTCTGTCTAATCAGACGGAAAAATGGAGGATTTTTTTGCAAGTCAGATCAGACAGAAAATTAGAGGATTTTTTTGTGATGAAGTAGCAAGAAGAAAATCAAATTCAATATAAGTCGACTTGTACCACTTTTCACAGGACGCACAGATTTGCTTTCTTCCCAAAATGGAGGATTTTTTGCATGTCAGATCAGACAGAAAATAAGAGGATTTTTTTGTGATGAAGTAGCAAGAAGAAAATTAAATTCAATATAAGTCAACTTGTACCACTTTTCACAGGACGCACAGATTTGCTTTCTTCCAAAAATGCTTCATATTTTTTATGTGATAGTTGGCAGACGAGCAGACAGATCACCTGATGGTAAGCGAATTCAATTAATCAAAATTGTAATTAAAAGTTAATGTTTTTTAATTTAAGTTTAAGCGAATTAAAGCTATTTTCATGAAACAAACGCATTTCATTAAATATTTTACTCTCTAGTGGCCATTGATCATGATGTGGTTTGCGGATATCATTGATATGCTTTTCAAAATGGAAAACTGAACGTGCGGCTACTTTGTGAAATGGTCAAGATTATTTTGTTACACCAATCGTAAAATAGTTGCATTAATTTACGCGAAAGCACTGTAAGTGCTTCGTTCATGTTTAACATGGCGGTCACTAAAGTCAATATTATACAAATAAATTATATGATACAGTAAAAAAGTAAAAGTTTGCAGATTTTAAGCCTAACATTTAAATCAGTTAAAACAATTCTCCAAGTTATGTCCTCCAGGTGATTCAGTTTGGCTCTTAGAAATCCTTCACGTACACAAATACACACAATATTTTTATAAGAAGATGACAGTCATGTTAGCACAATTTTAATAACAGCACTAAGAACGTAATACTACCCTCGAAAAGCACAAAAGACATCCTTACATCTTTATGAAAGGATCCGAGAGTCATATGATTAAATAACCCTTCCCTGTACACCTTCGTCATAACTGATTAATTATGTACAAAACAAAGGAACTATGTTAGTGTGAGAACTTGTGACTAGTGATGGGATTAATTTAGGAGATATTTTATCGATAGCTATGCCTAAAAATAAAAGAAACACGTAGCATGTCACTTGCAAATCCTGGATCATGACCCATACGTACCCCATGATACCAAATGTTTTAAGTTGTTTTAATCTACTTAACTTCAAGTACAATGTATGGACTGACGGAATAATTGGACATTTCAAAGTAATCGTGTAACACTTCAATTTTCTTTCCCTAAAGATAGATGTTAAAGGATTTCAATCTTAGCGCGTTACTAATTTTCAAATTTAACTACTTACATTAAAATTGTCGATATACAATTCTCAATTCTAACTACAATCTTTAACACAGGAAAAGCGCACCTCCCTATCTTAACATTCGGTTTATTTTTGCTCCGAATTACTTCCTCGCCGACAAAAGGCTTTACTAATGGTGTGTGAACTGATTTAATCTAGCTTTATGTCTGTCTCGGACTGGTTACTCTCTTTATGGGTGGTTTTTGCTCCGTTAGATATTTTTATTTGCGTCTCAACTAAGGATATTACAATGTTAAATAATATCGAAAATGGTTTCCACCATCTTGTTTTATCATCAATCAGTGTCGTTTAAATTAATTCAATCGCAGTGTTTTCAATCTCGTTTCTGTATTTTTTTTGTAATGAAACGTGTAGTTATCAAATAAAACAATATTATCCGACAACGTGATTTTTTTTTATCACAGTCATTTCAAATTAGGTAAATGGTGTCACAGATAAGTTCAACTACTAAGCTTCTTTAATTATATTAATTAGTAATAAGAATTAACCAAGTAGGTCTGATCATTTGATTCAACTTGCTACCTATTTAGATCAATCACTATATTCTTTTGAGGAAAAAGTTGACAATCACGATTTATTTATATTATTGAACTTGGTTCTCATTTCAAATTTGTTTTTGATGGGATTTTTTGTCGTGTGTGGTCTCAATCTCAATTTCAAATTAATTTTTATTTTTATTGTTCTTACAGTCAAGACAAAATTGACCAATTAAACTCAGAAGCTTCCAATACCTCGAACAATAATTTCCACCAAAAATTCTGGTCTCGAACCCGAAAAGAGCAAAACTTAACGAATATCTGCCACGCCAGACGGAAAAGTACTATTTTTGCTCTTATCCTAAAACGTGACTAATAAGTACGACATTGTAGCTTTAGACTCTTTACAGATTAACGATTTTGTGATGTATTTGGTACCATAGGCAAACTTAATGACAAAAGGCATTGTCTTCCTCGTCAACTTACCGAGCCCGGGGTACTCAATAGAACATTTTCAGATCTAATTCTCCGAATCACTCATGGGTCTCACAGACATGGAACCTCGCTGGGTCCCTCATCTAAGCGTGATTATAATTCCCATCATCATCATCATCATCAGCCTATCGCAGTCCACTGCTGGACGTAGGCCTCTCCAATTGTTCGCCACTGTGATCTATCCATGGCTTCTCGCATCCAGCTCTTGCCAGCCATCCTGCGCAGATCGTCCTCCCACCTAGCCAGAGGGCGCCCTACATTACGTTTGCCAAGACGCGGTCTCCACTCTAAAACTCCTTTACCCCATCGGCTGTCGGTTCTGCGGTTAATATGGCCAGCCCACTGCCACTTAAGCTTGCTAATTCGGCTTGCTTGCTATTTAATTAATAATATAATTCCCAATTGCATCAAAAGCTGTCGCTTTGGAGCCCGAGGTACGCTTGGACCAAGATTCAGAATTTGAAGAGTCTCTTAATTACAATGAAGCGACTGCTGTCTGACCTTACCAACCCTTTAACGAGAGAACTAGACCAACTAACTTCCTGTCAGTCATCCACCAAGAGTCGGCGCAAATCCTAATCGATCTCATCTTTCCAGCAGTATCTTGGACGGCCGACTGTCCATCGCACAATAGGACGTCCCAGGTCCCTTCAAAACATAACGGTGGTATTTTTGTAGTATTCTCATTATTTCAGAATTCTATGACTCCCTGGGAATGTGGACAGTTTAGAAGATTTTTGAAATAATCCAGCCATATATCTTTTATATTGGGTTAGTCTGTAACGAGGCTACCATTTTCATCTTCTAGCAATTGCACCATTGGTTGGTATCGTTTTTTAACTTTTCTTACTTCCTTATAAAACATTCTGCTTTCATTAGGATAGGTCTTACATATTGCGCACCGTAGGGGAACTAGACCAACGGAATCATAATTACACGTTTCAGAAACTATCCGAAAAGTGCATATTTCCAGGCCAAAAGGCTTTCTTTCATCTTTGGGTAATTTAAAAAGGATAATGGTGCGACTAAAAAAAACATATAGCGCCTATAAGTAGCTTGTATAAACAAAACCAGCTTAATGTCTCTCCATACGTTAGTACATGCATCTAGTTTCATGGAGAGTGAAATGTACAATAGATGGTTCATTCTATAAGTAACCGGAATGAACTCGCTTCTATGCGTTATATACTCTCTTTCAGTCCATTGTAAGTAATGACCTTGGTGGTCTCCAAAGTACGTAGAACGTTTAATTTACGCGGGCACTGTTGCGCTGTGGCAACCCTTCCGATTTTGTGGCTGTGCTTGAACCCTGAGATATTATTTCAAACCGGTGGCTACACTGTGACAAATGCTTTATATTAATGACAGTCCATACTTGTTTACTACCTACGCTAGTCTAAAACCCTCGGCATCATCAAATGAAGACATTCCCGTTAAACCAGTGTTTCGTCCATTTAATGGGACGTTGAGTGTCCCTCTCAAGGGACGGTTAACGGGACATGCTAATTAAAATAAAATGGCGGACCGTGTTTGGGCGGAATGTTTGTATAAGTGGACTGGGCGGATTGTTGACTGTTGACGCTTCCCGAGCTGTGGTGCAATATAGTGCGGCATAGAAAAAAGTGTTTTGTTTTGGTCTGAGTTGAACGGGTTTTTAAATACAGACTGGCGTAAATTAGACTTTATTAAACTTTCATGGTCACTAACATAAGAATAGTTTATAACAGAATTGCTACCATAAACCTTATTTTTGAGTTTCCGATATTTCGGTCATGTTGGAAGTGCTATGGTCATAAATTCATCGTCAGCCCATTTAAGTCCCCACTGCTGGGGCACGGGCCCCCCTCAATCACATGAGGGGTAATTGCCATACTCACCACGCTTGGCAGACGGGTTGGCGAGGGTTTTGATATAAATGCAGAGTTTTCCTTCTCTGGTTGCTGATGATCATGCCAACAGCTTTACCTTAGTCGCCTTTTACGACACCGCGGTAAGAGTGAGGGTGGCCTATTCTACTCTGCCGGGACCACACGCCGTATGGTCATAAATTACAATTTAGGGAATATAGTGCGCAAGTGTCTGCGTAGATACTTGTACACTAATATTCTGCGTCAATGGCTGATCGCTGAGATTTCTCCTTAGCGTGTGATTCCCAGTTGGGTCCAAAGCTATCACTTTTAGTTCGGAGACCCTTGAACCACGACCCAGGATTCACAAAGTCTGATTTTTATAATGGCTGATTGCCATAATCAATGTTAGTTATGAGGACATTATTATCTTAACTATTTTTATGCTAGACGCGACAAAGAGCAAGCGGGTCATCTGATGGAAAGTAATTGACGCCGCCTATGAACATCCGAGAAATCAAAAAGACAAATCGCACGGAATGTAACGAAACTAAAACCGATATTACAATCGTAGGTTAACTGGATTATACCGGTGGAGTCCATGCGGCAATATATCAGTTGAGTTCATTTCTAATGGTCTAATTTAATGCTCGGATCTTACGCTGTCATCAGTGATATTAGTATGGAAACAAAGAGGAATATTGCAGCTAAGGTAATAATACTGTTAGCGTATAAACCTTTCTCTTTTCGATAGATTCTCTCATTGCTGAGGATGGAGAATCCTTTCCACTCTATCAACTAGCTGTGTAAAGAAT
This sequence comes from Marasmia exigua, assembly GCA_019059595.1. Lineage (NCBI taxonomy): Eukaryota > Metazoa > Arthropoda > Insecta > Lepidoptera > Crambidae > Marasmia > Marasmia exigua. The sequence continues at coordinate 18,198,091 of CM032473.1, forward strand.
CTATTTACTGTAAGCTATTCAAATTAAATTGAATTTAGAACAAGATGAGAAAAACACATCTCTTGATTTTAAATTGCATCACTCTATTCAGGTCAATGAACTGTTAACTATGTTACGCAACTTTATTAACAACCAGTAACAAACTCACCGAAACCTCACCACCCACGAACACAGTGGGAGAGCCACGCTTCGGCATGAATGGGCCGGCTCGACCGGACTAATACCATGTCCTCACAGAAAACCAGCGCGAAGCAGTTCATCGGATTGGGCCTCCGGTCGGCAGCGGACTTGTGACACAAATGGTATTACAGGTGTCCATGGGCGGCGGTAATAGCTTACCATCAGATGATCCTTCAGCTCGTTTGCCACCTATATCGTAAAAAAAACAAGTGAATTAGCCCAAAAACGGTATAGTTTGAAAAACTGTTCCCCTCCTTCTTAATTTAAAAACGGCCGGTCCAATTTGGAGGGCTCCTAATTAATTGATCTGAAGATTCGCGGAAATTGCTTCCACCTACCCACCCCCCACCACCAGCCTGTGTATCTTTGGCTTTAATTTAGAATTGTTAGCGCAAAGGGAAATGCAATTTACGTTAAATAATTGTTTGATTTCGGATATTCCGTCGCTTACCCTTCCTCTGGATCGTGATTCAGGTTATGAGGCTTGTCCCGGAGATTCGTGATAGGATAGCGGAATGGTGCTGTTGGTTTTTTTATTTATTTCAGGAACGAGTGAGTTTTTTAAACACAACCTTCGAGACGAAACGGTAAAGCTATTCACATAATAGGTAATGAATAGGTACACCTTTTGAATACTTAATCGGATAATGATGCAATATTGACTTTTTTCTAGATTTTAGTAAATATAATAAAAATATACTTCATATTCCACATATAACTAGCTACTACGAATAGAACCACTTATTAAGTACGTTAGCCGTGTGGTCCCCGCCAGAGTAGAATAGGCCACCCTCACTCTTACCGAGGTGTCGTAAAAGGCGACTAAGGTAAAGCTGCTGGCATGATCATCAGCACGCAGAGAAGGAAAACTCTGCAGTTTATATCAAAACCCTCGCCAACCCGTCTGCCAAGCCTGGTGAGTATGGCAATCACCCCTCATGTGATTGAGGGAGGCCCGTGCCCCAACAGTGGGGACTTAAATTGGCTGATGATGATGATGATGATGATTAAGTACGTATAAATAATAATTGGTATATATCACTTGTCCATAATTTCCATTCCATGATTTGGTAAACAGTCGTATTGTGAATTAAATGCTATAATTCCTAACCTTTACCCCAACCTCTAGGCACATTTTAGGAACCCAACACCCGTAGCGCTAACACAGGTGCTTCAGTGCAGTCAGTTCAATATATGTGAATGTATGTATAAATAATTATTCTGAATACACCGGCGTGAGAACACCCTGTTGGTCTAGTGGTTTAAGTATCGGGCCGCGATCTCAATTCCTGGGTCGAGCGAAAAGTATGTTGCGGATTTTTCGAACACAGCTCGGGTTTGTGATCACCAATCCGCATTTGGCAAGCGTGGTGATTAAGCCTAATCCCATCATAGTAGCGAAAACTTGAATTCTATGATGGAGGCCTTTGCCCTGCAGTGGGACAGTTTATAGGCTGATACTTTCATCGTCATCGTCAGCCCATTTAAGTCCCCACTGCTGGGGCACGGGCCTCCCTCAATCATATGAGGGGTAATTGCCATACTCACCACGCTTGGCAGACGGGTTGGCGAGGGTTTTGATATAAATGCAGAGTTTTCCTTCTCTGGGTGCGGATGATCATACCAGCAACTTTACCTTAGTCGCCTTTTACGACACCTCGGTAAGAGTGAGGGTGGTCTATTCTACTCTGCCGGGGACCACACGGCTGATACTTTACTTTACTTTCATACCAATAGAAATTACACATGTACATGATGTGCATACACTGTTGACTGCCTAGTTGGCACAGTGGGTAGTGCGTCCCACTTTAAGGCGACGGCTGCGCTTGGGGTTCCGGTTTCGATCAGCGGGTCGGGCAAAAATACCTGAGATTTTCTGTTAAGAAATTCTCAGTGTCAGCCCGGAGTCTGGAAGTTGGCGGTCTTGTACCCTCAGAAAGCACTTTAAGTCGTTGTTCCTGCACCTGACCCCTCTCTGGTCGTGTCACGCTGGTGTTTCACCGGAATATGAGGGCAAGGGAATAGAGAGTGCACTAGTATTTGCGCACACACTTGAGCATATCCTGCGTAAGTGGCTGATCGTTGGGATTGGCCGCCACGCCGTAGCCGAAATCGGTTGGAGGATATATTACATAGAATACATAAAGGTGAGGAGGTTTCAAATATCACCAAACAATATTTATTATATTATGGTTTATTGAGTTACTTGATAATTACATTCTCCTGATTATAATATAGCACTAAATTATTTATATCAGGCAACAAAATAAAATAAATTATATCATAGGACCATAAAAATATCGGATAAAGATGAAGTCCAATCATTTAGGCATACATATGCATGTTTCACCGTAGGAGAGCGATGATTCGGCATGAATGGACCGGCTCGACCGGAGTTATACCACGGCCGCACAGAAAACCGGCGTGAAGCAGCATTGTGCTGTGTTGCCCTGCGTGAGTGAGGGTACCGGAGCCCCAATCCAGGGTAAGGGGGGTTTAAAATGGGCGTCGGTAATCGCTTAACATCAGGTGATCCGTCTGTTCGTCTAGCTGTTACATATAAAAAAAAAACCAAAATTTTCACAGATCGTGCTATTTTTAGCTTTGACATTGAACGTACTAACCTTGAATATAAAGAACGCAAAGATGTCGTTTCACTTTCACTTGAGCGAACTATTGAGCTAGCATGTGCGGAGCTTGAACGACATGTCATTGTTTGTGTGTACAGGCCTCCATCTGGGAATTTTACTTCATTTGAATCCATTATGGAAGAAGTATTAAGAAAAATATGTTCATCTAATAAAAAAGTGGTTGTGTGCGGGGATTTTAACATCAATATTTTAGATAATTCTCAGAACTCAGTGCGGTTTCTGAATCTTTTCAGATCATTCAATTTATATCATCTTTTTAACGAACCCACACGAGTAACCCCCACCACAGCTACTTGCTTAGATAACATATTTTGTAACTGTGATGTATTAGACAAGTCCATAATAAACTTCATAAACTCAGATCATAGTGGACAACTAGTAATGTTTGAATACAGTCATGCACCCTCTTCATGTAGCTTTGTGTGCAGGCCAATAACTGTAAACCGTAAAGAAAAATTTAAAGAAAATATTTCTAGAAAGGTACCTGCATTATCATGTCACGATGGAAATGCTAATCAGCTTTATAATATGCTTTTTAATGTGGTTGAAAAAGAATATAATCAGATTTTCACTAAAAAAACAATTAAATTAGATACTTCTAAAACTAAATTCAGTGACTGGGCCACTACAGGCATCTATAAAAGCAGAAAGAGGCTGTTTGAATTATATGATATCAAAGCCAATTCTGAAAACGCTAATTTAATTGAATATGTCAGAACATACTCAAAAATATTCAAAAAAGTATGTGCAATGGCAAAATCAAATTATTTGAAAGACAAAATAATAAAAGCCCCTAATAAAAGTAAAATCTCATGGAAGATAATAAATAAAGAGACTTGTAAAAATAAAACAAAAGACAACAAGCTCTCTCTTAAAATTGATGGCAAATCACTTGTTTCTGACTCTGAAGTAGCAGAAACATTTCAGTCTTTCTTTTCTAATATACCAGTCACAACAACCAATCAATTGAATTCCAGTCCACATCTCGCTGCTTCTCTCCTCAGGTCTCATGTTGATAAGTGCAACACGCCTTTTAGATTCAATCATGTTAATTCTAATATAATTTTAAAAACATTCAAAGAATTAAATATGAAACCGACTGAGGATTTATGGGGCATCTCGGTAGATATAATCAAAAATATAATACATTCTATCGCACCCCACTTAGCAATAATATTTAATAAATGTGTTGACGACGGTCAATTTCCCGATATGATGAAATACAGTAAAATAATACCGTTATTCAAGTCGGGTGAGAAAAGTGACCCGTCTAACTTCAGACCTATTTCTATACTGCCTGCTCTCAGCAAAATTTTTGAAAAAGTAATATTCACTCAGTTGTTGTCTCATTTAAACCTGAATAAAATATTGCACAGTAAGCAATTTGGATTCACAAAAGGGAAATCCACTACTGATGCTGGAGTGGCGCTTATCAAACATGTATTTGATGCGTGGGAGAAAAAGCGAGATGCTATTGGAATATTCTGTGATTTGTCTAAAGCATTCGATTGCGTCAATCATGAAACATTGCTAATGAAGTTACAGCATTACGGTGTCATAGACACCTCACTAAGTCTAATCAAATCTTACTTATCAGATAGGATTCAGAAGGTCAATGTCAATGGAACTAACTCTTCTGGCGCCCCTCTAACCATGGGTGTGCCCCAGGGCTCTATATTGGGGCCCTTGCTCTTTTTAATCTATATAAATGACCTTCCTTACTATACCAATGATCTATGTGAGATAGTGTTATTTGCTGACGATACATCCTTGATTTTTGAGGTTGATAGGCAAAAGAAAAATGTTGACGAAGTAAATAACACACTCTCTCAAGTACTACAGTGGTTTACTTATAATAACTTAGTTCTTAATTCAAAGAAAACAAAATGTGTTAAGTTCACAATGCCTAATGTAAGGCAGGTCAAAATGAATATTGTCATGAATAACGAACCTATCGAAGTCATAAACTCCACAGTTTTTCTAGGTATCACTCTGGATACAAAATTGCAATGGAGCCCTCATATTGCGGTCTTGGCAGGAAGACTTAGTTCAGCTGCATATGCAGTTAGAAAGATAAGGAATCTGACTGATATCGGGACAGCGAGACTGGTTTATTTTAGCTATTTTCATAGTCTGATGTCATATGGTCTACTACTGTGGGGATCCGGTGCTGACTTACAAGCCATCTTCATTTTGCAGAAGAGGGCCATCCGTGCCATCTACGGTCTTAGATCACGTGACTCACTCAGAGAAGTATTCAAGGAAATCAATATTTTAACCAGTATCATCACAATACATTTTTGATTGTATTATGTTTGTACGCAAGAACTTGCACCTTTACTCGCAAAAATCAGATTTTCATAGCTTTAACACGCGAAATAAACATAGGCTTGCTGTCCCAAATCTAAGACTTCATAAAATTGGAAGTTCATTTGTAGGATTGAGCATTAGAATGTTTAATAAGTTACCTCAAAATATTATTGATTTACCGGTACATAAGTTTAAGTTGCATGTAAAAAACTGCCTAATGCAGAAAGGCTACTATAAAGTAGAGGATTATTTGAATGATAAGGATTCCTGGACATGTTGATCTCTTCGCCTGTCCTCTAATGTATAATTCATTTCATAATTTTTCATTGACGATTTATCTAAACGATATTGATTATAAGCAATGTATATCATACTGTCACTGTAATCATAATTTGTATAAGAATGAAAGTTGTAATTACCATATTATTTGGAAAGAGTAACTACTGAGTTTCTTGCTGATTCTTCTCGGTAGAAATTGACGTTCCGAATCAGCGGTAGATTACATAATATTTGACATTCATAAATGTTCTTTATAGAATAAAGACATTTTAGATATTGACTGTATAAACATTGATTTATATTGATTATTCAATAATTGACAAGATGCTAACCACCTACTATTGTACACCTCGTCCTGCAGTTTATTAGTCTGGATTAAGTAACTACTATTCTTTGTGACCTATGAGGGGAACCTAAGTAGTCATGCTCACTCAAATGTCTCTGAGGTGGTGGCGCTATGTGGCGGGTCATTACATTCCCTCTAATATGGTTGAGTGAAATGATGGCTGGCACGTACGTCATACTTGTGAACAGGTGCCACCTTTGGGGACTGGTCTGCTTCGGTTTACCTCATAATATTTATTTTATTATTATTTCCTTTATTTTATTTTGCGTAACAATTAAACTGTATGGCTCGGTATGATGATGACACAACATTGTATGAAAGTTTGGCGATTAAAAAGAGTAACTGGCGAGTTTCTTGCCGGATTTTCTCGACCAGAAACAACTTTCCGAGCCGGTGGTAGAATCGCATTATGTTTATTTATTTCTTTAGTATATTTTATGTATCAACATATATATTTATTAACATGTAAATTATACATAAGTACTTATAAATAGTTTTAAGTCATTCAAATGTATGACGATTTGTAAGTGCTGTGTACAAGCCTATGCAAATAAAGAATTATTTGATTGATTGATTGATTGATTGACATTTTTATACTACACTAGTAGCCCACCCTCACTTTGTTTCCGGACGTTAGTACCCTTTATATTAATAGATGGCGCTAGGTGTCGATTAAATCGCGCAACCGTTTTGTATTCGCGGATTATTTATAAATAAGCGTTGCCGCTATTTGTATTATTAACCGCTTTATAAATAGAACACGTCTCAGTATAATATAAAGCACTCCATTGAACACGTACAAGTCACGACCAAAAATATGCTCACAAGCTACAAAACAGCAAACAGCCATTAAACAAATTGTACTGAACCCGGTCCCATTACAGCCCTCAGGACGAAGCGTTGCGGTTTCCCAAATGTAATGAGATCGGCCCTCACAATTCTGTTAGACAGTAACAATAGAAGACAGCCGCGAAACCTGCGGCGAATCGAATTATTTGCGAAAAGTCGAGTCATGGTGTCACGACTCGAAAAAACTACGAGTGGGAAGATTTACGAGTATCGCCATCATGGTACTCGTAAATCTTACCACGGCCTCAAAGAAAACCGGCATGAAACAGCACTGTGCTGTGTTTCGCTGCGTGAGTGAGGGTACCGGAGGCCGAATCCAGGGTAAGGGGATTTAAAGGTGCGCACTTGTGACTCCAATGGTGTCGCGGGTGTCCATGGGCGGCGGCAATCGCTTACCATCAGGTGCAATCCGTGTTCATCTGTCACCAATCACATAAAAACCATAAAATTAAAGTATCAGCCTATTTTGTTATTGTCCCACTGCATATGCCTTTATCATAGAAATCAAGTGGATGTTCCTATGAGGGTCTTGCCTATGTCATACCACTAATATCACTTTTTTTGTATAATAATAGCCAGACATTTTGCCACAATCTCACCTGATGGTAAGTAATGATGTGGCCGAGGATGGTCATGTCTGTCTAGTAACAGCCTATTCACTCTTTTCTTGAATATTTTCAGATCATATCGTTCAGGGAACACATTTTTTCGGCAGACAGTTCCATTCCTTAGCCGTACGCAACATGAATGTACATTTGAACCGTTTGGTACGAATTGCCGGTATTTCTACGACATAACTTGTTCTTGTATCTACCATAGTTGGTTCATCGGTGCCTATTTTTTTATGTGTCAGAAGCAGACGAGCAGACGGATCATATGATGCTAAGTGATTACCACTGCCTATGGACACCTGCAAAAGAGGACTCACTAGTGCGCTGTCGGCTTTTTAAAAAGGAATACGCTCATTTTTTCACCATCATCATCATTTTGCATCATGAAATGTAGCTGCTTAAAGAGTTATGTTTCTGGTGGATGTGTTAAACTTAATGCTGAATTTTAATTTTTTTTTTATGAAATACTAAAATATCTTTGGTAATAAAATATATGATTCTGGCGGTAGGTCTGAATCATTCCGCGTGGGCTGATGCAATTAAAAGGTTTTAAATTAGTTTCTCATGATCAGCGAACCAATTTGATGTTTGTGCAGTGAAGTGTCGCGAAGTGAATCTAATAATAAAAATCGTTGAATTGTATCGTCTTAAACATTGTTATTTTGTGTCGAGTGAGTTGTATCGGACAACTTGTATGGACCTAATAGCGTTTTAAATCCCCCTATTGTGTTAAGAGTAGTATCAACAGAATCCGTAGGTCGATAAAACGCAAAACACCGGCGATTTATTGAGTGACTGTGACTTTGACTGACTTCGATTGTTAACTACCCACTTATTTAGTTACCCGACACTCGCAAGATATATTCACTGAGCCATTGCCATTTCGCACCACTACTGCACACATGCCTCACTATATAAGACCTTCTGGGAATTTTTACTGAACTTGCTTTTATACTGCTCTGATTTGTGCTTTTTGATGCGAATAAACGTTTTATCTATCTATCTATTTACCCTCGGGTAGAGCCATATTATAAAAAAAAAATGACAATTTATTTTCATAAAATAAGTCTGTCAATTTATCAATAGCGAAATAGTATGAATGTCATAATAGTAAAATTGTTATTTTTCAAAACTGTAGCAAAGTCTCGCACGTGTACTTGAGGTCTCCCCGCACGAATTCCACAAAAGTCAGGAATTTATTCAAAGACCGCTTCCCATACAAATATGCCCAGTCATCTTTAGTTTCAAAATATGCAAACCACCCTAAGACATACACGTAGTTTCGCACATTATGTATCTGCTAAATTTCATCCACTCAAGAAGTACTAGATAAACAGATAACAGGATTACAACTCTCCCCCTCGCACCCCCGCACGATGCCGCGAGTCAGAAGACGACACCTGCTAAAGTCTCAACCAATTACAGTTACATTGCTGAACTGTGTGTGAGACATACGGTTTGGCAGTTCACGCAACACTGGGCTGCAAACAACCCGGCCCACTAGACAAATCTAGAGATTCATGCTCGGATTCTTATTACGACTAAGACTTATGGAAGCCGCGTTCTAACCCACTCAGCTGCCATCGCTCGTATTTTTTTATAAACAGTATATTGGCTCTCCTTAGCCTGATGGTAAGCAAAAAAAGCAAGGTAAGCAAGAAAAGCAAGGCCGTGTGGTCCCGGCAGAGTAGAATAGGCCACCCTCACTCTTACCGAGGTGTCGTAAAAGGCGACTAAGGTAAAGCTGCTGGCATGATCATCTGCAACCAGTGAAGGAAAACTCTGCATTTATATCAAAACCCTCGCCAACCCGTCTGCCAAGCGTGGTGAGTATGGAAATTACTCCTCATGTGATTGAGGGAGGCCCGTGCCCCAGCAGTGGGGACTTAAATAGGCTGATGATGATGATGAAGCAAGAAAAGAGCATACGTTGCAGTTACAACGGAAGCGATGTCAGGAATCACCTGCATCGGAACTGCCATAGCGGCCCGCAAGATGCTTCTTCACGCTTCGTTTGAAGGAATCCATATTGTAGGAAGGAGGAAATACTTGCAACGAGTTCCATTTCTTGATGGTGATTTCTATGTACAACGTACTGTCGAGTTTCATTTAATGTTTAGACACAACATCCAGATAATCCAGAGGTGCATGCTCAATTCGGACCACGACGTCTAGTATGGGAGTCGTATTCTTCTCTACTATGCTACCATCACTTTCGGCTGATCATGATAAAGATGATGATGATGTACTTAGCCATAACATTGTCTCATGCTCGCCACACGTACGTTCTCCGTAATCTGGCCGCGTAAATCATGGCGCAACTTAAAACACACAAATAACAAGTTTGATACAGTGCCGCAGTCTGCGCGCGGGAGTTAACGTCAATTTGCATACATTATCATCTCGGGTTCCAGGTGAGCGTCGCGAGTTAGGCCTAGGGTTTTAAATTGGAGGTTTTAAGAAAGAACTAGTTGAAAGGTTTATGTACTACAATTTAATGAACTAAATACGCTTTATTTTTTATTATATTATAGCTTATATCGTTAGATAGACGTTAGTCTTCCCTTTTTATCATCGGGGCTAAAGATAAATAGGTCTCGTCTACTATCTACCAGCAATACGTAATTTCAAATATTTTGAATGTGTGCACATTTCTGATGCATACAGCTGAATAATAGTATCCTCTACGAATATGAATTGAGTGTTTCCTAAAAACTAATTTGAAAGTTTTGAACAGTAAAGTGAAGTAGTTTTAAAGGACTGACGTGATCCACCCTCAGCCGTATCATGGCTTGCCATAAAGTGAGATTGCGGTCAAATATTAATAAGACTCTTCAAAAAAATGTAATAATTTAAAACTTTTGATGTTTATCTATCTATCAGAATAACAACTCTTAAGACGCTATTAAGTATAATTATTGTACTTGATCCTTTTAAGCCGATAGAAAATACTACTTTATTTTAGCAGAACACCAGTGCCACTATTTTTGAAATTAATTTTAACAAGGTCTATGTCGAGGACAGACCTCCTTGCCGCTTAGGCGCCGTTATAAATAGAAAAAGTATTTCTTTGACGTTCCTTCTTCTTCTGACGTTTCGGCCGATAACATGTAAATTTTCGTATTTTATATTTTTATTTTGTTTTTTTTTTTGGCCCCTTACCGGTGTCTTCTGTTCTGTTTGCCACAGTCTACTTTGTAGTAATACAATCCGCTGTCAATTTTAATGGCCAAAACAGACTTTTTGGCTATTTTGGTAGTTTAAATATTATTTACAGCAATTTTATATACAGGCTGATTCAAAACGTACCAGCAACACATAATTTATCATACCGGCAAGTCTGACTCCTACGCCGCGATCCATGTAATATTTACATGTTTATTTGTACACCAGACGAATCCCAGACAACACCTGAGGAAGGCGTTCATAAATAAGAATACTTTTTCACTAACCCGAGCCATGATGTACTTTTTGCGATTGTATTAGGTTAAGGTGGATTTGTGCAGGAAATTTCATAAAATTTGGATTAATTTAAGCAAGATAGTCAAAAAGGAGGCCGTGTGGTTCCCGGCAGAGTAGAATAGGCCACCCTCACTCTTAACGAGGTGTCGTAAAAGGCGAAATCGGTAAAGCTGCTGGCATATTCATCAGCACCCAGAGAAGGAAAACTCTGCATTTATATCAAACCCCTCGCCAACCCGTCTGCCAAGCGTGGTGAGTATGGCAATTACCCCTCATGTGATTGAGGGAGGCCCGTGCCCCAGCAGTGGGGACTTAAATGGGCTGATGATGATGAGTCAAATTTTAGGCGGCACTCATTTGATGATTATGTATGGCCATGTCACCATCACCGGATTTCAGCAGAAGAGGTAGATCTAAAAAGGTGTGGCTTGACATCGTAAAGGACGACATGCGTACCAATAAATTGACCACAAGACCGTGCAAAGTGGAGGAATCGAAGTAGGCCTGGACTTCGATGTGACAGTTTAGGATACCGGTTTTGAATGATGACTCGTTGATGACTAGGTAAATCTAATATAGTGGCCAATGTGACTCGTAACTGAAAACGTTTATAAGTAACATAAAGAAATGGAACTCATCCTAAAATAATCGTCCTAAAATATGGATACCTATACAACGTGCGTGGAGAAAAAATTAGGGACGCAACCAGAACAAAACGCTTAGATGATGAACTTGAAGCGTGGTTATTTGATGAATAGTATCAGTGTTTGTCGAGAGGTTGTAACCCCCAAAATTGTTTAAAGCAGATCCGGTTAAGTAGCTAAAAATTAAAATCTATTGGCGTCGCTACTGTGCCCTACCCCGTCACCTTAAAAGAAATTAAAACGCACATCTTACATCTATCCTAAAGGATCCTTTAGACAACTTTATTTATAGATTCAGGATACAGACATCCAAATTTTAGGTTTTTTCTAAAAGCTGTCAATTTGACTCAGTTAGTATTGAGCCAAATGAATGAAATCTGATAATAATAAAAACTCAACTATGTTGTTCTCGTTTGTGACTACCTTATCTTAAGTTTTCAAATAGCCTGTCTTTCTTAAACCAACCGCAAACCTCGAAAAAATATAACGAATCAACAACATTTCACATTAAATATTTTTCCATTTCGTTATATTTTTGATAAAACATCTCCAACATTTATGGAAGATGGAATAAAACCCTGCTTTTGTACCTTTATCCGCTATTTGTTGAAATACTCAATGCCGGGTCAAAGCGGTTGGTAGAAACGAATAGAGCGATTAAAATCTCCCTTCAAAGGGACGGGCCTTACAAAACGCTCCGTGTCTCAGCGTGGACGCGAGAAAAAAGAAAAATAAGACAATAATTCCATAAGGGAGGCATAACAGCTTCAGTCAAGTGACTTTCACGTTAAGTGACTTCTTACTGCTTCTGAAGGGCTTTACTGTCGAGTGGAGAAAATATTATCAATTAACTTGACTCATCCTAATACACTTAGTTTAGAAATAGAAAAAAATATTCTTCAAGTCAGGTACCTATATTCATACTTAGCTATATTATAAGTGACTGCCTCGGTGGCGCAGTGGTTAGAGGGTCGCACTTTAAAGCGACAGCTGCGCAAGAGGTCCCGGATTCGATCCCCGGGTCGGGCCAAAGATTTGTATCTAAGTTTTCAGTCAAGAAATTCTTAGTGGGAGCCCGGAGTCTGGAAGTTGGCGGTCTTGTACCCCCGTGCCTCGGAAAGCACGTTAAGCTGTTGGTCCTGCGCCCGATCCCTCTCCGGTTGTGTCACATTAGTGTCCCATCGGATTATGAGGGCAAGGGAATAGAGAGTGCACTTGTGTTTGCGCACACACTTGTGCACTATAATATATCCTGCGTACGTAGCTGATCGTTGAGATTGGCCGCCGTAGCCGTAATCGGTTGGAGGATATTAATACTATAAGTGTGAAAATATGAGTGTCTGTCAGTCTGTCTTTCACGGTACGAACAGATTTACGTGGTTACTTAAGTGGAGATAGTTGAAAACATAGAAAGACACTTAGGCTACTTGTTGTCTCTTTCAAAAGCGAGTGAAGACGCAGGAAAAGCTAATACAAAATACTTATTATAATAATATCCTCCAACCGTTTACGGCTACGGCGGCCAATCTCAACGATCAGTCCCGTACGCAGGATATTTTATAGTGTTTAAGTGTGTGTGCAAACACAATTGCATTCTTTATTCCCTTACCCTCATATTCCGATGGCACGCTCCTGGACACGACTGGAGAGGGATCGGGCGTAGGACCAACAGCTTAACGTGCTTTTCGAGGCACTAAGAATTTCTTACCGAAAACTTAGGCACAAATTTTTGGCCCGACGGGGATCGCACCTGGGACCTCTTGCGCAGCCGTCGCTTTATAGTGCGACCCACAAACCACTGCGCCACCGAGGCAGTCAACAAAATACTTATGAATGTTAAAATCGGTACACATTTGTAATGTAACGTGTGAAGTTGAGACACGATAGGTAGATACTACTCGTATACACTTTATTGCACAAAAAAATCACAATGTATGAAATAAAAACTCACAAGTTGCAAGCGAGTATGTACAGTCACCTGCAATGATATTATGTAAATACCTCGACTTTTAAGGCGGAATAACAAGGTTCATATTTAAATGAAGTATTATACTTATAAGTTCACGTGACTGTACTAAAAAAAAGTGTAGTGAGTAGTGACTAACTTACTCGGTAGCTCTAATTGGAGCATTCACTCAGATAAGGAAAGAGGTGGCATGTTTTTTTTAACTTCCATAAAAAATAACACGAAACATTACATTGAAATAAAACAAATCCTTTTAATAGAAACGAGATCCAACAAAATAGATTCATTAGGATTACTTCGTGTTTATAAGCAAACTGTTTGTTTCTTCTTTATTTGTAAACACTACTGATCAAATTGCCTCTAGCTAGTTAGAAGGGCTAATTCCAATATTGTTTGGAAAACGCCATTTTGAATTCTGTTTCTTAGAAATGTATTACTTGTATTTTAGCTATTGTTTCTGATGAAGGTGATTCTTTCTGATGAAGGTGAATAGGACAGTTCTATTTCGACATTAAAAGTGAGACGCTCCTTTTAACCTAACCGATATTTTGAAGAATCAAGAATATTTTCTTTAGAAATCTAATCGACTTTTTATTTGTTCGAATTTTAATTTCAATCAACATTTTATCTATGAATTTGAACTATGTGGATAAATAATAAAATATGTAAATATTCTATGTGGTACACACGCAATAAAAAATTATGAATAATTAAATAATATGCATCTCGTCTGAAAAATAACAACACTCGCTTGACGTGTCGGAACCACTTTCGTCACCAAAAGAAATTACTAGGTCTTGGTCCCTTAATGCAATCTATGCGGACATATTTTGCACGAGACAATAATCGTGATTCAGGTGTTAAGATGGTCGCCATACCGATTAATAATTTATTGCGATCGTCTATGAGCAAACCGATTAGCACATTATGCGATCATAAGATATTTTTTACAAATTTCATTGGTAATAACTATTTTAAATTCTTGCTCAGATTAATTGAGAAAGATTAATACTTGTTATTTTAAAAGAATAAGAACACAAAATAGATAATGATTTTTACAAGTTTATATTTTTATTTGTAGAAAGATGGATGCATGATACGAAACCTTTGAATTGTCCTATTCACCTTCAGATTGATTGTACTATAGTTGTACGTTAAGGCGAAGGTAACTCTGCACTTAGGACAACAATCAATTCAAATTTTTAACTACTAAACCGGATATTTTTTTAACGACGGTTGTGTAAACTTTATCTGAGTTGGATGAGCATTGGTTTCTGTGGATGGCAAATACATCAAAAAGAGGGGTACAAATCTGATTTATTGCCAGGTTTTGACTAAGAACTACCCTATTCGCACCTAACTAGTGGCCCACCCTCACTTTTTTCGGGACATTAGTTCCACTTTATACCAATAGATGGTGTCGATTACATCGCGCAAGCGTTTCGTTTTTTTTGGACTACCTATAAGCGTGGCCGTTGTCTGCAGATTCACCTCTTTATAAATAGTATAGAAGAGAACCGACTCAGCAAACTTGTATCATCATCATCATCATTTCAGCCAATATACGTCCACTTCTGGATATAAGGCTCTCCCAATGATCTCAATACAGATCGATTTTTTGGATCCAAGGGATTACCGCGACCTTCACCAGAACGTAGGTCCACCTTTTGGAGTACCTGCCACGGTTTTGACCTCCTATACGCGGCCTCCACTCGAGGACCTTTCGCAAACCTGTATACTATTTATTCAATAATTGCGCAATACTCTTAAGTCTGTTTTTGTAGTCGAAACTTTGATTAACGCCAAAAGTGGTAATTTTTTAAGTACAGCCCAAACATGTATGCATGATTATTAAATAAATAATATTACAAGTACCGGTTTACCGACGTTTGCAAAGGTCGGTGGTTAAAAATAGATCCGGTTTAAAAGCAAAAAATTTAAATCAATTGACGTCGCTAGTTGGCCGTGTGGTCCCCGGCAGAGTAGAATAGGCCACCCTCACTCTTACCGAGGTGTCGTAAAAGGCGACTAAGGTAAAGCTGCTGGCATGATCATCAGCACCCAAAGAAGGAAAACTCTGCATTTATATCAAAACCCTCGCCAACCCGTCTGCCAAGCGTGGTGAGTATGGCAATTACCCCTCATGTGATTGAGGGTGGCCCGTGCCCCAGCAGTGGGGACTTGAATGGGCTGATGATGACGTCGCTAGTGCGGGGTACCCTTTATCTTCGTCGTTTTGTCGTTAAAGCGAAGTCTTCGGATAGCGACGGGTTTTTTTTGTATGTTGGAGAACACGGACGAGCAAACGGGGTACCGCGTGCGATTACAGAAGGTCCATATTTCGGGTACCATTCGTCAGACGTAACCCGCCATCCCATCTCAGGTCTGATTTATTACAGGAATAAAAATAACGGTTTTATCATTTCGAAATACGGACAAAGCCATAGATCATGTCATTACCTCTCTCCTAAATCCAAACATATTTACCGCAAACCCGGTAATAAATCCAACAAAAACACCCGAAACCAAATGACAAATGCACTCGCAGACCCTTTTTCATTTACACGGAGTACACAGCGAAATAGAAAACTAAACTAAATAAAGTTACTCCAATACTCTCCAGTCCACGTCAGTTTTAGACAAATAGGGAAGGAAGGAGCGTTTTCCGTGCTAGATAGGGTGACTCTGATCTGCTGCAGTTTTTTTATTATTTTTTTAACCCCCGACGCCAAAACGACGGGGTGTTATAAGTTTGACGTGTATGTGTGTGTGTGTCTGTGTGTCTGTCTATGGCATCGTAGCTCCCGACAAATGAACCGATTTTGATTTTGTTTTTTTTGTTTGAAAGATGAATAAGGAGGAACTGTTCTTAGCTATGTTGGATAAAAATTGATCCAAGATGGCCGCCGTCACAAAGATTTGGATTTTATTTTATTGTATGGGTATCATATAAAAGGGCTTGAGTAGCAGAATATATTAATTGTGAAAAATTTCAAATCCAAGATGGCTGCCGTCAGAAAATGACGAATAACCTATTTGTTGTCCCAACTGCCTCAATATAGGTATCAAATTAAAGAGCTTTAGTTGTGTCGGGGTTTTTTTAAATTTTCAATTTAATTTTTAATTGCCTTACATTATGGTGGACAAACAAACAGCCGACTTAGCTTATGGTAAGTGATTACCTCCGCCCATGGACTTCTTTAACACACGAGGCATCACCTGTTTTAATCCCTGCCACAAAAAGTTCGTAAAACCTACCATGGATAGGGCAATTCTCGGAGTCTCCCTGCGTGATCGTATCAGAAATGATGAGATCCGCAGGAGAACTAAGGCTACAGACATAGCCCAAAGGATTGCATGCCTCAAGTGGCAATGGGCAGGGTACATAGCGAGGAGAACAGACGGCCGTTGGGGCGGAAAGGTCCTCGAGTGGTGGCCACGTACAGGAAGTCGCAGCCGTGGCAGGCCCCCCAAAAGGTGGACCGACGATCTGGTGAATATCGCGGGAATCCATTGGATGCGGGCGGCACAGGACCAATCTGTATGGAGAACATTGGGGGAGGCCTATGTCCAGCAGTGGACGTCTATTGGCTAAAATGATGATGATGATGATGAAATCCTACAGACAGCGGCAACGCTTACAGGCTACCAACACGAAACGCTGACGCGACGTAATCGACGCCCAACGCCATCTATTGGTATAGTTTTGGGCCATTAGTCGTAGATACAAAAATCTACTTTTTGCTCCTCCTCCCCATCTCAGCGTGCCATTCCCAGTTGTCCAAAGTTGACGCTTAGGACCAAAATCCAGGATCCGGAAAGTCTGGTAATTTGAATGAAGCGACTGCCGTATGATATTCGCAACCCTCAGACAGGGGAACCAGATCAACAGGATCTGGGAACAATCTACTTTTTACTCGGCCGGGATTCGACCCTGGAACACGGACCGGTACTTAAACTACTAGGCAAACAAGGCGTATTATTTGTATGTAAAAACAGGGGTTTATTCTAAAAACCTATTAATGACTGAATTTTCACGACCTCCAAATGCACGTCTTACTCTACCCCGAGGAAGAGGAATGGTTGCACAGGCTTCCTACTCAACTGTGTATAACCAGAACTTGGCGCACCCAGCTGATAATGGGTTGGGGCTTCCCAGTATACCAGCAAGAAGCAGCGCCTGCTTCTTTTCACCGAGTGAGGGCACGTGGGGCTCAATTTAGGGGAAGGGAAAATGTTATGACTCCAATAGTTTGACAGCGATAATCACTTACCATCAGGTGATTCCTCTGCATGTCATCATCATCATCATCAGCCCATTTAAGTCCCCACTGCTGGGGCACGGGCCTCCCTCAATCACATGAGGGGTAATTGCCATAATCACCACGCTTGGCAGACGGGTTGACGAGGGTTTTGAAATGCAGAGTTTTCCTTCTCTGGGTGCTAATGATCATGCCAGCAGCATTATCCTTAGTCGCCTTTTACGACACCTCTGTAAGAGTGAGGGTAGCCTATTCTACTCTGCCTGGAGACCACACGGCTTCGGCATATTCTGCATGTCAGGTACCTATCAAATAAAAAGGGTGCTACTGAGTATTAAGGTTCCCAGTCAAAAAAATTAACCCATTCTTCTTAGTTGTGAACCCTTACACTGTCACCTGGTCACCCTATTGCTAGAACCTTGCGAAAGTAAAACGGAATGGCGGCGAAAAAAAGTGCTCTCTCTTGCAAAGGGTTCCGTGCATTGCGACTCGCAAATTCATTTGTAAACGGCTGTTCTGAAGTTTTTTTGCGACAGAATGTCCTTTTCGAAACGTAGCTTTGGGCTGCTGAAGTTCGAGTGAAGTAATACGGAGTATTTTATGTGTGAAATTCGTGTGCAGAATTTCCTGTGTTCCAAGGCAAAAATATAAAACGGGAGGAGAATATGCCTCAAACTTTTTTATTGTCTAGGTATTCATATTGCTACGAGTAATTCTGATTTTTTTTTCAAGGTAGATAGATATTAAATATCCTTTCCATCTACTTTCCTTCAAAATTAACAAATTACAATTCATATGATACAACAACCGCACCGCACAAGAAATAAAATACCTAAGATTAGTTAGAGACCAAATGAATCGTGAAGGGTACAAAAACCTTTCTTGCTCTTTGTAGAAAAAAAAAACAAACTCCCAAGTCAAACGAATGTTTCTATAATAATAAATAATACACTAAGATATGTGAAATTTGATGAAGATTAAGTTGTTTTTACAATAATTACGGTATCGTGATGCAGGTCTTCATGGGCGGCGGTAATAACTTTCCATCAGGTGTCCCGTCTGGTCGCTTGCCCCATATCTTATAAAAAATACGAAAGTAATTCGCTGTATCAAAATTAGCTTTGGATACTTAATTTAGATTTTTTTTTATGCTAGAGACGACAAACGAGCAAGCGAGTCACCTGATGGAAAGCAATCATCGCCGCCCATCAACATCCGCGAAATCAGAGAGATCGCTAATGCGTTGCCGGCCTTTTTAAAAGGAGTACACTCTTCTCTTGAAGGTCCCTAAGTCGTAGCCGTCGGGAAATACTCCCATAGGTAAACTGTTCCACAAAACTGAGGTACGTGGATATAGAATGCCCCAGAATAAGGAATATAATAAGCCTAATTCGATGTTTAAACTATGAGAAAAAATGTTTCAGATTTAAATCTGACACATTTTTTCTGACAATGATTAACATTAAATAGAAAATAAACATCATTTTAGTCTTTATTAAGTATTCCTAAATCTAGTTCTATTGAATTACGAGTATCTAAATCCATGACTTTATGCCTTTGTAATCTTGGCACCTGTCCAGATTCTATGCCGTGATTTATGATAACGCCTTTTTCTGTCAGCTTGCCTATGCCATACCTTAATCATGACTCGCAACTTGTCAAAGCAACTTACTAAAAGGGTAACACTGTGCCAAAATTGGTGGGGAACCCAAAAATTGAGACGTCACATCGACCTAAGAGGTTTTATTATTAAGTTAGTAATGGTCAAGGAGACGGTTGCAGACGGCTGAATGTAGTGCATTGCAGGTTCACTCAGCTACGTACAACTGTAGCATATATCGCCGCGCGCATTGTACCCTGTTCAAAGCAAGACTCTGCTCGGATAATAACGTTATGTAAGCTGAATTTTTGTAAGGAGCAGTTGCAAAAATCGTTGCCAGAACCCCTTTTGTTAGGCAAGTGCACGGAAAGTTCGCAAATGTTCATTCTGACGCTAAGTTTCGAGATTTCTCAGAGATTTTTCTAACATTTCATGCGGTTTAATCTCTGTAATCAGTACGCTTAACGTTTCACGGGTTTGTTTGTTTGTTTTCCCACACTTGGCTCGAGTCCAAAGCCGTTCAATATCTTTCATTCCCATAAAATGTATTTAATGTTGTACTTACCTTTTCTCATAGTTAAAATAGATGTAAAACCGTATTTTATGTTGCTTTCTTAGAGCCACTGAGTCTTTGCACATTTCGCTTTGAGATACGGGATCTTTAGTCATTTAAGTTAGTGCGACATAGTTTGTATTTACTCAGATAGCTTGTGTAAGGTTTTCTTCGTCTTATTTTGATAGCATCATGTTGATTTTATTACAGGAATATTTGGTTAGTTTTAATATTAATTTACTTGCCTTTATCTTTAGGTAAACGTAGTCACAAAAAAATCACCCTCATAACGATGTTACTTTTTATGTCAGTCAAGACACAATTTTTTTTTTAGATTACTACTTTAAAAAACAGTTTATAATAACTCTGTAAGCTATAATTTAAACACTTTGTCACTACCTTTTGAATCAATGAATATTTATGGCAATCGAACTATATAACTCTGGGAGAGTAACAATGAGAAATCACGAAAAATCAACAAAGCTTTAAATTAACAATATCAAAAACGGCGCGACAAAGCCAATTATAAATCAAAATCAAAACATCTAATCTACTTCACACCGCTTAAATCTCATTACAAATTACAAGCACAAGAAATTAAAAACGCAGACAGGTAACCGATTACGCAATAATAAAAGGCAAAATTAATTTCGGGCAAACGAGATAAATTCAAGTTTTATTTTAAACAAAACTCCAGAACAATTTTGGAAATTGGCGGCACGATTTAGATTCATTATGCTTGTAAAGTTTTATCTTCAACGAGAGCCAGCTTGAAAACTTGTTCACAAAAGCAATAAAGCATTTTGGCAGATTTTGGAGTGGTCGGGAGATTAAACGTACATTACCGCTCGTAGCGACAGATGTACGGGGTCCGCTAAGGAAGCGTTCTCGATCCAGTACTATTCAATTTGCAATTATTTGTTCGTGAATCAAGTATGTTGTCACTGTTCTCTCTATTGAGATATTCAGACAATCATTTGAGTGTTTTCTTGTGAGATTTCCAGATTTATCTCAGTAAGTAAGATATTTTTTTTACTACAACACAAAATTTTAGATTTGTTCGATTCATTCGAGTTATTCGATAGTGTTTGATTAATCTAAGCCATTCAATAGTGAGTCTTATTTGGGGCCTGTATAACTTATTTCAAATTTTAATGATACCAACAAAAAGTTTCTAACTATCAGAGTAAATAATGCACGATTTCGTTGCAGCTACATATTTTTCACGAGTATGGTAATATATTTTTGGTGTGCTTTAAATTAGCGTGTTTTGAGTAATTCCTCAGATTGGTCAGTGACGGTTTTTTAATGGAGCGAGTGACGTCACAGGACGTCATGGGCTGCAACCGCAGCACTGTGGTTTCTGGTTAAATCGATATGCAGGTTTATTGGCTAAAAGCCTTTGTACGGCGCAATGAGGCTTTTGAATTAACGCTGGCCGTGATTTTGAAGGGACAATGATAGAATGAATTCACTTGTTACTCTGACGTATATATAATCCTATTTTGTATGTCATTGCCGCCGCACATGGACACCATCGACAACAGTGTAGTTACATGTGCGCTGGCAACAATCGAACACCCTTTCCTCCGGATTGGGCCTTTGATACCCTCACTCACGCATCGAAACATAGAACAGTGATGTTTCACGCCGGTTTTCTTTGAGGCCGTGGTATCACTCCGGCCGAGCCGGTTCATTCATGCAGAAGCGTGACTCTCCAACGGTTGACGGTTTTATTGTCAGAGAGCCTTGATTTGGCATATATGGCATATACATGATACAACATGCTCACAGAAAACCGCAGTGAAGCTAAGCTTGTGCTGTGTTTCGTTGCGTGAGTGAGGTTACCGGAGATCCAATCACCAGGAAGGGGAGAAGGGAGAAAAGTTGGCGGTGCACTTGGGACTCCGCTATGTAATCTGATTCGTCAGCTCGTCTACCACCTATCACATAGAAATAGAGAAGTAATGATATATTTCATGACGGTGCCTCATGCGCCAAAAGATGAGGTTTGATGGACAAACATAGCGTATGATGAATACTTTTGTTTGTCAGTGTCTGTATTGTTTTATATTTATCTGGTGTCTGATTTCCGTAGATTTCCAGGTTAATGGTGAGTAAAACTTTGTCAAAGTATTTTAAAAATGCTAGTTAAAAATATCTCGTGGTTGATGACATCATACTTCAACGAATCTCATTTTCTGCATACACTACATCCTGAGATATTTAAAATAAAGAAGTAATTTAATACTGATTCGTTAATTTATTACAATTTAATTATTTTTAAAATTTGCTATACATGTTTATTCATAGTCATTATCATCAGCCCATTTAAGTCCCCACTGCTGGGGCACGGGCCTCCCTCAATCACATGAGGGGTAATTGCCATACTCACCACGCTTGGCAGACGGGTTGGCAAGGGTTTTGATATAAATGCAGAGTTTTCCTTCTCTGGGTGCTGATGATCATGCCAGCAGCTTTACCTTAGTCGCCTTTTACGACATCTCGGTAAGAGTGAGGGTGGCCTATTCTACTTTGCCGGGGATTTCATAGTTTCATATAGGGAATTCATAGTAGATAATGTTAAATTATATCATTCATTTTTTTGCGAGTGTCCGAGGTGTGGCTATAGCACAATTATCATTACGCACACTCAGAATGTACAAATTGTGCCCTTCGTTAATTTTCGTGGACTGTAAATTGATTCTCGTAATCTTGTTGACTCGTCAAATAATACGAATTTGCTTGAAATTAAAATAACAATTTATTTCCCTTGTGTTTTTCATTGAGGTTAACTGTTTACCTCAATGGTGTTTTTACACTGATATTTGACAAGAGTTTGACGTGAATTATAAACAATTGACTGTCGAAATTCGAACAGAAAAAGTTTTGTTCCTTCTTTGAACCAATGAGGTTTTACACATCAAATATACCGTGAACACAGAACAATACTGTATTAACACTATTATGGCAAACCGACCTCTTTAAGTTATTTATTTTTATTTTCGCTTTTGTTTTGTTTTTTAAATATGACGTTTTTCTTACTTGTCATTGATTTGTTGTGGTGCAATCGGTATTTACGTAATATATTTTATTTCTTTATTTTATTCTATTTATACCCATCTCCCTCGCTTGCTAAACTGCAGTAACAATATAATCTCAAAGTCGTCTTTTTCAATATCTTAATGGAAAACTAGATTTGACTGAATTATAAAGTGCAGTGGCGGATGGTATTTTTCATATGCAAAGTTCAAAGCATTTGTGATAACCGTGACGTAGCTTGAGATAAAGGTTTTTGTCAATTATGGAAAACGTAGGTACCATTTTGAAATAGTGCAGTGTTTATCTGGGTGTGCGTTTTATGACAAGTATTGATATATTTTCCTAACAGAGATAAAAGTAGCCCTATTACTACTAAAATGTTTATGACCGTTGTTTATTTCTTTATTCAGAAGATGCTTATTTAACCTAACTATGAAGGTTACGGCCCATTAAAAGAGTCATAGTTATTGATATGATGTATATTTTATGTTGTTCCAAATATAAATTTAATTGTGACCTCATTACCCGACTACTGCGAAGCAAAAAGGAGGGTTATGATATTTGATATGTATGTATGTATGGTTGTTCATCTATTCCCTTATAACTTTTAAATTAGTTATCATATTTGAACAAATGTGTGTTGAATGAGGTGTGTTAGAAGCGTTTTGATTGTCTTCTGGTTATAGGCGACATGACATCACGTTAAATTGACTACAGCGCTCTCTAGGAGACTAAGAGTAAGGAACTAAAAAAAGAAATTTTGCTTGACGGTACTATCTTTCGGTGAAACACAGTAGAGGCGCCACTTCACGCCGGTTTTCTATAAGACGTGGTATCACTCCGGTCATTCATGCCGAAGCGCGGCTCTCATACTAACAAATTCAATAACTATACTGCTTTCGCTATATCATGATATCGGTGACAGCAGGACAGAATCATACGTAAGTCACACGTTAGGAAGAGACTAAACGTGAAAAATGTATACATTTTGACATCTGTCACCGACATTATGGTGAAGCAAAAGAAGTATAAGTCAATAGTAAACTCCTTTCATTAAACATTTAGGGAGTTATCTATCTAACTTCCAAACTGATATCTTTTGCAATTTATTCTTAAGTAAATATAACATACTAACAAATTTCATCTCATTTTAAAAAAAATATCGACAGCTCATATCAAATCAAGCTTTTACACACTTTGTCAACTTAGTAACGCACACAGTGGTCTAATTGGTAGAGCCACCCGGATTGTGGAAGGAAATTGGTTCGAGTCCCGCCTGAACACGAGATGAAATTTTTATGTGTGTTATTTACTTAACTCCATAACGTTCCATTTCATGCAAATTTATAGCAATCAATTTCACCAATAAAAATATCATATAACATTTTCATACTTGATTCCATTTTTTATGGGATATGTGGCAGACGAGCAAACGGATCACCTGATGGTAAGCGGTTGCTACCGCCCATGGACACCCGCGATACCAGTGGAGTCACAAGTGCGCTGCCAACCTTTAAACTCCCCTTTCCCGGTACCCGGTGGGCTTCCGGTACCCTCACTCACGCAGCGAAACACAGCACAGTGATGCTTCACGCCGGTTTTCTGTGAGGCCCTAGTATCACTCCGGTCAAGCCGGCCCATTCAAGCCGCAGGCTTTCCCACGGCCATATTTAGTAACTTAAGCACTTCTAATCTACCCAAAGCTAGCCGTAATCAACCCTAAACTTCAAAAGTCGAAATCTTAATTCCCCTTTGTCTCGCTTAGGTCACTCACGACCAACTCCTAATCCCAAATATCCGCTCCTAGAAAATGAGTTTAAAGTCTGCACATCCGAGACCCTCAGCGGATCTACGGAAGTCCGCAGGGTACAGATCCTGACGCGGATGTGTTGTTGACTTGCTTTGCCGGGTTATAATTAGTTTTTGCTTGAAGGCAGGTTAATAGAGTTGTAGAGGTGTTTGGGGAAATCGGTTGGTGTGGGTTATTTATATTTGTTACTTTGTTAATTACGTGGAAAATATATTAACTAGCCGATTTTTGTCGAAATATTTTTGCAAGTATCAAAAATCTGAAAAAAAGTTTAGTGTTTTTTCTGATAAGCGGTTCCCGCCGCCCATACACAATTTGCCCCACTACAACAACAGTGGAGTAACAAGTGCGCTGCCAATCTTTTAACCCTCACCTCCCCTGGATAAACTTGAATTCAGAGTGTTTTTGTTAAGGTTTGTTTTAATTATTTTTCAATTTGAAGTTTGTGATTGTTATTGAGATTCAAAACTCAAAATTTAAAATTCAAAAATACTTTGTTTGCATAGGCTTGTACAAGTCGTCATTTATGAAAAATATAAATTATTTCTATGTATATTATACATTTAATTAAATATATATATCGATACAAAAAAAAAAATGAATAAATATAATGTAATTTTACCACCGGAATCGGAAAATTGATTCTGACGAGTAGATCCGGCAAGAAACTCGCCAGTTACTCTTTTTAATCGTAAAATATTTTATAAGTACAAATTGATTTCAGGTTAAACGTCAAGATGTTATAACTTTTTTATTGCAACAAACGAGCAATCCAGTCACCTGACAGTTAGTAATCACCGCTTTGCATCACATGATCAAATCAGGAACGAATTCACCTAAAGAGCAGTAATCACACTAAAACCGTCCTTTAACCACTCATTAGTATTGTTAAAGCATGGTTGAAGTGTGATTACCATGGTTTAGAAAGTTTGCTATGAGTGTCTGATGAGTTGCCAGCCTTTTAGAAAGATACGCTCTTCGTATGATGTTCCTTAATCGCCGATTTGAGAAAACTTATCCCGATACTATTATCTACGGTATAGTAATGTCATTCTATACAAATCTGACGTTTTGCCATAGATTTATCTACAGATTAAGATTGGTTGCATCAATCCGAAGTCAAAAAAAAGTATGAAAGTACAAACTTGTAAAATAAATAAAAAGTTATCTGTTGAGGATCGATGGCTGGACCAGCCTCTTTTATGTTGTTTATGGTTTTATACTTTTTTACTATTATTGTTGTGTCATTGTTGTCTTGGTGTCTGTGTCGTTGAATATACCTAAATGCAATATAGTTCTGCTGATACCAGAAGTTTTTATCGGCAACCCTCACCAGCAGATTATACAGTACAATCGCCACAGTATCCTTAAAAATACCACCTCGATAATTTCACTACCAAAACTAACCTCAACTCGTCATCCAAATCACAGAATGATGCAATCAAACTAATGAGGAGAGCTGGAGGCAAATCCGCATTACGGTCCTATTGGTCAGCCAAAGCTTACGGACCGGGACCGTACGGAAACTGTTTCTGAGCAAAAGGTTTAATAAGCGAACGTTATCGAATAGACTTACGAGTAAGTACGAACATCATGGTGCCCTTGTTGGACATTGGACCGTCCTTATCTCTGAGATATAAGAGCTATTTTTGTAATGCAGCAGTTACTCTATCTGACGCCGTCTGTCAGATATAGTACAAATTAAGGGTGAGATTAGTTCTGTTTGTAAATTTGCAAATGTGAAATTGAGTGTGGATTGAAATAATATTTTTTAACCCGATTCGACCAATCTTAATCCGAGAATATTCTATGTTTAACGCTACCACCAGCCGTGTGGTCCCGGCAGAGTAGAATAGGCCACCCTCACTCTCACCGAGGTGTCGTAAAAGGCGACTAAGGTAAAGCTGCTGGCATGATCATCAGCACCCAGAGAAGGAAAACTCTGCATTTATATCAAAACCCTCGCCAACCCGTCTGCCAAGCGTGGTGAGTATGGCAATTACCCCTCATGTGATTGAGGGAGGCCCGTGCCCCAGCAGTGGGGACTTAAATGGGCTGACGATGATGAACGCTACCACAGAACATAATTTATGATGATTTGTGAATGCTACGGACCGTATGGTATGGTTCTACTCGTATCATCATCATACCAAGTAATTGCCCTTAAGCGTTTTTAGCAAAACCACCAGATCTGAATTAAAATGTACTTGTACCAATAAATCCGCCTACAAAACAAGAACTACTTTTACAAAATCCAAGCACAATAACGACCAGCAATACTTCACGGCAATAAGTCAGGAGGCATTTCCACACCTCCCATTTGCGTGCTCTCACACCTACAAAGTTGAAATAAACAAGGTAACTTTCGCCATTTTACATCGTGCGGGGAAACGGCTTCTCAGAGGAGAATTAAACTTGTCAGATTATGTAACTGCATTGGGATGCGATAGATGCAGTTGTGAGGATTTGAAAATATACGTGTGTACGAGGAAGTTCTGAAGCTTATGTTGTGTCTAAACATTGAATGAAACTTGACACTACGTCGTACTGACGAGGGACGGTAGCTCATTGGATAAGAACGCGCCTTCCATATCGTGGTTCGAATCCGAGCATGCATCTGTGTTTCGTAAGTGAGGGTACCGGAGGCCCGATCCTGGGGAAAGGGGGTTTAAAGGTCAGAAGCGCCCCTGTAACTCCACTGGTGTCTCGGGTGTTACCCCCCTTACCCCCGGATTGGGCCTCCGGTATCCTCACTCACGCAGCGAAACACAGCACAGTGCAGCTTCACGCCGGTTTTCTGTGAGGCCGTGGTATCACTCCGCTACTAACACTAACAGACACATGAGTTAATAATTATCTTTAAATTAAACTAAGTTGGTTAGCTAAGCAACTTTTTCGAGGCAGGTAAGCTATTTAAATATTTGTCGGATGAAACAGAATCAAATTTTGACTTGGGTTGTGTTCGATGTGATTTTAGATGTTTGTGAATCAATGTTTGGGGTTGTTTGAGATTGGAATTTAGTTTTGGGCAATGTAAATTGTATTTTGAATTTAAACATAAAATTATTAAAAAAGAAACGCACTGAAATGCTGCTGGCATTCGCAACACCAATTACCGTGAAAAACCCCGACAAAAACAAATAGGTAATTCGTCTAATTTCTGACGGCGGCCATCTTGGATTTGAAATTTGTCACGATAAATATATTTTTCTAATTAAGCCCTTTTATATGACACCCATATTGTGGGAGCTGTGTTAAAACATATTATCCATATCTTTGTGACGGCGGCCATTTTGGATCGATTTTTTATCCATCATAGCTAAGAACACTTCCTCTTTATTCATCTTTCAAACACAAAAAAGAAAACAAAATCAAATCGGTTCATTTGTACGGAAACTACGATGATATAGACAGACACACACAGACAGGTCAAACTTAGAACACCCTGTCGTTTTTGCGTCCGGGGTTAAAAATCCGACTATAGTTATGACTTCTGCAACGTGCCAAATAACCGTGGGGCGACTATATTGAAAATTTGTAATTCGACTTCAATGTCGAGTGTACAAGAATAGGCCCTCAGGTCTTCAAATTTGATGACAAACATAAGCCAACCCGGACGTGACCAAACAAAAAATCCGTCCAAAAGTAGTCTACCGAAATCCGCTACTAAGCACAAATACAAATTCGGATTAATCGGGAAATATTTCAAGACGGCTGTAATCCGAATAGACAAGATTTGCCCCTGAAACCTGTCCAAACAATATATAACAAGTTTTCCAAGTGTTTCAATCAAACGCTTCAACTGTAGAGCTTTTGATTGACAATTGATTAAAACGTGAATGGTACTGTAATAAAGTACAGCGAGCTGTATTTACTTATTGGTGTCCCATTAATATTAGCAAGTTTAAAAATGGGAAATGATTGAAGCTATTTTGAAATGTTTTTTTTTTTAATTTTTAAGTGATAGACGAAAAGATGGATTGCCTGATGGTAAGCGATTCATCATCATCGTCGTCGTCAGCCCATTTAAGTCCCCACTGCTGAGGCACTGGCCTCCCTCAATCACATGAGGGGTAGTTGCCATACTCACCACGCTTGGCAGACGGCTTGGCGAGGGTTTTGATATAAATGCAGAGTTTTCCTTCTCTGGGTGCTGATGATCATGCCAGCAGCTTTACCTATGCCTACCTGGTAAGCGATTGCCGCCACCTCAAGACACACGCCACACTAATGGAGTCATAAGTGCGCTGCCAACCTTTAAGCCCCCCTTTCCCTCGAATTAGGCCTCCGGTACGAAACTAACGCAGCAAAACACAGCATAGTGGTGCTTCACGCCGGTTTTCTGAGGCCGTGTTATCACTCCGGTCGAGTCGGCCCAGACATGCCGAATTCAATCCAAGGTTTGAAGGAAACAAGGAAATAGGTTACATTATTTGGTGCATTTAATTAAGAATCATCATAATCATCAGTCTGTTGCAGACCACTGCTGGGTGGTGGCATAATATGTAGGTAGTAAAAAAACTCTAAAACCTTTTGCCCATGATAGGTATTTAGACTTAGCTGATTATGGTATATTTTTTCAAAGCTTCGCCACCACTATCACCACCGAAAAAAAATCGGCTGGCCGTCATAAGGAATGACATGCGTGCCAGCAATATCACTTATATTATAAAAGACCATGCAAAGTGAAGTGGTAGGAAAGCAGACTTTAGGCCCGAAATCACTGGCTTAGAAGTCAACAGAAAAAAAAAATGATCATGATCACATCGCATTTAATCTCATCCATCAATTATCATAAGTAACCGAAGTCATAATTTTTTAGCAACCCTATTTTGAATTAAAACTAAAATTTTTATACTGAGCTCATAAGCCAGACGTTCCTAATTAGTGCAGTGCCAATAAAAATCCCTCTTGTCCGGACTAATTCGGTCTAGAATTAAGACTTAAGCATTACGAGTGTCCCCAATTAAAAAACCCATTAACGACATCCCGAATTAACTCGAACACGACTTACATTGTCTACCTACGAGTGATTTTAGTTGAAACTTAATTTACGACAGTTTAAAGCTAGTTTTTGATATATTTTTCAAATTATACAGCTTGCTGTGTAATGTAAAACTTCGCCAAGTAAATTCTTCATATGCAGAAGAACGCTTGATTACATTATGGTTTAAAATCGTTTCAAGATCGACGATAAGTTCAACTATCCAAAATAATGCTTATTTTCTTTCCTAATATCCTTAAAATAATTTTGAGAAAATTGGTAAAAGCAATAATAATATAATAAGGTATTTATTATATGGGCCAATGAAATATTTTTGGATGTATCTTGTTGCCCGAAATAAACTAATTATTATTATTAATAATAATTTTATTAAGTGTTTAAAGAATGCTCTCAATAAGTAGTAGGTATAAGTAATAAAAATAAGATAATATATAAAAAAAATTGCTTAAATAATAGGCTAGTACTTTATTGGCGTATGGACTCAATCATAACAAACACAAATCAGTTTAAATAGCGAGTCAGCTAATTAAGAAACTTAAATTAATTATTTTAAAATTATAACAAAAAATGTCACTATTGCGACTAAAATAAGTTTAGTTTTCTTAAAGAAGCTGTATCCCACTTAGTCAACTACGTATCTAACAATTATCACGTTCAACAAAATCTATACCAAAAATGATGCTGTGAGGTTCAAAAATAATTTAATCTTCTCAAAAAACAATAACAGTAATTACCCAATTACACAAACAACGTCAAAATTTTAATCCCAGCAACAACTTAGCCGGGGGCACTACCAGGCCAAACTCCAAAGCACCTACTAGATGAGCGGGAAATTTACACCGGCCCGCAAACAATCTAATTTACATCTACGTTAGCTGACAGATGAGGCAATTCTGCCCGTCACACATTCCCTAAAGCTATATGCATACTAAGGAGCTACTTTATTACTAGGGCTACGTGCTTGCGAGAAGAATTAATGACTCAGTTAGTAACGTTAAAAATGTACATCGCACCTTTTATGCTTAGATCTTTAAGTTAATTACAAGCTTATAATTTACGCGTCGGGTAGCTAGTAATCAAAACTGATATTATAATAAAGAATTTTATATCAGATTTCAACTAAGATTTGCGCGTTAAACTCTTAATAAAATACTCTAATGAAATTATGAAAATACTTACTAACATTAAAGTATAAGCCTGTCCCACTGAACGGCAAAGGCCTCCATCCTTGAAATAAACTACGATTATGCTTAATCACCACGCTTGCCAAATGCGGATTGGTGTTCACAAAATCGAGCTATGTTCGAAAAAATCGAAACATACTTTTTGCTCGACCCGGAAATCGGACCCAAAACCCCGAGATCCGTGCCCGGTACTTAAACCACTAGACCAACAGGGCGTTCTTACTTACTTACTAACAATACGATAATGGCGTTAAACGAAAATATGGAACGTACTACAATTTATGTCAAACATATTAAAAAACTACCAATTGCAATTTATTTAACTGAAATTGGTGAGGTGAGTAGGTAGTGCAGCCCGGTGTTGTATATCGGGTTTTTACTATGACCCAAGGAATCTGAAATACGGATTTGATCACGACGAGTGGAAGCTATCTTAGATAGATGATTCAGAATTGGAGGAGGATGTAAGTGTAATGTCCCAGTCTGTGGGGTTACCGACTTCTCCAACCTTGCATAAAGTAGGCCAACATGGGTCGTTATTTGATCTCTATATTCTGTGTTTCCCGTATCAGAGTATGACGGTCCGTTGGGATTTCACAGTAGAGCCCTTCAAAATAATAGCATTAAAAATATACTTACAAAATTGAACCTACCCATACAACTTAATGTAGTGAAATTGATAATTATCAACTTTAAATGTGAAACAATATTTTGAATTCATTTTATAATATTCATAATGTTTATTAACATGATACTTAAAGCTATATACTTTTTTGTGTAGATGATATTCATATTTATTTATCTAAAAGTATTGTGTTATATCAATCTACGTAACGAGGAACTTAAATAAAAAATAGTCTGGTAGAAATATTCAAAATAGGTTATTTGCTTTATTCGTTTCAATATAAACACATATTTATTTTACAATGATTAAAAATCCAAGAGCGTCTATTTTAGTGTTGTAACGATTTTAGTCATTTTTATTTGTGGAGTGTTAAATAATATAAACAGTTGTTTGTACTCTAATGTCGGTACTAAATAACGAGTGGTTCCTTAAAATAATTTACTTGTAATTAATATAACATAGGAACTGAAGAACTTTATTTCCTACTCAGCGATACATCGGAGACTAGTAGCGCCACACTTTGGCGCGCTTAGGAACTATGCACGTTCCACTACATTTCACGTTGTTCTATTTGTTTTTTGAAACCAAACTAACCTAACGGGTACAAATTGTTTTACAATAAACATTGAAACATATGTTGTAAAATCTTATGCTTATCTTATTAATACCTATAAAATTATAACTCGACAACTTTTTATAAGGTCATCAATGTATAAGCTTTCTAATATTTCAGTCAAACTTCTTATATTAAGACTTATGCTAACATCAACATTTATGGGGCATTTTTAATTCCATTAAGTACCTGATGTTGCCAGTCCTCATGAAAATGCGGGAGCGGGATGTACTCACGACGCCTCGTACGTTGGAATGAGACGGTGACAATAGCCGCACGCTTGGTGTTCATAAAGTCAATTTTAATGCACGTTTTTTATATGAGCATAATTTTTCCAATATAATTGGGAACTATTGGTGTTTTTGTTTTTGTAGTGTTTGGAGGTCCATGAGGGCCTGAGGCTGACTGGCGCGCGGCAACTACGGCAGCAACAGGCGGTCATAGGGGCGGAGCGTGGTGGACGCGCGCTTGCGCACTGGACCATCCGTTACTATGACAACGCCTCCTCTCAATGTTTGTGATTACGACGTATCCAAAGGTTGGAAGGAAACTTCGCCGTGATTGACGCGTGATGTTCAATAATTGTATTTGGGGGTTGGGTAGCTTTTTATGAAGTATTAGCCGGGCTTTAAGTTCAGCTGATGTGTGGTTTCGGAAGTCGTAACTTGTAATAGAATTTGTTCACGCTGATGTTGGCTTTAGTACTGTTGAGCTATTTGTTTAGGACGTAATCAGTAACATGGCTTATTTCTTAATCTAGACATTTATATTCATAGTCTAAAAACAAAAATGGCTTAATAACAATCACAACTAAAAATTAGGTTTTACAAAAACACAAATTGTACACATCCTGTAATACCTCATTTTTAAGATTTAATGCTTTATTTTGAGTTCAATAAAAGTATATTCATTCATTCATTCAAACTGGTTTAACATTTATCTAATATAAGTTTAAGACAGAAAAGTACATTAAAGAATAAATAAGGCTGTTAATATCAACATATCATATATTATTCAGTCAGACCTATTTCATCTTCATACAGTATCGGCTATACCCATAAGGGTTACTATCCGGGCTTGCTCAAAGTGAAACAAAACTTTATGACCTGAAGCTCTTAGCTCCATCGCCATAATACTGGAGAGTAGCCCCTACTATGAGTGGCTTGGCTTTGGAGAAATATGTGAATGAATTGATATTATTAGTATCAAAAAGTAAGTTCACTATTTTTTAAAATTAATTAATAGATAAATTGAAACAACATCACATACATTGTCCTGGTCCCAAACTAAGGTTTTTCCTTGTAAAGTCAACAGCAGAAGTTAATGCACACTTTTCGCAGCTAGTGACTCTTATGCTCTTCGGAATAAGAACTACAAACTGCGAAATAAGTGCAGCTACTTCTGCTGTTGACTGTACTATAGAAACCAGAAATAATGAAGGTACCACCAACACCCAGACCCAACACAAATATCTGTTTCATCAACAAACATTCTGCATTGAATATAATATTGTACTATGAGTCTACAGGTTTTGGGAAAATGTGTGAGTGATACTATCATTAGCAGCGAATAGTTTGTTGAGTCTATTTGATGTTATGCAATATAAATATAAAATAAATAAAATACTTAGCACGGATTGTGCACCAAAAGCTGTTTCAAGTACTAAAGCTGTACTTAAACAGCTTTTTCCTTCAGTGCTGATGGTTATTTAAACATTCTGAAGGTAAAAGGTGCTGTAATATGTTGTGTACACTCATATTCTGTGCACATTATAGATACAGTTTAAATATAAATAATAACAGACTGAACTCTGTAAGTATCAAGAACTAATAGATAGCTTTAATACTTAATACAGTAGCGTTAAGATTCGTTTGTAATATTCCAGCCATGCCTTTTGAAGGATAATCTAAAAACTAAAATATTCATTGTCTCAACCTGAGAATAGCAATTGCGAAGATTATTATCCTTGTGCAAAACAAAGGATAATTCGTTTAGAATAATAATCAACTTCACTTTTCTAACTATCGATATTATATTTTCAATCACAAGAGGAATATAATCTTTTAATACTTGAAGACTAAGGAGCGTATAAAAACTTCATCGGATAAATATAATATTACAGCCCGCAGGCAATGAAACTTTTCTGCTAATTAAACAAAATGCTGCAATAATATTCCTCACTTCCAATCCGCAATATCAGATTTTACTTTGAACAGCATTGGTATTGGAAATGGAGTGTACTTTAATAAAAGTAGGTATGTCAACTAATTGATCACTGCGGTTATACAGGATGGTCCAATTTTTAGATGCCTTATCTGAAATACCTCCATTGTTCCTCAATACTCGTATATTGTAGTTTTCAACAAAAAAAATACGTAAGTGGAATAAAAAAAAGCTCAGGCTCAAAGCCAAACGAGTTTTTTTAAATGCTTTTTCATTTGCAAGAAATAAGTAACACGAAACGAAAATTGCGAAAAAGGATCGAAAATAGTAAAAAAAAATATTTATCTAGTCCAGCCGCAAATTTTCATACTACATACAATAATTTCGAAAATTTCAAAAAATCGTACATACATGGGGGTGAACCTCGTTATAAGACATCTAAAAAAAATGTTGGACCACTGCAAATAGGCCATCCTGTATAAAGGTTGGAAGAGAAAACAAATGAAAACAGAGCTCGGATTTTGCAACGTTTTCAGACAAATGAAAAATTGTAATTTAATTTATTAGTCGATCCTCTTTAGCTAATCTCCCTTTTGATGTTCATCGTTGGGACAGCCATCAATTGGTGGTGTTATTACGAGAATTAAGTTGGGCGGAGGGCAATGGTGGTGTTATTTGGTCCATGAATTTAGAAATTGACTGATTTCCTTTTAACCGCGATTTCAACTACAGTGTTTTCAACCGCGATTTCAACTACAAATCTACAGGACATGATTATTATGGCGTAAACACTGACACAAGTGCAATCTCAATTCCTTTACCCTCATTATTATGACCAGACCGTCAGTTGCAGAGGGACAGAAGTAAGAGTGATCATAACGGCTTGACCTTCCTTTCTGAGGCACTGGGGTAAAAGATCGACAACTTTCAAGACTGCCTAATTTTAAAACCATCGCAGTGTGTTTTCGGTACACCCATCTACACCCTAAAACGAACATCCCAAATGAAGTCATCTGGAGCGAACACCAATAAAAACTTGGTACATCAAGAGCTTTACTGTTCGTTAAGATGGTATTAACTGCACGCTACGTCAGTGCTATATTAGATAGTGTTGTCAATGTTTAATGCCAACCACTGACAATAATTTATCGATGTCAGATCGATGGTAAGATCGATTTTAGCTCAGTGGATATGAGCGTGTGCATTCTATACGGTTAGGTTGAATGTTCAAATTAAAACAAACGGCGGAACCAGACCCTTACAATGTTAATCAACACTTAGGCTCAAAGTCACCTAGAGAGCTATGGAGAGGACTATGCTCGGAGTCTCCTTGTATTACCGTATCAGAAATTATGAGATCCTCAGGAGAACTAAGGTCACAGCCCAAATAATTGCCTGCCTCAAGTGACAAGTGGGAAGGGCGAGGAGAACGGACGGCCGTTGAAGGCGGAAAGGTCCCTGAGTGAAGGCCACGTACAGGAAATCGCAGCCGTGGCAGGACCCCAACAAAGTGGACCGACGATCTGGTGAAGGTCGCGGGAATCCATTGGATGCGGACGGCACAGGAATGATCTGTGTGTAGAACATTGGGGAGGCCTATGTCCAGCAGTGGGCATCTATTGGCTAAAATGATGAATGATGATGGTGATGGATAGTATGGTTTGAGAAAATATCCAAAACATGTAGGTTTTTCCAATTTTTCCTCACAGCCTAGCTGATGGTAGAAATATGCACATAAATTTGGAAACAGGTGCATTCTAGGATGCATTTGACGACCTCCAATCCAGAAGACGAACGTTCTTAAGACGACGAGCGATGGTGGATCAGTAGATCCACCGTCGCTCGTCTTGCTACTGAGTATATTGTGGTATTATTTAATATAAATTGGTGGACATATTATTGGAATTGGTGTCTACACCACGGCAGAGCCACATTTCAATATGAATGGGTCAGCTCGATCAGAGTAATACCACGGCCTCACAGAAAGCTGACGTGAAGCAGCATCTCTGCTGTGTTTCTTTCGCCGCGTGAGTGAGGGAGGGAGAAAAGGGGATTTAAAGGTTGGTAGCGCACTCCACTGGTGTTACGGAACAATCGCTTACCATCAGGGTGATCCGTTTGCTCATCTGCCACCTATCACGTACCTAATAAAAATATCGATATTAAACATAAACAACACTAAAGTCAGATTTTATCGTTCAAGTTATGCCGTATCGTACCGCGACGTGCCGCGACGCTTGGCTTGTCGTGATGCGAAACGAAGTTAGGTGAACATTTAGTGTTGTAACCTAAATTGCTTTGCAGTAGGATTGAATTCGTGAGGTAGTAAGACTTAGAAGTTTAAGAATATATAGAGTTTTGAATAGTACTCTCGTTGCCTGTGCCGTGTGCTGCTTTTCTTTTGTTCTCGACTTTGGTAAAGCTAAAATAGATGGGTTAGATTAGCAAGATTAGCAATTTTACGCGCAGCAAAGCAACTTGTATGAACGTAGAGGGTGTTAGGACACACGGTTGATCTTATATCTGAGATACAAGTGCTATATTTCTACTTCGGAGGAGAGAGGGGAGAGGGGAGTTCGGCCTGATATCGTCTATATGTACTTCGCGTGCTAAAAGTTCTACGCATAGATACATGCGTACGTGCAGTGACCTCAGCGTGGTCCAGCATGAGACAGAGACACACTTTACAAAACGTGAGTAAAAAGGATCTGATATACTGCCTTGCGCGAAATTCAACGAACTTTAACACTAATTTTAGCTATGGATCCCAATTCCTTACAGCTACAAAAAAACACATCATTTTCTAACCCGTTGTTAGAATGTGTCGTACGTACAATGATGTGGTTCGTAGGGAAAAACATCTGAACGTGTTCTTTACGTACAAAAAACATGTACCTGAGGTCTTCGGACCGTCTTCAGCACGTAAATAGATGTTATAATTATTTCTCTTAATTTAATTATAATTATACTTTTATTCTTTAATTTTGCTTAAGCTCTTATAACTTTTTATCATTAAATCATGATGTTAGAAGCTTTATGGATTACTGTCTAGTTAAGTAATATTATTGTCAAATTTATAAGAATATTGCAACGACTGTAATCTGTCTGCGTACCTAGTTTAGATAAATAAATAAATTCTCGGGATTTTCAGTGTGAAAAACATGACGGGTATGGCATGAAAATAATACAAATAAAAAACTATGTTTTGCGAAGGATGAAAATATGGCTCCTGGTCTTCTGAGTATATTTGGTGTTAGTAGTTAAATCATTCAAAGTTACTAGTGAAACTTCATAGTTTATTGGTACATCGGCGAAGGTTTTCCAATAAACTATAACTCCCAGTTTCCGCTTAGAAGGCTCCAGGTCGATGAATTGAAGGAGTGTTATGGGTGCAAGCTTAAAACCATCGAAGTGCACCGTGGTGTACGTAAACTTGTCTGCAGTAATCCCATCTATTCTGCTGGTGTGAGCGTGTTTCAAATCTTTGCATCTCTGGCGTGTACAGTCAGGGAATGAAAAGGTTCGTCACCTTAAGGTCAAATTTCCCTCGCACGGAAATCATCATTTAAAGCAATACACCGGTATAAAAAGACCTTTTGAAAATATCATCAAATATCGCATAGATATATACGAATAAAAAAATCCTCCTAAGAATACTGCCAAACTACAATATTGATGAGACTATCGACAAATAATGTCAAATCAAGCACATACAAATTACGCCGGCTTAGCAACGCATTCGGCAGTGGTGTAATTAGTAAAACAGCAACCGGGTGAAGATGTATGTTCCATTCTCGACTGAACATGAGGTAATTTTTTTAAGTGTGTTATTTACTTTACAAACACCATTGATGTCATTGACCATTACAATAGGTTCTATTTTCAATTTTGTTATTTAAACAACGTTTAGTTTGACGTCAAACTATTTTCATTCGGTTCAACTATTTTCAACTACGTTCATCGGCCTCCAAATAAAAAGCACATAAAAAGTAAATTAAAAAGTAAATTAAATTAAAGTGACGATGTATTTAATCATCGACCGGCACTCTTTTCCAAAATGTGTTGCTTGAGTTTGTGTTTGAAAGTCAGCATACACTCACATGTCTTTAGCTCATCGGGTAACTCATTAATAGTTTTGCAAAGAGTACTGTCTTGTTTCCGTAGTTGGTTCGAGGCATAGGGAGTCTAATTTTGATTTTATTACGAAGATTGTGTTTTCTGGTTTTTATGTCAAGTTCTATGTTCGTTTTGATTTTTTTTCCAATTATATATTTTACTAACATGCATGTGTTGTATTTATATAGATCTGATATGTTAAAAAGCTTAGTTTTGTTATATAGTTGCCTGGTTGGTGGTCGGAATGGAAAATGGTGTAAGACTTTTATTGTTTTATTTTGTATGCGTTGCAAAAGTAATCAATTAAAATCTAATGACTCAGCATATTTTTTTGTGCAACAGGCATTTGTCAGACTTTACAAAAGTAAGTAGTATTTTTTAAGTACTCGTGGCATATCAAACGAATTAAATTGAAAACTGACGAACCTTTTCGTTCTTTGACTGTACTTACTATTAGGTATGTACGAGTGTTTGTGACGAGCTTCCAAGAAACATAGAGCTAAGCCAAGGTGTTAATATTAGGTCTTTACCTAAGAAATTGGTGTTTTGTATGGAAATTTTCTAAGAGTTTTTTATTCATACTAACATGCTTGTTTTTAATTTGCATAGTAACTTGCTACTATTTCATTATTAACTGTGCTTTAACGGACGACAATAAGGTATGATTAGAAGACTTATTAGACACAGAGCTCGTTTTTAAAAAAAATACAAATTATGGAAACGTCTTCTATGCCTTACAAAAAAAAAGTCACTTACTTTGAGGTTTTCTGTATCAAAAACACTATAGTAGATCTGCATTTTACATTTTAAATAAGAGTGGACTATGATGACAAATCTCATGGAATCACATTTCACTCATAAATAGAAGAAAAGTTTTAGTTTCTCATGATATTTCTAAATACAATAACGTTTTAGTCACCATTTTGCAGAGCGATATAGAAACATACGATGTGTGTACATATGTGTGACGAGTTAAGTCGTTTTGACAGGAATCGACTCTGAAGCGTAGCTGCATAGTAAGCTTGATTTACTCACGCTTATGTCAATAAATAGGTTTTTTTGTCTTTCAATATCTTATAACTTTTAGAGCTGTGAGTACGTGTGCATGTAGTGGTGCATCAAACATGTTTTCAGTTGTCTAATTGAAGGGACATGCTGTATCTTCCGCTATTTTGTATTAATCTAAGGTCTCCAGGTTAAAATTTAGAATCTCAAGAATTTTGTAGAAAATTTAGAGTTACAAGAATCATAAACTCACACGCCAGCGGTTCAGATAGAACCGACCAACTCTTTACTTTTTTAAACTTATATATATCCCAGTGTCATTACCGTGTCTACATCAGGTAAGATTGCGGCGAACTCTCGACTCATTGGAAGTTTGTTCATGGCCAATAAATTACTAAGTCACTTTTACAGCTCACGAGAACATACGGCTAAACTTCGGGTTACCGTCTGAGTCACTAGCGGCGAGTTAGATTGTAAATCAACGGATTAAGTTGCGTTTTGTGAAAAACTTGTCTGCGAGTGTTATTGTGCTAAGTGAATCGATTTCTGGCTTTCTAATGGGTGGCTGTTTGCTGCAATGGTTGCAAATCTGTCTTGAACTTAGAAGTATATAGCACTAAAATATAGCCCTAAAATAATTTCAAAGAAAAAAAAACTTTAAAAATAATTTGAGAACTATATTAAGTGCCCACTTGTTTAATGAGATTCGATTCACGCAGTCGAAATAAAAAGATCTTAAAACTAATAACTTATAACATTGATTTAATGAGTACACATTTTTAATATTATAAGTAATCAGTCAATCAAAGAAAAGTATTATATGTATATATTTGTAATTCCGCTGTTGATTCTGATATCCGTAACACAGGTGCTTGCAACCTATCTCGCAGTCAGATCAATGTATGTGATGTTGTGAAATATTTAAAAAATTAAATTAAAAAATTAATTCTTACTAAATTATAAATGTGAAAGTATGAGTGTCTGTCTGTTTGTCTGTCTTTCACGTATAGAGTAAGGTAATATTACTCTGGTTACTTTCACGGCAAAATGGAACGTCGGAGTGACATGATTTTTTCAGTGGAAATAATTAAATTGATGGAGAGTATTATATATTTTTTTAGTTGATATTTTTATAGCAATCTTTTGCAATTTATTCTTAAGTATAAACACACTTAACATTTTCATCTCGTGTTCAGGCGGGACTCGAACACACACCTTTCACAATCCGGGTGAATGTTCTACCAATTAGACCAAAGAACGCGTTACTAACCCGAAGAAATTTGTAAGTGCTTGATTTGACATGAGCTGTTGATAGTCTCATCAATATTGTAGGTATATTTACAATATCCAGTGATAATATTATTACAAATATTTGACCACCAGTTAAGATGAGACTGTGAAATCAATAAATAGGCGATATTTTTTAAAGCAATCTTTTGCAATTTATTCTTAAGTAAATAACACACTTACAAGTTTCATCTCGTGTTCAGGCGGGACACGAACCCATAACTTTCACAATCCGGGTGAATGTTCTACCAATTAGACCACTGAAAGCGTTACTAACCCGAAGAAATTTGTAAGTGCCTGAACACGAGATGAAATTTTTGAGTGTGTTATTTACTTAAGAATATATTTTTTTGGTCTGGCCACAATCGCACCTGATGGAAAGCGACGATGAGGGCTAGGATGTTACACGTTTGCCTCAAAGATGTTCAGATTATAATGCTCAGGAAAAACAGACCTTGGCAGGGAGAACCATTCTATAGCAGTCCACATTATTAATAACTTTTGTCTCTTTCTAATGCGAGCAAAACCATGGGCAAAAGCTAGTTATAAAGGAAAATGTAAACCGTGAAAGCTTACGATACAAGAGTAAATATCTATATAAAATAGATATCCAGATATATACGATACTAAAGTAAATATCAATATAAAATAGATATCCAGCGATGATCACACTCGTATCGGTAAATTTTACTTCCGGACACAATAAAAACCACAAGAGTGGTTTTCCTGTAATGCGAAATTCTGTCTGCGTGTTAATCAAACCCTTGTGTGGCGGAGCGCGCGGCGTACAAAAAAACCGGCCAAGTGCGAGTCTGACTCGCGCACCGAGGGTTCCGCCGGTATCTTTTGATCGCGTTAACTTAGAAGTTTGATTTTTTCGCAGCTTAAAGGGACAGTAGACCTAGGTATTTGGTATAAATTTCAATTTGATATCTTTATTCGTTCGTGAGAAATAAGGTAGTAAATTTCATTTTATTAAAATATTTTTATTATATAATAAAACTAAAAAAATATGATTTTCGCAATTTTTCCTATATTTGCATTATATGACAATGCTTCATGCCAAATTTCAAGATTCTGAGTTTACGGGAAGTACCCTGTAGGTTTTGATTCTTTTGCCTGTGTCGAAAATTTGATGAAAATATCGATATAATCGGCTGTATCTTTTGATTGGCTTAGCTTAAAAGTTTGATTTTTTCACAGCTTCAAGGGACAATAGACCTGAGTAATTGCTATAAATTTCAGCTTCATACCTCCACGCGTTCCTGAGAAAAAGGGTCTGGACAGACGGACGGACAGACGGACAATAAAGTGATCCTATAAGGGTTCCGTTTTTTCCTTTTGAGGTACGAAACCCTAAAAATTGGACAAGTACAAGCCGAACTCGCCCAAAATGATAGTTCGCTGTTTATACAGAAAATTTATAGTTATGAATTTTGAGGAGTTCATTTATTTTTATATAAAAAGTAAATTGTGGTCCATGACATTATAAAAAAAGGTACTAGATTTCGATCAAAACAATTTTCGGTCGAAATTATAAAAATTACCATGCAGGTAATGTTTATATTTATAGTTTGGCTACGGAACTATAAAAAATGAGAACACACAAAATTTATTAAATCATGCTCACTTCTTCACGCGCGGTTTGAAATCCGTATGATAGAAATCATCATCATCATCAGCCCATTTAAGTCCCCACTGCTGGGGCACGGGCCTCCCTCAATCACATGAGGGGTAATTGCCATACTCACCACGCTTGGCAGACGGGTTGGTGAGGGTTTGGATGTAAATGCAGAGTTTTCCTTCTCTGGGTGCTGATGATGATGCCAGCAGCTTTACCTTAGTCGCCTTTTACGACACCTCGGTAAGAATGAGGGTGGCCTATTCTACTCTGCCGGGACCACACGGCGTGATATATGATGATAGAAATACGACTCTTAAATATTTTTTTTTATGTGACAGACGAAGCAGACGGATCACCTGATGGTAAGCATTTTCCGCCACCTAAGGACACCAGCGACACCATTGGAGTCACAAGTGCGCGGTCCGGTACCCTCACTCACGCAGCGGTAGACAGCACAGTGCTGCTTCACGCCGGTTGTCTTAAATACTAAAAAAATATTTTTTAGATTTTGAAGTACTCTTTTTTTGATACATAATGGCAGACAGCTCACCTGTGCCCATGGAAATCGAGTGAGTGAGAAAAAGTTTAGTTTTATTCCCACTCGTCTCCATCGCTACCTCTTCATGACCCAGCCCACATGTAACCCCCGGTTGCATTAAGTGGATAATCCCAGAGTTCATACTTTCATCTCTCTAATGGATGCAGCGAAACCCATTTATTGCTATCGGATGTTTTTATGTGCACTCTATTGGAGTGACAATATTGAGTTTTTAGAGTGCTCTGTAAAAGGTGTAACGCATGAAAATTCATTTGAGAATTTCGTCCATTTTGCTCGGTTACGTGGGAGAGAGGAATTAAGTTTTCGATTAAAATAGTGTGTGCTTTTATGGATTTATTGAATGGTTGTGTAAGGATTATGAGCGTTATATATATAGCTATAAAGAATTGATTTTAAAATGAGAGCCAAGTTGAATATTATTATGCATCGTTTCAGACTTCACTAATAATAAAAAAAATATCCTTCAGCCGATTTCGGCTAAGGCGGCCAATCTCAATGAAGAGCCACTCACAGCAGGATATATTATAGTGATCGAGTGGGTGCGCAAACAGAAGTGTGGCACCGTGTGACACGACCTGAAAGAGATCGGGTGCAGGACCAACGGCTCAACGTGCTTTCCGAGGCACGGGGATACAAGACCGCCAACTTCTAGACTCCGGGCTAACACTGAGAAGTTCTTAACAGAAAAAACCAGGTACAAATTTTGGCCCGATCCGGGGCTTGAACCCGGGACCCCAAGGGCAGCCTTTGCTTTAAACTGCGATGCACTACATACTTCGCTAACGAGGCAGTCAAAATGATGTGTTCCTTCCCGGGGCCCTCGAGCTAGACTTGTAAAACTAATGGAAATGATTCAGTTGCTCAATGTACCTTTCGAGTTTATAAACAGCATTGATTGTACCGCCACGGTTTTGGCAGAAATTACGATAAAGTGCCTGATCTTCCCAGCTCGGCCCTCGTCCGTGTCTCGGAAAGCACGTTAAGACGTTGGTCCCTGCGCCTAATCCCTCTTCGTTCATGTCACACTGGTGTCCCATCGAAATATGAAGGTACCTACGGGAATAAGAGTGCACATAATTATATCCTGCGTCGATAGCTGATCGCTGGGATTGGCCTG
This sequence comes from Marasmia exigua, assembly GCA_019059595.1. NCBI lineage: Eukaryota > Metazoa > Arthropoda > Insecta > Lepidoptera > Crambidae > Marasmia > Marasmia exigua. The sequence continues at coordinate 18,241,954 of CM032473.1, forward strand.
CCATGACCGAAATATCGGTTTGGAGGACAATATTACCAAAAAAATATTCTACACGATGTTCTGTTCTATTAAAAAATAATGCATTAATTACTTATAATAAAACAAAAAGATATAAATAATCAGGAACAACTTTTTAAATGTCATGATTGTACCAAAGCAGCGTTCACTACCACTGTTCCAAACGGGTTGTCGTATAATATATATATGCAATATAATTAGGAAATAGTGCGTGTTTGTGTTATCATTTAAATGTATAGAAATATGTTTCATTATAGCTTTTATTTAAGAGTAAAGTGGAATAATACCTCGGCCTTTACAAAAACACAAGAACAAAAGAAAATGACAACTCCTGTCAAATTAAATAAAAAATGTAAAAACTAAACTAGACCCAAGGAGTCCGCGTTCAACAGTAACTATTCACAATTTTGAGAAAATATCGAAACGTGCAAGTTTCCTCACGATTTTCCCTCATCGCCACGGGAATAGAAAAACGCACATTGGGCTTGAACACCAGTCTCCCGTTCAGAAGGCACCCTTTCTCCATCAACTAAGCTACCAAGTATACTCTTAATTCCAGTTCTTCTATTAAAATTCGTACACCGAATATATTTCGTTGCAATTAAAACCGCCAACTCACCACACAGATAAGACAAATTTGAGCGCAACTTTTAAAACTATCTTCAGCCGTCAGTTTTGCTTGTTTATTTGTTTATTTACCAAGTTGGACGCTGATAAATTAGCCCACGGAAACTAGCTGTGGATGCGTTATCGCTAGTTTAAAAGTTTTGTATCTTTTGGTGGTGATGGGAAACTTTAAACAGTATTCACATTAGTAAAAAGTAACATTTTCAATTGACTGGAATATTGCTCCTTTAAAACACGGTTTAAGAAATGCACGAAAAAAAAAACAAATAAAACATTGTGGTTTCGTTTTTAGGGTTGAAGTGTAAACAATGTGATTTTAATTATAATCTTAAACCAAATGAAACGTGTTAATGATCTTGCTAATTATAAAGGACGTTAATGAGTAGTCAACCTTATCTAGTGACTAATTATTCATAGTAATGTAACCAACACCAGCTTACAGCTCTAACAATAGTACTCTGCTAAATGCTCTTACAAAAATCACACCAGAATATAGGTATATCTTGGATTTATTGACAAAACCCTAAAATTTTATTTTTGTTGTAGATTTTTTTTGTAATTTATTCTTCTGTTAAAGATGCATTAAAAAAACAAAACACACCGACCATTTCCTTCTTTCCGGTGGGCTATTCTACCAATTATTAAAAACGTGACGATTTTAAGATGCGTTAGTAATAAAAATGTATTGTATGTAGTAAGAAACAATCTAGCAACTATATTTTGAGTCGGTCCTCTCATGTCTGAGGATTGTGGTCAGCCTCGTGGTTGCATCTAGAGTAGGATGATTTGCCTCCACCGGTTTCTGTCTAGCGCATCTTTTGCGATTGCACAAAATTTGGAGGATGACGAGTCTTGTAACTGATCGGTCCACCTTGTTGGTGAACGACGAAAAGAGGTACTGGTATCAAAACAAAGATCAGACTTCTCCTATCTTCCTCCCTGCTTTTTTTCCTGTCTTCTTATCTGAAATAGAAACGTTGTCAATCCTGGCCCAGGAAAGACAAAGAGTTGAATCTAGAAGCACACATAGAATATTAACAATCAACCCGTGGCGTGTACAAGTGCAACCATTAGTCAGACAATGCAGCTCCAGTCATCTATTAAGATGCTCCAATTCGTATGCGCTGGGACCGCCAGACATGACGGCCGAAATGCATGACTACGTCTAACCACAGTAAACAATATACAACAGTGTGACCACGGAAATGACGAAATAGAGATCGCATTCTTAAAATAAAAGTGACTTCACTCAAAACTCCTGTAACATTCGATTTAGAATAGTGTTTTAGATTTTCTTCTTAAAGTATATTCATTTATTATCGACGAGATGAAAGCACACCGATTTCTCTAGCTTTGCCACTTCGGGAGAGTGAAGATTTTATTGTAAAGAGAACATACCAGGGTTGTTTGTGAATAAACGTACTATCTATCTAGGTATCTGTCTATCAAGTTTAAAAAGGTTATTTCAAGGGCGTAATAACTAAACCTCACCATCATAATATGCCAATGACTAATATTAGCTTTAAGATCTTAGATCTTAAGACATGATATTCAAATGAATTGCAGTTCTGTCAAAATTAAACACAAAATAAGACTGAAGAAGTTTTAAGGTTGCACCAAACATATCTTACTGTCGTGTATTCCGCTGTGGCATGGGCGATCCATCATAGCGGATGCTGGAATGTCATACTGTCTCTGGTTAATACCTGCTAGGTTTTGGCGCAGACGACACGCGATGTACTCGCTTATGTTGTAATGGTTATACCATTAGCTCAGCGGTGAGAGAAAACATCCTGAGGAAACCTGCACGTCTCGGATAGTTTCTCTAAATTGTGGATTCCTACAATATTTGAGATAATGATTACTGAAACGTGTAGCCGTGATCCTATTTGGTTTGGTTCCCCTGTCTAAGAGTTGCGAAGGTTAGATGGCAGTCTATTTATTGTAATTACTCACTTGAGACTTCCCGAATCCTGGATAGTGTTACAAGCGTACCCCGGGCTCCGAAGCGACAGTTTCTAAACGCAAATGGGAATAACATGCTAAGATGAGAAGTAGTAGTTGTAATTTTAGTGAACACTCTGGTCTTCTATTGGTGCCGTGTGGTCCCCGGCAGAGTAGAATAGGCCACCCTCACTTCTTACCGAGGTGTCGTAAAAGGCGACTAAGGTAAAGCTGCTGGCATGATCATCAGCGCCCAGAGAAGGAAAACTCTGCATTTATATCTAAACCCTCGCCAACCCGTCCGCCAAGCGTAGTGAGTATGGCAATTACCCCTCATGTGATTGAGGGAGGCCCGAGCCCCAGCAGTGGGGACTTAAATGGGCTGTCGATGATGACTCTGGTCTTCTCCATCTTTAATTACGGCGCGGAAACTGTGGACGCTAAAGAAAGCCGATCGAGACCGCATCGACGCCTTTGAAATGTGGTGTTGGCGAAGGATGCTCCAAATCCTATTTACTGCTTTCCGTACAAACGAATCCATCCGCCGAGAACTCCGCATTAAAACCAGGCTGTACACCACTTGCCTGAGAAGAATCCTGGACTTTTGGTCACATAGCCCGAAAAGAGGGACATAATCTGGAACAGCTGAGGGTCACCGGCAAGGTGGATGGAAGGAGACCTAGAGGTTGTAGCCCTATCATATGTTCGGACGAAGTACGTTCGAAGCTGGACACGAAGCTGTATGACGCCCTCCACATTGCAAAAGACAGACATAGATGGAGGTCTATTATAAAGAGCAAACTGGTCGCCCACGGGAGGAATCACGACCGTTAGTAATGAGGAAAACGACTAGAGGAGGAGGAGGCCTGTATATGTAGTATATATATACTGATAAGAATACTATATAATCATATAATCAACGGAAAGACTGCTGGCAGACAATATCATTTTTTATTCTTTAAAAACGAATGATGTTTTTACAAATAGTCAGTAGATTTAAAGATTAGTAATTGTTATTTTGGAACCAAGGGCTCATGGCACTCTGCCAGAAGTGTGTCGTGATTAAGTATAGTACAAAACTTTATACGTCGTATTTACGCGGCTGTAGGACTTTTTTCGTTGTTTTTTGCAGCGCATTTGTATCGATGCAAAAATAATATCCTCCAACCGATTACGGCTATGGCGGCCAATCTCAACGATCAGCCACGTACGCAGGATATATTATAGTGCTCAAGTGTGTGCGCAAACACAAGTGCACTCTCTATTCCTTACCCTCATATTCCGATGGGAGACTACTGTGACACAACCAGAGAGGTATTGGGCGCAGGACCAACGGCTTTCCGAGGCACGGGGGTACAAGACCGTCAACTTCCAGACTCCGAAATATTCAATTTATAAAGGAAATACGATAGAAACATATGATTTTTCGTTCAGACTACGCTTAACAAAATCGCAGGTTTTAAGACTCTCTCCGGTCCTAGCAAGTTATTCACGTGTCAACACACACAATAGCAGTGTTGAAAAAGATTCTTATATTAATATCACTTGCTGGCACCTCACTGCACGAAACAACAACATGTAACTTCAAATGTTGTACCAAATGTTATTAACACCTGAAATGAGACAAGCTCAATACCAGCCTTTCTACCAAACATTACGGATGGTTAAGTTTTTATTAAAGCGTCTTGTATTTATGTAAAAATAAGTAAATAATATTACTTCTTTACATTATAGAATTAATATAACCATTAAATAAATTACGTCAGCGTATGTTTTTAGAAAATAGATATATACTATTATACGATCATTTTATTGCAGTGGCAACATTGTAGTAGTTTTTTTGGTCTTGAATTCCAATTTCGAGTATAGTTGAGCTGACCCATTTATGGCAAAGCGTGGCGTCTCCCACGCATAATATTTATCAGGCTATCGCTTAACCTAGTCACACCTGATGAAAAGCGAAAATCAGTTCTTTGGTGACTTATCGGTGAAAATAGCGCAGTGGTCTTATTTTTTTGCACCCAGTGTATTCTTAAATATTAAGGAGCAGAATACAACAAATTTTTCATATCTTATTTAATGTAATCTAACAAGACGTTTACATACCACTTCCAGTCAAATTGATGAAAGAACAAACGCCAATTAGAAAAGCCGGCGGTGTACAGGGTGAATATGTTGTGGCAAGTCGTTAGTTACAGCCTTATTAGAGGGGATGGGGAGCGTATCATGGGAAAAGTCATGGAAATAGTTGTACAAAATATGGCTTCTCAAAGCTCAGTCTTTTTTTATAGGTATTGTGTGTGTCAGAGCTTAAAGCGTAGTTTAGCTTGGATAGTACTGTATTGTATATAACTGTGTTTTTAAATAAAAAAAATATGGTGACAATCTTAATAATATCATAGTATAATCATTATGTATATTTTCGTAAAAGAACTTTTTTAAAAAAAGTAACTGCTGAGTTTCTTGCTGGTGTCTTCTTGGCAGAACACTACATTCCGAACCAGTGGTAAAAATGTTGACATTCAAGTGTTCTGTATGGACCTAAATTTAATAAACTATTTTCATATTTCATTTGATTTTTTTTATTATTTGTTTGCTTTTGCGCAATTATACGTCAACTTTCATACATTCTAATTCCTTACATAAATAATGAGGCAGACACTTGAAACGAATAGCCGATCCTAATGTTTAAAAGATAATTAAACTTATCGTATCTGTAACATTTCAAGAGAGTTTTTTTATATATTAATAATAATAATTCTCAAAACATCTCATACATTGACCTGATTCCGTACTAAGTAGCTTAAGCACTTGTGTTACAGATATCAGACAACAGAGTATTAACACAAATATATACTTCAATACATATATTACACCCAGACACTGAACAAGCACAAGTGTTCATCGCACAAATGTTTGTCCAGGGTCCCCACCCTGGACAAACGTTTGACACCATCGAACCCATGACCTTTGGACGTATAGGTCGTAAGGGTCACTACCAATTACGTCATCCGGTAAGTTACTTAAGTTTAGTTTATTTTTATCTCTGAAAAAGGGTGACTAGCTTATGGTCCAACTGGAGGTGAATGGTAACCTCTGCTCATAGACATCAACAATGTTAGGGCACAGTCCCGCCACTACATTGCGTGGAAAAATTCTTTACAAACCTGGAGTTTTTTGAAACCGAATGCCGAATCTCGAATTCACTGTCCAAATCATCGTCACTTCTAGTAACTTAAAGCCGCAAACAAGATTTTAAATTAAACTCAGTTGTTTGTGAGCAGTTTGCACATCGTTGTAATTGGCTGCGATGGATCCGACCGCATCCTGTTGCTTAATCTGAGCAACTGTTTGAGAACAGCCTGTATAATTGGAAATTTAAAAATATGGAAATTGAGAGCATTTGGTGTTTCCAAACAGATACGATCTGGTGATCTTCAAGAAATAATAAATAAAATAAATAAATAAATAAATATTTCACAACATCACATACATTGATCTGACTCCGAGATAGGTAGCTCAAGCACCTGTGTTACGGATATCAGAATCAACAGTGGGATTACAAATATATATACATAAATACATACTTATAATACATAGCAAATACCCAGACCAATACAAACAAACATGTTCATGCACACAAATGTTTGTACTGTGCGGGGATCGAACCCGCAACCCCTGTATCAGAGGTGGCGTTCACTACCACTGTTCCAATCGGGTCGTCAAAGAAAGGAGGTTATATATTTTATTAAGGAACCGGCAACGCTCTGTGGTACTTGTTACAGATGTGCATGGGCGGACGTAATTACCTACTTACCATCAGGTGAGCCGTCGGCTTGTGTATCCGCTATAATTTAAATAAAAATAGTAGAAAGGTCTTTATCTAAGGTCTTTATCAATAAAATCAACTTCAACAGTAGCTACTTATTTTTGACAGCTCGTAGCCAAACTACTAGCACACCGTGGGAAAGCAACGTTTCTGCATGAATGGGCAGGCTCAACCGGAGTTATACCACGGCCTCACAGAAAACAGGCGTGAAGCAGCACTGTGCTGTGTTTCGCTGCGTAAGTGAGGGTACCGGAGGCCCAATTAGGGGGAAAAAGGGTTTTAAGATTGGCAGCGCACTGAGTGACTCCACTGGTGTCGCGGGTGTCCATGAGCGGCGACAATCGCTTACCATTAGGTGATCCGTCTGCTCGTCTGTCACTTGTCACAAAAAGAAACAATAGATAGAACGATATATTCTGTCCATTGTGCTATTAGGTACCTTTTAAAAGTAGTAAGTGATTCATAAAACTCCATATAAATACCAATTATTATTTTTATGTTTGTATGTCACATAAATATGCTAGTTAGTGGCACAGGAGGAGACCTCGTTTGCCACAAATAAAATCATTATTAGACATGAAATACCTCTGATTATAATGATATCTTATTGATACCTATTGAACTAATACCAATTAGCCAAATTACACATAAGTAACCTTACACACAACAAGAAAATTAGATACAGATTTCCAAGGAATTCTGTAGAAAATATGAACACAAACATGCTAACTAACTTGTTTTCTTCATCCAAATTGCGAGAAATCATCCAGTTATCTGCCCAGGGGTTTCTCTACCAAACATTTTGAGGCCCTACATTGGCGAAGCTAGCGCCGCCTATAGATTGATATTGATTGTGGCGATTAGGAAATACTTTTCAAAGAAGTACTTCTTGAAATTACGTGAAGGAACTTTGAATTTTGGGCACCACAACCAGCCAGGCAGGACACAATGCCTGAATTCTGGTTAAAACGGCACACCATGGGACACTTAAAGGAAAGTATAAACAGTTTTTTGAGGCAAATTTATGTAGAAGATTTATTATTTTTTAATGAGAAAGGGAGGAAACAGAGCAAGCGAGTCATCCAATGGCCAATGGCAAACAATCACCGCCGCACATAGACATTAGATACACCAGGAGTATTGACTCCTGACTTCCTTTCGGTAAATACTCACTTGAACAGGTTTCGGAGTGGGGTGAAAGGAACCTTGTTCAGTTCAATCCGACTAAGACACAAGTTTGCGCGTTCACTGCCAAAAAGGACCCTTTTGTTTTAGCTCCCCAGTTCCAAGGAGTATCTCTCCAAGGTGTTTCTGAAAGCATCGGGATCCTAGGCATCGAAGTGTCCGACAAGGTCCAATTTAGGCGTCATTTGGAGGACAAAGCGAAACTCGCTAGCAAGAAGATGGGTGTCTTGAATAGAACGAGGCGGTTCTTCACGCCTGGGCAACGACTTGTACTATATAAAGCCCAAGTACGACCCCACATGGAGTACTGCTCCCATCTTTGGGCAGGCGCCCCTAAATATCAGCTTGACCCATTTGACGCCTTGCAGAGACGAGCTGTCCGGATTGTCGGGGATCCCGATCTCATGGACAAATTGGAGTCGTTGGAGTCGCGAAGAGATTTTGGCTCTCTTTGCCTCTTCTATAGGCTCTTCCATGGAGAGTGCTCTTTGGAGCTGTTTAATATCATACCAGGGTCACCATTCTACAATCGCACGACTAGACGCCGCGGCAAACTTCACCAATACTACTTGGAACCAATCCCTTCCAGAACTCTTCGTTTCCAGCGCTCCTTTTTTCCGCGCTCGTGCAAACTCTGGAATGACCTTCCAGCCGCGGTGTTCCCTGATCGCTATGACATGTCCTTTTTTAAACGAGGTTTGAAAAGAGTTCTTCTCTCACGGTAGGCAGCGGCATGACTCTGCTCCGGCATTGTTGATGTCTATGAGCGGCGGTTACCGTTTACCATCAGATGGGCCGCAAGCTCGTCTTCCTACTATAAGCAATAAAAAAAATACTATTGCGAGATTAGACTCATAGAAATTTCAGAAAAATAATTTCAAAAAATAAAATGTAAATGTCGTGGACTTGTAATATCCTCCTGTTATGTTATCACTTGGCATGACAAATTAAGAACGCTTTAGCTCACGTTGATTTTAAAAAAAGCAAAAAATGACAAGACAAAATAATGACAGTGACAGTAAGTAACTTAAGTCCCCGAAACTTTTTTTATTGGACATTATAATACGTTGAGCCTCAGGACTACATCACTTCCGGCCTATTATTAAATAATTAAAAAATATATATTTTAATAAAAACACATTTTTATTTATAAATACTAAAAATATGGGTCATCACATTTTTCTATCTTTATTCGAAAAACGTTTAAAAATGCTAATACTTTTTTGGTCATATTATCCTTTAAAAAGATTATTGTTACTCATAGAAATTGCTATAAGTGGCCAGTTTTAGCAATTATCAACATTATTGTTACTTGACGCGTCTTAAAATTATTGCTATGCGTCTCATAAAACTGTAAATTTTATAGACATACTTTTTTTAATCTCTCATAATAACTTCAATAAATAAAAATCTTTTGGCGGCGCTAGTTTCGCCGATGAAGGGGCCTTAATGAACCTCCATATTTGTAAGTGACGTCACATGTATGGTAGCCTCAAAGGAGAGCTACAGACTAAGACCTGAGCTATCATATTGAACTACATATAAACTATGTTTAGTTGGGTAAACATTGAGCTAGGGGAAATAGTACCTCGGTTAGTGATATTAATACAGTGTAAGCGGCTTATATTTTGATTAGGAAGCTTTAGGAATTAAATTTACCTACTTACGTCGACGATGAAAACAAACAAATTGACAGACATTAATAATAATCAACCTTAACACTAATTACATAAGGAAGCAATTTTCTCGAAAAAATTTGTTAGATAGGAGGTATTGGCACATCATCGTCGACGTGTTTCTGAAATGGTTGTTATTCCGTTCATATGGGTTTTTTTATGTGATAGGGCAGACGAGCAGATAGGACCGCCTGATAATAAAACATCCGCGACACCAGTGGAGTCACAAGTGCCCTGCCAACCTTAAGACTCCCCCGGATTGGACCTCCAGTACACCCACTAACGCAACGAAACAGCACAGTGCTGCTTCGCGCACGTTTTCTGTGAGGCCGGTTTTGTGTGTCTTTAAATAAAATAAATTATAAGATTTTAAGACATAAACCGATAGCTTTTAACCGATTTAAAAAAAAGTTCTCAATTCGACATGTATATATATATTTATGTTATGTTTGCTTCGCCGATAACTTTGCATTTATGAACCGATATTAGATGATTATTTTTTAGTTGGAAAGTAGATAGTCCCGGATTGGTACCATGACTTCGGTAACACCTTTTCTCGAGTGTGCTTTTATAAAATGTTATTTGAGGTGTAAAGAAAAAAATATTATTTTACACTTTTTAGTTCGTGGTTTTTGAAGGCGGTTTTTTTGCAGATTTTTTTTTTCTCATTTGTTATTGACAGATGAGTAGACGGATTACCTGTTGGTAAGCATAAGTGCACCGTCACATGATGCATAAGTGACGACCCAACACCAGTTGAGTCATAAGTAGGCGGCGCCTCTGATCATCACAAACATGGTAGGTAATTGAATTTCCATCACTTAAAAAAATAAGAGTTTTGTTGATTGACGAAGTGCTGTGTTCAAGCCTTTGCAAACTAAGTAATTTTTTCATTTGATTTGTGAACTTGCTTGCTTGAACACCCTGTTAGTGTAGTGGTTTAAGTACTGGGCCGTGATCTCGGGGTCCTGGGTACGATTACAGAGTCGATCAAAAAGTATGTTTTGAATTTTTGAAATACTGCTCGGGTTTGTAATCATCAATCCGCATTAGGCAAGCGTGTTGATTATGCCTAATCCCATCATAGTAGCGATAACTTGATTATTAGGATGGAGGCCTTTGCCCTGCAGTGGGACAGTATATAGACTGATACTTTACTTTGTGAAATTGCTTTTAGACTCTCGTATTGTCACCCGAAACCACTGTTTGTTAGCCGCGTGGTCACCAGCAGAGTAGAATAGGCCACCCTAACTCTTACCGAGGTGTCGTAAAAGGCGACTAAGGTAAAGTTGCTGGCATGATCATCAGCACCCAGAGAAGAAAACTCTGCATTTATACCAAAACCCTCGCCAACCCGTCTGCCAAGCGTGGTGAGTATGGCAATTACCCCTCATGTGATGGGAGGCCCGTGCCCCAGCAGTGGGGACTTAAATGGGCTGAAGATGATGATGATGACCCGAAACCAATCAATTTCAATCGCTTACTATCAGGTGATCCATCTGCTCGTCTGCCACCTATCACATAAAAAATCCTGTTAACATTTCCGCAATATCCCAATAAGCAAAGGTGGAAATAATGAACACTTTATTGGAAATTATTGGATCCGAACACAACGACGTGGAAACGAACCAGGATAATATCTTGCTCAAGTCATGTGCATCGAGTTAATCAATCAAATCGAATTATTTACTTGCATAAGCAAGAAAATAAAATTATAGCATTTTGAAACGTGGAGTATAAATTAATAATAATGTGATTTATAAGTTCTCCCAAGTGTGTTTGATAAACAATTTCATAACATCCGTAACGTTAAAATAACGGTAATTATCGTGGGAGAGCCATGCTTTCGGCATTAATGGACCGGCTCGACCGAAGTGATACCACGGCCTCACTTTCCGAGGCACGGGGATACAAGATCGCCATCTTCCAGACTCCGGGCTGACACTGAGAATTTCTTAACAGAGAAACTCAGGTACAAATTTTGGCCCAACCCGGGGATCGAACCCGGAACCCCAAGCGCAGCCGTCGCTTTAAACTGCAACTCACTAACCAATAATTATACATGATACGCCATAGTTTGAGACAAGATGATTGTTATACAATGTCTAGTGAATCTCTCCCCTTTAAGATCTTCTCTATCCAGACTTACCTCCAGCCAATAAATTACAAACTTTACCATAAAAATGTCGAAGTCCCCATTAAATTGCATTCCTTAAACACAAGACATCCATTCAGCCATCGCCGCGTTAAACCACCAGTGGCATATAAACTAGGTAGGTACATCGTTCTACTAGATTTACGATCGCCTAAGTACTGGGTCCAGCCTCACGTTCAAACCATAAAGCAGATTCAGCCCTCAACGTTCTGGGAATAAAAATCTAACAGCACTGTAAAGATACGAGTGTGGGACCTTGCCAAAACATGGGGACGTTAAGTTGTGAGTTTTATGGCGGGTTTAAGCTGGTTTGAAAAGATTAAGGAGGTTAAAGACAAGTGAGGAGGAGACATTACACACTGATATTAATTTTGCGTCATAGCAATCAGGGCTCACATAATACCAGCGCCTTGGCCTACAGGAAGGTAGCCCTTCCTTATGTCGTGGCTTTAGCTGAGTGAGCCCCATTTTGTATGCACCGCGACACACCTGGACACAGTGTAGGTATATATTGCCCGCCTGAATTATTTCAACTTGTAGGATTTTTTTTTGTTTTTATGTGTTGATTTTACTTGTCTAAATATCACAAGTTTGTTGTTTTTATTCTTTATTTGTAATGTTGTTTGTCGATGTGTGTTTAACAAATAAATGTTTTTTATCTTTATCTTTATATATGCATTGGAAATATTTATTTTTATTACACCAGTTTTGCTATAAATCAAAGAAATTTATCAAAAATCTCTTACAGGTGATATCGACAATGGAGTATAGGAGCCCAATTCTCAGATGTTCGATATGAAAAAACATGACGGATATCACCCGAAAACCCTACAAAAAAACTACGTTTTAGTGATATATGTCGTATGATAATAAATGTCACGAGCACGAGAATTGGTATCCAGTAATCTCATACCACAATATGAATCGTCTTATAACCGTGCTACGAGATGTGCTACGAGTACATATTCCGTAGCTAAAGCTAAAGACTACGGCGTAGCATGTTCCATGTATAATCTGCTACTACGTATTTTTCATTACAACTGGCACATTTATACAAGCTTGTTGCTTGAACAATCACAATGCATAGTGTTTCTACAAACTGGTTATTTGTTGTTTTCTGTTTGGTTTCTGATTGTTTTTTTTTTAATTTAGACAGGTTTCAATAATAAATTATTCATAGATAACATTATTTCCTTAACAGATACACATACGTCAGTCTGTGCTCGTGCAAGATTAATTTATTATCTGCCAGGCAATTGTGTTCCCGCTAAAAGTTTAACGTTTTCGAAAAAAGAGTGAATATAGGAATAAAAAATAATTTTATTCATTTTCATACATGTTTTGAGATGCCCCAGTTAATAATAAAATAATTGAGTTAGCGCTATCTCACTCTTACTCATAACATTTCATTTATATGAGGTTTAAATCTAAAGCTACTAAAACTGATCAAATAGGTATATAGTCAATAGCCAGTGAATAGGCAGTTACTAGACAGATATGATCATACCTCGGCCACTTTATCACTTACCATCAGGTGAGATTGTGGCCGTTCTGCCTTTTGAAAAAAAAAACAAAAGTTTTCCTTAATTTTCTTGTTAAGAAAAAAAAATCGGTACATCGTACCTCGTAAAAAACTCCTTTTTCTGAAGTCAATAAAAAAGCAAAATGACGTAACATTAGGAGAACCAAGCTCATTTTAATCCATGATGTAATTACTCCAAAATCTACAGAACTCAACAAAAAGCGGAACAAAACGGAACTTGTCAAATTAACACGAAAAAATAGCCTCTCATCCCACAAGCATTTCTACGGACTCTGTATCGCGCGTAACAGCGACTGGTATCGGGATGTACCAAATGTAGAAAAATATCGATACCTTATTCAATACAAAACTATCGATAAGTGTGACTGCCTCGGTGGCGTAGTGGTTAATGGGTCGCACTGTAAAGCGACGGCTGCGCAAGAGGTCCCCGGACAAAAATTTGTAACTAAGTCTTCGGAAAGAGATTCTTAGTATCGGCCCGGAGTCTGAAAGTTGGCGGTATTGTACCCCCGTGCCTCGGAAAGCACGTGAAGCCGTTGGTTCTATGCCGAATCCTTCTCCAGTCGTGTCACGCTGGTGTCTCGGGTATTCTGGCGGTAGAGCTAATACACACCTGGTGGGCTGATGCAACTCAAAGGTTTTAAATTAGTTTTTAGTGGTTTTTAGGGAACAAATTTAGTGTTTTTTTGTGCAGTGAAGTGCCGCGAAGTGATCATAATAATAACAATTTTGATTGTGTGTCGAATGAGTTGTAACGTGACAACTTGCTTGGACTTAATAGAGTTTTAAAACTCGCGATTGTGCTTAGAGTGGTATGAGCAGAATAAGAACTAGGTCGATAAAACGCAAACCACCGGCGTTTTATTGAGTGACTGTGACTTGACTACTTTGACTGTTGACTACTCACTTATTCTCAATAAGTTACTTGACATTGGCAAGATATCTTCAGGTGAGCCATATTATAAATGTAGGATTGATGATCGGTAGATGCATAGTAAGGAACGTGTAAGACATCGATGTTTGAATTAGAATGACGTGCGAGAGTGAGATAGAAGACTAATGGCCGACGATATAAAGACGGTGAAAAACGACGACGCTTAAAGATTGTTATAGAAGCCTTATTCCCGAAACCTGGGTGTATTATTTATTCTGTCCCACATAAAAAATATACAATAACTATCGATTACCCCACTAGTAGATTATCGCCAACACTATCCAGAGCAGTCAATGGTTTTGAACGGGAAACCCGAAAAAACCCCAGCGGGGGGAAATGTCGGCTTTCGGCCGATACCTGCGTCTTTTTTCCCCTTTTTCGCCCCCTTTTTTTACATTTTTCGTTTCGCCGTGCGACCCGAATCAGTGCTTGCTAGGCAGAACTGAACAATTTTAAATTCGCTTTTATATCGGAGGTCAGTTTACACCGGTTGGTTGAGGAGATTCCCGTTCGCGGTGCTCGGCACAATGTAGTGGTTACCAGTCGGTTATTACTTTCACGGCGAATTGAGTACTTTATTGTATCTTCTTCTGCGAGTGCAATTGTAAGAATCGTCGGTTTTCAATAATGAGCATTTAGCTTTTAATTTGCTTCATTCTATTTTGTGTTGCATTAGACTGTATGACTTGGTATGAGGATAATAAACCATTGTAAAAAAGTTGGCGATTAAAAAGAGTAACTGGCGAGTTTCTTGCCGGATCTTCTCGACCAGAAACAACTTTCCGAGCCGGTGGTAGAATCGCATTATGTTTATTTATTTCTTTAATATATTTTATGTTTCAACATATATATGTATTAACATGTAAATTATACATAAGTACTTTAAGTCATTCAAATGTATGACGATTTGTAAGTGCTGTGTAGAAGCCTATGCAAATAAAGAATTATTTGACTTTTGACTTGACTTTATTTGATTGAAATTTTCTTTTTATAGCAGCTCAAACCTCTCCAATATCCACTCATATTACAATCTGTATTAATTGGTAAAAATGCTAGTATTAGTGCCAATAAACTCGTTTATAGCATTTTTATAGGTTTTCGAAACTTCTCCATCAATTTACTTGTACCTTTGTCCTATGTATTTATTTTGGCGACAAAACTTATTTTTTTTAAACTTGGGAAATGTAGGTTATGTTGGAAACAGGCTTGCCTTGCTTACTAGAGTTGCGGGTGTCTATGGTCGGCAGAAATCGCCTACCGTCAGGTGATTCGTCTGCATGCCACCTATGTTATATGTAAAAAAAACGTTTACCATCAAGAGATCCGTCTACTCGTCAGCCACTTATATATCATCACGGACGAATACTAATATCAGTATTCGTCCGTGATGATATATAAGTGGACGAATTACTCTATGGTATCACATAAAAAAAATATTGTTCTTTAAAATTTATTAAGATCATCATCATCATCATCATCAGCCCATTTGAGTCCCCACTGCTGGGGCACGGGCCTCCCTCAATCACATGAGGGGTAATTTCCATACTCACCACGCTTGGCAGACGGGTTGGCGAGGGTTTTAAACTAAATGCAGAGTTTTCCTTCTCTGGGTGCTGATGATCATGCCAGCAGCTTTACCTTAGTCGCCTTTTACGACACCTCGGTAAGAGTGAGGGTGGCCTATTCTACTCTGCCGGGGACCATTAATATAACCGATTTTATTCATAAGACATTGTAATAAAAAGATCTTCCTACAGTCTATCAACCTTATATATTATATTAAGATATTTAATAAGCTACCACAAAATGTCATTAACCTATCACTGGATAATTTTAAGTCTCATATTAAAATCTAATGAAGAAAGTTTACTATAGTGTACAAGAATATTTAAATGATAAGGATCCTTGGTAATGTTAATTGATCAATCTTTTGAGTTGTTATTCAAAGTATTCTATTAACTTTCATAGTTGTATTTTTTTTCTCTTACTTACTCTGTAACATAATCAATATTTGAAAAGAGTAACTACTAAGTTTCTTGCTGGTGTCTTCTCAGTAGAAATCGACATTCCAACCCAGCGGTAGATATTATTTACCTATTTTGACATTCATAAGTGTTCTGTGTGGACCTAAATTGAATAAAGAACTTTGTATCTTTATCTTAGACATTTTAACTAAGCTATCAACCTGATTTCATCCCAAAAATATCAAAAAACGTACTAAACTTCATAGCATCAACGATGTCAAACTTCTTGTTTCATTATAAACGTTAGTACACACAAGCGGTCGCGCTCGACGATGATATAAAAATTTTCATAATGCGGTCGGCAGATGATGCGATATTAAATTTTAAATATCGAACGCCCCGGTCGGCGGCCTTCGTTCAATTTGCCGTGAAATCCGCCGCGCTACGTGACGTCAGCAGGCTTGCGATTTTCGTATGGCTAGTTTTGTGGCTGACTCAATTTCTTTATTTTCTCTTACAATGCATATTTTAAAAAAGTGTTTGCTGTGGAATTTGCCGCGCAATGTAATGTCATCTCACTTGTGAATTAGTCGCATAGTATGGCTAGTTTTATGGTAGACTAAAAGCTGTGAAATCCACCGCACGATGTGACGTCAACATGCTTGTTAAGGTATGTTTTAATCTAGGATTCGAAAAGTCTGATAATTACGAGTACAATGAAGCGATTGCCATCTGATCTTCACAACCCTTAGACAATGGAATCAGACCGACATGATTATGGTTTCACATTCAAATCATTAACTCAACGATACGGGATATCCAAAATTTTGAGAAACTATCGTTTTTGCGAATCTCTATTCCCCACGATGTTTTCCTTCACGGGCACGCTAATACTAGGAATACGCAAATAAAATTTAAAAAAAACGCATGCTCAGTTTTGAGCCTACTGCGCCCCGTCAAAGGTTTCCCTTTGTACTATGGAAACCAGGAAGAGAAAGGTACCACAAACACTCAAACCCACCAATTACACTACCATAACCCAAAAAAACAATAATATTCTATCAACAAACATTTATGTTGGTGCAGGAATTGACCCCGCACATACGGACTGATGAGTGACCGTAGGCCTCGCCTAAGTCAAAAGAGGCGGGCGTCGTAGGGTTTTTAGTGGGTATACCTCTGGGTCGCATTCTCAGAGGGAGTCCCACACACCCCGCCAGGTCCCCCGACCTGACGGGACGGTGCGCAAAGCATTTTCCCTTCGAAACCAAAAAAAAAAAAGGAATTGACCCCGCAACCATCTCTCAACCGGCGCCTTACCTACCGGCGCTTTAACCATTGCCGCATAATAGGTCGTCAGTGATTTGTTCGCGTAAAATTATCATAATTAGTCTTTAAGTAAGTAAGTACTGGCCAATTCAAATCAAAATTATGTTAGTTTGACTAAGAATTCTAATTTCAAATATTTTTTTTAAAGAAGTAGTCATTTGTTTATTGAATGGACATTTTGTATCGCATTTCATTCTATTTCGTCAACCGCCCAGTATATCACTATATATTTCTTCCAGAGTTTGGATAACTTCTTGGCGGGAAAAAAATTAATACCCAAGAAGCAGTACAAAATACCTTTAAAGAAATTGGAGCCTCCCATCCAGCTGATTTCTTTAAGTAGGGCACAAACAAACTGACACTGCATTGGTAAAGATGTATTGATTACATGATTATTTCGATTGATACAAATAGAAAATACATAAAAACAAACGTTTAAATTTTTTCATAGACAACGAAAATTTCATAGGTAAAACATAATATAATCTATGAAAACAAACAATTCTTCTTGTTTTGTGTTCCATAAATTAATTTTGCACTTGTATTAAATTGTGCCTACAATTCCTTTTAAGTTAATAATAAAAACACAAATTACAATCAATCTCATCTCCTTTATATTAGAAGCCCTAAAAGTTTGCAAGTACAAAAAGTTATCAAAGACGATTTTTTTCGTGTTCTACATAAATAAAGGCAGTAACCTATCAAAATTCAGGGGAGTTGACGAATAAAGATGTTGAGGAAATATCTTATATTAAAATGTAATAAAATTCCTCATGGCTAATATAATACTCTGGACTGGTAGTAAGGCTGAGGCCACACAATGAATTTGAGGAGGCGTCTCTTAGCAACCAATAAATAGAAAATTGTGCCGTTCATAACATTTAATGTAGTGTAGAGCTCTCAATATCTGCTTAAATGAAGTAGCTGTATTAATATTTCTAGAAAATTCAATTATAATTTGGGTTTAATTTGTATGAGATGTTGTATGAATTTTCTTTTAATTAAAAAAATATGATGTTAGTTTCACTAAGTTGTACGCACATTTATTAATCACACGTACTTTTTCTATCTTCATCATTGGTCCCTGTTTCTTTTTTTAAAGACTGATTTTTTCCGCTCATGTCCTGCTAATCTTGTTTCGCGAATGTTTGCCAGATGTCAAGTTAATATTGATTAGATATAAGCGGTCAATCCCAATATTTTATTTACAGCATTTTATCGGTTATAAGGAGTCCAGGACATATCTGACATTATGCTACATAATTGAAAGATTGTCGCAACGTACTAGCTTAAATGTCAATCTAGGTACCTATCTTTCATGTAAGTTCCCAGAGCTTATCCATAGGAAAAGATAGAAAGCTGATGACAGTGATGAAACACAACTTCATTTATATATATTGAATGAGAAAGGGTGGAAAAAGAGCATTGATTACTTTTATGTTTTTATCGTACCATGTAGCATTGACGTTCCTGCAACGAGACCAATCAAAATGGTGTAAAAAAATGTAGACACAAAAGATCGGTTCCATCTAATCTTATAATGATTTTTTTGGGCATAGCAATTTTCGCCATTTATTTCTTAAGTAAATAATGCACTTAATTTTTTTTCGACAGTCTTCGGATGGGACTCGAACCCACGATCTTTTGCTAACCGGGCAACTGCTTTACCGACTAAGCGAACGAAGACGCTGGTATGTCGAGGAATTTCGTATGTAAGTGCTTTTTGCTTCGCCGTGAGACCATGCCGAAATCAACGTACGCGCGCATGTTTGTGTACGTAACCTATTAAGAACATGATGTAGACAGTCAGTGTTCTGCTTCTTATATATTTTGTGGTATAACCCCCCATTAGGCCAACCAACCCTGTGTGCACCACGCCTAACTCCCACAGAAGCCGCGCCGCGCCGCCACCGTCTATAAATCGATACCCGTTGCCAAGCAACGATCATATTGCAAAATAAACAATCACGCCGAGCCCCGCTGAACAAATTTACTCACTTATTTTATTACTTGTGTAAACATTTTAGATCTTTATTAGAGTATTTACGTAACATGTTTTTTTGAGCCCCGTCAGCTTAGTGTATCAGTATGGTTTTGTTGCCGCCTTGCGTTCCCGACCAGTGCGGGAAGGATTTCCGAAGCTCGCTGAAGAAGCCCAGCCCGAATTACCCACACGGGCACAAGACAAAAAAGCTGCGCATGGTTCCAGCTTTCACTATACAAGGTAAGGGTGCCCCATATCTCCTTGACCAGACTGTATCTTTTTTGCGTAAGCGGTTTGATCTGGCATAAATTGCCAAGGCAAGGGATATCAGGCTTGCTTTAGCATAACAACTATTTTATAGGCTCTATAGAATAACAAGGCTTAACAGGCTTTAGCTGCATACCAGGCACTTAGTCCCAATTAGAGTGGAGCGATACGACGGGCTAACAGAAACCGGTGTCAAGCAGCGTCTGTGCTTTGATTCGCTACGTGAGTGAAAGTACCGAAAGCCCAATATATGGGGAAGGGGGTTTAAAAGATTGGCAGCGCACTTGTGACTCCACTGGTGTCACGGGTTTCCATGGGCGGCGGCAATTACCATCAGGTGATCCGTTCTCTCGTCTACAAACTGCCGCATAAAAATAGCCTTAATATGATTATATTTACAATTTAAATTGTTAAGTACAATCAGTAAGTCCATCAATTTAATGATCAAATGGTTGGTCATTATTTTTCTGATGTTTCTTGATATAAACAAATACATTGGTAGGTTTTAATGAGGGTTTTTGCGTGTGGAAGTGTGGTCCATATACTGTGTGATTGGTTAATTTTAAATGTGATCTGTCAAAATGTCAAATTGACAAACTAAACAACCAATGCAATTGATGTCGGACCTCAGTCCAACAGTGCGCCATGTAGCGGATTTTTCACATGCAAAAACCCTCATTATATTAACAGGAGTTTTTTTTTTGTTGACAGCGATGCAAAAGAACACAAAAGTAATACCTCCTCCAAAATGTGGCGTCTACGACGCGTTGCCTCCCAAGCCTACAATGTTCCGAAAATGCTATCAGAGAGGTGAATTTCCCGTGACTATAGAGTTCACAAATTTTGGAAAGAAACTTGGATGGAAGGTAACTATGATGGACTTATTATATTTCACATGAAAATAAGGCTTTAGGGTGCGAATTATCATCTACAACTCAAAATTGTTGCGGGTATATTGCCAGACATACGGAACAGAAATGTGGCCGCTTACAATGAGCCGCCAGCGAGCAATAAAAATGGCTATGCTTGAAGTCTCCTTGCTTGATCGTATCAGGAATGATGAGATCCGCTGGAGAACCACGTGAAAGACATAGCCCAAAAAATGGCATGCCTTAAGTGGCAATGGGTAGAGCATATTGCGAGGAGATCAGACAGCTGATGGGGCAGAATGGTCCTCGAGTGGAGGCCGCGTATTAGAGGTCGGAGCCGTGGCAGGCGCCCCAAAAGTTAGACCGACGATTTGGTGAAGGTCGCGAGAATCCCTTAGAGGCGGGCAGCAATGGACCGATCTTTGTGGAGATTATTGGGGGAGGCCTATGTCCAGCAGTGGGCGTTTACTGGCTAAAATGATGATAATGACTCAAAACTACTTTAAGTTATTTTATTTTTGTTAACTAGAGGACCTATAAATTAAGTTGGTGGGACTTGAGACCTGATGCAGAATTAGTCAAATATCAGTTTGTTTTCGTCTACTGCTAAATAGAGACTTTATGCCTTAGGCTTTCTTCATGCGGGGGACTAAGATTCAGCATCCTTTCCAATTGGTATTTTTGCTCCGGTGCCCTTTTTGCGTCAGAGGAGCTGCTATCAGCTGAGTCCAGTATCCCCCGGGCAATGGCGGGTAGTAATTGAGGCGACCCATATTGCTAACCGATGATTTTTTTTTCTACAGGTCCCGATTGAGAAACTCGACTTCCATCACTACCTACCAATGTTTTTTGACGGCTTGTCAGAAGGCACCTACCCATTCAACTTCATCGTGGAGAAGGGAATCAACGATTTGGTGACCAAAGGTTCTTACAAGGTGCTTCCAGTGGTTCCCCAACTGATTATACCGATCAAAAGTAAGTAACACAAATCAAAGGTCCCTACTTTAAAGGAAATCACTACCGTAGACAAGTCCTTCAGGTTGTTTTCCTAATTGCATCCAAGGCCATTGCTTTGGAGCCTGGAGTACGCTTCCACCAAGATCACTTACCGTCAGGTAGTAGGTATCACCGTGGGAGAGCCACGCTTCAGCATGAATGGGACATCGAATGGAGTGATAACATTGACGCAGACGGATCACCTGTGACGGAGACCGTGGAAGAGCCACGCTTCGGCTCAGCATGGATGGTCTGACTCGAACATAGTGATACCACGGCCTCACAGAAATTCACGCGAATCAGCACCGGAGGCCCAATTCGGGAGAAAGGGAGATTTAAAGGTTATGTCGCTGGTGTTCATGGGCGGCGGCAACCGATTACCATCAGGTGATCCGTCTGCTCTTCTGCCACCTAGCACAAAAACCATCAGGTGACACGCTTGCACGTGTGTTGCGTCTAGCATAAAAATGATTTGTTTAGTCTGGTAAGTTAAAATTAAGCGGCTGCCTTTTGACCTGCGCAATCTTTAGGTCGTGAAATATGCACGATTCTTTACGATTTTTTCCCTTATAGCTGAGCTATT
Source organism: Marasmia exigua (assembly GCA_019059595.1). Classification (NCBI taxonomy): domain Eukaryota; kingdom Metazoa; phylum Arthropoda; class Insecta; order Lepidoptera; family Crambidae; genus Marasmia; species Marasmia exigua. Next base: position 18,263,857 of record CM032473.1, read on the forward strand.
GAGCAGGGTCATTTCGCTTAGTATTTTTTCTTTAGTACCTATAGGAAAAATAGTTCAGCCGTTTTCGTTAGTTGGGTCTTGTAAAAAGCAGATGTAGCTTTAAGAAGCAATCAAACAGATGGTTCGGCGTTGTTTCTGTAGATGTCACTATGCATTACATCGCACTAGTAAAGCGTGTCTCCGAAACAATGAGCTAAAGCCCCTTGTCCACAATAGCAATTTTAAAAAGTATGGGAAATAAACAAGAGATCCAATAAATAAATAAATAAAGTTTATTGAAAAATCTTTAGAAGATAAAAGACTTATAATTTACTTAAACTTAGGGAACAATTATAAGTTTACTGGATGATAGTGGGACATATGTTATAAAGCTAATAAAATATTATTTTATTTAATCGTATTACTAAAGCTAATAAAATATTATTTTATTTAATCGTATTACTAACTGATTGTCGAAGGTGTTCTTACTAAGGTCTTAATAGCGGTTGAGTATTGGTCGTTTTCCTCTAGATGGCGCGGCGCTAGCCCTCATCCGGTCAGTCAGTAAGAAAACGCACGTTCTTATCCAAGTTCTCATCGTTCCATTGACGGTCTACTGTGACGTATTACTATTCTATCATTCATATAGTCAATATTTAGACCTAGCATAACCATTTACTAATTCGTTTACCTTTCCAAAAACACCCTCCGAGATGCCGTTCAGATACCAATCGAATCATCCGATTTGCCTGTTGATTCACGAGGCAAGGACATCGGATCCGCTCCACAATCAGACGCCAGTGACTCGATCCCATCTATTCAGATTGGATTGGGGTGGAACACGTCAAAAATAATGAAATGCTTCACGATTGCAAGATTATTGTTTAGAGTAAGCGCTGTATTGAATTACGGCTAAGAGGATCCGCTGTTTGGGGTTCGTTGGGTATTAGGTTTATTTGCATTATTTTTTGGAGTGAATCTGGTTCTTGAGTGAGTTTTGAATGTTTATGGTTTAATTTTTCGGTTAATGATTTCGTGTTTGAAAGTAAACTATAAATTTTACACCTATTAAATAATATTACCTGTCACGATGGCGCATTTGATAGTAACTCAGGCACAGTTACTAACAAATGTCACACGCCAAAGTTGTATTCGATTCCCAACCTTTTTTTTTTGTAATATGTGGCGGACGAGCAGATGGATCGCCTTATGGTATGCGATTGCCGTCGCCCGTAGACACTCGCGACACCAGTGGAGTCAAAAGTGCCCTGCCAACCTTTAAAACCTCAACCCGGAAAATTATTCATGTGATTTGAACAACATTACAGTAGTGAGTCAAAAACTGAGGTCTTAGGTAGATATATATTATTTATTGCACAACACAGAAACTTAAAATCTGGATATGTTAATACTGAATTGAATACAGAAATGTCCAATTTAGTCATCTTTAAGATTACTTTTTTTATAGACTCATTTGGATGAATACTACAAATACTAACAATAACACTTGTTCTAGATGCATTGGGAACAAAAAGTCCACGTGTCATTTGTCATGCTCTGAAATGCATCCAAATGATTGTGGTTGGCTGCGACCGCGTAGGAGAAGCCCTGGTCCCTTACTACAGGACAGATACTTCCAACTCTTAACCTGTTCAAGGATAGAAACCGTGAGTAATGCTTACTCTTACTTCTATTGCAAACTAACGCCATCTGTTAGTAATTTACCTACAACAATACACGGGAAAGCCCCCATTTCGCGTGTAGAAAATCCGCTAGATAGCGTACTGTTAGTGCTTGTTCCCGTTGAAACGCGGGCGCGGTGGCAGGCGCGGTCGGCGAAATATCAAACAGCTGTCAATATGGAATTATTATTGTTATGCCACTGGTGCTGCGGGTGTCCATAGGCGGTGGTAATCGTTTGGTTTTTTAAGTGATAGGTGGCAGACGAGCAGACGCATTACCTGATGGTAAGCGATTGCCAGTGGAGGCAGAAGTGCGCTTGCCAACCTTTAAAACCCCTTACCCATGGATTGGGCCTCCGGTACCCTCACTCACGCAGCGTAACACAGCACAGTGCTGCTTCACGCCGGTTTTCTGTGAGGCCGTGGTATTACTCCGGTCGAACTGGCCCATTCATGCCAAGCCGAAGCGTGGCTCTCCCACGGTCTCCGTCTGCTCATCTGTCAACTATCATCATGATCATCATCATCAGCCTGGTAGTACCCACTGCTGATTACACAAGTCAACAAGAAAACACAACCTGAATAAAAATATGATAAATATGAAGAGCTTAATATGCTGAATCTAGATCTGTTATCAGAATTTTCATATCACGTCAAGTTATTAAGTTACGGAAGGTCGAAAATCTGAAAAGTAGCATTTAGTGTTTTTTTTGGGATTTATTTAAATATGTATCAATTGGGATGTAACAAAATTCAATAGATATTTTGAAAATAAAAACCCCAAATTATGAAATGCTTTTTAATTTATAATTTTACCTGATTTCCCTGCAACGCTACAGCCAATTAAGCTATCTTATGTTTTTTCCATTACAAGAATTAAGTGATGATTTGTATGCGCTATAAGTACACGGATGTTGATATGAATATTACTCAATATAGATTAAAGACTACAAAATAAATCTTATTGATATATATAATTGAGAAAATGAGCTTTACTGATATACCGAAAACATTTTTTTAAAGTGCTTGTACTTGTTTTGAAATTGCCAATGAAAAAGAATCTAAAACCAAATTTTGAGATATTTGACTCTCTATAAATCAAATACTAAACGAGGTATCAAAATTTTGAAAACAGATTCATAATCAGAGAGTGCAATTTAGTAAAATTATGGACCTCTGTTATTTGTTACGAAAAAAAGTTAAAATTTTGTTGACTAGTGTTATGGGTCTCCTTTCCCTTACGCCAATGTCATCATTGCCAACACCAAGGGCGGTGAAGCTAAATGTCCTGCCCAATTCCACTTTAGTCACATCATTCTTGATCCGACGTCTTGGACTAATAATATTAAAAGAAAACTTTCTGTTTCCAAAAAGCGTGTGTTATGGTGGATGATCACACTGAGGTAACGCCTATTGAAGAACACACATCATAATAAAATATAGAATTATCACATCAATGAATGAAGTGTCGCCATTAATTGTGGCACGTGTGGAATCCATGTGACATTAGGCTTGGCGTGTCAAGTTGTACATTGCTCACATAATTAAACTACTTACTTGTCAGCGAGTTAATTTCTAGTATCTTCAAATAATTATGTTTACATCGCGTGACACGCAGGGACTCAATTGCTATAACAATCAAACGTCTACTTTTAATGGATTTGAATGCAAATTTACTAAAAATAATTTATGTATTACTCACACCACAATACATCCCAACCGCTTCAAGCTCATCATAAGCATTCGTAGAGTTTACACAAAAAAAATCAGTGTTTGCAATTTCTGAGGTCAATAAATTGGCAGTTCATCATCATCATCAGCCCATTTAAGTCCCCACTGCTGGGGCACGGGCCTCCCTCAATCACATGAGGGGTAATTGCCATACTCACCACGCTTGGCAGACGGGTTGGCGAGGGTTTTGATGTAAATGCAGAGTTTTCCTTCTCTTACCGAGGTGTCGTAAAAGGCGACTAAGGTAAAGCTGCTGGCATGGTCATCAGCACCCAGAGAAGGAAAACTCTGCATTTACATCAAATTGGCAGTTGTTTCAATATGATTACGTGTAATCATATGGACGCACCAAATTCTAGATCATAGTCCTACCAAACGTAACCCGTTGAATGAAGCGATGACTCTGGTCACAACTGGAAATGACACCCTATGATAATAGTTAAATAATGAATCTATACCATTTATAAATAGGTTAATCTTAGAGACGGCGGCAACGCTTATACGTAGTTAATCTAAAAACTCGAAACGCTTGCGCGATGCAATCGACACCTAGTGCCATCTTTTGGTATAATGTGGAACTAATGTCCCGAAATGAAATGAGCGCAGGCCACTAGTCTATCATTTAAGCTAATGTCGAGCATTTTCTTATCTAAAATAAAAAGGTCTCTCTCTCTCTCTCTCTCTCTCTATATTATATCCTTACCATAAAAAGTCCCATATGTTTATATAACGTTAGAATAGGTAGGCAATTTTTGTAAGTGTTGTAAAATTAAATACTTTTTTTTTTCAATGCAAAGATCATCCAAGCATTTTTATTGTAAAAAGAGTTTAATCCTCTTGCTCAGCTTGAAAAAAGACAAAATATTTATATCGGTATCAAAAAAACAAAGTAGTATTTCCTAAGCCTACAATGCGTAAAAATCCGCAAGATACATACTATTAGGTCCATCTACAAGGTGATTGGGTATTTGTAGACGTGATATGTCAAATTGTCAATTAACGAATAAATCAATCAATGATATTGAATTAGGATCTCGGTTCACAGGCACGCCATCTAGCGGATATTTCACACGCGATAGCCCCCATTGCGTAAACTTTCATAACAATGATTATGTAATTGTATAATCTAGTTTAAAGATCACAAGTGATAACATTGTCACCATCAAAGGGCGAAGTGAAATACAATGTATTTCCTGCGCCTAAAAATGCATCAACTTAAGTAACTATGGACATGTTATTACACATATAGTATACATAATACACCCTTCCAAAATGCACACCTAAAAATGGTCTATTAAAGATCACAAGTGACATAACATTGTCACCATCAAAGGGTGAAGTGTCGTCGGTAGTCGCGGCGCGCGCGGAATCCACGCCACATTTGGGCCGCGTGTCGTGTCGTACATTGTACACATAATTAATCTACTCGCAGCGCTGACAAGTCTATTAGGCCGGAAACAATATTTGGCGACTGTCTGTGATGTTTTTGGGTGACGGTGTTAGGTTTGAAGAGGTGCTTTGTAGCGTTGTTGGGGGGTTTGGCTTCTCTCGATAGTTCAATTGTACATACTGTACTTAGATTAGCGCTCATTTTTTTTTTGTTCATTTGTAGTGACGAACATTTAACAAAAAAATTTGGAGATTGTTTATGAGATCGGGCAAAGGAGCAGGCGGGTACCGTAAAGTGCGATATTGTCCACAAAATTGTACACAAAATTTCTGTAATACCTAGTACTTAAATTGTGTATTTTGTACAATAAAGTATATCTATCTACCTATTGTCACCAAAACAGTATAACTGCTCTATTTATAATGAAATTTTGCACATCACACAAGCCTCTCTAAATGTTTGGCACTTTAAACTTATTCTAAACATATGTACAATTTAAGTGTCTCGAAGAGCTAGCACGAAAATTCCAAGATTTCGTAATGTTAATGTATCGTGTCCCACGCTACGATTACGGAGCAATACGCTAGTACTCAGTATGAAACACTTTCGTCAATAATAGTCACGAAACCAAACGTCAAAGTTTATTGGATACGTCAGCGTTGAAGACGCTAGCTTCAATTATTATAATCTGTGCAGCCCATAGACATGCATCCATAACAGACTCTGCCTCTTCATAGAAAGCCATACTTGAAAAACTGCGCAAAGACGTTATAGTCCATTCAGTATGTGAAGGTGAATAGGACAGTTCTATTTTGACATTAAAAGTAAGACGCTTCTTTTAAACTTACCGATATTTTTAACTATCGGGAATATTTTCTTTAGAAATCTTATCGACTTTCTATTTGTTCCATTTTTAAACTAAATCAACATTTTATCTACGAATTTGGTCGATCTGGATTGGAATACAATTTCCAAATATTCTTATTTATCTGAAAAATAACAACTCTCGATTGGCGTGTCGGAACCACCTTCGTCACCTAGAGAAATTACAAGTTCTTGGTCCCTAATGCAATCCATGCGGACATATTTTGGACGAGACAATAATCGTGATTCGATGGTAAGATGGCTGACATACCGATTACTGATTTATTTCAATTGTTTGTGTCATTGTCTATGAGCAAAAATTCCGATTAGCGCATTATGCAATTCATAAGATATTTTTTACAAATCTTATTGGTAATAATTATTTTAAGATTCTTATTCAGATTAATTCAGAAAGATTAATACTTGTTATTTTAAAAGAATGAGACACAAAAATACTAATAAATTTTACAGCTTCATATTTAATTCTAGAAAGTCGGATGCATGGCACGAAACGTTTTAACAGTCTTAATCACCTTCACATACTGAATTGACTTTAGTACTGAGGTGACGTGCTGTGCTACGTTCTTTCTCTACCGCACCCGTATAGAATCTGCGTTAGGGCCGGTTGGATCTCTTTCACACTCTGTGACGTTCATTTCCGAAAATAGCGATTTCCGTTTAAAGCGCACGTTTTCTAGTTCCTGGTATACTATTCTGTCGTAATGTTCGAATTTCGAATTTTAGTTACGTTTACGTACGATAGAGGGAGCTCTTCAATTTTTTATACAAATTGCTTACGATACGCATACGCTATGAAGCTTTTGATAATATTTTGCTAGTCCCTCTGTTCAACATTGGAGCGTACAGCCAGCCTTAGCCGCGACAGGGCATCTCACGTTGGTGTCAATTATAGCGCGCATGATCGATGCGGCAATCTGCCTGGACCGGTACAAATCGCCGGCTCTGGTTGCGGAGGACGCCCTGTTGGTTTGTTACACATGTTACATGTGGATAAGAGGCAACACTGATTCTTGTCAAAGGGCTTTATTCATAAACGCTCAATAAAGCTTTGTAGACTAAACGGTGCTATAGAGCAGTTTTGACGTTTACAACAAAAGAAAATTTAATTTTTTTAATTTTTTTCTTTTAAAAAATAAAACTACATATTTACTTTTAAAATAAAAACTATATATTTACTTACTACGCTGGCTCAGCGACCCGAAGTGGATCTTAGTCTCCGACACGAGAATTCTCTATTCTGTTCTCAGCTACTTGTCGTCAATCCGGCTTTTATATGACCGAGATTTTTCTCAACCTGGTCTATCCAGTGATATGTAGATCGCCCTGCTTTATAGGGCGCTTTCTGGATGATCGAACCAGGTACGCTCTCTTCACAGCTCCATCTGACTCTATTCTCTCAACGTGGCCGAGCCAGCGTAGTAGTAGTAGAAAACTGTTTTAAAACACCGTTTTAGTTAACAAAGCATCCACATGGATGGACGATTAGTCTGCAGTTAGGTATTTTTTATTGAGCAATATGCAACACGGTAACATCCAATAATATACTATTACTTTGGCAATTTGTTACCATTTGATTTTAACTCATCGCGTTCATACTGCCAGTAAGATCAACACTACAATATTGTACTCCGGGCTTCGAAGCTACAGCTTTGGACGCAACTAGGAATTACATACTTACAGAATTTTGTTTGCAACTTCTTACAGAAATTAAGGGTAAATATCAATGCCCTATCACCTGGTATTTGCTTAGTAAGAATGATTTAAAAAAAACTTTTTTTACCTTAGGGAGCTTGGGATCCGGCGTCGACCACACCACGACACGAGGCGAAAATGTTGCAGATCTCATAGAAGACACTCTTCAGATACTCGAGCGCTATGGAGGGCCAGATGCCTTCATCAACATTAAGTATATGATACCCACTTATGAATCGTGTGTGCAAAATTAGATGATTTTAGATTAGTTGGAAAATTTTGATATTGAAACTTGACTAGCATTTGATATAATGTAACTAGTGGAGATATTGTAAGGTATATGAGGGGTAGTTTGTTATAGTTTTACGCTTAGTAAAATAAACTTTCATTAAAACGCTTTATTGATGATATCGGTAAAAAAAAACACTTTCATTAGAGCTGCCAATAAATGGTTTGAGTGAATAGCTGCCTTTTGACCGTATTTATAGTTAAAATTTTTACAAAGGACTAGCAATTTTGGGAAATCGTTGTATTATTTCACTTAGTTTTTGATGACCTAAACGTAAAATAGTGATGTAATGATTGCTACAAATATTTGAAACTATAATTGGAATCCAATGTTACCATTTTGTGCAGGGTACCAAAAACTTGTACCTACTACATAATATAAAGTATTTGATATTAGCAAAGTAATTAGAGAGCGTTATCTTATCTATATCAAATGTTACAAACATGTGTGAATTTACCTTTGATTAGTTTAATTGACTTGATTTTTTATATTTTAGTGATATTGTTTTTTTACGTTATATTTGTATAAAAAACTTTTAAAAGTCCTATTGACTCAGCAAATATAGCTAATCAGTATTATTTGACCGGGTGATTTCATTTTAAAACACATTCATTCTGTTCGGGACATTATTTTAATTCTTACTTCTTAGAAACCAACCAAGAATCTAAATCAACATTTTTAGTTATTTTTTATTACAGCCAGGAAAATAATTTACTGTTTGTAAATAATTTCTGTGACCTAAAATTCAAAATGATGCAGATAAAAAGAGAAAATTATTTTGGAAAAGTAGAGAAGTTCAACATCCTTTGTGTCATTTCAAACAGTGTTTTCTATTAGTGAACTGATATTTTCAAAACAGTTTCAGTTCAATTTTATTCAAGTAAAATCAGCGGCAAAAATGCATTAGACATCAAGACAATAAGCAGTAATGAATTTGGGATTAAAAATAAAATAAACGTGTTGAACCATCTAGTTGATAATTCATCGGGCACTGATAAAATCATGCTTTTTATTTGCATGCTATGACGACGCTAGGCAATATGGTATTATTGTTACCGGTTTTATAAAATAACACTTCAATTGGTGCGCGCCAACCGAAATAATTTGTTGTAACATAATTGTGTGCGTTTCAAAATGGTTTCAAAATTTTATCCAACACTCTATGCGGCCACGCGCGGCGATGTTAGAGTAAGAGCTAACGACGGCCAGATGCAAAATTTATTGGTGTTTTATTCATAAAACAAAAGTTTAGGGGTGTCTAGTATGGGATAGAAATCGTGATAATGGTCTGTCAAATGGTGGAATGCTCCTACTTGCTAGCTATCTCAAGGAAAGTTTTAAAAAATGTAACTATGTAAAAAATATGAACTATATAAATTAATGAAAGTAAGGTACTATTTTAGCCACCAATATATCTTTGAAAGTAACCATAGCATACAAGCCAATATCTGTAGATGCTGGTAGTTCTTACCTGTGTTGGAGATTCACAGAGAAATTTTTGACTAATAAAATGCGATACTCTGGCCGTCGTTAGCTCTTAGCCTATGTTGATTAGTGAGCCTTGGTGAAGCCGCAGCGACTCGCGAGTCTCGGCAAAGTTAGCGCCGAGAAAAGACAGAGTGCTGTCAAACCGCTTTCTAAATTTGAACGCCTATGCTTGAATGTGTTTTCCAATTTTATTGGTGGATGTAGTGTGTTGTTTAAATGGTTAAGGGATTGTGCTAAAATTGTTTTTGAATAATTTGTTACTTTTATAATAATTTTGCTATCAGTATTCAAAGATGCTTAAAAACCTTCCTGTTATCTAAATACTTACCTATCTAGGAACACATCAGTATGTAGAAAAAACTTTCTATTAAAATATAATACTCGCTCGCTTTGCTCACTCATTTCAAACTTTATGCTTAGGTTAAATCTTAGGTTTTCACTTCAAAAACATCTTAGTACCTTACTTAATTAGCATTTTTACCTGATACTCTTACACATGTAGTTTACTCAAATATTTGATGTATTCGTAGTTACCACAAAAGATTTTAAAACATGTTTTAGAAATTAAGGTAATATACACATTTGTATTTTACATTATTGAGGGGGAGTTTTAAGGTGTGAATAGGGGAAAATTTTCTGTGACTTATTATATTGGAGTGCTTGTCAAAGACCTCGCTACTCTTTTGCTACAATGTCATAGTTTCAAAATCAACACCTTGAAACTACTAACATACTCGTAGCTAACTAACATCATTATGTTTAAATATTTTATGAAAATGTTGTTGGGTGTTTTTTACCCAAGATTTATTGGTGAAATATTCATATGGGGGCGTGTGAAAAATCCGCTAGATGGCGTACTATAGGACTGAGGTACATATACAGTTTAACACCGCGCCTGGAAAGGCGCGAGATGCAGCCCGGGTATAGGGTCTACCCCGACAGCCGAACCGCACCAGGTGCGAAGACACAATACGACACGATACAATTACAATGTGATTGGTTATTTTTAAACGTAATCTGTGAAAATATCAATTTGATAAACTAAACAACCAATGCGGATTTTTCACACGCGATAGCACCCATTACGTTGTTTCTTTGCTAGTATTTTTTATATGCTATTATTATGTAGCTAACAGAGATATTTGTTTAGTAAATTATTGTGTGATTATAACTCGTTTCATTTAACTAAGCCTTATTTATTACAATAATACAGATAATTACATATAACATAACTACACTTTGCATTTTTTTTGTGTGATTATTAATATTTAAGTAATCGACTTCAAGGAGGAGGAGGTTTTATGTTCGACTATGTAATGTTTGTAATGTAATGTTTCCTCCAACAATTACTGACCGATTTCACAATTCTTTATTTATTAGAAAGAACACTTACAAGTTAGTTCCACTATCAGAATCTGACGATAAGATCCCAGAGAAATCGAGGGCAACCCTCAAATTTTATAGGCACGCATAATGTTTTTGTATAAAATATCATTTTTAACTCTTCATATACATCTGAAGTGTATGAAGTGTTAAAAAACACTTTATAACAGTATATTCGAATTCAGGTGTTACTGAAATCGGCGCCTAATCCCTGTTAAATAATTGAATGTATTACAAAATTAGTATCTAGATAGTTTTGGGCGCCGACTTCGGTAACATTTATTTTTCGAGTGTGCTGTTATATAAATATTATTTTACACTTTTTTGAGTTCATGGTTTTTGAACGCGGTTTCTTTTTTCATGCTTTCTAGTGTGTCATTTTTAACTGACATAGTTGGTCGTTAAAGTATATCTTTAGATTCATATTTATAGGTCTTTCCTCATATCGATAACTTAAATTTTGGGATCGGGTCGAGTTGTGTTGCCCTGATGGGACTTCCTACCTAATTTATTACTATTTTTACTTCCAATTCACATACTTTCAGAAAGAGGGAAAATTATTACGTAGGTAATGACTGTCTTTATTCACAATTCCCATTATTGAAATGGAAACGGAATGCAGCGACAATATTGACAGTCAACATGACAACTTGCAACTCGAAACACGTACAAATTCAACATAACACCCGTTGACAGAATAACACGACGGCACTTTCTACCGGCGCTGTTCGAGACGGCGTATATTGGCAAAGGACATGAGGAACGTGACGTCATAGCCTTGTAGTACACGCTTCACCTCGCTGAATGTCAGACTTCAACCCTGCCACAGTGTAAATACCATGGTAAAGACATACATACATACGTGAACCCTAGCCAGACTGAGCTCTTTTTAAAAAGAGAAAGTCATACTTGAAAAACCGCGAAGGCAATACTGGAGTGACTGAGCTGGGTGACGTTTTTTCGCTACCGCACCCGTATATAGGCGCATTAAAGCTACGTCAGGGTCAATTGGATCATCTTTCACACTCTGAGACTTTTTTTCCAAAATTGACACATCCCGTTCGAAGTGCGCGTTTTCTAGTTCCATGGATACAAATGGACTTAGCATGTGGATGTAAATAATTCGAAAAAAGTTACTTATAAGTCAACTTTTTAACATGATTTGCTATAACGATTCACTATTTACATTGAGAAGCCCATGAATGCTTGTTAAGTGAATCGAGACAAGCACAGATAGCATAGCCCACTCCATTGTTCTCTGGGTGACTTTGAGCCTCTTTAATCAGCATACTGTAAGCGGCCATTTTCCGGTTCCGTATGTCATCACTGGCAATTCAAACGCATTAAAGACTTTCGTCTTGGTACACGGCAGTAGATGGATTTGAAAAATACAAAGCATAAATCTCAAAAAGAAGTCAGATATGTACAAAAACTAATTTCGCCAACAATGACGGAAGTTCGGACTCGGAATAGTTTTGGAGCGCACTCTTCACGAAAATTACCGTCTTGATTGCTCCCAAGATAAATTATTCGAGTCTGAAGTCAGTTCGTTGAGTTAGAGTACTGGATGAGCTATGGGCGAAACTTGTTTAGGTGTGAATGTTTGGGGATGTTTTATAGCTGTTTCTTGTTTTCTTTTCATGGCATAGTCTTAGTATAGCAGGCACTTCTCGGATAGTTTTTCAAAGTTTTGGATAACTATAATATTTGAGATGATTCTGAACGTGTAATTATATAGTAGATGTATAGTATTCCAGGTCAGACGGCAGTTGCATTATTGTAGATACCAGACTTCCTGAATCCTGGATCAAAGTCCAAGTGAACCGCAGGCCCCGAAACGACAGCTTTAGATGTATGTAACTGGAATTGCACGCTAAGATGGAGGATCCTCAGTACAGCAGACATGACATTGCCTGAATGATAGTAGCGTCTTGATTGAGTATAAGTAGGAACCACTTTCGCTTGAAATTTCATAAGATATTTCGTATTTAGAAGTGTTTTAAGCGTTTTTTGTTAAAAAATCAATAGCCAATTAATTACAAAAACATTATAGCGCTTCCTAGCAAGGATTTTTCATAAAATCGGTAAAGAATCTTATTACCTCTCCTTAACAGCTTAACAATTATGATCGTTAATCGTCAGAATCAGGGACAGTGCTTCAATTTTTAATTCTATTTATTTTTTCATAGTGTTATTTTTAGCGTTCGGCAGCGCACTTGTGACTCGTCTGGTGTTGCAGTTGTCCATGGGCGACAGTAATCGCTTACCATCAGGTGATCCGTCTACTCGTCTGCCCCCTTATCACATAAAAATACATGATCTCTCCCAGCGCGATAATAAACCAAACATGAGAAAAAAAAACACAATCCAAAGCGAAATGAGATCGTTTATGGTCTTTTTTGGGTTTGGTACACGATCGAAATTCAACAACGATCAAAAATATACAAGTTAAAAATCCAATAACGATAAAAAACAAAACGCAATTATGAACTTATTCAATTCAAAATACTTTATTTGCATAGGCTTGTATACTTACAGCACTTTCAAATCGTCAAACATTAGAAATTATAACTATTTATTTGTTAGTATAATATACATGTAATTACACATGTCTACACACAATAAACTAAGAAATGAATGAACATATTTAATGTGATTATACCACCGGAATCGGAAAGTTGATACTGACGAGAAGATCCGGCAAGAAACTCGCCAGTTACAGTTTTTAATGGCCAAAAAATTTTATACAATGTTATTATTACTATATTACTCTCATAAATAAGCCGATTTCATGTCCAACAATAAAAATATCTATTACAATATCTAAGATGTAGGCAAATAGTTCATCATTTCCACAAATTCTTGTCATTTAAATAATCATCAACTGTATGATATGAAGATGACATTAGCTGAAAATGAGTTGTTTGCTCGTCGAGTAAACAATTCACAGAGACATTACTATTTCGCACCACTGCCTATATTCTGTGCCACTGCTGCACACAATTATAAGACCCTCTGATTTTTTGTACTTACGTGTATACTAATAAATAAATAAATTAAATAAATAAAATACATATTTATTTAAAATAACTTATGTCTAATACAACTTTTGATCAATGAATCTTATATAGGTAATAGTACACATATTTAACATACTGCTTTGAATGTGTGCTTTTTGACGTGAATATACGCTTTATCTATCTATCTAAGTTTTAATTTTATTAAATCATTATCATATCAAGTCACAGAGTCCACAAGTCTAAGTAACAATATTGCCTTACAAACTATGTTAGTACATATTTATATCAGTAACATAACATTAAAAAACCTTCCTTTACTTATATCTATCTAAGATCAAAATACACTAGTTTCCATAGGTTTTTGTATCCAAGTTTTATTTTTGTACCTTATTTTGACCTATTACGAATTTTGTACCTCCAGTTCCAACTAGCTCTTAGTTCTCTCTTGCCCAACAAATGGGCCACATCTATAAGTGCTAGTTCCTGTCCGTTATAAATGTTGGCCGACTAAAAAGGTGTCGTCTTGAATCCACACCGCGTCTGCAGCGAGCTGATAAATGTGCCACTGAGCCGTCGGCGTCGCTCGATTTATATTAATATTTATAATGTATAGGTGTGCACCGTGACTTTACAAGATAAGAGGGGATGATGCTCGTCATTGTCAGTTTTGTATTTTGTTGCATTAAGATGGATTTAAGCGCTGTTTTTGCTGTACAATTGAACCGAATTTGAGTTTTGGTTCCATTTTTAACCCCCGACGCAAAAACGACGGGGTGATATAAGTTTGACGTGTGTGTGTGTGTGTGTGTGTGTGTGTGTGTGTGTGTGTGTGTCTATAGCATCGTAGCTCCCAAACAAATAAACCGATTTTGATTTTGTTTGAAAGATGAATAAGGAGGGAGTGTTCTTAGCTATGTTGGATAAAAATCGATTCAAGTTGGCCGCCGTCACAAAGATTTGGATTTTATGTTTTAACACAACTCCCACAATATGGGTATCATATAAAAGGGCTTGAGTAGCAGAATATATTAATTGTGAAAAATTTCAAATCCACGATGGCCACCGTCAGAAAATGACGAATAACCTATGTTTTGTTCAACTGTCATCCTTTAAACCAGGAGGGTTTTAAAGGAGTGCAGCGCACATTTCACCGGATTGGGCCTCCGGTACCCTCACTCATGCAGCGAAAACACAGCACAGTGCCGTTTCACGCCCATTGCAGGGCAAAGGCCTGCATAGAATTCAAGTTATCGCTACTATGATGGGATTAGGCTTAATCACCACGCTTGCCTAATGCGGATTTGTCATCACAAACCCGAGCTATGTTCGAAAAATTCACAACATACTTTTCGCTCGATCCGGGAATCGAACCCAGGACCCCGAGATCATGGCCCGATACTTAAACCACTAGACCAACAGGGCGTTCTCACGCCGGTGTGTTCAGAATAATTATTTATACATACATTCACATACATTGAACTGACTGCACTGAAGCACCTGTGTTAGCGCTACGGGTGTTGGGTTCCCTAAAATGTGCCTAAGAGGTTAGGAATTATAGCATTCAATTCACAATACGACTGCTTACCAAATTATCATCATCCTCCTGCCCTTTTCCCAGGTTATCTGGGGTCGGCGCAGTATGTTTTCCTTTTCCATACGTCCCTGTCAGTCATCATCGAATCATCCACCTCTTTTTCCATCATGTCATTCTTCACAAAATCCATCCATCTCTTTTTCGGCCGTCCTCTGTTCCTTCACCCACTTACGTTTAAACTCATCACTTTTTTGGCAACATGTTCGTTTCGGCAACAATCATGGAAGGGAAATTATAGACAAGTGATACATATTTATTATTTATACGTACTTAATAAGTGATTCTATTCGTAGTAGCTTGTTCTATGTGCAATATGAAGTATAGGAAGTTAGTAATTATTTGCAAAGTATATTAAAGTTACAAGGTTGAACCAGAGATGCCCTACTGACCTTTACTCTATCAAGAACCAAGGCAATCTACAATCTGCGAAGCATACTCTCTTGTACTAGTATGCAGCATCTATGTTCCTTTGATGCCATCCTGCTTTAGAGCAGAATATATATGCAAGTAATTGATGTTGAAGATTGCTCTTCGTGTAGTGTAAAATCGTTTTGCAGCCGGCCAACCGATATTGTATCATAACGCTTCGGAATTAAGTTCAGTTGCCATCAAAGATTGAAATAATGTTGTAAGCCAATTAGCATTTGCAGGTTTGTATTAATATGATGTTTATGGCATATGAGTTGTTGGGGATGTTCTTTGATAAGGTAATAAGTAACTTAATTGCTTGACGTCATAATTTATATTGCATTGAAAGGTAGCTTTATAGAAGATACTTGAGGATACAACCTCTTTCATTTAGATGGATTTTTGGTATTACGGTGGCCTAATTAGGGGCAAAGGGGGGGCTTAAAAGGTTGGCGGCGTATTTGTGACTCCACTGATGTTGCGAGTGTCCATTGGCGGTGGAAACCGCTTACCATCAGGTGATCCGTCTGCTCATCTATCACTTCTGCTTTAAACAAAAGTTTAATAATAAATGAGCTTATTAAAATTCGGCGTCTATAAAATTAAGGTTGGTAGAACCTATTGTTTAAAGTGATGTAAATGTTGACAGATACACTCCGTATAAAAGAAAGGCATGTTAGTTACATTTAGAATATACGAACGGCCGCACTGATTTGGCTGTAAATTGGTAAAGAGTAGCAGCTACTTCTGCTGTTGACTAACAGCAGAAGTAGCACATATTTCGCAGTTTGTAGTTCTTAATTCCGTGGAGCGTAAGAGCGAACAATGTGCATCAACTTTTGCTGTTGACTGTACGTACATAGAATATATTTTTATCCACAAAATAAAAAGAACAAAGAAGAATAAATTTCGCAGTTGGCAAAAGAAGTCGAAATGGCACCTTCTAGTAGTAAGTTTGAAATGTGAGCTCTCATTTTGCTTACCATCAGGCTGATGGGAGCAAAAATACTGTGTCACTGAAAAAAAAGACATACCTATAGAGATGATAACGTTGTAATTTAGGAAGGTGTTCTGATTCAGTTTTTTTCAGTGTACTAGATCAGAGATTGGCAGATTTTTAAATAGCATTGAAAAATAACGATCAAAAGGAGCTATGTTTAAAATTTCAGGTTGAAACCTTACGTATTATTTTTATAATGAGCTTTCAAAGGCAAAGATTGGCAAGTAAATTTTAAGTCTTCATCATCATCATCATCATCAGCCCATTTAAGTTCCCACTGCTGGGGCACGGGCCTCCCTCAATCATATGAGGGGTAATTGCCATACTCACCACGCTTGGCAGACGGGTTGGCGAGGGTTTAGATATAAATGCAGAGTTTTCCTTCTCTGGGTGCTGATGATCATGCCAGCAGCTTTACCTTAGTCGCCTTTTACGACACCTCGGTAAGAGTGAGGGTGGCCTATTCTACTCTGCCGGGGACCACACGGCCAATCGGAAATCTTTATATAGCAATCGATATCTTATTTAATTTATGGCAACTTTTGTTAAGAAACCATTTTCATAAACGCACTATTTCATATAGCTATCGAACAAAGCTATCTCGCGATGCGCACAAACTAGTGACGTCTGACGTCACGTCTCGCGTCGCTGTTTGTATGGAGCGTTTTGACAAGTCTATTTTAAGTGATTTTCAAATTGTCCTATCTCGAAGAGTTTCCAAGCTAACAAATCCATTCTTTCACCGATGTTTTCACTTTTGATGGGTTCTTATTCTTGGTAATAACCCAGCCATTGGCTGCTTCGGTGGCGCAATGGTAAGTGGGTCGCACTTTAAAGCGACGGCTGCGCAAGAGGTCCCGGGTTCGATCCCCGGGTCGGGTCAAAAATTTGTACCTAAGTTTTCGGTAAGAAATTCTTAGTGTCAGCCCGGAGTCTAGAAGTTGGCAGTCTTGTACCCCCGTGCCTCGGAAAGCACGCTAAGCCGTTGGTCCTGTGCCCAATCCCTCTCCGTAGTGTCATGCTGGTATCCAATGGGAATACGAGTGCAAGGGTATAGACTAGTGCACTTGTGTTTGCGCACACACTTGAGCACTATAATATATCCTGCTTACGTGGCTGATCGTGGAGATTGGCCGCCGTAGCCGTAATCGGTTGGAGGATATTATTTAATAACCAACAAGAGAAAAAAATAGGACACAAGCCTATCTACGATTATTTATACATTCTGAAAAGTCAACGTTGTGAAAGAGACCGAGGTAGTTCGTTACGCTAAACTAAACGTTTGCCGTTACTTTTCCGTAACGCAAGGATTTTGAGTTATTTAGCATGGAATCGGATCAATGTCATATATGAATTACTGGGTATATGAAAACGAACTGCCGTGTTGGAGTGACAGATGCAGGGGCGGTGCCCGATTGCAATTAATTTGTAAGTACATAATAGTTGCTATACTCTGTCATGACCAGATAGTACAGGGTGCATCTATGGACATTTACATCCCTTTAACCACGTGTTCTACCAACCATTCTGAAAAACATTTGTTCTACGACTTTTCGAAATTAGTCGTAAATTTTTTCAGCTCCCCATAGAAAATGACCAAGTCACGTGACCGACTTTGTATGAGAAGTTGAATTTTTTTTTTGCGAATTTTCAGAAGTCCTAGAATGTTGTTCAGAATGGTTGATAGAACACGTGGATTAAAGGGTTGTAAATGTTCACAGATACACCCTGTATGTTACCTTAGGTTCTCGAGATGACTTTCTAGTAAAAACATAAAATATCCTTAAGTGTTATTGTCGATAGTACGAATAGTAGGTATCAATTTTTTTTTGTAATGTCAGGTGGCAGACGAGCAGACGGATCACCTGATGGTAAGCGATTGCCGCCGCCCATGGACAACCGTGACACCATTGGAGTCACAAGTGGCAGCGAAACACAGCACAGAGCTGCTTCGCGCCGGTTTTCTGTGAGGCCGTGGTATCTCTCCGGCCGAGCCGGTCCATTCGTGCCGAAGCGTGGCTCTCCCACGATCAATGAACGGTCCATACCAATAATTGAATGCGTACTGAACAGGCTTTTTTTTTACAAAATCATCAGACCGGCGCGCTCTGAAAATATTAGTGTAGAGATACTATGGATCCACTTTCCACTTTTGATACCCCAATTCCCACTATATATACTATTAGTACCGTTTGGTCACTCACACTCATACGAGTATCTGCGTGTAATTCCTAGTTGTGTCCTAAGCTGTTTCTTTGGGGTTACACTATACGAAAACAATCCAAAATGTGCAGGCTTTCCCACGATGTTTTCTCTTACCGCCGAGCTAATGGTATAAATGCGCACATAGATTTTTTATGTGATAAGGTGGTAGACGAGCAAACGAATCACCTGATGGTAAGCAATTTGAAAAACCCAGAGGTGCGTGCTTGGATTCGAACCTACGACCACCCGTATTAAAGGCTTGCTTATCCATTGAGCTACCATCGCTTCAACAACACTATTTTAATGAATTCGAAAAAAAATATTTGTGCGTATTTATACCATTAGTATAAATTATATTTTTTTATGTGATAGGTGTGAAACCAGCAAACGGACTGTTTCATAACTATCACACAAAGAAGCAGCAGACAAGCAAACGGATCACCTGATGGTAAGTGATATGAAAAACCCAGGGATGCATGCTTGGATTCGAACTTACGACCAGGCTTTTATCACTGAGCTAGCATAGCGTCAACCAAAACTATTAGTTAGCTACCCTCACCCTTACCGAGGTGTCGTAAAAGGCGACTAAGGTAAAGCTGCTAGGCATGATCATCAGCACCCAGAGAAGGAATAACTGTGCATTTATATTACAAACCCTCTTGCCTAACCCGTCTGCCAAGCGTGGTGAGTATGGCAATTACCCCTCATGTGATTGAGGGAGGCCCGTGCCCCAGCAGTGGGGACTTAAATGGGCTGACGATGATTAGCTAGCTATCCAGTATTAAATTCCGTCTCAGAAGCGTTCTCAATAGTAAAAAGGTAAGCAGAAAAATAGCACCGATTTACATGGAAGGCAGGTTTGCCATATTTTTCATCATTATGAGCTCATTAAAAACGAGCTGCGCCAAATCGGATCACGGAAGACGCAGGGAGGCGATATTTTATTCAGTTCCTTATAAATTTCAATTGGAAATTCAAATAATTTATAGTGATCGGACGTCTGGAAGTAGCTAACAAAGCTGCATGGTTTACTTTTGAGAAGTTAAATTTTGAGCGTAAATGAGACACTTGATTCGATTCGATTTAGGTACGAGTACTTACGTCATCGTCATCGTCATCGTCAGCCCATTCAAGTCCCCACTACTGGGGTACGGGCCTCCCTCAATCACATGAGGGGTAATTGCCATACTCACCACGCTTGGCAGACGGGTTGGCGAGGGTTTTGATATAAATGCAAGAGTTTTCCTTCTCTGGGTGCTGATGATCATGCCTGCAGCTTTACCTTAGTCGCCTTTTACGACACCTCGGTAAGAGTGAGGGTGGCCTATTCTACTCTGCCGGGGACCACACGGCGTCGAGTACTTACGATTTATGCTCAATTCCATCACGAAATGGTAAGGTGCGGCGAGGGTTTAAACCCTTATGTGGTAGAATTGCCCCTTATCCGCACGAAGCGTTTCGCTTTCACATATATAATGCGCACAGCTAAGGGATGGAACTCCCTTCGGAAGTCTATTTTTACTGACCACTATAATCTGGACATATTAACGCACACAGGTATCTTTAGGGTGAACAGGCATCTTGACTTGCCATCAAATGCGATTGTAATGTATCAATACGGGGATTAACACGATATTTATTATGTGAAACAACATTGTGTACTCACATATTTGGCTCGACGTTTCGGCTACGTTACAGCAGCCGTGGTCACGAGTGGACTGGCGGAGCACGGCGTCGTCTGCTGGGGCCGGACTGTGAATCTTCGGACACCCTCACATTTTTTGATATTAATTCGCCACTAGATGAATTGTCAGTGAAGCTACTCCGACACACTACACTAACAGTATCGGTGTTTGTTTGCGTTAGTAACGGCCTAGCACGGGGTTTGCAGTTGTTAATTACTGGATTCCATGTCAATGATATTTTAAATCCATCCTCCCGATTGAAAGTCTTATACATCTTGATCTCAGATTGAAATATCGTGTTAATCTCCGTATTGATACATTATAGTTATAATGCAACGCGAAAATCTAAAAAACTATATAAATGCGATTGTGTATTGTTTGTCAAAACAAAACACTAGGAACATAATGTATGAGTATATACTACAGAACTTATAAGTGTGATGGGAAGACATTTTTCGGAACACAATTGGAAAACATGTTTTCTATAAAACAAAGTCCTAAAGTTACCTCTTAAAATATAGAAATGCTTATTACGGCCGTATTTTATTAATAAATCTAAAATGAGTAAGAATTTCTCATATTCACCTTTTCGATTTAGTGACTCTTATATTGAAACAATGAATGAGCCGTGTGGTCCCCGGCAGA
Source organism: Marasmia exigua (assembly GCA_019059595.1). NCBI lineage: Eukaryota > Metazoa > Arthropoda > Insecta > Lepidoptera > Crambidae > Marasmia > Marasmia exigua. Next base: position 18,284,933 of record CM032473.1, read on the forward strand.
GTAGAATAGGCCACCCTCACTCTTACCGAGGTGTCGTAAAAGGCGACTAAGGTAAAGCTGCTGGCATGATCATCAGCACCCAGAGAAGGAAAACTCTGCATTTATATCAAAACCCTCGCCAACCCGTCTGCCAAGCGTGGTGAGTATGGCAATTACCCCTCATGTGATTGAGGGATGCCCGTGCCCCAAGCAGTGGGGACTTCAATGGGATGACTATGATATTGAAACAAATAATTGTATTATCTGATAAAAATGTGGATGGCGTTTAAGACGTTTAGTTTCGAACTGATTTATTATTTATTTATTCACACAAGAAAAAATTACAACCATTACAGAAGTATGATATTATAAAAATAAATGAAAAAGAATCTATTGTTATAATTTGATTCTATTGCTATTTTAATCAGTTCGAAACTACTAAACTTCTACTAGTGATTACTATCACTCCACTCATCTTAGCATGTAATTCCTAGTTGCATCCAAAACTATCGCATCACAGTCGCAGTACCACAGTTAGTATAAGACCACTATTAGTATTAAACGAATACAACAAGCAATGAAATAAAAAAACACAATTATATCCAACCATAACCATAAAATAAATAAAAATATTGGTAAAATGTACAAAAAGAAGCAAATCAATTTCTAAATTAAACATAAACACAGAAATGCTAATTGAGTAAGAGCAAATGGACTGTAAGAGGAACAAATAAAAAAACACCTTTGATGGTGAAATAATGAAATTCTCGCCTTCCATGTTTTCCGGTTTTTAGGGTTCCTTATCGGAAAATGAGAATAAAAATATCGGTAACGAAAAACGATACCATTATATCTGTACTATTTATAAAGAGGTAAAACCTATACATATTAATTATATTAATTTAATTTTATCTGAATCACTGTTAATAAATACATTCCACCCATTAACGACATTTCCAATTACTTTGCAAATTTTTAAATTGTTTGTATCACACTGCGGTTTTCTTTTTTATCACAATACAAAAATTAACAATTATTTTTTATCGAAATTTGTAACACCTCGCCTGGCGCGGACAAACTCTGAGGCCGCCGTCTGAAAATCAGCGTCATGGCTTTGCTGTGGCATAGGCTGAAACGGGGACCATTCTTGCTGCAACATTTTTCACTAATTATTATTCTTATATTTTGTATTTCATTAATTGCTTCTACCTATCAGACTCTATGACTATTATTAGTATTTACAACTTGATTATGTAACTCTATAATTTTGAGCAGCAGAATAAACGTATTATCTATCTATCTATCTATCTATCTATCTATCTATCTATCTATCTATCTATCTATCTATCTATCTATCTATCTATCTATAGATAGCGACAACGTTTATAGGTAATCCGAAAACACGAAATCCTTGCGCGATGTAATCAACACCATCTTATTACACTTATTACATTAGTTCCTTAATTTATACATTGGTATTGGAACACCAACGCAGTTATAGCATCTGATACGGAACCCTTCACAGAAGATATTCACCCACACTTGAACTACAGTACTTTTTCTTTTTTAATCGACCCGCAAAGGACGTAAACAAATTTGCCGTTCTTAATCTTGTTCCGTTTTTATTATGGAGCAAAGAAAAATATGAGCAGGAAAAAGGTGGATTACTCACTTTTGCATGGGATTTATGGGGATTTACCCGATTTTTATTTAGATGGAAAGATGTAATTGAAAAATATTGAGAATATTGTAAGAATAGGTACAATATTACGTCTGTCTCTTTTGATATCTCAGAACTCTAGTATTAATAAGATCACCTGAAAACCCGAATGCCATTAAAATTATTTTTGAATATTTTTTTTGTTTTACTTATTACGGATTTAAATTATTTTTAAAGTCTATTTAGAATCTTCAAACATTTTCTCTTCAAAAACTAAATAATTTGGGCACTGATAGAGGTTTTTTATTCTAGTACCAATTTTTCTAGGCGTCCGTTTATTTATTGAGCTAATTTAATGGGAAGTAGGGAACAGAATAAAGTACCTTCGGCCAATTTATCTTTCCACTTTCAATCATTCTTTGATGTTTAAAAAAATAATAACGTCAATATTTGTAATGTTTCTCGATGGAACCTAATTTTCACCGTATTATTTTACCTTTTTAACGTTGTTCCAATAAAGAAATATGCTTTTTTGAATAAGATTTCATGGAAATTTTTTTTTTATACGAGTGACCATTTCTTGCTACTGATTGAATAATAAACGAGAGTTTACAGAGTAATCAATGACTAAATAATTACGAAAATTGGCACGTGTAAGTTAAACCCCCCCCCCCCCCCCCCCCTTAGCTTGATTGGGGGAGGCAGCGTCGGGCCCGCAGTGTAAGTGGGCCGTCCGCCTGGCCAGGGACGTGAAGCAAGGTTCTTCAATCCGTACTCATTCCCTCTCCCCACTCTGGCGATGAGAGGGCGACGCTGTGGTTTAGTCGATATGCCTCTGGCCGGCTTCTCGTTAGGAGAAAACCCCCGCCAGAGGAGAGCCTGACATAACCCGCCTGCCCCCCGGCAAGATGCATAAGGCGGCATTCCCCAGCGTCAAAAAAAAGGTGTAAGTTAAATATTACTTTTAACTAGGTATTTAAACGATAATGCATGATGGTTGGTGCTTTTTGAAGAAGCTTACCATCATGCTTGGTTTTCTTAATCATGAAGACGATACAGGGTCATAAACAGACTTAAGTATCACCAACTCGACTCACTTGCACGTTCGTCAATTCGAACTCAACGAATACTGTTCACCAACTTTTAAGTCCAGCTTAAACCAACCTTAAATACCTTTAATCACCGTTATCTACCAAAAACTAAGCATGAGTCAGTTTGACCCCGTCATTCGTTCCCGGTATAATCCGCAGTAAAAGCCACAAGTCCCCATAATACCGGGGTTGTCCTGTTTCTTTCTTATCTCACTGTAAAATTTGTCTAGGCGATGCTGTAAAATAGTCTAAAATGTCCTCTACTTACACCGTATTGGGTGTAATTATTGAAGAAGAATGATTAATTGGTAAAAGATAGAAAATTCCTTGCGTAATCAAGAAAGACGAGTTCCTCAGGTGGAACTAGGGTCACCGATACACTCCAAAGACGTGTGATCTTCAAGTGACAAGTGCCAGGAGAACTGACAGGTTTTGTTAGGGCGAGTGGCATTGCCCAAAAGTGAATGTTCCAAAAAGGAGAACGAGGAACACATTTTAGCTTCCATAAACCTAATGAATACCATAGAAGTAAGTATGAATCACAATAGCTTAATTTTCATAAACGGTTTGCGGCTGAATTATCACTATGACAACCAGATTTTGTTAGGTATGACCGTGGGAGAGCCACGCTTTGGCATGAACGGGCCGGCTCAACCGGAGTGATACCTAGGCCTCACAGAAGACTGGAGTGACTCCGCTGGTGTCACGGGTGTCCATAGGCGGCGGCAATCGCTTACAATCAGGTAATCCATCTGCTCGTCTGCCTCCTATCATATAAAAAAACCGAAAGTCATCTTTATCTGTATACGTAACATACATAACTAGCGACCCACTTACCGGTGGTCCGCTTGCTCGTTTGCCATGGCCCCACAGAATGTCTTAAAATCTTATATTTTGTCTTATTTGAAGACACTTTATTTAAACCCACACAAAACCTGTCTCCGGAAACCGGCGTGAAGCAGCACTGTGCTGTATTTCGCTGTATGAGTAAAGGTACCGGAGGCCCAATCTGGGGGAAAGGGGGGTTTTAAAGTTGGCAGCGCACTTGTGGCCCCATTGGTGTCGGGGGTGTCTTTGGGCGGCGGCAATCGTTTACCATCAGGCGATCCGTCTGCTTTGCCACCTATCACATAAAAAAAAGATAAGCTACGGAAATTTATCCAGTGCAACAAATCCCAGTTGCTTCGCCCTACCTAAACCTATGACGTTTATTATGTTTAGTGATGAGCTAGGTAGAAGAATGTGGGTTATGTTGAGTCACTACTTGAAATAGCGAGCGCCTCCGAGCATTTTAACCTCACTAGAGACCAAGAGGAATATACTAGATTGACGGCGAACTTTGCTAGTCGGAGAGACACTTTAAGAAAAGTAGTAACTTTTAGTAAAGAAGATCAAGTCTTGTTACAACACGGTGTAACAGACCGCCACTTTAAGTGGCAGATACCTCCGCCAGGGATGCTCTCAGACCACGATTTATTTTAGTCGCTGCACTAGCCTTTATTGCAGCGCTTGTTAAAACGGGATCCCTTGTTTTTGCTGGACTAATGAAAACGGTTCTAATCTGGCTCGGTAAACATCAACAATGGTTTTAAGTTTAATTGACGTCGACATTTTAAGGGTTACATTTAATAGATAGATACTGTCTATTTTTTTTGTGATAGGTGGCAGTGAGCAAACGGATCAGCTTATGGTAAGTGATTGCCGCCGCCCATGGACAAACGCAACACCAGTGGAGTCACAAGTGCCTCAGCATTCTATACCGCATCTATCATGGGGAGTGCTCTGAAGAACTGTTTGATCTACTCCCTGTAGCCTAATTCTTACATCGAACCACTCGCAAGAGATTGTCATTCCATCCTCATCATCTCGATGGATGGCGGTCTAATACTGTGCGTTTTTCCCGGAACTTTCTACCACGTACCTCAGTTCTGTGGAACGGTTTGGCTGCAGGAGTATTTCCGGACGGCTACGACTTAGGGACCTTCAAGAGAAGAGCGTACTCTTTTTTAAAAAGGCCGGCAACACATTAGCGATCTCTCTGATTTCGCGGATGTTCATGGGCGGCGATGATTACTTTTCATCAGGTGACTCGCTTGCTCGTTTGTCCGCCTCTAGCATAAAAAAAGTGCGCTACCAACTTTCTCTCGGATTGGGTCTCCGGTACCTTCATTCACGCAGCGAAATATAGCACAATATTGCTTCAATGCTGATTTTCTGTGATTTCTGTCTCTCTAGCACTTGACTTTGCATAGAGTTTCCATTCCTTTTAATAGAGAAATAGGCAGTTCCATCGAGACCGGGCTAGTTTTTAACGGATGTTTTTGTTGCGATTAATTTATTTACGAATAGTAAGTGTGCCTTCATTAATCTTGAAACCTATGATACAAGCAGTGCTGTGTCTCCCTCTCCTCGCGCTGATGATGAGGCAGACACAACACAAAAATAAATTTTAAAAAAGATAGATTTAAGCACTAAATATAAGCATGAAATAGCTTAAGAACAAATTAAAAATAGTGGCAAAAGAACTTTTACCAGCACATAAAAATAAAAAGTAGCAAATGAAAAATGTATAAATAAGCTCATAAATATGGGGATAGTTAGAAAATCTATGTATAGGTAACAACACTAAAAATGTTTTTTCGTGGAGCATTTAACACTACAAACAATTCTGTGCGTCCTGTGAAAAGTGGTACAAGTCGACTTATATCGAACTTTATTTTCTTCTTGCTACTTCATCACAACAAAATGCTCTATTATTCTGTCTGATCAGACGGAAAAATGGACGATTTCTTTGCATGTCTGATCAGACAGAAAAATAAAGGATTTTTTTGTTATGAAGTAGCAAGAAGAAAATCAAATTGGATATAAGTCGACTTGTACCACTTTTCACAGGACTCACAGAAATTTGTAAACTAGCAAATATCTAAAGGCACGGACCTTGAGTCTGTGGATTAAATGTAACAAAAAAGCCTTTGATACAAGTACTTAATTAACTTAGTTTGAAGTAAGGTCCTATGTATATGACGTTGTCCAATATCCATTTATTTCATACCTCACCCAATCAATTTACATCAAGCACTACATTATCAATGTTAAATTGAAATTAAGCTACAATTACAAACACAATGCCGCCAAGTCCGGGCTACACAATCGTGCAATTTATATACAATAGAGTAACTAATCATGTTACGGACAGCACATCAATACCAGCCTATAATAATGTAGCTACGGCATAGATGATTAAACTAGTGTGTCGCCAAACCATTTCGTCGCCACCAGCTTTGTAATTAGATAAGGTGGTAACGCCTATCGCACTTTGACAGGACAAGTACTTATATATAAAAAAAAAACATTATAAGAGCTGAATTTGACACGTTGAAAATAGAATAACTTTTGAGTTATGAGGGCTTCTAAGCCAAGAAAACCTTTCGGACTGACCTTAAAAGTAACTTAATCTCCTTGTCCCAACAAGGATCTATGAAGCTTAAAAATTGACGTTAATTTATATTTGTTTTTTATTTTATTTATTTATTTAATTACAGGGTTACCAACATAAGTTTTCAAATGGGGATGTTTCCATGGTTATTAACATGTTTATTCATGGCATATACGGGTCCTTGCCTGATCGTATCAGAAATGATGAGATCCGCAGGAGAACAAAAGTCACAGACATAGCCCAAAGGATAGCATGCCATAAGTGGCAATGGGCAGGGCACATAGCGAGGAGAACAGACGGCCATTGGAGCAGAAAGGTCCTCCAGTGGAGGCCCCGTGCGTGGAGGCTCTGTTGAAGGTCGCGGGAATCCATTGGATGCGGGCGGCACAGGACCGATCTATGGGGATAACATTGGGGGAGGCCTATGCACACCAGTAGGCGCCTATTGGCTGAAATGATGATGATTATGAATACGGGTCATGTTACGTTTAAAGCCTTTTTTTTATTTATGAACCTCTATATATTTGAAAAATCTATATATATTTGAAAAAAAATAATACGCCTTTTAGTGTAAATCGTTTAATATTACATATAGTGTTACATTTTTCTACTTGAACTTGGCTTGCGGTACTTGAATACCCCTACTGAATCTATGGTGCAGTGGTTAATAGATTGATATAAAGTGACTGCTCTCAGGATCCCGGGTTCAAATCATACACTTGGGCAATAGGTACAATATATCCTGCATAGGTAGGTACCTACGTGGCTGACCTTTGCAATCGGCTGCCATAGCCAAATCGTTTGGAGGATATTATTACCAACCTGTAATGATGCAGCAACGCCATAGTTGATTAAACGGTGTATTGCCAAACCATTTCGTCGCCATCAGCTTTGTAATCGGATAACATTGTAGCTAACGCTTCTAGTATTTTGTCAGAACAGGGATATAATGTGAAAAATTAATGAAGTCTAAATTGGTGAGCAGATCTGCACCTCAATTCTCGGGCTTGTGACACTTATTTTCATACGACATATATCACTAAAACATAGTTTTTTGTATGGTTTTCCGGTGATATCCGCCATGTTTTCAAAATATCACGAACCCGAGAATTGGGCTCCTGATGTGTTTGCCAAACTGGAAAAATATTATTATGTATGAAGTTTTATTTATTTATATATCCTGGTATATTTTATATAGTATTCAACCAACTCATTGGTATCAATTTAAGTTTAGTTTGAAATTATTGATTAGTAATGGGCATCCCGCGGTCTTCACCAGATTGTCTGGAAGAAATCGCTACAAGCGATAAGACCGCCTTATTGTACTGTCTGTTGCTGTTGTTGTATCATGCTTGTATTTTATTTTTGTGCAATAAAGAATATCTATCTATCTATCTATCTATCGTCGGTCCACCTTGTAGGAGGCCTGCCACGGCTGCGACTTCCTGTACGTGGCCTCCACTCGAGGATCTTTCCGCCCCAACGGCCGTCTGTTCTCCTCGCTATGTGCCCTGCCCTTTGCCACTTGAGGCATACAATCCTTTGGGCTATGTCTGTGACCTTAGTTCTTCTGCGGACTGGATGCGGGCGGCACAGGACCTGATCTGTGTGGAGAACATTGGGGGAGGCCTATGTCCAGCAGTGGACGTCTATTAGCTGAAATGATGATGATGATGATGATGATGAATCAGCATCCTCTCCCATATTGCAAGTGCCCTCCCGGGTCTATAGTGATACCTAAATTTGATTACCAACTAAAATTGTAACCTACAGATGCAATAAAGATATTGAGTATTGAGTATCTACCAACTAAACTGCTAAACGCGTTTCTAAGCTGACAAAATTTATAAGTGCTTGATTCGCCATGAGCTGGCGATACCGTGTGGACATGGAAGACGTGGGTTCAAATCTCGCCTGAACACGCAATATTTTTTGAGTCACTGCACTCAATTACATTGCTATAACAAGAAATATAAGTTATATCAAAAGTAACCCACGAATAAACTTCATAAAAGCTTTTCTTTAACATGTAAGCTCTTGTCACTTGACCAGACCACTACAAAACTTGACTACGCCAAATGGTTGCTAATTTGATTAATATGATCAACCCACTGACACTACACATCACACGTAGTATCACTTGAAGTGATGCCACGGCTTAAGGTGACGGGCAGGGCACACTAGCGACGCCAACCGATTTTAATATTTAGCTACTAAACCGGATGTATTTTAAACAATTTCGGGGTTACAACCTCTCAAACACTTATACTATTTATTAAATACTATTCATTATTTATTTATTAATTTTTGCATGGTTATTTAATAAATAGTATAAGTGTTTGCCAAGAGGTTGTATTCCCGAAATTGTTAAATATTGATCCGGTTTTGTAGCTAAAAAATAAAATCGATTGGCGTCGCTAATGTGCCCTACCCGTCACCTTAACAGAAAATCGGCGTGAGCGCTGTAGTCGCTGAGTAAATGAGGGTACTGGAGGCCCAGTCTGGGGAGGGAAGGAGAGTTTAAAAGTCGCCAGCGCTATTGTGACTTAACTGAGTTTTGTGTGGGCGCTAGATTAGGTTAATTTGGATTAAGTTTAATTTAATGTTTATTGTTAAAATTGATAAGCTCATTTTGTTCTTTTCTTTCTTTCGTTTTTGCCTGAGATACAGGATATTCCTAGTCCAGGAAACAAACTTAAAATGTATTCCCTTAGTAGGTATAAGTAGATTACCTATAAGTATTTATACTCTTCTCGTGGATTTTTCAATATATTTTTTTTACTGGTACTGCGGGCTGATCCATTTGATCCTCTGCCATCTATTTATTTAGGTATTTATTAGGAAACTCATAACAACATCTATTAACATAAAAAAGAAACTTAAGCTTGCGGTGCTGTTGACCATATTATGTCTTTGATTATCTGCTCAAAAACATATTTTTCATTCGATCCTGCAATAAAAATATTAGGGCGACGGGTAGCCTATCTAGCGACATCAATCCATTTAAATGTTATTGATAGCTACTTAACCGGATCTCTAAGCAAACATTTTTACTATTTAATAATTGTGCACTACTTTTTGATCTGTAATGCACTCGAAATTTGAATTATGCGCGCCATAAGTGGCCGTTTTTGGCGGTAATTCAAATTTCGAGTACAAAAAGCAGACCCAAAAGTTAAGTATAAGTATTAAATAAATAGTATAAGTGTTTTCTGAGAGGCTGCAACTTCGAAATTGTTAAAAAGATACCGGTTTAGTTGCTAACAATTTAGATCAATTGCCGTCGCTAGTGTACCCTACGCGTGACCGTATCTTTTCACGAATCTTTTTTCAACGACGGCCAATTTGTCCATGTGCACACTTAACACAAACCGACAGTACGATTTGCTGTCAATATAAATAGTGGGCGCACGCACCGCTAGCCTTCGATGTGGTCAGCGGAGCTGAAACATCGTAGGGATGCCTCACACATGGGAGTTCCCAAGCGTTGGTAGCGGTTCTTTTAATGGAGGAACATTTTTGTGATATGTCAAATAACAAATTGAAAGGTAAAGCGAATAAAAATGTTTTTTAACATCTCATACATTAATCTGCTAATATTAGAACATTTAATACCCATATTAAACCCTAAAACTCAAAAATAAGGTACACTTTTGAAGAAATTTCACTTTCACCGTCATAGCTCTTGCGACAGCGCCGAAATATCTAAATTCAAAAATTAGGTTCATTGTACTAACTATTTCCAAGATAGCTACATAATTCTAATTCTAAAATTTATCAACAGTACATTTAAAATATCAAGATCGTATATCATACAATATAAAATAGGTAACCTTTATCTACCACGTGGTTAAGTAAGTTAGTATCAGAATAAAAAAGAACAACAAACGAACAAACAATAGGAACATAGAAACTAAATCCAAAATAATGAAATTATCTGTTATCTGATAGGCAGGTGGCAGTGTTACTACTTACCAAATACTCTAGGAAACCAGTGTTCATAAAATCTACATTCTCACTTAAAACACATAAACAACCAATCGCGAAGGGAGCCCGCTGGTGCGTGGCACGGGGACACCAGCACCAGCATTGCACAGGCTCCCTTTGCTGCCCGTTATGGATGGCTCAGTTCTTCCGGCTGTCCCTATTCCCTCTCCCGGCACGTACGGGGGAGGAACCGCCTAGTCCGCCGTACAGGCGGACATCCGCCCGGGGAATATCGTGGAGGGAGGCTTTGGCTGTATCACCATGATATTCCCCAATATGGGCGATGAGGGAGAACCGCTGGGTGTTTAGTGGGTATGCCTTTGCCTGCCTTCTCCTTGGGAGAAGCCCCCCGCCAAAGGAGAGCCCCACATAACCCGGCCACCCCCCGGTGGTCTGGTATGCATAAGGTAGTCGGCTCATCTCTTGAGCCGGTGGGATTTCCCCCTGCGAAACCAAAAAAAAAAAAGATAAACAACCAATAAGGTCATCGAAAATCCTTGCACTTACGAGTATTCCATCGCTACTTCTCTCATTCCCCAGAATATGTTGTGCAATAAACACGGTGAAATCTTTTGCTCGAGCGAGCGTACAAACTGCGTCTCCAACTAGGTCTTAGTGTCATATTGAACCTTATTCCTTACAAATTAAGGTGCTTAAAGTAACTAGTTAAGGCTTGTACAAATCTACACAGATCAATGCGCCGGCGTCATTATAACTTCACGGCTGTGTAGTCAACCGTGGCATTGGAAGGAAATATTTCTCGCTATTACCTGGAATCTAGTAAAGTATTTTGAAATGATAAATGTTGACATAGAAATAACAGTGCAAGTTTCTATAATTGTGTTCTATTTGATAGTTTTGATATTTATAACAATTAACACAACTGCGTGACTCAACAATCCATTTCTTCATAAATTGCTCGAGAGAGTCCGGAGTGAAGTAAAAAGACAAGAAAAACTGACTTCAGATGATGAAAAAGGCCCAGACAGGTTGATCATGATTATAACACTTGCTTAAGCTACTTTACCGACTGCCTCGTTGTATACGGTAGTGCGTGGTATTTTAATGCGACGGCTGCGCTTGGGGTTTCTGTTAGAAATTCTCAGTGTCAGCCCGGATTCTGGAAGTTGACGGTCTTGTACCCCCGTACCTCAGAAAGCACGTTCAGACGCTGGTTCTGCGCCCGATCCCTCTCCGGTCGTGTCACGAAAGTGTCCCAACAGATTATTAGGGTAAGAGAATAGAGCGTGCACTAGTGTTTGCGCACACATTCGAGCACAATAATATATCCTGCGTAAGTGGCTCATCGTTGAGATTGGCCGCCGTAACCGAAATCGGTTGGAGGATATATATATACTTTAAATACTTGAAATAAAGTAATCTGAATAAACGTAATCTGAAAAAAAAAACAGATTTAATCATATATAAATGAACAAAGGACTTTTTCCAAGGCTAATTCATAAAATATATTCCTATTGTTTTTGAAAAAAAAATCCTTGACTTAAATGACAAACTGAAAATTTAGTACAACCAAAAAACTGAAGTACCTACGAATTTTGAACTGATTCGGGATTCGAACCCGGGTCTACAAGAGTAGCGTCGCTGGTGCAAAGTACTAGCCATTACATTAATCACGAATTGTTTCTTATTTAAATTATATACTACGTGAAATCTTACAATGTAATTTCAAATAAACAAAATGTACCTGATTTTTGTCTCATTTCATTTGTTCTTCTTTATTTCTATTTATTTGAAGATTTGAAACATTACCCGGGAAACATTACTTCATGCTTTATTTGGATATGTTAATTTATAAACAAAATTAGCGACCCAAACCCAGCTTGCCAAAGATCAGACCAGAGCACTTTGGCTATGCAGCGATAGTTCATTCCCAGCCACCTGGTGTCCGTTCCATAAAACACACATCCACAACATTTGACCTTCGCTGCATCCACCCACTGACCCCATTCCTTGCCGCATCATCCCACCAATCACACCGTCGCTCTGTCAATTGGCCGAAGATATTAACCAATGGTGGGCTAGGCGTGGCATGGCACACTGCCAGACCGATGCAACTCTCACACTTGTTGATATACTGTGGGCGGGAGTTTTGTAGGCTGAAAATTCTGGATGCCCTGATGAGTGACAGGGATGGATGGTAAAATACCTGGAACTGGCTGTTTAACCTGGCAGCCATTTTGCTGACGTCAGATTAAATATAATGAAATTTTCGCTGTATTTCGCAACGAACTTTTATGCAGGCTTAAAATAAATAAAGGGTAAATGTAATCATGAATGTAGGGTATTTTCAATTATTAGGAATCGGAATTTATTAAATCAATATGGAGATTGGGATTCGATCACAAAGCCTAGGTATAGGGCATGAAATTGGGTCATGCACATCAGACGAATGAAGTTATCACTAGATAGATCTAGTGATAACATCATCCGTCTGATTCACTACGACATTTGATGCTTTACCTCAGCAGCCCAGCTCAACAATCGACCACGTATGCAGGATATATTATGCACGAGAGTATGAGAGTACCCTTTATTAGTAACCCTCACCTAACTAATCTCTATCATCTAACATTCTGATGAGATGCCAATCCGGCGCAACCCGAGAGAGATCAAACTCGATCGGAACCAAAGTCTCAAAGTGCTTTCCGTATCACAAACAAGAGTTACACTTTGGCATGAATAGGCCGATTAAATCAGAATAATACCATCATGGCATCATAGAAAATCAGCGAAAAGCAGCGCCGCGCTTGCCAAGTAAGTGAGGGAGTTTTAGCTGGCTACGCACTTGTGTCTTCACTGATGTTTCAGATATCCATAGGTGACATCATAGGAATCATCTGACACAAAAAAAAAAAAACAACATGGCCGCAAAAGGTACAGAAGAGACAGTTTTGAAACCAAACACTCAGATACAAATGGCCTGATCAGGGAACTATGCTCATGATCATTTTCACGGCCGTCCCCAACATCAAGACTCGCCATAAGAGCAAAAAAACAAACTAGTGATGCCTACTCCAGATGAGCCAAACTACACCGTACCGTGAATCAGTACAAAAACGGAGCGTAATATTTTCGCTTTTAATTTAAACTGAAATGCGAGAGACCGAGACCTCGCAGTCTGAAGAATCCGGTGAAGGAATAAATTAAACTTGAGATTTTCAATTAGGTACCCAGGAAACATTATACGGGTTCTTTTAACACTGTTCGTCGGTATTGTTTTCATTTTTACATAGATGATTTTTTTTTTTTGCTTTAACGACAATTGAGATTGCTGTATTCCATAAGACCAACCCTCACTTCGTTTAGGGTCTGAATTTGCTAATAGTTCTAAGTTGTACAAATGGATGGCGCTGGATAAAAATAAGAATGGAATAAGAATGGAATAAGAATAGAATAAGAATAGAATAAGAATAGAATAAGAATAGAATAAGAATAGAATAAGAATAGAATAAGAATAGAATAAGAATATAATAAGAATAGAATAAGAATAGAATAAGAATAGAATAAGAATAGAATAAGAATAGAATAAGAATAGAATAAGAATATATTTGGATATCAATGGCATCGTGCATGTGATTCGCCTTTACGCTTTGCCTCCTCGTCATCTTAGCGTATAATTCCCAGTTGCCACCAAAGCTGTCACTTTGGAGCCCGGGGTATGCATGAACCATGATCCAGGATCTGGGAGGTCTGGTTATTACAATGAAGCGTCTGCTGTCTGACCTTTAGGTGATTATGTTTTTCAATAGGTTTTCAAAAACTACGTACGGTGTGAAAACTAATTGCACGGTCGATTTTAGAAACTTAACTGTAATTGAATGATTAAAATATAATATTTTATTTGCTTCATGACACATTTGATATTAACCCGCACCGAGGTTCAAGGGTTGGATGTGATTCCTGGGCAAATAATTTAGACCTTCGAGATTTTTTTTTCCAATAATTACTTTCAAATAAAATCCAATGTTTTTGTTTTGGCAAACTTAGTACTATCAGACAAATTTTTAGATCTTTATTGTTGGTTGTCATAAGACAGAAAATATAACAGTTATACCTAGGTAGTTAACTGTATAGCTGAGAGCAAAGTCCTATCCAGACCTTATAGAGGAGAAATTATCCTTTCCGAAAAATTCTTAAAATAATTAAAGCAATTGCTGTAACAAGCGGAGAGCATTGTCCGCAAACAACAAACAAAATCTAATACCGTAATCCAGACACACTCTGTCCATAGACAAACGTGATGTAGATGGTAATAAGTGATCATAGTGGCAGTCTCATCCCATAGACTTGGATGAAGGCGTATAACGCAGTGCTTGGCTCGGTGCCTGCGGAGCAAGATGTGCAATCTACCGCGATATTCTTTTGCATAAGCGGTTTGTGGTACAAGTGACGAGCGATGGAATGAAAATAGGAATAGCATTTTTCCTATATAAGTCCATACTAAACTTTAAGTTGAAGAATTAGATGTCTGACCGCATCACTATTACTATGCATCGTACATGCTAGAAGCGATCTTCCACTTTTTATGTGATGACACCTGCAATAACAATGAATTCCCTAATACGCTGATAACAATGTTGCCTTCCCCAAATTGGGCTTCCGGTACCCTCACTCACTCAATGAAACAACGCAAGCGCTGCTGCATGCCGGTTTTCTGTGAAGCAATTGTATCGCTCAGGTCAAGAAGTCAATTTATGCCAAATTGTGGCTCTCGAGTGGTAGACACATATATTTTAAATATTTATTCAGTCTCAATGTGTTAGCAACGTGTCACTTTATTAATTCTGATACCCTATAAAAGGGTCATTTCACTTAGTAACTTCTGCCTTAGTATGGGAAAAATTGGTCAGCGGTTTTCGTTAGATGGAGCTTATAAAAAGCAGATGTAGCTTTAAAAAGAAATCAAACAGATGGTTCGGCGTTATTACGGTAAATGTCACTATGCGTTTTTATATCGCGTTAGTAAAGCGTGTTTCCGAAACCTGACCTGAAGCCGCCTGCCCACAATTGCTGAATAGCATTTTTAAGAAGTATAGAAAGTACATCAGAGATGTAGTAAGTATCGGAAATTTGTTAAATAGTAAATATATATTTTTTTGATATTTCCTTTAATCTTCCCCCTGACTGATTACTATATAGCCGTTGAGTATTGGTTGTTTTCCTCTAGATGGCGCTAGCGCTGGCTAGCTGACTGATGCCTTCCTCTCAGTATATATAAATTACTCTATGCCCTATAACACAAGTATAACATTCATTGATATTTACCTATTTTATTTGGCACCTTTTTAGAAGTTGTAAGCATGCAAGATAGCTGTGGTATTAAAACTCCTATGTCAAAAGAAATTGTTGGACAGTGACTCCTTTAAAAAATACTATGATGGTTTTTTGAAGGTTTTGATAGAGAAGCTTATCGTATTTTACGCCTCACTTATTGAATGTATGAGGAGAGCGACCATCAGGGAGGAAAGGCGACGTGTTGTGAAGTTTGTCACCAACCAACACCTGAAGTGATGACCTCGTGGTCATCTCACTGTTAACAGAGTAGTCACTCACTCGTGAAGAAACGATCCGGGCTGCTCGGCGCTAGAGGACACCACCTGTGATGTGACGTCTGCGGGTCCAGAAAGGGGAGAAACGCAAAATTAGGGACAAGGGTATAGATTAATAACTTGTAGGGAGTCAAGAATTGTGCGCGGTGGAGTGCAAGAGTCCCAAGGACACGAAATATCCGCCAAAAATTTGTACCTAAGTTTTCGGTAAGAAATACTTAGTGTCAGCCCAGAGTCTGGAAGTTGGCGGTCCTATATCCCCGTGCCTCGGAAAGCACGTTAAGCCGTTGGTCCTGCGCCCAATCCCTCTTCGGTCGTGTCACGCTGGTGTCCCATCGGAATACGAGTGTAAGGGAATAGAGAGTGCACTTGTGTATGCGCACACACTTGTGCACTATAATATATCCTGCGTAACCGTAATCAGTTGGAGGATATTATTATTATCCACCACCACCTCCCATGATCATCATGGGAGGTGGTGGGTTGGTCGTCCACTCTGTTAACAGTGATACCGAAATAAAAGAAAATAATACGCTTGTCATCATCATCATTAGTCCATTTAAGTCCCCACTGCTGGGGCACGGGCCTCCCTCAATCACATGAGGGGTAATTGCCATACTCACCACGCTTGGCAGACGGGTTGGCGAGGGTTTTGATGTAAATGCAGAGTTTTCTTTCTCTGGGTGCTGATGATCATGCCAGCAGCTTTACCTTAGTCGCCTTTTACGACACCTCGGTAAGAGTGAGGGTGGCCTATTCTACTCTGCCGGGACCACACGGCGATACGCCTGTGACTTGGACCAATTCCAAAGATCACATACAAGCCATTTGTTTTGGAAAACTATAGGGTTGCAGTTTTTATTACGAAGCTTGGTATCACTGTGGCGCTATATTTTTATCCCTTTTATTTTTACATTGGAAAAGGAGCTCCATTACATACTATGTAGTCGTGTTACAACGTTTAAGTATCTTATAACGTACAAATAAAATATTACTAAAGAATAATAGATGATTGTATGAATGAATGAATGAATGAATATATTTTTATTGCACTCAAAATAAAGTACGAGAACTTAAAAACTAGGTATTACAGGATGTGTACAACGAAGGCGGCCTGTACTATTAGGATTCATTTATTATTAACAATTCTCTTAAAATATTAAATAACGCCCTGTTGGTCTAGTGGTTTCAGTACCGGGTCGTGATCTCGGGGTCCTGGGTTCGATTCCCGGGTCGAGCCAAAAGTATGTTGTAGCTCGGGTTTGTGATATCTAATCAGCATTTAGCAAGCGTGGTGATTAAGCCTAATCCCATCATAGTAGCGATAACTTGAATTCCATGATGGAGGCCTTTGCCCTGTAGTGGGAGTTTATAAGCTGATACTAGTAATAAATAAATGAAAATAAAATTTATTGAAAAATCTTTAGACCATAAAACACTTATAATCTTTTTAAACTAAGGGAAGAATTTTAAGTTAACTGTCTAAACTAGGAATTTCCTGTATTAAGATACATCCAACATTCAATCCAAATTCCTCGTACATTCAATGAGTGATTAAATCTTAAGCGCTTATAAGATAAATAATAATAGGATGATTGCTTTTTTTTGACAGCAATCCTTTAGAAATGAGCCCGCTGGCACCGAAACGAAAATGTATATGGCCACCGGCTTAGTTCGTCAGGTCTCGGTGTGATGACACCATTTTTTTCCCAGGGGAAACCATCATGGCCGTCACCTTGCTACATGTAGGGAACAAGGTGGTGTGTGGGACTCAAACCCTAACTAAAACCCCTGGGATGTCCATCTCCGCGCAATCACGGTCGGAAACCCCACAGCCGGGACTTGACCGCACCTCCCTATCATAACCTTTAAAGACTGCCTTTTATGTTATGGCACTTAAAATCAGAGGCTGCGCTTGAGTTATTAGCCTTTGGATTTCCACACAGGATTGGAAATATTTTTGAAACTAATGACTCACCTAGTCACCCTCATTCAGTTCTGGAATTAGAATTTGCGGTTCCTATCTGTACCAATAGATGGCGCTAAGGGTCAATTACATCCTGCAAGTGTTTTAGTCTTGATCCCCTTTCCCCCTCCCTGACAGACTAGCGCCAAATACTCCGCCGGCAGGCCCCACTTTAGGGGTCGAAGACTGCCCTAACAGCGCAGTGTCGGGAGGCCTCCTCTCCCAGAGGAGCGAAAACACCGCGCCAAGATGATGGCGCGAGTTGCAGCCCGGGTAAAGGGTTTACCCGAAACCCGAACCGCACCAAGTGCGAAGATGACGTAGTAGTAGTAGTAGTAGTCTTGATAATTTTATCTTTTTATGAATAAATATTAAAGTATCAAGAGACGTATTCTGTTACTTATACCACCTTGTGCAAAAAGTAATACATTTTATCAAAAGAAAAGTACCTTTCACATGCAATGATTACCTTATGAAAGATAGATTTTGATCGTGGGAGAGCCACGCTTCGGCAGGAATGGGCCAGCTCAACCGGATTGATACCACGACCTGACAGAAAACCGGCGTGAAGCAGCACTGTGATGTGTTTCGCTGCGTGAGTGAGGGTACCGGAGGCCCAATCCGGGGAAAAGAGGGGTTTAAAGGCTGGCAGGCCACATGTGACTCCATTGGAGTCGCGGGTGTCCATGGGTGGCAGCCATCGCTTACCACCAGGTGATCCGTCTGCTCATCTGCCACCTATTACATTAAATAAGTTAGTTGTAATTCTATCTTCTTCCGTTCGATCTAGTAATTCTATCTCACATTATCATTTATTTATGTACATTAGTATTTATTTATTTATGGTTATTCATTAACACGGTCGTCACTCACAACAGGTCCTGCCAGAATACCAGCGCTGCCGCGGCATTTCTGTCGGTGTCCTGGCAGCATCATGCTGAGGCCGGGAACTGATTGACCTCACACTTCACACACGCGTATTTATTTAGAATATTTTCATTATATAACTGTGTATTTATATCTATCGTCTGTTCTGGTACTCACCTTTGTCTGTAGTTTTAATGTGTCAATGTTACGTATCGTCGATACCACAGTGCCTAAAGACGAAAGTTTTCAATCAGTGCGTCCTACCCGTCATGACATACGGAGCCAAAACGTGGACACTTACGGTACCGCTGGTCCACAAGTTAAAGGTCGCCCAGCGGGCTATGGAACGAGCAATGCTCGGCGTATCTCTCCGAGATCGAATCCGGAATGAGGTGATCTGGCAGAGAACCAAAGTCATCGACATTGCTCACCGGATTAGCAAGCTTAAGTGGCAGTGGGCTGGCCATATTAGCCGCAGAACCGACAACCGATGGGGTAAACGAGTTCTAGAGTAGAGACCGCATCTTGGCAAACGTAATGTAGGGCGCTCTCTGACTAGGTGCGGGAACGATCTGCGCAGGATGGCTGGCAAGTGCTGGATGCGAGAAGCCATAGATAGATCACGGTGGCAAACAATTGGAGAGACCTAAGTCCAGCAGTGGACTGCGATAGGCTGGTGATGATGATGATGAATGTTACCTATGTTTTCTTATAAGTGTTTATTGTTAAATTATTTATTGTGATGATCAATAAAATGTTTTTTTTTATATGAGAGGTGGCAGACGAGCAGACGGATCACATTTCTTAAAAAAAAAGAGATAGTTTTTAATAAAATAGTATTACGGAGTGCAACAATATTCGTTTTAATTAACATCGGACTCGAATGCTCGGACAAAAGACAGTCGAATATCCGTTCAGGGGTGACGTGGGGCCGTTTTACACCCCACGGTTATTTACAGTTCGACGCTGATAGTGCAAACTCGGAAAGGGGTGAAACTATGTCAATAAAAAAGGTATTGAAAAAAAAAAAAAAATTTCCAAGAGAATTCAAAATGAAACTGACACTAAGAACTTCTTACCGATAATTTAGGTACAAGTGTTTGGCCCAACCCGGAGATCGAACCCAAGACCTCTAGCGCAGCCGTGGCTCTTTTTTAGTGCGACTTACTATCCACTGCGCCACCATGGCACTCAAATCGCCCATGGACAACAATACCAAACACGAGTGAAGTCCCAAGGGCTCTCTCCCCCAGATTGGGCCTTCAGTACTCTCTCACTCACACTCATTCCGCATTCCGGTTTTCTGTGTGGCCGTAGTATATCTCGATCAAGGCGGGCCATTAATGCCGTCTCTCTCCAGGATTCAAAGGATTACTTACTTTATTTGCAAGTCGCCAAGTGTAAAAGCAGGGTGGTTAAATTATTCGGGCCTCCTCCACCAGAGGGCGTCAGTGGCATTGACAAAGGTCATTCATATTGTGCTTCACGCTCGGCCGCTCGCACTAATTCGGATTATATCAATTTATATCTAGCTACGACTTAGGCTACAAACCCACCCCAAACTCACCTTTACCACCTGAAAATAAAGCTCAGAATTGCAGCCGAAGTTTGGCACTGCAAGTAATGATCAGGCTGGTTGTTTTCAATGGAAGGTGGAATGTATTGAATTTCAATAACTGTATTCGTTTCATGGACTTGATGCATATTGACGGATGACACAATGGACGTGACGTATACATATCTATATGTATACATTTATCTGTGCGTGTATTGTGTCCATCTGAAAATGAATACGAAGTGCTTTTGTGGGCCGCAATGGTCGTCAAAATGTATTTTTGGTAAACAACAATGGTATTATTTTGAGTTATTATTGGTTTCACTATGTACTGAATCCTTTATTCTCAGGAATACTGATACTACAAATGTTTAGTAATTATGGCTCAAAACTTATTTGATCGAATGAATGTGGCATTAAGTTCGCCTAAGGTACCCAATTTTGTACGTTAAAGTTTATATAAGTAAATGTAAGTCTTTAAAATTTAAAGAGTTTTTTTTTGCTGATGCGAGTGAATTTAGAAACATGTAGGTAGGTATATTATTTTAAATTGCCTGGTGAAGAAAGTTTATTTCTTAAGAGATTTGTTTTCACACCTTACCAAAACATACCTGCGTACGCGGGGTTATAAGTTTGACGTGTCTGTGTGTGGAAATTGATCCAAGATGGCCATCGCCACAAAATGTCGGATTAACATATTGTATTACACCATCCCTCCATATTGGTATCAAATAAAAGAGTGTGAGTAGTAGAAAACAATACACTATGAAAAATTTCAAATCCAAAGGCCACTCCCATAAAATGATAAATTATAATATATACTTGAGTGGGGTGCCTATTGAAAGTGGGAACTGATGTGTATTTAAGTAAAATAAAAATAAGAGTCTCTTTTAAAAGCGGTGAAATATAAAAAAAGGGTTTTAATTTTTTTTTATTAGGTTAAATTTATCAAACTGAAACCGTTTAATTTTTCAGCAGAAGGCTGGCTCTCATCGGTGAATTTTGATTGAATCACCATGTAAGTTGCTTTTATTTATATTTACTTTCCTATTCACTAAGAACAAGATTTTTAGGCAAGAGTGAATAAAGGCCTTCTAGGCAAACGCGTCACATCTTAGACCTCGACACTAGGTTAGATTCTGTAGAAGTGTTAGCCTGAAAAAATTTTTTTGTTGTATTCTTCTGCTTTCTGCTTTACGCCTATTGTTTTATGTGATAGGTTGCAGATGAGCAGACGGATCGCCTGATGGTAAGCAATTGCCGGCGCCCAAAGACACCCACGACACCAGTGGATTCACAAGTGCGCTGCCAACCTTAAACTTCCTTTTCCCCGGATTTCCTCTCTCAATCACGCATCGAAACACAGCACAATGCTGCTTCACGACGGTTATCTGTGAAACCATGGTATCACTCCGGTCGAGCCAGTCATTTGTTATTTTCCGAACTCAATTTTCTGTTTTTCTGTGTGTCAACTTGTATGCAAATAAATGTCATAACTATCTTTCTATCTAACAAAAAAACTATATTGTATAATATTTCAATGGCGCAAGTCCTGCCATTCACAGTCAATAATAAGCAGTGTACAAACATCTCAACCGCATCACCTGATCTGCGCGCATAAATAACAATAAAGCCTTCGTTAACGACGGATTGGCAACACACCCAGCGGGAATAATTAATGATCCCAGATATGATTACCGCACCACAATGGTGTGTCATCAACGTCGCAGCTCACGGGGGCCGCAGTGTAGTGTGTAACCGTGAGTAAGCTACCCACCGGCCACATTGGGAAATAAGATTCACAACCAGTTGCCGAATGCTAATATTGTAGGTATCGACTGGCGTTATCTTAAAAACTTTACAGAGATCTCTACACTAGGCTAGGGCTATACTGTAGACAATCTTTAATCACGGGTTACCAGAATAATTAATTATGGACGCGATTTCGGTCTAACAACAATGAGTTTAAATTTTGAAGGTACAGTGGCGGACAGTTCAAGCTATACAAAACTGTCAAATTTCCTCAATCGATTTCGAACTCAATGTGTAACAATATAAGGTTTATAATCGAATGAAGAAATTTGACAGTTTTGTATAGCTTGATGTGTCCGCCACTGTACATACAATAGGAAGATAAAGAACTAACATTCTTGCTACTCAACCAGTTGCTAAAAGACGGTAGAGACTTTGAACTGAATGCAAAAATAATCTGAATTGTATATATACACCATGCTTTTTTATCGTCTTACTCCTGGGGCATTATACTAATGAATACAAACATTTTTCCCCATAGTTTGGTCAATGAATGCTCACAAGGGGAGTGTGGATGGAAAAGTTCGTTTGGATTAGTTAGGAGATGAACATACTGAGTCCTTAGCCCTGTGAGGTGAGCCCGAGAGGGGCGGCACAAAGAAGGTCCTGTTTTTTGGTTTTTTGCTTACTACTCCAAAATGGTGCTTCGTGAGAATTTTTGTTGTACTACATAATATAAGCCAATCAAATTTTCTACAACTTTGTTTTTGCATTTGTATCTATCTTCTATCATAGCCAAGCTATGAGCTTCTAAAAGAGTGTAGAATACATTTTTGCAAATCGACCAATTTTAGAAGCCATAGCCAAGCCATAGCTTGGCAACAATAGGAGATACAAAGTGCAACAAACAAAGTTGTAGAGAATTTGATTGGCTTTACAACAAAATTTCTTAAAAAAAGACCAACGGCTTAACGTGCTTTCCAAGACACGGGGGTACAAGACCGTCAACTTCCAAACTCCGGGCTGACACTGTAAATTTCTTGACAGAAAAACGCAGGTAAGTATTCATTTTTGGCTCGACTCGGGGTTCGAACCCGGAACCTCTTACGGAGCCGTCACTTTAAAAGTGCGACCCACTAAACACTGCGCCACCGAGGCAGTCTACCATAAAATTGTAGTAAAGTGCTATTCATATTTGACATGTCATTAACATTTGTCGCCGAATTAGGGGCTTGAGGGGCAATTCTAGTGCACTCGATATTAAAGTTAAATTTAAAGATTTCATACATTCATCTATACCAATCCCTAATTTGACTTCAATGTCAAGTGTACAGGAATAGGCGCCCTGGTCACTAAAGTAAGTATTCCCAAATATTGAAGTCATTCGTTTAACTCTTTCCGATAAAATTGTACATGTGAAGTTGGGTGGATAGCGCTGTTAAGCCTATTTGGGCCTTTAGTCCGAGTGGAGTCACTGGCCTTCACTCGAGTATCCGCAGTAACCCAGCCTCAGACACCTAATGCGATTAGTCCCACCGCAGCGTGGAAATGCTTTGATTTATTAATATGTTGCGCGGACTGCGTTGGATTGCGCCCTGATTGGATGTAAGGTTCCGTCAATGGAACGGAACAGGACGATTAGCTACAGGATTTCTGATAGACTCAGCACCATGAGAGAAGTCTCGCGGCAAATCCGTTTGACCGTGGGAGAGCTACGCTTCGGCATGAATGGGCCAGCTCGACCGGAGTGAGGAGTAGCACTGTGCTGTTTCACTGCGTGAGTGAAGGTACCGGAGGCCCGACCCGGGAGAGAGGGGGTTTAAAGGTTGGCAGCGCACTTGTGACTCCACTGCTGATGGCTAATGGTTGAGATTGGCCGCCGCAGCCGTAATTGGTTAGAAGATAATATGGATAATATTATCAACAAAGCTCGAATGTTGACGTGACAGAAATGGCGCTAATCATGGAACTTCTTTGGTGACACAAACTCTAACAGACCGTGTAAGACTGATGAATTAGCACGCTGAAGCAGTGGGGCAGTCTTTTTTTTTTTAGCGTGCGGTGTATTGATTGAGAGATGATGAACGAGGAAAGTTTATTTCGTAGGCTTAGAGTAGAGCTTAAAAATGCAAATCAAGTTGCGGTTGTTGGCAAATCTTTATCTACAGTCTACACCATAAACTTCCAGATTTCGGGCTAAAAATAAATTTTCTGTAACAATAAAATTTAGAATAAATTTTTGGCACCACCCAGGAATCGATCTCAAGTATTTCCAGCTGCCGTTTTACAATGCAATACATCGAAAAATTACAGAAGTGATACAAGTTTGCTGATAACCTTTGAATGCACTTTATGCTGGATGGATTCGCGACTACTTTTTCTACATGAATTACAGCCCAAAATGCTACTTTACGCCTGTTTTTCTATGATGCCGTGGTATCACTTCAGTTGAACCAGTCCATTCTCGGCGGAGCATGGCTGTCTCACGGTTAATATTTGTTTCTTTTCTGTTCATAAAAATTGTGCGGTTACCTTTTACTAGTACTATGAATAATTGGTAGATGGAAGTTGATCACCTGACTATGGTGCCACTGTAGACTTCACTTACCTGAAAGCAAAGAAAGAAAAAATAAATGAATGGATAATCTTTATTGCATATTATAAAAAATATTCTGTAACCCAACCACGCAAGAAGTCCACTAAAATATGAATGTTCATGTTAAGTTATAGTTTTTCTAATGACCTGTTAATCAAAGTTTTGTCATTATATAAAAGTTATTTAAAAACTTTCTACGCTACTGTTTCCATTGTTTATTTCCTTAATTATATAATTAAAAATTTCTTGTGCTTAAAATTCAATACTTCATCTGGTCACTTTCCATGTTTCTTTTTTTTGGTTTAAGAATTTATTTCTCAAAAACCGAAAAATAATAAATTTCACTTATAATCAACCAATGACAGTGACAACTTGACAAGAAGAACAAATGATTGAATTCATATATATTATATTGCGAAATAGACTTATTTAAGTAAACAGATCGCGCGAAGCAGATGTACTTACGTGGAGTTTTAAATTAACTCGATATAAATATCAACCCAGCAATTCATATTTTGATTTCTCACTAAAAATAAACAAGTTAAACTGATTTTCAGTTTTATTAATTGAGTGTTACAGTGCGTTATATTTGGATCATTAAACAATTTTCTACATTTTAGGCACCTGTACACGTTTGTCTAGCAAAAGTGAGTGAAAGAGATCATTTAAGGCAAATCTATGTATAAGAGTGGAATAGACGAAAACTCGCGTAAAGTCGCCGAGAGTGTTGCGGCAGCAGTTTAAGTCATAACCCTTTGCCATTTGTAAAAGTCTAGCGGGTCGTTTAACTTTGTGAATCTTTCTGTTGGTGACAAATGGCATAATAGTGGCTTTTATTTTTCACGTAAAATTACCTTAGGTGTATGATAAATACATATCATTCTATTTTTAACCCTGAGACACAACTGAAAGGAGTATGTTTATAATTAGTTAATTATAATATAACTAGCTAACGAAGTGTGGGCGGGCTACTAGGTGGCCCGCTTATGCAATCGTCTTCTTAACGGCCCAACATTCTGATCCATACATAGCAACAAAAGCATTAAGCATGTATGCATGAAGCGCAATAAAAAAATAAGTTAATTTTAAATTAATATGCCATTAGGTCTTTACTGAAAATCAGCGCTATGGCTCAGGCCATAGCTAAATGCTGAGTAGAAACCGTTTCGGCACTTAGCTTTTAAGATATTTCGTCTGTATATGACCATGTTAAGTGTCGAATAAATGATTTCTTATCTTATCTTTCTTACTCCACTGATGTCGCGGGTGTCTATGGGCGGCGGCAATTGCTTACCAATAGGTGATCCGTCTGATCGTCTGCCACCAATCACATAAAAAAAATCTGTTCCAACTGACTGACAAAGATCCGAAAAATGCGAGTAGATAAAGATCATTCAACTGTAATATCTAAATATTATACCCAATTACCCACCCCCTGTCCGACCAGGTTATTCGATATTCAGTATTCACAAGCCCGTGTCGCATGTTTACCCTGTCGCATTACCTCGAAGAGGTCGCAGGTAGAACAAGGTTAGACGATTATGGCGACGCGTAGGCAACGCCCTAACGACTGACGGGCTCTTGTTACGTATACTTTCTAAAGGCGACAGAGTTCGAAAAAAAACTACATCGAGAAAAGACTTGAAGACTATGAAGACACCTTCGATCTCACAGTGTGCCAAAAGACGAAAGTTTACCAGTGTGTACTACTGGACGACAATTCACGTGCTCGATACATTTATTATCATAGACGTCATATATTACTAAAACTACTTAACAGTGGGAGAGCCACGCTTCGGCATGAATGGGCCGGCTCGACCGGAGTAATACCACGACCTCACAGAAAACAGGCGTGAAGCAGTGAATGCGCTGTGTTTCGCTGCGTGAGTGAGGGTACCGGAGGCCCAATCTAGGGGAAGGGGCGTTAAAAGTAAGCAGCGCACTTGTGACACCACTGGTGTTGCAGGCGTCCATGGGCGGTGGTAATCACTTACCATCAGGTGATCCGTCTGCTCGTCTGCCACCTATATCATAAAAAAAAACATACTTTTTTTGTATGGTTTTCAGGTGATATCCGCCATGTTTTCAAAATATCACGAGTACGGTTATTGAGCTCCTGTTGTGACATATAAAGCCTAAACATGGACATAACAGAACGGCTGGACATTAACGCCACAGAGACTTTAAAATACAGTCGCTTAGTAGTAAAATTAAAATAATATTATTTTTCCTTCACCGTCTGAACTCTAATCTGACGCTGAAAATGTATTAAAATATAGACTCACTTAGATTAAACCTCCTAAGGCTCAGACAGCAAACGCAATAAAAAACCAATAGTTTTGGCTTTAAAAACTTTGGGCCTTATAAACCTTAACTCCTTTATGACAAATCGCTAACTAAGGATAGCATCGGAACAGATCTAGTGCCTGCCCTTTTTAACATTGCATGTTGGAACGGGATGACATTAGCTTTGGTAAGGAAATAACTATAGATCGAAATTTATAATAAGCTGATAAAAGACTACAAACATTACTTCCAAATAGCACACTCTGGTTAAATTTATCATGCAAATGGTTTCATTAATATTGAAAAATATTGTTTTAATAGTCCATATGGGCAAAGACCCGAGCGGCGAGTTAATGTACCAATAACAAAATTCATAGCCACGCAAAAAGTGAAAGCCAAGATTGGCCTTTATTGCAAAGAAATAAAGCAATACCATCTGCCCTAAGGCCTGTGTATCCGTAATTGAACCCGGGGCTTCCAAGTAGCTCATTAGTGCCTTCAATGCGCCTCGAGTTTCAACGAGCTCCACATAGGATCACTTACGCTATGATACATTGATTTACTTGTGTTTTTCTATAGAACCTTCGTTTTATATAACAGCCGTTTTATAGCCAGTGGTTCAACTTAATTTTTTTTATGTGATAGGTAGCAGACGAGCAGACGGATCACCTGATGGTAAGCGATTGCCACCGCCCATGGACACCCGTGATACCAGCGGAGTCACAAGTGCGCTGCCAACCTTTAAACCCCCCTTTCCCCCGCATTGGGCCTAAATTACCCTCACTCACGCAGCGAAACGCAATACAGTGCTGCTTCACGCCGGTTTTCTGTGAGGCCGTGGTATCACTCCGGTCGAGCCGGCCCATTCATGCCGAAGCGTGGCTCTCCCACGGTAAAAATTATGGCACGGATCACATCGGTTTAGTAAAATCTGTTTATTTTTTAATTTATGATAGTTGGTTGACGAGCATGTACCGGTTTCTGGACTTTTTAAATTTAGATACATTTAAATTCTGCATATTTCTTCCATCAACTCGGCGGTGAGGGAAAACATCGTAAAAAAACCTGTACGTCTCTGATAGTAACTCAAAATTGTGAATATCTATCATGGGGAGTGCACTGAGGAACTGTTTGATCTACTCCCTGCAGCTGAATTCTTACATGGAACCCCTCGCAAGCGATTGCCATTCCATCCCCATCATCTCGATGGATGGCGGTCTAATACTGTGCGTCTCAGCGGAAGTTTCTACCACGGACCTCAGTTGTGTGGACCGGTTTGGCTGCAGGAGTATTTCCTGATGACTCAGGGACCCTCAAGAGAAGAGCGTAGTTACTCTTTTTTAAAAAGGCCGACAACACATTAGCGATTTCTCTGATTTCGCGAGTGTCCATCGGTGGCGTTGATTACTTTCTATCAGGTGACTCTTTTGCTTGTTTGTCCGCCTCTAGCATTAAAAAAAATCTTTGAACATGTAACCATAATCCAGTTGGTCTGGTTTCTCTGTCTAAAGGATGCGAAGGTAAAATGGCTGTCGCTTCATTGTAATTGTCAGACTTTCCGTTTCGCTGCGTGAATGAGGGTACCGGAGGCCCAATCCGGGGGGAAGGGGGGTTTAAAGGTTAGCAGCGCACTTGTGACTCTTGTCGCGGGTGTCCATGGGTGGCGGCCATGGCCATCAGGCGACCCGTCTGTTCATCTGCCACCTATCGTACAAAAAAAACCCAAGCCCTGTTGTGCTTATCTAAGCCCTCGGATACTGTTCTTCTCTAGGTTAGAGGGTCAGCAGCGAGCTCCTCCTACTCTGCCACCCTCCCTCTTTATTACACTCAAACACTGAACAAACACAAGTGTTCAGCATATCCATTGAACCCACGATCTTCAGCATATGAAGCTGGGTCACTATTAAAAGCATCATCGAGCCTGTCAATACCTACCTACAATAAATTATCCCCTGTAAAGATAGAATAAGTTTGTGAATAAATAAATAAATATCATCATCATCATCATCATCATCAGCCCATTTATGTCCCCACTGATGGGGCACGGGCCTCTCTCAATCACATGAGGGGTAATTGCCATACTCACCACGCTTGGCAGACGGGTTGGCGAGGGTTTTGATATAAATGCAGAGTTTTCCTTCTCTGGGTGCTGATGATCATGCCAGCAGCTTTACCTTAGTCGCCTTTTACGACACCTCGGTAAGAGTGAGGGTGGCCTATTCTACTCCGCCAGGGACCACACGGCCGTGTGGACGAGAATAGGCCACCCTCACAATAAATATAATATCTACTAAAATACTATATCTTTTTTTTTACTATATCTATACTAATACAATACCTACTACTGACTATCTTTATTCTTTGCTCTTAATATCATAGTGAATAGACAAAGGATTATATATGTGAGCAGATTAAGGCATTGTTATTGATAATGGTGGAATGACAAGTACATTAAGGTCTGTCTCACCTTTGAGGACTCTTTTGTGAGATGTGGTGTCCCGGTAAAGATGTTTTTATCATTATAGCACGGTAAATGAACTATGAGAATGTATAACAATGTCATTGTAATTATTTCTGTGTACTTCTTCTTTATCTTCGGTTTAATAATATATTTTATTTTCATTAAGATATATTATGTCGCTTATATGAAAACTTACATGCTATGTTAATTTTCGATACTTTTTTATTCAGTACTTCTTCATCATCATCATCAGCAGCCCATTTAAGTCCCCCACTGCTGGGGCACGGGCCTCACTCAATCACATGAGGGGTAATTGCCATACTCACCACGCTTGGCAGCACGGGTTGGCGAGGGTTTTGATGTAAATGCAGAGTTTTCCTTCTCTGGGCTGCTGATGATCATGCCAGCAGCTTTACCTTAGTCGCCTTTTACGACACCTCGGTAAGAGTGAGGGTGGCCTATTCTACTCTGCCGGGACCACACGGCGTGCCGTACGACCACAGTACTTCTTACTTCTACTTTATTATATCAAATAATACATTCTAGGCACTGACAGACAAGACAAAAGAAAACAATTAAATAACTCCACGAGAAGTTCACAATCACACATTATATCTTAGCGTGTAATTCCCGGTTGCGTCCAAAGTTTTCTCTTTGGAGCCCGGAGTACGCTTATAATTCAGGATTGGGTGGGTCTGGAAATTACAAAGAAGCGACTGCCGTCTGACTTTCGCAACCTTTTATCAGGGGAACCAGACCAACTGAATCATGGTTACACGTTTCAGAAACTTTTTCCGAAACATGCAGGTTTCCTCACGATGTTTTCCCTCACCGCCGAGTAGATGATAATGGTAGAAATACGCACATAGACTTGAAAATACCATTGGTGCATGCTCGGATTGAAACCTCGACCACCTGCGTGGAAGGCACGTTCGTATCCATTGAGCTACCATCGCTCTTAGTTAATAATTTTTGTGTACATTTACCTACAAATTGGTCGAAAAGAACTTCTGGCGGATAACTGGTAGGAGGTGGCGCAAGACCGACCTAGATGGAGACTCTTATTACCGGTGGCCAAGGCTCACTTTGGGTCGCTGCAACAACCTAGTTTGTTAGTTTACCTACGAATTAAAGTTAATGATTTTTATTATTGTTATCATATAGTTTTCATCGGAAAACTTAATTTTGTTTTCTAATTAATATTCTGTTAAAAAATCTAATGATCGATGATGATGATGAAAAATTTCAACACAAGTACATAGTAATAATGTATTTGTCAATAAATTCTGTGTAGTGAGAAATATGAATGCTTTCACATTAGCAAAAAACGTTTCAGCTGGTTTCAAATGGTATTTAGTGCGTTATGTAACACTTATTGAAAAATTAGAAAGCGTTGTAGAAATGGCATCCTCCCAAATTGTTTTTTTTTTTCAAATGTTGCCAAGCCGAACTGACCATAAAATTATGACTCGCACTCTCAAAGATTATTATTAAAAATATTAACTCTACAAGACCTAAGTTATTTACCTAACTAATCTCTACATTTTAGTCAGAATTATATTAGTTTTCAGCTATTTTGCCTAAATTTACATTGTGGTCATTACTTTTATATTATACAAATTGTTCTCTCAAAAGCCCAACGAAGCTGCTAAAGACCCCAAAAGTAATTCCTTAAAGAAAAAGCGAAGTTACAAAAACAAACCGAATTTTATTTGAAGAATGTCAAATTATCTCACACAAATTGCAACTTTTTCAAAGTCTGCATGCTTTCGAGCAAAAACGTTGACGTATCCTCCGTCGCCCTCCAAGTCGAGGAAGACGTGCCTAGGGTTGTCTCTTACTTTATTTTAAACAATATTTTAAATTTTACTCGGTTACTGAACCTTAACATTTCGTTTACAATTTGTTGTTTGAATACGAAATTTATATAACATCAAACGATGTTGCAAGGCATGGATGTGAACGGAATGTCCGTTCATTAAGGTAAATACGACTAGAGAATGAGTTTTTATATCTTCTACGGGTACTGTGTCAGCACAATACACGTTTGCAATGTTAAATCATTAATTAGACACATTTGTTTTGGTGGATCTGTGCTGAAGTAACTGGTTAACGAGTTGTTGTTTTAAATATCACCAATATTAAAAAAAACACAAAGGCAAAACCAATTGTGTTCCAATTTTTTCATCAACACGGGAAGTACAAATTTTCAACTGCATACTTACGAATTCTTTTTATTAGCTAAAATTTGCTGAGCTTAGTTTATATTACCGCCGCACTAAATACCTACATTACAAAAAAGTATTACCTTTTTTCAAAAAAACAAAATTGTTCAATATTTTTCTAAGGAGGAGGATTTAGCAACCCTATTCTCGGGGTAATAGAGTGTCATCTTGACATTATAAATGATCACGCCCGCCGTAGGTAGATCCGTTCGTACCTCAACACTGTTTTTACATTTACCACATCAGATTACAGTAACCCTTTTTAGGAGTCCGCCGAAAAATTACTGGTAAATGTACTGAGTTCAGAGTGGTTTAGGATGATTCTGTGAAAGATCTCGGAAACGTATGACAAAGTTTTAAATATGTATTCAGTAGTTTTAGGTGAACAAATGCTTTTTTGTTTTGTTAAATAAAGTGCAGTGAAGTGATAAACATAATAAAAATATTTGCACTGTCATATTCGCCTTCTCCCGGATGGGGTTTCTGGTACCCACAACGAATCGGCGAAACGCAGCGTAATTTCTGTTACATGCCAGTTTTCTGTTATTTTTTATGCTAGAGGCAACAAACGACTAATCAAGTCACCTGATAGAAAGTGATCATCGCCGCCCATAAACATCCACGAAATCACAGAAATCGTTACTGTGGTATCATTTTGGTCGAGTCGGCCCATTCTTGCGAAAGCGTGAGTCTCCAACGGACCCAAACAGCTTATACAGTCTGGTCATCGCATACACAGGGAGAACTTTAACCTCCTAAGGCCTAGATAGCAGACCCAATAGAAAATCAATTGTTCATCATCATCCTCCTGCCCTTTTCCCAGGTTATCTGGGGTCGGCGCAGTATGTTTTCCTTTTCCATACGTCCCTGTCATTCGTCATAGAATCATCCACCCCTTTTTCCATCATGTCATTCTTCACACAATCCATCCATCTCTTTTTCGGCCGTCCTCAAAAATTGAAAATCAATTGTTATTGGCTTTAAATAGTACTTTGGGCCTGACCTCAAGATTGACTCCCCGTGAATACCAGTCTAGAGTTAAAATGTATTACGATATTCTATAGAATTAATAAAAAAAACCAGCTAAGTGCGAGTCGGACTCGCCCATGAAGGGTTCCGTAGCAGCAAGTAAGATATATGGAAGGTAAATTGCGGTTTACGGTTTTTAACGTTTTAAAAAAAAAACTACTCACTATATCTAGTTCAAACCAATTTTCCTTGTTAATTTTCATGATTACGAATATCATATATTTTTTTAGTTCTGTAATTCATTTATTATAGAAGTTAGAAGAAGGGAGGGGGGGGGGGCACACAATTTAGAAAAAAATTATGTTCAAAAGCTCAACATCATTTTTAAAGACCTATCCATACTTCACACGTATAGGTTTGATGAAAAAAATATATTTGAGTGTTAGTTTCAAGTATGGAAACCCCCCCAATTTTTTTTTTTTCCAATTTTTGTGTAAAAATCGTAATGCGGTTTACAAAATACATCTATTTACCAAGTTTCAATAGTTATAGTTCTTATAGTTTCGGAGAAAAGTGGCTGTGACATACGGACAGACGGACAGACATAACGAATCTATTAGGGTTCCGTTTTTTTCCATTTGGCTACGGAACCCTAAAAAGCGTTCCATTAAAGATCTTGAAAATTCATATTCTATAGAATTTTCTATTACACCATCTCGAAAGCAAACATTGCTCAATAAGAGCAAACTTTGAAACTAACGGCCACTAATGAAAAACTATCGATTGAGCATCCTCAAACACAGTAACCGGAATCTTAATTCATCTAAGACACTTAAAAGTTGGTCTCGAACGCTCCGGTTCACGGGGGAGCGAAAAGTTTGACAATATTTGAAGAGTAGAACAGTATAGACGTTTCCAGTATTATATTACCTTAAATAATAATGCACTTGCAAACTATATCAAGAATCCTTAGGTGAGATTCGAACCAACGACATTTCTTTAAACGAGAGAAACTATACAACTTGACTAGTTTACAGCTGATTTTCAACAATTTTCGAGCGCATGTTGACCCTCTACCATCATTTGTACCTTTATACCTCACCAATTTTAATATTCTTCAACCAATTTCTGCAAAGGCGGCCAATCTCAACTATCAGCCACTTAACGCAGGATATACTATAGTGCTCAAGTGTGTGCGCAAACACAAGTGCACTCTCTATTCCCTTGCCCTCATAATCCGATGGAACACCAGTGTGATACGACCGGAGAGGGATCGGGCGTAGGACCAACGGCTTAACGTGCTTTTCGAGGCAGGGGAGTGCAAGTCCGCCAACTTCCAGACTCAGGGTTGACACTGAGAATTTCTTAACAAAAAAATTCAGGTACAAATTTTGGCTGGCTCGACCCGGGGATCGAACCCGGGACCCCAAGCGCAGTTGTCGCTTTAAAGTGCGACGCACAACCCACTGCGCCAACGAGGCAATCACAGCTCAACGATTATATAAATTGTATGGACACTGAGCTACGGCTGCTTATATCACACCACGAAACCTAGACGTATTGGAAAGGTTCTGGCGTCCGCTACTAAAGGGTTGCGATGGTCAGACGACAGTTATCATCAGCAACCCACACTCGTCCACTGCTGGATATAGGCCTCCCCTAATGCATGCCACTGCTCCCGATTTTCGGCCACTCTCACGCAGCCCACATCAACCAGCCTTCGATTGTTATCATCCCATCTTGTCACAGGGCGTCCAATACTACGCTTACCGAGTCGCTAATGTGGCGAGACGGCAGTCGTTTCATTGTAATTACCAGCCTCCCCAAATCCTGAATCGTGGTCTAAGTGTACCCTGGGCTCCTATCCATCAGCTTTAGACTTGAAATTACACACAGAGATGGGAGAAAAACCTTTGATAGTACAAAGGCCAAACTGCTGTTAATCTTTGCACTGTGAGAGTAGATACATCGATATGAAGGCTTGAAGTGAATGGAAATGTGGAATCAACGAACAAATTAAACAGTTTGAATTCAAATAGTTGCTCTTGGTAAACGAGTTGAATTTACACTTTGGAATTGATTAGGTATCTATTTCCATTGGATATGATTTAAATCACCTGTGTAGGGACATTAAAATAAGCCATTTTCGATTGTTCAAGTCAAAAATAATTTGACTAAGAATTATTTTTTTTGGAAAGAAAAATATAATTATCATGTTAGTTAAAATTGATCATGCTAGTAATGTTAGGTACGAGTAAACTGTGTAAAGTAAAGTAAAGTAAAGTATCAGAATATAAACCGTCCCACTGCTGGGCAAAGGCCTCCATCATAGAAATCAAGTTATCGCTACTATGATGGGATTAGGCTTAATCACCACGCTTGCCAAATGCGGATTGTAATGGAATGCGTAAACTGTGTATTTATACATAATAATATACCTAGTACAAAATTGTTAAATGCCTTGTTATAATTATTGGATACTAGCTTTTGCCCGCGACTTCGTCTGCGTGTAATGGACAATTCACACAATATCTTTATAAATTATAGCCTATGTGTTATTCTGATCTATAAGCTACATTACTGTAAAGTTTCATTAAAATCCGTTTAGTAGTTTTTGCGTGAAAGAGGAACAAACATCCATCCATACATCCATCCAAACAAACTTTCGCCTTTATAATATTAGTAAGGATTATACTACGGTCAAAATAATTTTGATATTATATTAACAGGTACAATGGCATAAGATTGCTTGTCCATTTTATCAACAATTTAATGATGTAAGTAAGGATTATCTGTAGAATTAATTTCTGTTGTAGGTATCTGCGGTTTGGGCAGAATGAAGATATTGTATTCACTTTCCTGTATATTTCATTCCATTTGTGCTTCGTGTAAGCGTTTTTATTGATTTTTGTCATCATCGTCATCGTCAGCCCATTTAAGTCCCCACTGCTGGGGCACGGGCCTCCCTCAATCACATGAGGGGTAATTGCCATACTCACCACGCTTGGTAGACGGGTTGGCGAGGGTTTTGATATAAATGCAGAGTTTTCCTTCTCTGGGTGTTGATGATCATGCAAGCAGCTTTACCTTAGTCGCCTTTACGATAAGAGTGAGGGTGGCCTATTCTACCACACGGCCGATTGATTTTTGTATCATGGTATAATGTCCAGTAATAATAACAAGGCATTTAACACTTTGGTATTAGGTATATTATTTTGTTTTCACCAATTTCTATGCCTCGGAAAGCAAGTTAAGCTGTTAGTGGTGCGCTTGTTCTTTCTTCAGTCGTGTCACTATCGTGTCGAAATATAAAGCTAAATGAATAGAGAGTGCACTTCAGGTTCCGCACACACTTGAGCACTATAATATATTGTGCATATATAACTAATTGTTGATATTAGTCGCCATTTCCGAATTGATTGAAGGATAATATTATTTTGTTGTGCATATTATAAGCACAATGTGATTTATTCCGTCCAGTTAACATACGAACCGACGGACAGCAAAGTCTTAGTAATCATCACCATCATCAGCCCATTTAAGTCCCCACTGCTGGGGCACGGGCCTCTCTCAATCACATGAGGGGTAATTGCCATACTCACCACGCTTGGCAGACGGGTTGGCGAGAGTTTTGATATGAATGCAGAGTTTTCCTTCTCTGGGTGCTGATGATTATGCCA
Source organism: Marasmia exigua (assembly GCA_019059595.1). Taxonomy (NCBI): domain Eukaryota; kingdom Metazoa; phylum Arthropoda; class Insecta; order Lepidoptera; family Crambidae; genus Marasmia; species Marasmia exigua. Next base: position 18,321,013 of record CM032473.1, read on the forward strand.
GCAGCTTTACCTTAGTCGCCTTTCCGACACCTCGGTAAGAGTGAGGGTGGCCTTATTCTACTCTGCTGGGGACCACACGGCAACAAAGTTTTAGTAATGGGGTCCCGTTTTTCCCGTTTGGGTACGGAACTATATAAAAAACTGTATTAAGTCCATAAGTTGGTTATTATAAGCAAAATGTGATTTCTAATAAAAAAAATCCCATGTTGCTTATTATGTAGATACTAAACAAAAGACTGTGCTAGTAGTAAGACAAGTAATTTACAAGTTTTACTTATCAAACCAAGTCACCTTTATACATCCTATATTACTCCTCCATCAGTGTCACTGATAGAAAAGTAACATCATAGTAACATCCATCTTATTATACAGATCATTATTATTAGGCAAAATATTTTGTTATCCTGGTCATTAGTCATGGGAACCCGCCTTTCCAATCAAAATTATCATCCTTCATAGTGATCATTATTTTCCCCTTTCCCATAAAAGTTTGGTAAGACACCGTATTCTTCTTAAATGTACATCCTATTCTATAAAAACTATTTATCATGATAGATCAACAAAATCAAGCAAAATAAAATTAGCTGTTCCATACGTTATTGCCGGATGGATATTCTATTTTGAATGGAAAAGCAGATTTTTTAATAATTTTTTTGATCTAACATGCTAAATGGACTTCATTCATTCATAAAAAATAACGTACCTCAGTTCTGTGAAACGGTTTGCCTACGGAAGTATTTCCTGACGGCTACGACCTTCAAGAACTCCTCCGTACTCCTTTTTAAAAAGCCCGGCAACACGTTAGCGATTCTTTTCTTCTTCTTCTTTGATTTCGCGGATGTTTATAGGCGGCGATGATTACTTTCCATCAGGTGACTCACTTGCTGGTTTATCGCCTCTAGCATAAAAAAATAACGGTATATTATAACAAGCGAAATGGGCCTCAGGACCCAGTGTTAGTATAGATGGATGAACAGAATGGTTCCTCATTTCAGCGTGTAATTCCAGATGCACCTTTGAAATCCTTAGAGAGGGTAACCAAGTAAGCTAAAACTAGATCATAATGTTTTCCTACGATCCGCCATCGACGTAGGTTAATTATTGCAGTACGCAAGTGAGTGCGCAAACACACGTGCACTCTCTATACCCTTACCCACAAATTTTGATGGGACACCAGTGTGACAAATCCAAAGAGGGATTCGACGCAGGACCAACGGATAAAATTGCTTTCTGAGGAATGGGGGTACAAGACCGCCAACTTCCAGCTGAGACGACCCGACCCAGAGATCAAACCAGTACCTAACCCCAAGCGCAGTCGTTGCTTTGACATACCTAGGATTGACACTCAACCGAGGTAATGGCTTAATCATAGCTTCCTTTTATTAATGTGAGAGAGACACTCTTCGTCATGAATGGGTCTGGCTCGACCTGAGTGATACCCCAGCGTCACAGAAAACCGGCTTGAAGCAGCACTATGCTGTGTTTCACTGCATGAAGGTACCGGAAGCCCAATCCGGGGGTAAGGGGGGTTTAAAGGTTGGTAGCGCACTTGTTACTCCAATAGTGTCGCGGGTGTTTATGGGCGGCGGCAATCGCTTACCATCAGACAATCCGTCTGCTCGTCAGTCACCTATCATATAAAAAAATCTCCTACTACTGAGAATTCATATTAATTTTCGTCAAAAACAGCCTTGTTGCACTGTACTTGTCAACCTACATGCCCAGTGCAGCACTACTCAAAGTAATCTGAAATATCTCATTATCAAAGATATAACGGCCACAGCAAAGTTAGATTGGCGCGCACCGGTTTGATTGCTGGAACCCCCTGATAGGCAATTTCCTGTTCTTTGTACACCGTTTCCTGTGTACATACAGCACGAATATTACGAATAGATTTTAACATTCGGATGTTCTCGGATTTTGAAGTTCGCTTTGTGACCGTTTCCATACGCTGTGAAAGGTTGTTAGAAAATCGTGTTTCGTTCGACAAAATTGGAATTGGAATATTTAAAAATGGAAGAATGTTAGGTTTTTTGGAATGTCCTTTTTGATAAGCATTATTTGTTTGTGCAAACTCTCGTGGACAAGTGTGAGAGGTTTGGTGTTTTGTCGTTTTAGTGGAACAGTTCATTCGATTAAGATACATTTCTGTCGTCTACAAGTCAGTAAACATTTAAAAAAATTGATTAAGAGAGCAACCGATAAAAAATAAATTGTAATGGCATTAAAAATATTTTATTATGAAACATAGGTTTTTTTTTAAAACCACTTTGCATTTTAAAGTAAAATAGTTTTCTGACTCTTTAGCTTAAAAGTAAAACAGTTTTCTGACTCTTTACCGCTCATCAACACCCGCAACACAAGTGGAGTCACAAGTGCGGTGCCAACGTTACATATCTATTCATGGCTGTCACACGGACAAATAATGATGAAAATAGATACCACGAGGTGATACCACGGTCTCACAGAAAACCGGCGTGAAGCAGCACTATGCTGTGTTCCGCTGCGTGAGGGAGGATACTGGAGGCCCAATCCGGGGAAAAAGGGGGGTTAAAGGTATGCAGCGCAATTGTGACTCCACTGGTATCGCAGGTGTCCATGGGTGGCGGCAATCTCTTGCCATCAGGTGATCCGACTGCTCCGTCTGCCACCTATCACATATAAAAAAACTTATTTCGTTAAGTGATTCATTAATAAACATATCGCGTCGCCACTAGACATAGATAAAGGCGCATTGTATCACAAAGCACTAACAATTCTAAATCCTCAGAACAGCTGTGGACCCTCAACGAGTCTCGGTGGAAGAGGGCTCAATAAATAATGTCCAATAAACGGCGAGTGCGATAGCCAGCAATGTTTATTTGTTGTTCAACTCGTAATGAGGACTTGGAGATGTAAGGGGCTGGCGCAAATGTTAAGAAGGTTCAGTTTAAAATTTTAAAATCCATAGACCTAGGTTGTTGCAGATTAGACCTGGCAAAAACGTATCATTCAAAATATTGGACCATTTGCATTTGGAACAGTTCAGAGATGCGGAACAGTGAAACGATTCATTGGGAACATCGACTGTCAGATAGATCCGTGATTCATTCCGTCCATTTGCATCACTTGGATCATTAGGAGGATCCACATCGGACGATCCAAAGCGCTCCATGCACGCTCCAAGGAACGTGAAGTATAGATGTGCCACGCACGATCCATGTATGCTGCGGAGAGCGCGCGCTCCACGCCTCGTGCGCTCCATTTGTTGTAGGTTTTTAGTCCAAAGATGCTTCAGTCGCTTGGTGCGCACGGTCTGGACGGTTGTGAGTTTAATCGCGTGGTCCGCCGTCTTTGCACGTGTGACTCCAGAGCCAGACAAAGTTCAACTGATTCAGTATGGATCGGCAGAAGCGCGTTAGAGCAGCCAGTCAGGGTCGCAAAAGATTGTTGTTGGATCATTTACTATATATTACATACAAAAAACAATTCAGGATTCCCATCGTGGACAGCAGACCTTCGGGTCTTTTTCAATTTTCATATCGCACATAATACTAAAACAATACTTCATGCTGCCCTATGATATTAACATCACTAATAAACGACGGAGAGATATAGTTTAAATCACCCAATAAACTTCCAAATTTATTTTTACAAGTATAGACCGTGGGAGAGCCACGCTTGGAGTGTCGTATGTCGAGTGGTGGCCACGTACAGGAAGTCGCAGCCGTGGCAGGCCCCCCACAAAGTGGATTGTTTGTGAGTTGCTTTTATCATTTTATGTAATAAAAAAAAATTGTTAATTAATATAAGCAATTAGTTATTTTGTTTGCCTGAAGCACAGGTTCATAGTTCTAGTTCAGGCAAAGGATAACCTTGGTCTAGTATTTTATTAAGTTTTTATGCAATCTTTTTATTTATTTATTATTTAATTATATTTTTATTCATTCTTCTCTCAAGACCCGAACAGTAGATGTGAAAGGAATGTGAGTGGCAAACAAAACTATGAAACACAAAATTAACTGATAACATAACTTTAATGACTTTCATACCAACTGTATTTGTACCCCTTCCTCAAAGTTAAACGCTCACCATAGTTTCAATCTAGTTCGAAAACTATTCGAGTAATTTTGCTTTACTTAATAATCGACTCATTAGGCTTTCCTAACTTGAACCAGCTCCGCGAAGCCCGGAGGATGCCGCGGCAACTGAGATCACCTATAGCAACGGCCAACCCCCTAGGGTCTCTATGGTAACCCTCCCTCCACTCCAAGTCTTTATGAATCGCACGGCCATATAACAAATTTATATTGAATACCTCCAAGCAACTATGTAGTAAATTATTGAAACCAATTCAACTACACATTTAATACGAACGGTTTTAATTGAAAAGTTCTCAATACGGAATCGATACTCGTAGTTTGGAGTTTGTTATCGGATTGTGTTTTAATAACCGACCTGGAAACTGATGAATTGGTGAGGCTTCTTAATAATGCTTTGGTGAGAATATTATTTAGTTATTCAATTAGAAAGGTAGAGAGTTCATGTTATATAGGAACTGCTAACAAGGATAGAAAAATCACGTTTTGTAACAGGGCTAAGAAAAAAATGTTTTTGGTGTCTCATCACTTAATTTTCCCCGTCTCATTAATTAACAAAGTAAAAACACAGTGCAATGTATCACGCACATTTTGCATTCTGCGTAAGTATTTGGCCGTTGACATTGGATGCCGTAGCCGAGTCCCATCCATAAATCTTACTACGAATATTATTAATTTCTTTCAATTTACTGTAAGATACAAAAAAATCTTCGCTTGATATTCAAATATATTTTGTACAACTTAAGCAACCGTTATCGAGTGATAAGTAACCGTATAATCTCTAGACGCCATAAAATTTCCTATATGAAATAAGCAACACATAAAAGCTTACAAGCAACAAAATAAAGATCCCATGCAGAGGGTTGGAACTTACCAAAAATTTGGACGCATAAAATTCAAATAAAGCCAGTTTTACATGAATTACGTTCGGGTAGTATCCGCGTATGGAGTAAAGAATGATATTGTATGCATTTTACATGAGAGTGGTATTATCGGATATGGCAAAGAATTTGAATATTCTGCTCGCGGTGGTACTATGGACCCTTCGAATTTTCCGCCTCAAGTGAATTAAATTCGAATGTGATATCTTGATAATTCTATATTAGAGTTATTTTCATCAGTATCTTTTGTCTGTATGTTCATGTCACTTAACCAGAAATAAAAAATAAAAACTGCACAAGGTAATTTACACACGTAGGTAATAAGGTATAGTTGCAAATTAGAGAATTTAATGCACTATGATTACAACCATGATAAGCCAGAAACGTCTGCCAGGACACCCGGATCTGAGACAATTTAGAAAAAGTCTAATACCTACCGGTGTGGTAAGCATATACGAGTAAAGCTTACTACACCGAGAATTGAGCCCAGAAACTTATATGACTAGGCGCCAAATCTTTAGATTTAGAAAAAAATGTGATCTCTGGTTATAAGAATAAATGTCAATAAAGACCAAACTATTCTGATCCGACTACGTTTTCTCATCGCGAATAGATCAATCAGATAATTTAGATCAGCTTTGGTTTTTAAACCAGCCATTAATTCTTATTATGCACCAGAATAACTGTACTTAGGTACTTAACTTGACTCCCATGTTTGGGCGCCATAATTCGGTTTTATTGAAATGGCGCCCAACGTGTAACTCTATTAAACTTTAACCTTTTTATAATTGTTTATCAAACACCTTCGGAATAGTAGAAACATAGGTAAAAAAATGTTTATTAGTAGGTACTTTGAAAATCAACTCGCCCTATATAACTTTAAAAGCTTAAAATAATGGAATTATGTTTTTTTTTCTTAATACTCAAATTGTTCCACTGCTGGGCTAAGGCCACCCCAAAGAAAGTAATGAAATTAAAATTATTATATAGGTAGAAATTCGTATATAGAGTCTTTATCCTTAACGTAATACATCAACGTAACTAGCGCCAGTAGATTTGTATTCATTGTGACGAAAAAGAGTTTTTTTTTTAAGTACAACGGTATGTCCATTAAGGAAAAGTATTAAGATTTTTTCCGCTAATTTCTGAAAATTTCACCTTCATTTAGGTATGACATTAATTAATGTAAACTTTAAATGGTAACACCGATACACTGGTCATATAACTTCGGAGCCACTAACCAATATGTCATCCATGAACCCGCAAGCGAACACAAAGCATTCTTCACTATTACGCCGCCAGTAATATTTAGGTGGAACTATTTGCTTTTTGTCTTTGATACAGGAATAACGGGGGTAGAGTAAGCGCATTGAAATTTATTTACCATTGGAAAATATTTTTGCCAAATTTTGCTGTAGAAAAAATTGGTGATTTAAAATTATTTGTAAGACATAAACAAAGGAACTAAGTTTAGTCATATCATAATATGCTTTGACTGTAGTTTACATGAAGTAGGTGTTACAAAGTATTTGCTTCTCAGAAAATTTACCATTTTAGGCATACAATAACTTAAAGTATTTTTTAAAAACTGCATGCGTGTATATGTAATGTGGTATTGGAATTCTAAAACGGTCAAGTTTTATGACTCTATTTTTAAATTGTTTACTAGTCTATAAATAGAATATCAAAATAAGTCATCATCATCATCATCATCAGCCCATTTAAGTCCCCACTGCTGGGGCACGGGCCTCCCTCAATCACATGAGGGGTAATTGCCATACTCACCACGCTTGGCAGACGGGTTGGCGAGGATTTAGATATAAATGCAGAGTTTTCCTTCTCTGGGTGCTGATGATCATGCCAGCAGCTTTACCTTAGTCGCCTTTTACGACACCTCGGTAAGAGTGAGGGTGGCCTATTCTACTCTGCCGGGGACCACACGGCAAAATAAGTAAATGAGCTATTTTTGGGGAAGTGTTTAAAACCATACATAAGTACCAAATACTCATATCCCAAACCAATTCTTTTTTAATACAACTAAAACCTTTAAAATATGTTATTTAAAATTCCATTTCAAGTTTGCTCCAAAACCTGAATATCTGTCAAACGCCCGCTTTGACGTCAAATGCTCCTGATCAATGGCAAAGTTGAATCTAATTAAATTTTGTTATAGTAAGATAACTTCTAAATTTGTGTGTAATTTCAGTGTAAAAATACTACTATCAAAACACCTGAAAAACTACGCTGGGCAGGAAATAAACCGAGCCACCAGCTAAATTTCATACAAACGCGCCTAGTTCGAAATCCTACAAAATATAAAAGTTTCACTACCAGGGTAGGTAATTATTTAAATGTAAATCAATGTCAATACTGTTAAATTTTTTAATAAACATTTTGATTGCCACCTGAAATATGCTGATCCCCAAAAAAAAATAGCAAAGGTGAATATTTTTTCTTGCTTCATACAAGATTTTATGGAATGCGAAATCCACCTTCATAATCCAATATTTTAGGAAATGGGCATATTTCTGGCTTAATTTGAAAATACTTAATTAAAAATTGAACATCTCTGACATCGATTTACATTTAAATTATTTCCATAGCAGTAAAATTTTCATAATTGTAGGCCTCTAAACTAAGTACGTTTGTATGAAAATTAGCTGGTGGCTCGGTTTATTTGCTGCCCAATGTGTTTCTTTACGTTCCGCGTACAAAAACGATGCGGAAAATGTGGCTCCAACTAGCCCCTCGGGATCCGGCACTTGTATCTACACATAGTAAAATGTATTTATGTGAGGATCATTTTAATTTAAGTTTGATAATATATGTTAGATTTCCTTGTATTAAAAGATTTTTTCTCTTCAATTTTTCAAAGATAATAACTGAAATTTTGAGGTTAGAAATAAAGTAAACAATGTTTTGTACTTTCATTTCAATTTAACTTTTCGAGTTTATAAATACCTATGATTACTATTGTAACGTAGCCTGTGTATATTATTTACATCGGAGGTGCTATTTTTTGCGAAGAAATTAGCCACCGTAAGCAATCAATTCTTGTCAAATTTGAACTATCTGCCTTAAATATGTGGATAAAAGGTTTTCCTATTATAAAAGTGGTTCCCATAATATAAAAACCTTCAAAAATCGATTTCAAAAGAATTAAGTAAATTTCGAAGAAATTTCACGGGATTCACAGTAATATGAAACAAACACCATAGAACTTGACAGCGAAAATTCTTGTTTGGAAGCAAGTGACGTCACGCATTGATTGGTGTTCATTGTCACGTGACTTGAGAGTGAAATATTTAATTACATTTTATTTGAATAAAAAATAATTTCTTGTTCTTGAAGAAAATATTGTGTTATTTATTATTTTTATTATAGAATATTTTTCATGGTAAAATTATATACTTACAAGGGTTGCGGGGTCGATCCCCGCACAGTTACAAACATTTGTTTGCATAAACATGTATTGTCTTTTATTGGGTCTGGGTGTTCGCTATGTAGTATATAGGATGGTATTTACAAAAAGAAAAGTATTATATGTATATACAGATGCTTGTGCTACCTATCTCGGAGTCAGATCAATGTATGTGATGTTGTAAAATATTTATTTATTTATAAATACTCATGTAAGGTAACATATGGATGAGATTTGGATTTCTCACCGCAAATCAAAAAATCGACGGGGTGTTATAAGTTTGACGTGTCTGGTGTGTGTGTCTGTCCGTGACATCGTAGCTCCCGAACGGATGAACCGATTTTGATTTTGTTTTTTTTTTGTTTGAAAGGTGAATTAATCGGAGGTGTCCTTAGCTTAGTTAGATGGAAATTGATCCAATATGGCCCCGCCACAAATTGTTGAATTAACATATTGTATGACCTTTGATGTATGGGTATGGGTATCAAATTAAAGAATTTGATTAGTAAAATACACACTTATGAAAAATTTCAAATCCATGTTAATCGCCCCCATAAAAAGCTAAAACAATAAATTATAATTATATACTTGAGTGCGGTGCCTATTGAAACGCGGGAACTGATTTGCACTCAAGTAAAATAACAATTAAGAGAGCTTCTTTAAAAAAACAGTTTCGATTTGTTTTTGGATCATTTTAAATTTTTGAGGGGGAGTTTTCCAATTTATGATTATTTAATTTTATATCAGAAGATACAATAATAACACCAGAATATAATAAATAAATCTAAACGAAATCTGTTTTAGAGGTACTAACAATAGCTGTCTAATAAATATTAAACTGGAATATAACCAATCTTATCTATGTAATTTTCAGTCAGAACTACCTTAACTCACAATATAATACATTTTACTAATACGATCCTTCTAGCGCCATCTATTTTAAAATGCACAAATTGCACTTTTGTGCAGAACAACAAGTCAACATACAAAGCTCATAAAATACAACTGTAACTACTATCGTTACACATTATGTTTTATTATACTTACAAATATTTCAATATTGTAGAAATATATTATTTTATTTTCTTATTTTATGCTTGTATTTCATTTTATTTATACTTACTAAGATAAAAACTTGTTTGTGTAATTTTATAAAAATAGCCAAAATAATATAAACAATATGATATCAAAGAAGGAAAAAATTATAATAATATAAATAAAAACAAAATTATGGCTTTTTCGAAACACATCATGATTTTTGTAAAGCAGCGCCATCTATCCCATTTATTGAGAAGCATTAAAGCTTGGGCGGGCGCTTGGGGCGGGCGGCGACATCCAGACTAAATTTCCCAGCAGAGGGCGGTAATGGCAGGTTCTGAAAGGGGATGGTCGTTCAAGTTGGAAACATAAATGAAGGAGAGATGGCGCTCTATGATTTCAAAAGGACGATTTATAGTTATTGAAATTAAGGAGTATTACTAATATACAAATCAATAAAAATACTTTAGAAAAAACTGCTTTAAAAAGTTTAGTGCAAAATAATTGAAGTTAAGTTTAATAATTTAAGTTAAAAACTATACGTTCATACATATTTACTCAACCGTTGATTAATTCAGGAACTAGAAAGGAGGAATTATTGTACCACCACATATTTACAATAAAGTTTTTACTTACTTACTTACTAAAGGTTCAGCAGCAGACTGACAATAATTTTATTATTTTATAGTTCTTCGTGCAATCTCAGTCCTAATATTATTTTTCATACAAAGCAATAAGCTACTTATTGTTACTAATTAACAAATTACAAGGCCTCTAACCGATTTGAGTGGCGTGTCATATGAGTCCAGAGTGGGCAAACAGAATTTCAGAACTAGGTACTTACTGCCTCAAGAGTCGTAAATTAAGCTAAATGCTAACTAAATTATAGATGGTCTTTATGCGTATTGAAATAAGTGTGTATTAAATATTTTTTTCTTAAGTAACCATTAAAGTTATTTCGCAGGGAACTAAAGTCATAGACAGTTTTTTAGATTTTCGCATTGGATTATAACTATAATTAATCAAGACGGGAATTAACACGATATTTATTATGTGATACAACATTGTGTACTCACATATTTTACTCGACGTTTCGGCTACGTTACAGCAGCCGTGGTCACGAGCGGACAATGTTGTATCACATAATAAATATCGTGTTAATTCCAGTCTTGATTAATTATAGTTATAAAGTCATAGACATTGCCCACAGGATCAGCACGCTGAAGTGGAAATGGGCCGGTCATGTCTCTAGACGTACTGATGAAAGATGGAGTCGACACGTACTGGAGTTGAGTGGTCGCCACGTGAGGAAACGCAGTGTTGAACGCCCTGCGGCTTGATGGACTGACGATTTGAGAAAGATGGCTGGTATGAGCTGGATGCAGACTGCTCAGGACCGGGTTGGTTGCCGCTCTTTAGAGGAGGCCTACATTCATCAGTGGACGGCGATAGGCTGATTGATTGAACCATTAAAGTTAATTTGACGTCTCTGAGTGCGGCAGTCAGACATTTATCGAGTTATAAATATATAAATATTTCACAACATCACATATATTGATCTGACTCCGAGATAGGTAGCTCAAGCACCTGTGTTACGGATATCAGAATCAACAGTGGGATTACAAATATATATATATAATATTTTTCTTTTGTAAATACATACTTATAATAATAGAAACACCCAGACCAATACAAATAGACATGTTCATGCACAGAAATGTTTGTACTGTACGAGGATCGAACCCGCAACCCTTGGACCAAAGGCAGCGTTCACTACCACCGTTCTAAACTGGGTCGTCAAAATGTTATTGGTTGAAAAGATTTAACAAAGGTACTCCTACTAAACCTTCCTTCACCTAACCTCAAACCGCAATACGGCTTACACACCACAATCCAGACACTATATTTACATTCCAAGTTGAAACAAAATAAACGCCAAGTTAGGTGTCAGACTACGCTGGCGGCCGTGAAATCGTTCACACGACACCGGTGTCCAGCCGATGTCGAGTGTCACGGGCGATAGTGTCCGACAGTGGGAACAAATTACAACGAACAGAGTTGGAGTGCGATGTCTTATCGTGTTGTGGATTTATTTATTTTAAAGGCTCGTTGGGAATGGATAGTGGATGTATTTTTTAAGTGACTGGATTGTGGGCTATAGATTTTAAATGTAGTTCTGTAAGTTATAATAGGTACATGGGAGTTTTAAATCTTTCACACTACAAAAGCACGGACTAAATTTCAACTTGATCTCTTAATAATAATTTCCTCCAACCAATTTCGGCTATGCCGGCCAATCTCAATGATCAGTCACTTACGCAGGATATAGTGCTCAAGTGTGTGCGCAAACACAAGTATTATTTACTGCACAAGTTTAAATTGCTAACCTGATGTTGCATGTATTATTTACTGTACTATACTTCTTATAGTGCCTTACTATTGTTGTTTTAACATACTTGTATTTTGTTTTTGTGCAATAAAGAATATCTATATATCTATTTATAGCAGTGTTTAACTTAAGAACAAGCATTCAATATTGCATATAAGTAAAACATTTAATTGGCAGTTAGTTACCTATTAAGTTGACTATTTTATCAATTACTGTATGTTTTCTATGAAAATAATAAAAAAAAACTAATGCAAATGTCGATTTTTTTCTGTTTTTTTATAAGTTAACTGTAGTATAAGTAGGTTTATTGTATTATATAATTATGTATGTATATTTAGTCATATTATATATTACTCACATGTATGTTTATGGATATATATTTAATTAGCCGTCATACATATTTCTGCGTCGCCTAATTGTTGACTGGTAGAGAATGCTGTATAGCATTGAGTCCGCCAATTGTACTTTATTTTCTTGTGCAATAAAGAATAAATAAATAAATGACGTAAATAAGCAAGATTTTTTCCCATGAAAAAAACAGCCTGTTCCAACCTCGCATCAACAAAAGGCAATGCTTTTCGCAATAAGTCCCTCATTTAGTCACGCCCCCGCTCCCAAAAAAGAGTCCGAAGCCCAAAAAATCACAACACAAAATCGTTGCTTGAAAAACTAATTGCACAGGGGACAAACCCGCCGCTACAACCTCATTCAGGCAGGGATTTATGTCGAGTAAGCATGCGGGGAATTCGGCTGGTGGACAGTGGGAAAAAGCGGGTGCGATAAACGGGACGCCCGTTTTGCATAAGGTTTGGCAGGTTTTTTATGGGAGTTGGTCAGTGGAGGTCAAAAATTGACACCGCCTAACTTCTTAAAGGTTTTTGATTAGTCAACATTGACATACAAAAAAACTGAAAAAAAGGGCCTTGATGCAAATAAATCACTATTATTTTTAAGTCGGTACCAAATGTACCCTTATTTCCAGTGTTTGCGCACACACATCATCTTCCTGCCCTGTTTCCAGGTTATCCTGGGGTCGGCGCAGTATGTCTTCCTTTTCCATACCTTCTGTCATTAGTCATCGAATCATCCACCCCTTTTTCCCCGTAGTCGGGGCAAAAAGGAGGGCTATGATTTTGATCTGCATTTATGTATGTATGGTTCATCTGTACCCTCATAACTTCTAAACTAGTTGTCATATTTGATCAAATTAGTGTCATTAGAAGCGTCTTGATTATCTTCTGGTTATAGGTGACATGACGTCACGTTTAATTGACTACAGTGTTCTCTAGGGGACTTAGGAGTAAGGAAACTAAAAAAAAAAATTGCTTCATGGTACCGTATGTAGTATCAAATGAAAGAGCTTTTTTAAGCACATTTCAAATGTGTAATTTTTAGTAACATAACTAAAATAGGTAAATAAAAATAAAGTTTAAAAACTAAAACCTGTCTACCAAAAAATAGATACGCTCTAAAAAGTACGAAACAAGCAAATTGTTTCTGCTGGAATAATTATGCCGTATCGCCGTGGTCGTATGCCACCTACTGTAGCAAAACAGATTCATAATGATAATAAAATAAAATCGATGTGGCATACGACCACGGCGATACGGCACAATAATTTCAGCAGAGACAATACGGTATATGTCTATTTTTTTTTTGCAATTAAAAGACCTCTCAATGATAGAAACATCGTTGAAAGAATCACTTGATTCTCATTTAAACTACCTTTTAAAGTTGTGATATCTCATCACAACTTTAAAATCACATTATTTTGGGCAAACCCAAAACGCTCCATACAAATGGCTACTTAGATGTGACGTCACACCTAAGTATTTTGTATGCATTTGATTTATATTTTAGCTATATCAAATGTTTCGTTGATGTCAATGGTTCTATTATAATAATTGGTGCAAATTGTATGGGTTATTCAATAGTATAATTATGTTTAAATAATTTCATAGTTTTTAAATGGACTTGCCCATGAATCTTTGAACGACATAAAACCGGCTAGACGTTATATTTTTAATTGAGAATTTTTGCCATTGGCACATATTGACCTATATTTTGATAAAATATTTATATTTGGTAAAATCTTGAGCTAAGTCATATACCCTATTTGCTTGTTTCGTACTTTTTAGAGCGTACCTATTTTTGGTAGTCGGGTTTTAGTTTTTAAACTTTATTTTTATTCCATCATGTCATTCTTCACACAACACATCCATCTCTTTTCCGGCCGTCCTCTTTTCCTCCACCCACTTCAGTTTTATGCTCATAATGTTTGCACACACACGTAAGCTGTTAATATATCCTATGTACGTACATAGGATGTGACGTGACGTCACGTGATAAGACCGTCTTACTCTGTTGTTGTTGTATCATACTTGTATTTTATTTTTGTGCAATAAACAATATCTATCTATCTATGTGCCTGATCTTTGAGATTAGGGGCCGTAGCCGAATCAGTTGGAGCATAATATTTTATGTTATTTTCCATCTTTTTGTGACGGTGGGGCACTACGTGTACTTTCAGTTAAGGTGACGGGTAGGGCACACTAGCGACGCCAATCGATTTTAATTTTTAGCTACTAAACTGGATCTATTTTAAACAATTTCGGGGTTATGACCTCTCAGCAAATACTTATACTATATATTAAATAACATGATTTACGCTAAATGTGGCCGCTTTTGGCGGTAATCAATTTTTCGCGTACGTGTTGGACCCAAAATTTGTGCATGGTTATTTAATAAATAGTATAAGTGTTTGCCAAGAGGTGGTGACCCCAAAATTGTTTAAAATAGATCGGGTTTAAAAGCTAAAAATTAAAATCATTTGCCGTCGCTAGTGTGCCCTACTCGTCACCTTAAGGAACACTTTGTAATACCGTCTGTCCATTGTGTATTATTTTATTAAAGTGCCTCAAAACGACTACAGTATCGAATGAACCCATAAAACTCAGACATCTTTCTAGACCCCATGCTTTGTTTTGCTTACATTGTACGAAAATGCCATAAACTGTTTACGGTGGCTTTACGATTTGATGAACGCGACGACGGTGCATAAAACTTGCCAGGGAAAATTTTATAGATTAATAGCTGAAAAAAAATTGAAGATAGTTTGACGACCCGTTTGGAACAGTGATAGTGAACGCTGCCTCTGGTGCAAGGGTTGCGGGTTCGATCCCCGCACAGTGCAAACATTTGTGTGCATGAACATATCTGTTTGTATTGGTCTGGGTGTTATCTATGTACTATAAGTATGTATTTACAAAAGAAAAGTATTATATGTATATATTTGTAATCCCACTGTTGATTCTGGTATCCGTAACACAGGTGCTTGAGCTACCTATCTCGGAGTCAGGACTATAAATTAATAATAATATTTATTTATTTATTCATTTATAGTAAGGCAGGCAGTATAGTAAAGAGCGTTAGGTAGCTCAGTGGATAAATTCTGTGGAACAGGTTTGGCTGCAGGAGTATTTCCGGACGGCTACGACTTAGGGACCTTCAAGAGAAGAGCGTACTCTTTTTTAAAAAGGCCGGCAACACATTAGCGATCTCTCCGATTTCGCGGATGTTCATGGACGGCGATGATTACTTTCCATCAGGTGACTCGCTTGCTCGTTTGTCCGCCTCTAGCATAAAAAAAACATGTCTTCCATACGAGGGTCGTGGTTTGAATCTGAGCATGCACCTCTGTATTTTACAAATCTATGTGCACATTTCTACCAATAGCTTGGCGGTGAGAGAAAATATCGTGAGGAAACATGCACCTTTAGGAGAGTTTCTCAAAATTGTGTCTCAAAAACGCCGTGTGGTCCCTGGCAGAGTAGAATAGGCTACCCTCACTCTTAACGAAATGTCGTAAAAGTCGACTAAGGTAAAGCTGCTGGCATGATCATCAGCACCCAGAGAAGGAAAACTCTGCATTTATATCAAAACCCTCTGCCAAGCGTGGTGAGTATGGCAATTACCCCTCATGTGATTGAGGGAGGCCCGTGCCCCGCAATGGGGACTAAAATGGGCTGACGACGATGACGACTATATTTGAGATTATGATTCTGTACGTGTAACCGTAATCCTGTTGGCCTGGTTTCCAAGTCTAAGAGTTGCGAAGGTCAGACGGCAGTCGCTTCATTGTAATTCCCGAATCCTAGATCACAAGCGAACCCCGGGCTCTTAAGCGACAGCTTTGGATACAACTAGGAATCACACGCTAAGATGAGGAAGGCAAGCGGTGTAGTAGTTAGAATTTTTAGGGTTAGATTTATTAGATAGATAGATAGATGGATATACTTATTGTACAAAAAAAACACAACTTAAAAAAACTAGGCATTACAGAAACTTAATTGTACAATTTCGGCACTCTTATCGCTGGAAGCGATTTCTACCAGACAAACTTAGATATTAGATGTTAGAAGACAGACAAGAATGTAAATAGAACTGTTTCTATGGAACACCTAAATAAGTACTATAATATTTTATAACAACCTGTACTCCAAAGTGGCATGCAATAAATGATAATGACCTATTAGTCCGCATTTGACTGGACAGATGGCGCATTTGGAGATTCTACCTCATACGCCGAAAGTGTATGTGTATTCGATTACAAACTATATGGAATTTATTTAATTACCCATTGTTGAATCAACATCCCGCAGCGGCATTTCCGGACCGTTGCGACATGGAAATCATGGAAAAAGGAGCCTATATCTTCCTAGAAGACCGGAAACGCATCTCTACTCCTTCTGGTGTGGCTGATGTCCATGGGTGGCAGTGACCACTCACCATCAGGTGATCCGCTTGCTCCTTTGCCTCCCTTTCTTTAATCAGTGAACCTGGTTCTGTGGACCAGCCAGCAAGTATGGTATCTAGAAGAGCCTAATTATGTGGGGTGCTGTAAGAGAGCCAGTTTAGATAAACTATCTAGATAATATCAACGAATTTGGGCTAATAATGTAATTCATCCCATCCCTTAGAGATGTGATGAACAATTTTTTACCTTGAAAACCCAAACGACCACCGAAAAGAAAACAATATTTTGTAAATAACTAGCGAAAAAATACCGTAAAGGAAAAAATATACCGTCTACAAAATGCCAAAGGAAAGGTGGAGAGGCGAAAGAGCTTTTATGGAACAACTTCGGCGTACTGTGTCGTACGGAGGCGTTTACTAGGCATTCTGTGGGGTCCCAGTACGAGCGAGATGAAAACGGTCAAGTGAGTATGAACATTATTTTGGATAATAATACTTTTTTGACGTTGAGATGCGAGCGTGTGGGCTAAAGTGGAGATGGGCAGGACACCTGGCAAGGCGTAAAAATGATAGGTATAAAAATTACCGTGTGGCCGTGTGGTCCCCGGCAGAGTAGAATAGGCCACCCTCACTCTTACCGAGGTGTCGTAAAAGGCGACTAAGGTAAAGCTGCTGGCATGATCATCAGCACCCAGAGAAGGAAAACTCTGCATTTATATCAAAACCCTCGCCAACCCGTCTGCCAAGCGTGGTGAGTATGGCAATTACCACTCATGTGATTGAGGGAGGCCCGTGCCCCAGCAGTGGGGACTTAAATGGGCTGATGATGATGATGATGATGATAAAAATTACCGAATGGCAGCCAAGAATGGGGCGACGTCCTGTGGGTAGACCACCTGCCCGATGGTCCGACGATATTGTAACGGCAGTGGGGAAACCATGGGTAAGGCTGGCAGGGGACAGAAGGGAGTGGCGTGATAAAGAAACAGGCCTATACTCAGCAGAGGGTGGATGTGAGCTGATATGATGATGATGATGATACTTTTTTATATGATCGGTGGCAGACAAGCGACTACTTATCAGACGGTTAGTGATTGGCCACCAACGGACAACTTAAATACCAGTGGAAGCACAAGTACGCTGGCAATCTTTGATTTATCCATTTTCGTAGGATGGCGGGCTCTCCTTTTGCTTACCATCAAGCTGAGGTGAGCCAATATATATTTTTATACTTACTCTTAGCTTCACTCTTAAGCCTAGAGATGAGAAGAGGCCTATGATAGAGCGAGTTTAGCCAGAAGTAGCCTATATATATTTGTAAAGTGACATAGGCTATTTTCAATCTCTTTCTAACACGAGCAAAGCCGCGGGGAAAAGCTTTTTTTTAATCCCACTGCTGGGCAAAGGCTCCCCCAATAAACTCCACTGTTCCCTATTCATTGCCAGTTACGGGAGTATTGCTCCAGCTCGTCACGCCATCAAAATCAAAATCAAAAGCTAGTTATGAATAAAAAAATATTTCTCTAGCACTGCAGCTCCACCTCAATGAAACAGAAGGAAAAAACTGCAGCGCGGCGCAAAACGTCTACGACAAACATTGCAGAGTCCCACCGATCTCAGTAGATATGCAAAGCGCCGTCCTTTGTAACATGATCTTATTGTGTTCAGAAACCCCGCAGTCGCGAATACGAAACAACTTATGTCGATTTAGAAATTTATTAGAATCCTGGGGATATTTTCATGCTACCCGCGCCTGCAACGCGTATCAGATTTTGCATCGAGTTTGGGTCTTGCGGTGAAATTTAGATCTTTTGCAGCGAGGTGGGGAATACTAAGCGAAGGTTGAAATATACCGGCCGAAACAGCTTACAGCTTTTGTGGAATTGCTATTGAGGATAGATGCGATCCGATTGTCAGATTTTCAAACGGATGGAGACAAATCTGCTGTGCTTAGATAAGATTCAGATTATATGGTGCAAATTAAAAGACGACTGCACTGCTTTCTTAATAGCTAGCAATGCATCAGCGAATTCTCTTAAGAGGTTCATAAGCAGCGGTGATACCTTAAGGTGACGGTTAGGGCACACTAGCGACGCCAATCGATTCTATTTTTTAGCTACTAAACCGGATCTATTTTAAACAATTTCGGGGTTAACAACCGGAAACACTTATACTATTTATAAAATAACCATGCACAAATGTTGGGTCCATTTTTGTACGCGAAAAATTAATTCACGCGGTCGCTTTTGGCGGTAATTCAAAATTCGAGTACAAAAGCAGACCTAAAAGTTAAGTTTAAGTATTTAATAAATAGTATAAGTGTTTGCTAAGAGATTGTAATACCGAAATTGTTTAAAATAGATCCGGTTTAGTAGCTAAAAATTAAAATCGATTGGCGTCGTTAGTGTGCCCTACCCGTCACCTTAAGACTGATTTACAAGGTACGAGCTGCTGCCTAGCCAATAGACAGTTATTCGGCTTGACATGGAGAGTTATTCCGATAACACTAAATCATAGGAAACTCCTCCTTTCGTAATTATAACAGCGATTTTTGTGACTTAGATCTATTTAACACTACACTGCGAGCGTACAAAAAGGCTGTTGTGGGTAAATTGTCTCCTGATTTTACAAAGTAGATATATTTGTCAATTGCTCAATTCTTCCTTTTTGTTTATATTACGAACATCATGTTGCGGTTTTTATGATATTAGTAATTAGTGGAAAATTAATTGGTTTAAGATTATGTTTTTGTGTGTTAATATAGTTTGACTGACCGGATGGCGCAATTGGTAGTGACCCTGCCTCTTGCGCCAAAGGTCGTGGGTTCGATCCCCACCCTGGACAAACATTCGTGCGATGAACACTTGTGTTTGTTCGGTGTCTGGGTGTAATATATGTATTTAAGTATATATTTGTGTTCCTCTGTTGTCTGATATCTGTAACACAAGTGCTTAAGCTACTTAGTACGGAATCAGGTCAATGTATGAGATGTTGTGAGAATTATTATTATTATGTTTGTCAGTTGTTCCATAACCACGGGCAATTATGTCCCGGACTTTTGGAAGGCGTGCGTGGGGCCGAAGCCAACACGTAGAGGCCCGTTCAATCGTTTTATTATTATTATTATTATAGTGTTATTTTAAGTACTGTATGTTTCCTTACAATAAAGAAAATTAAAATAAATAAAATGAAACAAAAAATCTTGAAATACTTATGAGAACTAGCCGGACGGAATAGATACATAATATTTCCCTTACAAAGAATGTAGAGCAAGAATTTGCCCAAAAGGATTCTTGAATACAAGGAATGAAAAATAGTTACATGTCATAACTATTCCGGGCACACGTACATTTGCCAGGCCCTACCTAAAGTTTATGTATTCCCTAAGGAAATTAGGAATGGCAGCATCACAAGGTTGTTATTTACTAGAAATGCTTTCATTAAAACTATTTCATGTTTATTTAACTTGATTGCTTACGGCTCGAAATGTTTTACCTTGTATTAGAACCAAATGTTAAGTATTTTTAGGCCTTCTTTGTATCTGGATTGCAAAGCGAAATTCATCGAAAATATTTTTCGACTCCCTTACAAAATGACAAAGTCACGTGATCGACTTTGTATGAAACGTTGAAATTTTTTCATGCGAATTTCCAAAAGTGATAGAAGAAATCTTCATCATACGTGTAATTCCCGGTTGCGTCCAATGCTGTCGCTTTGGAGTCCAGGGTACGCTTAGACCAGGATTCAGGATTGGGGGGGTCTGGTAATTACAATGAAGCGACTGCAGTCTGACCTTCGCAGCCCTTTAATTGAATTATGGTTACACGTTTCAAAACGTGCAGGTTTCTTCACGATGTTTTCCCTCTCCGCTGAGCAGATGTTAATGGTAGAAATACGCACATAGATTTGAAAAAAACCATTGGTGTATGCTCGGATTTGAACCTCGACCACCTGCGTGGAAGGCGCGTTCGTATCCATTGAGCTACCTTCGCTCTCCAAAGTGATAGAACAAATATTGTTCATAATGGTTAGTAGAACACATGGTTAAATGGATGTAAATGTTCACAGATACACCCTGTATAATGCAAGGCGAAAGTTTAAAATCTTAACAAATACGCATTGTCTAACCTTCAATTAAAATCAAAAAGAAATTTGAACATATTCATGCAACGCTACAAAGTATTTCTATAATGAGAACTTTAGAAAAAAATTATATTACTTTTTACTAACCCATATTTACTTTTCTTTCCAACATTTTAAACCCGCGTCAAATCAAATCGCCACATTACTTCCCACCAATAAATCGGATGTACACCCAACCCGCCCGCTTTGTCCCACAAATGACCCATCACACCCAAGACCGCACTTCATTCCGCTGCCCAGTAGTGACAATGACAAGTCGAAGATTGCATCGGACTGCAAATCCCACGGGATGAAATTGATCGGAGTAATTTGCGATCGAACTACTTGAGATTTGAACGATTTGCATAGAACGTATCGGGAGTTAGTCATCTGGACGGTTTGAGATTTCTATTTGGACAATAGATGGGTCCGTCTCAGTGGATTAACTCTGTAATAAAAAGTTTTTGGATCGTGGAAAGGAATCGTTTAATGTTTGGACAAATTTCTTCCTTCGTATAGCACTATACCTATATATATATTTTCTTTATGTTAAAGCATGGAGTAAGACAATAATAGCCTATTATATAGACAACATACGTAATACATCGTGACTTTTTCAATACCCTAGAATTTTCTCGTGGGCTTAATACTGTTGAAAGCAAAAAAATACAATGCCTAGGAAACATAGGGTTTAACTAAAATAAAAACATTTACCCAAAAAAATGGACAATTAACTTTGTTCTTTTTGCGGTTAAATGTGTTTACTAAGATTGTTTAAGGTTGATTGCTTAAGGGCACACTAGCGATGCCAATCAATTTTAATTTTTAGCTACTAAGCCGATTTCTGTTATGCTACAGGCGAACAAACGAGCAAGCGAGTCACCTGATGGAAAGTAATTAAACAATTTCGGGATTACAACCTCTCGGCAAACACTTATACTATTTATAAAATAACCATGCACAAATGTTGGTTCCGTTTTTGTACGCGAAAAATTGATTTACGCCAAAAGTGGCCCCTTTTGTCGTGAATCAATTTTTCGCGCACGCGTTGGACCCAACGTTTGTGCATGCTCCTGTCGAGCTGGCCCTTTCATCCTGAAGCGTGGCTCTCCCACGGTCAAAATTCTCGGGATTCTCGGGTATTCAAAAACTTAGGCCCCATATTTCTAAACGCAGTATAATACAAGTTCCGGTACTAAACTCGTGCCTGCCTTTTCAATATTGCGAATTAGAACGAGACGGCTAGAGCCTTTAGTAAGGTAATAACTAAAGCCCGCGATTTATACTAAGGTATATAGTATGAATGAATACCATTTAAAACCATAAAATACGGAACGCTTTTCAGTATCTGATTGGCGAGCTACATCGTAATCATTTACACGAGTATAATCATCAATCAACTTTTTTCCCAGAATTTACTTACTGCATTAAAGCACTATGTCTTAAAACATTTAAGTTACCTTTTACTTGATAGGCGAAGGCACAGTATAGATAATATTCAGCAACACCAATTTCAAAACGATGTACATATAAGATCGTGTTCCAGCACGCCTAGAGACAATCAATCAAACAATTATTTATTTGCATAAGCTTGTACACAGCACTTCTGGAACAATCCTGACGGCGGACTATCACTGCAGAAGCGAAGACCTTAGGGCTAACTTGGAACGAAGCTCAAGACCGTTCGAAATGGTGGAGCACTGTGGACGCCCTTTGCCCCACATAGGACATTACGTCAGTTTAAAACTAATTATAAATACTAATGTATAATTTACATGTTTAAACAAACATGTGTTGATACATAAAATATACAAAAAAATAGTATGTAAACATAATGCGATTCTACCACCGGCTCGGAAAGTTGTTTCTGATCGCGAAGATCAGGCCAGTCACTCTTTTTAATTGGCCAAATTTCATACAATGTTGTGTCATCATCATACCAAGCCATACAGTTTAATACAACATAAAATTAAGGAAATAATAAAATAAATAAATATAAAACAAATTAAATTAAGGAAATGCTCCCGATATTGACCTGAATGAGAATCGAACGCGGTCCAGTCAGCCCTAGGACCACACCTTGGACACTACGCCGAAAATGTCTTCGAAGCTATAAATGGAATCATTAGCTTCTCAAAAGTGTGTCTAAAACGTGCGAGGGCTTTCATCCTTATGTTATTGATTTACCCTTTATCTACGCAAAGGTAAATAATAGTATTTTTGTTATTTTTACTGAATATAACAATCTGGAAAGAATGAACACTGAGCAGGCATCTTGTACACGAACTTCCAGGTACATTGTCATTTAACAGTACTTGACTGTGGTCAAACTTTTGCATATTTCATGTGTGGACAAACTAAATGTAACCGACCACGCTACTTTTACCCTTTGGTAAAAAACAAAGTTAATGCACCGATCAGTTTGCCGTTTCTCGCCCCGAAATTCAATTAAACCTTTGAGAAAACAAAAGTCAAGTCACTGATAATATTTGTATTGTGGTAAAAGCGAAAGCTGGTAAAGGTCATCTGACAAATTAACCCAAGGCATTTGCGAATAGTAATTATGCACCAGAAGAGTTCAAACCAACACGTTAATATTATAGTATTGAAGGTTAACTAAGTAGGAAGATTAATTAAGACCTTTTTTTACTAACAAAATCTAAAAACAAAAAAAAAATGGCCAATCTCCAGGATCAGCCACGTTCGCAGGATATATTTTAGTGTTCAAGTGTATATTTAACCTGTGTTTACCTTGGTGTCGAAATGGTAGGTCACTTACTGTAATTCGTATGCTCATCATGCCACCAATACATAAAAAATAAGTCATCTGATGATAAAGATCATCGCTACACATGGAATTTGTCATCACCACATTACCCAACTTGAGATCTTAAAGATTAATGACAAGTATAAAGTTGTTAATATACATTTTATACCTAGAAAAATATAAATATACATATTATTTATTACACAAAACAAACGACCTATAATACAGGGTGTATCTGTGAACATTTACATCCCTTTAACCACGTGTTCTACCAACCATTCTGAATAACATTTGTTCAACGACTTTTCGAAATTCATCGAACATTTTTTCAACTCCCCATACAAAATGACCAAGTCACGTGACCGGGACCTTTCTTTGTATGAAAAGTGACGTTTCATGCGAATTTCTAAAAGTGATAGAACAAATGTTGTTAATAATGGTTAGTAGAACACGTGGTTAAAGGGATCTAAATGTTTACAGATACACCCTGTATCGTAAAAGTATTTTGGCTTATTTTGTAAAAATATTTTTTTTATTATGTACGCTTATTTTAAGGGGACGGGTAGGGTACACTTGTGACGCCTATCGATTATAATTTTTCTATCTAAACAATTTCGGGGTTACAATCTCTCGGCAAACACCTATTTATTTAATACTTATAGTTATTTTACTTTTTTTTTTATTAGTAAGAAACTCAACAGCTTATTTGTAACAAACATCCCACAAAAAAAATCCCTTTTCACACCGCGTACGACACTTATCCAGTAACAGAGTTTCATAGCATTTTATGATTCTTACGAAGCAAAACGAAACTAACTTAATCATACTACTTAATATTAATAACGCCAAAAGTGGCCATTTTTTTACGCACAAAAACGGACCCAACAATTGTGCATAGCTATATAATAAATAGTACACGTGTTTGCCGAGAGACTTGTAATCCCGAAATTGTCTAAAATAGATCCGGTTTAGTAGCTAAAAATTAAGTAAAATCAGGTGTAAAGTACACATATCAAAAATGCATGGAAAAAGCTTCCTACAGTATTAATACTTACTTTTACTCGTATACTTAAGCATCTCAATTATACTTACATCAAAGTACTCTCCAACAAAACTAGCTATTTATCTTGAAGCAATCTCACAAAGGACACTGAGAAACCCACTACAACTCAAGCAAAAAATCAACAAAGCTGGAATTATACAAGCAACTCGACTCGAGAGCTGTATGTCGTAGATAGATTTTACAATCGGTGGTTGTATGAATTGCTAGATGGGTGACAAAACCTGCAAGCGCAGCGTGTGATGTTCACCTAAAAGGTGGAGAGACGACTTGATAAAGATTAAACCGGCCAGTCAGGAAGTTATTAAGGTAAATCTATGTTCAACAGTCAATGTGATGATGAGTTTACAAATATATCCGTTTAATTTTTCCTCTTGTATGGGCAAGCTTGAGCCCTAGAAGTGGGGACTTTTAGTAAATAGATGTACAGAGTCTGGACACTCTTGAGTTCATTTTATAAAACTCAAAATTATTAGTACAACATAAAACTTCATTGCTAGCAAGACACACTTAGGTTTTAGCAAAAAAAAATGCAGTTAGATTCGTTAATTTTATTTTAATTTTGATAATTTATGCAATGTTTAATGAAAAAGTAGAACCACATTATTTTTAAAGACTCAGCAATTATGTGGGTATTAAATAAATCTATGTAATTTTTTTAAAGAAAACTCATAAATTATGTGGAAATCAAATAAAACAATGCATTTTATTTATGTGATAGGTGGCAGGACGAGCAGACGGATCGCTTGATGGTAAGCGATTGCGCCGCCCATAGACACCCACGACACCAGTGGAGTCACAAGTGCGCTGCCTACCCTTAAACTCCCCTTTCCCCCGCATTGGCCTTCACTCACGCAACGAAACACAGCAGTGCTGCTTCACGCCGGTTTTCTGTGAGGACGTGGTATCACTCCGGTCGAGCCGGCCCATTCATGGTTAATCCGGAGACATATTTTGTTGCTTACGTATAATCTTGGGTGTTCATATATTACCCACAAAGGGATTCTTGAAACTCGTTTTGCTGATTTGTGGAACCATTCAGGGTTGATGAATTCTTCATCAACTTTTCAAATGACGGTAAACTTTAACCGCGCTTTAACAAAACTAGGTAATCAGTGGTATAAGCAGGGTTAAGTGTGATTGATTGCCGTCGTTTTAAAGTTGGTGAACTCGGCTATTAATAGTTAATTGTCCGTTTAGTAACACAACTGAATTCACAATCCATCCGCGACATATAGAGAAGGTGCAGGCCATTATTGAATAAAGGGAAACGCCAGTCACCAGAGCCAAAAAAACACAAAGGAACCATGGGAAATGCTGCAAATGTTTGCTTGGAGTGTATTGGCTTCTTGTTTCAGAGTGGCTTGGATTCTGATTGATATGGTGATTGATCCAGTTTTACTATTTTAAGAACAGTCGAGTCATAGGTACTATTTTTAGACATAAAAGCTTAACAAAACCATCCCCTCATCTTGACGTGTGATGCCCGGTTGCGTCCTTAGCTATTGCTTTGGAGCCCGGGTACGCTTTAGGCCATGATTCAGGATTTGGAATCTGGAAATTACAATGAAGCAGCTGCCGTCTGACCTTTGTAACTCTTTTCAGTGGAACCAGACCAAATGAAACATGATAAGACGTTCAAGCTTTATGGAATCAACGGTGGAAATTGTCCATTTTTTTTACGTGATAGGTGGCAGAAGAAGAAACCGATCACCTTATCGTAAGCGATTGCCGCCGCCCATTAACATCCGCGACACCAGTTACAATGCACTGCCTACCTTTAAGCCCCCCTTTCCCCCGGATGGGGCCTCCGGACCCACACTCACGCAGCGAAACATAGCACAGTGATGCTTCTCGCCAGTTTTTTGTGAGGCCGTGGTATCACTCCGGTCAAACCAACCCATTAAGGCGATGGGTAGCTAACTAGCGACACTAATCGATTTAAATTGTTAACTACTAAACCTGATCTATTTTAAACCATTTTGGGGTTCGTGTCTCTTGGCAAACACCTTTTTTTTTTTTTGTTGACCCAGGAGAAATGCGTTACGCATACCCATCCGTCTGTAAATGGATGGGTTATGTCGGACTCAGCAGCCGGCAGCTGCCGTGTGGTCCCCGGCAGAGTAGAATAGGCCACCCTCACTCTTACCGAGGTGTCGTAAAAGGCGACTAAGGTAAAGCTGCTGGCATGATCATCAGCATCCAGAGAAGGAAAACTCTGCATTTAGTTCAAAACCCTCGCCAACCCGTCTGCCAAGCGTGGTGAGTATGGCAATTACCCCTCACGTGACTGAGGGAGGCCCGTGCCCCAGCAGTGGGGACTTAAATGGGCTGATGATGATGATGATGATGATGTCGGACTCTCCTCTGGCGACGGCTTCTCCTAACGAGAAGCCGGCCAGAGGCATACCGACTAAAACTCCTGGGACTCTCCCTCATCTGTCCATGGGTGGGCGGGTGACAGGGGGCCAAAGCTCGGAGCCTGTATTAATACTTATAGCTATTTATTTACTATGCTTTTGCACTTGAATTTAGGATAACCGCCAAAAGCGGCCACATTTGGCATCAATAAATTTTTCGAGTACAAAAACGGACCCAACATTTGTGCATGATTATTTCATAATAGTATAAGTATTTGCCGAAAGATTGGAACCAAAACGAAATTGTTTAAAATAGATCCGGGTTAGTAGCTAAAAATTAAAATCTATAGGCGTCGCTAGTGTGCCTTACCCGTCACCTTAATGCCGAAGCGAGGCTCTCACTTCACATGGTACCCAATGACTATTTTATAGAAAATTTGCATCGTCTACACAACATTTGGCACGCCACAACAAAAACTGCTGAGCAAATGCCTCGCATCAGTCTTCATTACAGATAGTTAACCAAAGTTACGTTTAAAATGCCTCACTATTTTCCCCTCTAACCCATTTTTCAGTCTGGGCTCACCTGCAAGCGATTGAGTTATTAGCCTCTAATAAATTATGTTGTCGCTTCCTAATTTCAGGTGAAACTTTCAGGCCGGGGTTTATCGAACCATCTTTATGGGCTGTAGCTGACACTTGTAGTTGGTCAAGGTTTGAGTGGCCATGTTTATTTTGTGATAAAACTGGCCTGGTATCTCGTTTGGTAGTGACCGTGCTTCATACGCCAAAGTTCCTGCGTTCGTTTGGCATTACTGTACAAATGGTTAATAATCACGGGTTTTTTTTATATGAGAGGTGGCAGACGAGCAGACGGATCACCTGATGGTAAGCAATCCCGCCGCCCATGGACACCCGCAACACCAGTGGAGTCACAAGTGCGCTGCCAACCTTTTCCCCTTCCCCCCATTGGGCCTCCGGTAAACTCACTCAATGCCGCTCGCATCCAATGGATTCCCGCGATCTTCACCAGATCGTCGGTCCAACTACCATGGGTTCGACTTTCTGTACGTGGCCTCCACTCGAGGACCTTTCCGCCCCACCGGCCATCTGTTCGCCTCGCTATGTGCCCTGCCCATTGCCACTTGAGGCATGCAATCCTTTGGGCTATGTCTATGTGCTATGTAGTTCTCCTGCGAATCTCATCATACCTCTCCAGCGAGGTGTGAGACAGGGCGACGTTATATCGTCGAAACTGTTCACCACTCTGGTGGAGGCCGTGTTTAAACTTCTGAACTGGGATAGACTTGGCATCAATACAAATGGCGAGTACATGCCGCACCTTCGATTTGCAGATGATATCGTAGTCATGGCTGAGACCTTGGCAGACTTAGGCTCAATGCTTGACGACCTCAGTAGAGTCTCCCAATAAGTGAAAATGAACACGGACAAGACGAAATTATGCTTATCTGTCAGCTATCACATAAATAAAACAAAAAAAACTACGTTACTCTTTCCAGTTCAGTGAACTATTATTACACACCTCTAACTGGCTTATAAAGTCATCTACTTCACTTTTTCTTTTCTCTCCAAAGTTATACGAACTCGCAATTTAGAGTGATCAGTTCCTCCAATCGAGCATGTCATCTCGCACAATTTGAGTCCACGTGAAATCGCTCAGAAGGCTTCGTATCCAGCGATTCTAGACATCATTCCGCTCACAGTAACTTTAACAATCGTGACGGGATGAGCTCGATCCTCGTCGAGCGCAAATTGCAGTATCTTTAGACTTACTGCTTTTTGTTGGGGGCGCTTTTACGTGCTAAGTTTTACTGTTGTTGTTAAAGTAGTGTGTGAGTGTAGAAACAAAGGAATATAAAAGGAGATCAATGACTTGGAATGGCAAAAACTAATCATTTTCTTTTTTTTTATTTGATAGGTGGCAGACGAGCAGACGGGTCACCTGTTGTTAAGCGATTGCCACCGACCATGGACACCCGCGAAACCAGTGGAGTCACAAGTGCGCTGCCGACCTTTGAACTTCCCTTTCCCTCGGATTGGACATCTCGTACCCTCAGTCATGCAGCGAAACACAGCATAGTACTGCTTCACGTCGGTTTTCTTTTTCGGTTCACAGTGGCACCGTTTTCACCTTAGCAAAACGAGGGTCCACGTTACAATTATAAAGGACGCGATGGCATGGCATCACTTCCGTTGGAACTGCAGATGCTCGCGAGATGCTTTTCAAACTTTGTTTAAAGGATTCCATGTGGTAAGACGGATGAAACAACAACAGCGAGTTCAACTTTCTATATAGTAGGGCAGAAATAAAACTGTCTGCCAATTTTTTGTGTCGTATCATCTTGTTATTTTTGCCCTAAGGAGCATAGAAGAATCGCATTATATTTTTAACAAAAACAAATCTAAAAGCTGCGAAGCTTGGACAGCAGTCGCTTCATTGTAATTCATTCTATTTATTTCATTGACCTAAGACACATCATCACTTACCATCAGGTGAGATTGTGGCCAAATGTCTGGCCATTACTCAACTGGTATTTGCAGGTATCCATAGTTGGCGGCAACCATCGGTGGTTCGTCTCCCACGTATCACTTCAAAAATACTCGTTGCAGTATAGGTACTTTATACTAAAATAGGACTAATTGGGAATAGGTATTAACAT
The DNA here is from genome assembly GCA_019059595.1 of Marasmia exigua. Lineage (NCBI taxonomy): Eukaryota > Metazoa > Arthropoda > Insecta > Lepidoptera > Crambidae > Marasmia > Marasmia exigua. The sequence continues at coordinate 18,350,566 of CM032473.1, forward strand.
GGTGATATTCAGACTTAGTGGATGATTGGTTGGCCGTGTGGTCCCCGGCAGAGTAGAATAGGCCACCCTCACTCTTACCGAGGTGTCGTAAAAGGCGACTAAGGTAAAGCTGCTGGCATGATCATCAGCACCCAGAGAAGGAAAACTCTGCATTTATATCAAAAACCTCGCCAACCCGTCTGCCAAGCGTGGTGAGTATGGAAATTACCCCTCATGTGATTGAGGGAGGCCCGTGCCTCAGCAGTGGGGACTTAAATAGGGCTGATGATGATGATGATGATGGTAGGATTGGTGATCGGTAAATGCATAGTAAGGAACGTTTTAGAGATCGATGTTTGAATTAGAATAACGTGCGAGAGTGAGATAGAAGACGAATGGCCGTCGTGGAAAGACGTGGAAGACGACTAGATATTTTTAACAAAAAAAAATCTAAAAGCTGCCAAGCTTGGACAGCAGTCGCTTCATTGTAATTACTTCTATTTATTTCATTGACCTAAGATCTGGTGAAAGTCGTGAGAAACCCTTCGATGCGGCTGGCACAGGACTGATCTGTGTGCAGATCATTGAGAGATTATTTCTAGCAGTAGACGTAGGTATATAGGCTGAAATGATGATGATGATTTTATTGACCAAATCTTGCATCAATCTGGTATAAGCTCCAAAATCCGGAAATGACACACTGAGATTTTGGTATTGTAAACAACTTACAATATCAGAGAAACGCCTATGACATCAGATCTAACATATTGTACTTCACATTTTAAATAGAATATTCAAAACTTCCCAAATTCAATTCTAGCAAACAAGTATAGAGGTTCGTATGACATAGGCATTTTCCGCAATATGTTCAAGATACGAAGCTATTCATGTCTTAAAACGTTTGTTTCAGGCACAATATAAAGAAATTACAGTGAAATAGAAAGCACCAAGGTGTTAAAGTACATACTAGGTACCTACTAGAAATCTAACTTACTCCGCTGGCTCAACGGCCTGAACCGAGTCTTGGCCTCCGAAACAAGTGAGCGCCACTTTGGTCGATCAAGCACTATTTCTCGCCGGTCATTGACCTGAAGTTTTCGCAGATCAGTCTTGACGACGTCTTCCCAGCGATACCTAGGCTTATCACCGGTTGGCCCTGGTATGCTGTATAGTCTAGTACTAGTAATCTAGGATATCAAATTGTGGGATGGGGTCCGAATAAAACCAGAGATTCCTGAATAAAAATTTCATATTTATGAGCGTCTTAAAACGTCGTCTTCCACGTCTTTCCACGTCGGCCATTCGTCTTCTATCTCACTCTCGCACGTTATTCTAATTCAAACATCGATCTCTAACACGTTCCTTACTATTTACCGTTCACCAATCCAATACTAAGTCTGAATATCACCATGTTAATGCCTATTCCCAATTAGTCCTATTTTATGTATAAAGTACCTATACTACAACTGAGTCTTTTTAATGTGATAGGTGGGAGACGAACCACCAATGAGTTGCCGCTGACTATGGATACCTGCAAATACCAATTGAGTAATAGCCAGACATTTGACCACAATCTCACCTGATGGTAAGTGATGATGTGGCCGAGGGTGGAGTTGCATATGCGCTGACAACCTCTACCTTCATTTTCCCCCGGATTGGGCCTCTAGTACGTTCACTCACTCATAATACAACGTAGACGATGCTTCACGCCGATTTTCCGTGAAGCCGTGTTATACTCACTCAGGTCAGCGACAAAAACTTGTGCACTATAAACGAACCCTAAATAAATAAACTAGTTTTTTTTTTGCTTGTTTGTAGATTAATAAAATAATAAAAATATCCCTGTTCAATTTAAGTCCATTTATAAATGTCAAATAATATGTAATCTATCGCTGATTCGGAATGTCAATTTCTACCGAGAAGAATCAGCAAGAAACTCAGTAGTTAGGTACTCTTTTCAAATATTTGGTAATTACAATTTTCATTCTTATACAAATTATGATTACAGTGACAGTACGACATACAATGCTTATAATCAGTATCGTTTAGATAAATCGTCAAAGTATAATTATGAAATGAAATTAGACACAAATAATACAAACGAATGTACCGGCAAACCAATATTTTTTTGGGTAAACTTATTAAACATTCTAAAGCTCAATCGTACAAATGAATTTCCAATTTTATGAATACTATGAATACATTTTTTAAAAACTAGACGCGGCAAACAAGCGATCGAAACGTTGACCTGACAGAAAAATGACGAGCACAGGACACTCATAAACGTCTGCCATATCATGCCTTTATCTTAAACTTACTACATACGTCTTATTTCGCTACTTCGCTGCCCGCATTCTACTGTGACATCGTCTGTAGCATGATGCTATACATACGAAGCTCAGGGAATCGTATGCGAAATCTCCCGTGAAATTGACGGTACGCGCTATATCTATTCTTCTCTCATCCAGCCGTTTTATATCAGGCAGCGTCGTGAATTGAAAATTTCCAAAGATTCTACATTTTAACAACCGATTTCTGGATACTAAGTGTTCGCAAATCGTGAAAAATTAAAGATCACTTCTTACCGCGCACGGTAAAACTGTGGAACCCGCTGACAAGGATGGTGTTTCCAAACAGATACGGTGTAAACGGTCCTTCTCAAAATCTTACGGGCCCCAATCAAGCTCACCTGCACGTGGCGCACCCTGCTGCACAACGGAAGAGGACTCTGGAGTCCCCCAACAAGCCGCACTGGGCCAGCGTGATGGGTGTAGGCCACCCCTTGCCCCCTATGAACGTCATTGGTGAGGCCTATGTCCATCAGTGGACGTTTATTGGCTGAAACGATAAGAGCTGGTAATGCATCTGTGAGGCCTCGGGTGTTGCAGATGTCCATGGGTGGCGGCGATAACAAATCATCATAATTTTAACAGTGGGAAAGCCATGCTTCGGTATGAATTGGCCAGCTCGACCTGGAGTAATACCACGTCCTCACAGAAAACCAGCCTGAAACAGTGCATGCACTGTGTTTCGCTGTGTGAGTGAGGGTACCGGAGGCCCAATCCAGGGGAAGGGGGGTTAAAAGGTAAGCCAGCGTGACACCACCGCTGGTGTTGCAGGTGTGCATCATGGGCGGAGGTAATCTCTTACCATCAGGTGATTCATCAACTCATCTGCCACCTATATCATAAAAAAAAAACGAATCATCAGGTGGGCCGTTTTTCAGCTATAGCAAAAAAAAAGAATAACAAAACATACCAACGAAACTAGGTTAGTTTTGCCCTGATTATTCGACAAAAATAATACCATTTGTTCCTTAACACCTTCACGACCTTTGTTAAGCCCATAAATAAACATTTCCAAATTCTAAACACGACCAAAACGGAATGAGTAACAACGCAGCAATTAATTAATCCAACGGAAACTTATTCAACCGATTAATTAATCACTGGGTGACTTATTACGTACGTACGGGGCTGCGCCAGCATTTTATCACAGGGGATTATAATCCAGGGCCTTAATAATCCCAGACACCGTCGGTAGATAGCGATACGGTGCGAAGTGTAGACGTGTATTAACATAGATCTGAATCATTACTAGAAGTGATCAAGGAGGTCCGGCAGAGAACCACAATCATCGACATAGTTTACTAGATTAGCAAGTTGAAGTGGCTGTTGCAGAACTGATAACCGATGAGGTAAACGAGTTCTAAACTGGAGACCACGTCTCGGTAAACGTGCTGGCCGTCAGGGCCCTTGCGCTAGTGTAGCGCGCCCTTAGGCCAGATGAAGTGACGATCTATGCAGGATGGCTGGTTGGAGCTGGATGCGAGTAGCCAAAGATAGATTGGAGTGACGAAAATTAGAAGAGGCCTATGTCCACTGTATGTATATATGTAAATTGTGGGAGAGCCACGCTTTGGCATGAATGGACCGGCTCAACCGGAGTGATACCACTGCCTCCGACTGCCTGCCTACCACTTCGCCGTGTGAGTGAGGTTAGGCCCAATGGGGGGAGGGGAAAATGTTGGCAGCGCACTTGTGACTCCACTGGTGTTGCGGGTGTCCATGGGCGGCGAAATTGTTTACCATAAGGTGACCCGTCTGCTTGTCTACCACCTCTCATATTTAAAAAAAATGTCCAGTAGTGGACAGACTGCAATGCCGATGTTTTGCACGCTATAAAACATTACCAATGACACATCTTATTTGATTTGAACAATACCATAGGGTTAAACTCAGCCCCGCTTCTGTGGAACTCTATGTGTGTGTTCTGCGTGTTCTTACTATCTTGTATCCTGGGAACAAGGGAGTTCTCGCTTGTCTCCCTTTCGCTTTTAAAAAATATATTCTTAGGTAAGTTAAGTTAACTCGTTTTATTTTGTAGTTGATATTTTTATAGCAATCTTTTGCAAATAATTTAATTTTTCTTAAGAAAATAACACACTTAAAAATTTCATCTCGTGTTCAGGCGGGACCTCGTGTCCTTTTTTTGGAATGGTAAATAAATGTTTGTTAGTCTTTTGTGATAATTGGCAGATGAGCAGACGGTGATCTATCTGCTCAGGTAATCGATCTTGATGGTAAGCATTTGCCGTCACCTGTAGCAACACCAATGGAGTCACAAGTGCACTGCCAACCTTTAAATTCCCTCTGTTCGCCAAAATACCAATTGAGTGAGGAAGCTGGAAGCCCAATCCGGGGATAAGGTTGGTTAAAGGTTGGCAGCGCAATTAAGACTCGACTGGTGTTGCATGTGTTCATGGATGTACAATCGATTACTAGTAGGTGATCCATTATTACGGAGGGCTGCCTCTATCACTTAAAAAAAATGTTTTTTTTTTTATTTTTTTCCCTTGCCACATCCAGCGGTATACTTAGATCCAAAGGCACCCCTATCAAACGGTCGTTTGCACAAAGTATAGACTCAAAGTATATCCCGGATGGTGGCGTACACGGGAGCGAACGGCTTTCGGAACACTTTTTCCCTATTTCCGAAAGAATAAAAAGGACTCAAAGAGAACTTCATGACTTTTGTTATATCGTATCGCCTTTACGGCGGAAATTTTCTAGAAACTTCTGGAAAGTGGCCTTTGTAAAGTGTTGTAGTAAATTTTTAATAGCCACTTTAAGTTTTGGACTCAAACGATTTTTGATACTGCAGTTTTTTACGAAATACGTGACAGACGAGCAGACGGAGAGCTTACTGTTATTCTGATGATAAGCGATTGCCGCCGCCCATACTACGCACAATGTCAATGAAGTCGCAAGTACTCTGCCAACATTTTAACCTTTTTTTTATGTGATAGGTGGCAGACGAACAGACGGATCACCTGATGGTAAGCGATTGCCGCCACCCAGTGAAGCAGTGCATGCGCTGTGTTTCGCTGCGTGAGTGAGGGTACCGGAGGCCCAATCCAGGGGAAGGGGGGTTAAAAGGTAAGCAGCGCACTTGTGACACCACTGGTGTTGCAGGCGTCCATGGCGGCGGTAATCGCTTACCATCAGGTGATCCGTCTGCTCGTCTGCCACCTATATCATAAAAAAAACCCATAGACACCCTTGACACCTGTGTAGTCACAAGTGCGCTGCCAACCTTCAAACCAACCTTTCCCCAGGATTCGACCTCCGGTACCCTCACTCACGCAGCGAAACACAGCACAGTGCTGCTTCACGCTGGTTTGATGTGAGGCCGTGGTATCACTCCGGTCGAGCCGGCCCATTCATGCCCAAGCGTGGCTCTCCCACGGTCTGTCCTTATCTTTATCCTATTGTCTGCTCATCTACAACATGTCACATAAAAACGTGAGACATTAGAAAGTTCCCTCAATACATGGTTGTTTTTTCTTATAGAAAAAGATGGCAAACGACCAAACAAAACACCTGGTGGTAAGCGAACACCGCAGTAACAAAAGAGATATAGATGTGTCAAAGGAAAAGGAATGTACGCTAATTTTTTCAATATTTCGTTGTAGTATTGATTAAGAAAATATTTCACAAAAAATATTCGGAAATGTTTTTCTGAAAATTTACTCTGCTATGAGAATGTACGAGTCTTAAAGTGCTGGGTTTTATAGTAAATGCACGGTGGTAGACCAGCATCCGCCCAAATAGTACCGAATGCAACCTTAGTCTACGTACAGGCAGTGAAGCTTGACAGTAGGTATTCAATTCTTACAACTCGTTGAAGCACAGACGATGGTAAATTCCGTAGAATAATACTTCACAAAGATACAAAAATTAAGGTATAAAACCCTTTTAAGCAAAATAGGCACACCTGACTTTCATTTCAGAAATCACCCGTACAAAAAGATGATAATGATTTTAAGTTCAAACAATCCTAGGCATTCCAAGATTCCGACCGACCGAGACTGAAACTTTAAAATTCTCGCTTAATCGTTCCGCATTTAGAGCGAATTTTCTAAAACCACCTGGTGTAAATAGTGAGGTCCGGGACTCGAGGTCTTTGCGTCCTTTGCAGTGTAAATAGTGATGTTTTAGTGAAAAACCTTGGTCTTAAAGACCCAGGTTTTTCGAGTCTTTAAAAGGACAATAGATACTTTTAATGCACAGCACACAAAAGCACAATGCTTGGTATGTTCAGTGTATAATTTAGGCGGCGGATAGGATGGATCTCTAACTGACAATCAGCTGACAAAACATTCGATAGACGATGATAAGCATTTAGCATTTTTATTAAATAAATAAATAAATAAATAATTTCACAACATCACATACATTGATCTGACTCCGAGATAGGTAGCTCAAGCACCTGTGTTACGGATATCAGAATCAACAGTGGGATTACAAATATGTACATATAATACTTTTCTTTTGTAAATACATACTTATAATACATAGCAAACACCCAGACCAATACAAACAAACATGTTCATGCACACAAATGTTTGTACTGTGCGGGGATCGAACCCGCAACCCTTGTATCAGAGGTAGCGTTCACTACCACTGTTCCAATCGGGTCGGGTTATTAATTTATATATCTATGTTATAACGTCAGAATTGTATAGAATTACTGTACTATACCACAGATTTAGTATTTGGATCCTCGCCGCCCATTAACATCAGCCCCACCCGATGGAGTGGCGTTGGGTAGCAGAAAGTAGCGATGAAATTCAGCAGTGGGGATTAACTCGTTGTTTGAGTTAATCTCGGGCACTCACTATGGTAAATCCGGTTAAAGACACACATAGAGATGCAACTTCTCTCTGCAATGCCAGAGAGTCTCTGTGATCAGTGAGATTCTGGGTTATCTAATTAAGACTTGAAACTCGAATAACGTACTTCACTAGATTCAAACCGTTCTTTGTAAGTGTCTCTCTGAATTTATAATAGCCACTTTCAGTTTGGGTGCTTCGCTAATTTTAGGCTCGTGGTAATATTTTTGTGAGCACCCTACTTTGGTGTCGTACGTGTGGGTCGGGTTAATTCTTTAGTGCTTTGTGGCTTAGTACCTTCATATGCTAGTCTATTTGCAAGTTCACGGGAAAGCTGGGTTGAGTTTTGTCGGTTTTTCTTTTATTATTCAGATATTCGTCGATTCTTAGTTTAGGTAATTTATTATTTAGGTTTTCGTCGATTTACCAAAAGGACCGATCTGTGTAAAGAACATTGGGGAGGCCTATGTCCAGCAGTGGACGTCTATTGGCTGAAATGATGATGATGATCATGATGATCAAAACTAAGAGTTTTGGCAAATTGAATTAATTTAGATCTTACAGCAACACAGGACTTGATTTAAAATTAACTTCGTCTAATTTTTCATCAAAAAAACATGTAGATATATAGATATACTTTATTGCACAAAATACACAACTTAAGAAATTAGGCATTACCAAAACTTATATTTAAAATTTCGCGGTCATATCGCTGGAAACGAATTCTAAAAACAACCCTTAGGCAAGAGACATTTGATAGTAGAGGAGGTAGGTGTATTGTATTGGTTAAAATGTTGTAGAAGTAGGTATACTAATTATCAAGAGGAACGTCAGAATTTACCGCGGACTATAATAGTATAGACATTCCACGCGCAGCAGCTGTCCAACCTTAGCAGGGTGGGCCGCCCATTTTATGTAGGATTGGTCACATCTGTTGGCTATGACCAGATAAAAGCATCAAAATATTTTGTAAGTATCATTTATTTTTAACTTATTCAGTTGTAAGCTTCACTTTGCATTCAGTAATATTTTAAAAACTCTTTCAAACAGAATTCTAGAGTCTGCACTAAAATTTTAAAATTCATAATGAGTAATCTCAATAAAACATGCAAAAGAGAGTAGGGAGATATCTTTCTCTACAAAGTAGGAACTTAATTGGTATGAAGGTTAAAAAAAAACCGGCCATGTGCGAGTCGGACTCGCCCATGAAGGGTTGCGTAGCAGCAAGTAAGATATATGGAAGGTAAATTGCGGTTTACGGTTTATAACGTATTAAAAAAAGACTACTAGATCTAGTCCAAACCAATTTTCGTTGTTAGTATTCATGATTATATATGTACATCATATATTTTTTTTAGTGTTATAATTCATTTATTATAAAAGTTAGAGGGGGGGACACAATTTAACACTTTGGGAGCGTTTCTTGCGCAAAGTATTGTGTTAAGAAAAAAATGATGTTAAAACCACATCATTTTTAAAGACCTATCCATAGATACCCCACACGTATAGGTTTGATGAAAAAAAAATTTTGAATTTCAGTTTCAAGTATGGAGACCCCCCAATTTTTTATTTTTTCAAATTTTTGTGTAAAAATCGTAATGCGGTTAACAAAATACATCTTTTTACCAAGTTTTAATAGTATAGTTCTTATAGTTTCGGAGAAAAGTGGCTGTGACATACGGACGGACGGACAGACGGACAGACATGATGAATGAATGATGAATCTATAAGGGTTCCGTTTTTGCCATTTGGCTATGGAACCCTAAAAAGGGAAAACCTGTGTTACAAACGGTATCTTTTTTAACTTTATTGCATTTATACGGTAAAAACCTTATATGATATTTTAAAGATGGCATATTAATGATTATGAAACTTATTCTACCTGACCTGCTTCTGTGTATAAGGATCATGGGTTCGAACTCTAGACGCACATTCCTGTATTTATTTAATTAGTTTGTGATATATATTTTAGTATTTGGGTTTTTTCTTAGTAATGGACATGCTCTTATAACAGTAAACCTGCTGCTCTGCACAGCCTCGGTAGCGCAGTGGTTAGTGGGTCGCACTTTAAAGCGACGGCTACGCAAGAAGTCCCGAGTTCGATCCCCGAGTTGGGTCAAAAAATTTGTACCTAAGTTTCCGGTAAGAAATTCTTAGTAGCAGCCCGAAGTCTGGAAGTTGGCGGTCTTCTACGCCCGTTACGAAAGCACGTTAAGCCATTGATCCTGCGCCCAATCCCTCTCTGGTCTTGTCACAGTAGTGTCCCATCGGAATTTGAGGGTAAGGGAATAGAGAGTGCACTTGTGTTTGCGCACACACTTGAGCACTATAATATATCCTGCGTACGTGGCTGATCGTTGAGATTGGCCGCCGTAGCTGTAATCGGTTGGAGGATATTATTTTTTTATGTTTAAACCTTAGAGTTGAAAAGAAGCCTACGATATGGAGTGAGCTTACCCAGAAGTAGCCTATTCACTCTGGTTTAATGACTATTAAGGTTGTATTTACTGGGAAAAAGATATACAGGCCGGGCATTCCACTCCTTAGCAGTGTGCATCACGATGGAGGAGAAAAACACTTGAAGACTATTAACCAAGAAGGGATGATATCCCACAGTTTGCCTGCTCTCGCGATGTAAGAAGGGAGGTGGCAGAATGAGTTCATGCAGCGCAGCAGCCCACTTTCCGAAAACGAAAAATAAATGTTGAAAAATTACAGATGATGTTTTATTAGAAATAATGTTACATTAATGATATATTTATTAGATTAGAGAATTTCAGTACGATGCTCTTAAGTCAATGTAATTTATCCGTTGAATCACTTTGGTCACACCAGTACAGTTGGAAGCGTATCGTTCTTGTCAGAGTAGCCTAATTCCTAAATTGAATTGAGACAGCCAATAGGAATCCCTGCCAAAACCAGCCGATGACAAATTACCCAATCACGGGCCAAGTAATTGATTCAGAATACCTTTATTGCATGCTGTATAGCTCGTAGTTTCGGTTAAATTTATATTTGTTGGACGTGAGGAGACTAGGTCTGAATACAGGCTTTAAGCTGACCTAGGAACTTTGGATTGAATCGAGCTTGGTAGTTAACTGTACCTACTGTTTATACATCGTTTTTTTTAGATTTTACATTACTGATAGCCTGATAATTGATATCGTGATGCAATAGCAGATTCTTTTCATTTATGTTTTTAATCTAAGATGGATGGCTTTTATTCACGAAACTTTTTGTCAGATTTTCCGGACGTAAATAGTATAAAAATAATGTTGTTTATATAAAAATGTTAAGTAGTATTGAAGTATGAATTTTTACCTTCATTTTTAATACTGTACTGTATGTAATTACACTTCCGAACATCCGTTCCAATGAATATAATTTCCCATGAAATTGCCTATTAAATATGTAAATACGTAATGACTTGATTGGAAATCAACCCCGCGGCCCGTGAGCAAATGATGAAAATTTTACTTGTTCATGTTAATAATAATTGAACAATTAAATAAGCTTATCTAGGACGGCCAACAGAACACCTTCCTGTGGTTCATCCGAGATATCGTTGGAGGGATTAAAGACGCCAAGGATCTAAATGGCACTAAACATAGACGATTCAGCGGGACTGGTCAGTAGGAAACCAAGACCTATTTAGGATCTCTGAGCCAGCGTAGTATATTATTATTTATTATGAGCTAATAGTGTCCCACTGCAGGGCAAATGGCCTTCCTACCCATTTTCCGCCTCTTCCGGCCCTGAACTGCGTGTGAACCAGTCTTGAAAGAACGCATCTAGTTCACCTCGCCACCGTCGCCTCGGTCTGCCGTGGGGACATTTAACATTTTGGGGCATGGCTATTTTGGGGCATGGCTATTTTGGGGCATGGCTATTTTGGGGAGTGGCTATTTTGGCTCAAACCTTATCCAGCCTACCTAATGATACCTAATGGTATGAAAAAAGAGTTTTTGTAAGTCAGAATGAAATTATTATTGATGCAGTTTTTGGTGAAATATTATACATCGTGACAAGTACCCTTAACTTAAGTTTGCAAAAATGTTCTCGCTATAGGAAAACTATCGTTGTCCTTATGGTGGTGCAAGTAAAAGAGACGGAGCAATAGTTTTGGATAGCGAGTATAGTATTTCAAACTCATGGTAAGGCTCCTGGTCTGCTTTAGCTATGGAATTGGAAAAGTTAGTGCTTGAAATAGACTGCACTATCTTCACGAAAAGATAACGTCTTCAAGTGAAAAAGAGATATAACCCACTACAATGAGCCGGCTCTATGGAGTAATATCATGTCCTCATAGAGGCGTGAAGTAACATTGTTAAAAATCTATTCAGTAAACAAGTTTGTAAAAGATTCGGCGAGTAGGGCTAAAACAAGCCACGTGGGCTAATGCAATACAAAGGTTTTATTTAGTGTCTAGTGGGTTTAGTGTACAAATTTGGTGTTTATTTGTGCAGAGAAGTGCCGCAAAGTGAACCTAATAATAAGAATCGTTGGATTGTATTGTTTCTAACACTGCTTTTGTGTGTCGAGTAAGTTGTCTCGTGACAACTTGCTTGGACCTAATAGAGTCTTAAAACTCGCGATTGCTTTTAGAGTGATATCCGCTGAATCCGTAGGTCGATAAAACGTAAAACACCGGCGTTTTATTGAGTGACTGTGACTTTGACTGACTTCAACTGTTGACTTCCTACTTATTCTCAATAAGTTACTTGACATTGGCGAACTATACTTCGGGTAGAGCCATTATAAAAAAATAGTTCGCAAAATATTGACGGATTAGAAATATTTATGGAATATCTAGCTAAGTTCAGTACAAAGTCCAAATGCTTTTATTACACTACACAACATTACAGAGCACTTTACTTTTATTTAATTTTTTTCCGTATATTTCCGAAGTATTTATAAAGAGACTTTACTTCTAACGCACGTGAGTCGGCCCCTTGCCCTCACAAACGTGGCACGCATCTGAGCTGTACTTATCAAAAGATTATACCCATACATACATCCCGGCCGACCTTGTACGTCAGACGCATTGCAGATTCTACACCTAGCAGTATACCCGTATACCCGGGCACGTGGGTTTGTAAGTTATGTACTTACGTAAGTATAAGATGGAAGCGAAATACTTGTCTACGATATAACTAAGCCTTTAGTGGTGCTGGAATTTCTCAGCTCGGCTGTGAGGTGTGAGTTCTAGTTTAGTATGCAAACTTAAGGAACTTTGAGATTTTTGACCCAAAAGTGTTATTTAAGCTGTTAAACAATCAACAACTTAAACAATCTACAAAACATCTCTCTAAAGGCTTACAACTTTTTTTATGCAAGAGGTGACGGACAAGCAGACAGATTATCGGATGGTAAAAGATTGCCACCGCATGGACACCAACAACTCCAGTGGTTTTATAAGTGAGCTGCTAACCTTTCAACTACACTTCCCTTCATTAACTTTCCTTGTATTTATATACAGAATTTTTGAACTATGATTTGTAGTTAACAACGATGGGCGGCGGCGATCACTTACTCTTTAGGTGACCCACATCTCATTTGTCTCTCTTTCTCATAAAGAAATAAAACTTTCAGTTTACTTCAAATAGCAAAGTACTTACTTTAAGTTCCCATATGAAACGAGTTATGAGTACGACCTACCAGAGGACATTATAATTACGTCATCAAAAGCTACTTAACTTTCCAACAAATCCACTTCCTAATCTCTTAAAAAACTTTCCGTGTTCAAAAAACTACTAAAACCTCCGATTAATCAGCTCTCAATTAGTTACCTGGCGTTTAAAAATTTCCTACAAAATCCGTGCAAGGCAACGTGTGCTAAGCCGGCGATTAAGCCCACGCCTAACATGATGAGATCATTACCTTCCTATCGATCCTAGGGGATTAGCTGACGACAAATTGTCCAATCAGGGCGCAGGTAATTGATTCTGAATACCACTGGACGAAGCATTATCGGCGTTTGTAGCGTTAGGTATTAGTTTAAAGATTAAGGTTAGATTTTAAGCTTACGGTGTTCTTTGAATGCGTCTTTCACAAATGCGCGAATAATTTCCAGATAACGCTCCATACAGCGCAGAGAAGCGTGCGCGCACGATGCAGAGAGTGCGCGCTTAGGGTGCAGAGAATCAATGCTCATGGCACAGAGAATCCGTGCTCATGGCGTTGAGAATCCGTGCTTATGGCACAGAGAATCCGTGCTCATGGCACAGAGATTTCGTTCTCATGGCGTAGAGAATTCGTGAACATAGCGCTGGAAATCCAAGCTACTGGTGCAGTAGGTATATGCGCACTCAGGGCGCATACAAGAAGCACAGACGTTTGAATGGTGTTTGTTCAAAAATTATGATAAAATATCAGAAAATATCAAGTCAAGATAAATAACTTTTAGCAATCATGCAACATTTATGGTATATAGACATACTATATTTGTGCTATTTTGGTCATTTTAACTTACCGTTGGTTTTAATTAATCAATCAATTAGTTTATAAGAAATGTAATTGTTTCCAAAGTTTTCTCATTAAGATTGTCATAAATAATTGTCCCTTTCAACTTAGGTAAGCAATTTGGTCTTTAGGAGTTCATGTTCTGAATTACAGCTATTCAACTTATTCATTTCATCGTAAAGACCCTTAAGAGATCGCTGTTCATAAAAAAACAAACATAAAAAAGCTATAAAAATTAAAGTTATGACAGAAACAATAATAATTAAACAACACAGCTCAAAGGTCTAATTACTGGCACAAAAGATATTGAAACATCTACCGAAGGAGGGACTGAGATCGTAAAAATAAATTAAATTTGTTTTGGTCCCGAAAAGGTGGATGGAGAAAGCCCTTACAAGCGAGTGTAATCTACTGACGGTGGATTCTCGCCTAAGTCAACTCTGTGGATGAAACAATTTGTGTGCCTAATCAAATAAGTGTAAAGGGAGAATTTAAAATTTCTGCCTCCAATTTGCATAATGGCCCTTAGTAACGGCTCAATCTGAGGGCAGAGCATTTTATTATCGTTTTACCATAGTATAAACATACATAGTAGTAAATTTTTTGATAAACGCTACACAGGTGACTTTGAAAGTTGGGTTTGAACATTATTGTCAGCGCTTCCAAATTTTTTTGGTATTTGGTAATTGCATGGTCTGGGCTGAAGTGTAAATCCTAAACCTTAAGGACTTGCTAATTTTCTCTTAAGACTTTAAGCAGTGGCGGCTCATTGGATAAAAACGTGATAGCTCGATTAAACAGACAGCTTGATTTCATGGAAAAAATATATTTTTGTTATTAAAAAAATCTATGGAATGCAATTTAAATTCGACTAATCTTTATCCGTGAATAAATCTATAGTATAGCTTTAGATTTCTATAGGATGACAGCGCTTTACCATAGATTTAATATCGGACTTAGATTGGTCTAATAGGACCTTAAAATAATAAACTTTCCGTTAAATGATTTTTTATGTGATAGGTGGCAGACGAGCAGATGGATCACCTCACGGTAACCTAACGATAATCTGACGGAGACCTGATCGTAAGCGATGCCCATGGACACCCGTGACACAAGAGGAGTCACAAGTGCGCTGTCAACCTTTATCCCAAGCCTAATCCGGGGGAAAGGGGGTTTCCCTTTCTTCCGGAATGGGCCTCAGATACCCTCACTCACGCAGCGAAACCACAGCACAATGCTGCTTCACGCTGGTTTTCTGTGAGGTCGTGGTATAACCCCGGTTGAGCTGGCAGATTCATGCCGAAGCGTGGCTCTCCCACGGTCGAAATAAAGGTCAAATGACAGATTCTGTCATTCTAATCAAAGTTATATTTTGGCTGTAGTAACGTAGGTAGATCTTAGAATGAATCTGAGCGCCTAACAATAGCATTGCAACCTATCTCAGACAATCAGTCAGTTCTAGAAAATGCAATTTTATTCAGAGAATGGATGGACTAACAAAAATAACAGTTTATTTTTGTTAGTGACTAACAGTGCACCCATAAACAAAGTGATCCTGTTAGTCGTGCCTAAGCACCAACGCCATCTATATTTCAAAGATCAACACGATCCAGTTGTTCCATCGAAAGGACTGACAGCATTTAGATTGATTCAGCGGGTTTCGCGGGTGATGTATGAGTAACGTGACCATTTCTTTCTTGTTCAAAACGGGACATGAGTTTTTGCTTAAATTATACAAAATGCAAAGCTGGATAGCAAACGGTATAGTGATTCATTCATAAAGGGACCGTCTGTAGCCTATGATAGCCTATAATATCCCTGAAAATTCACAAATCTTTAATATTTTTAATTTCTTGAAAAAAATTTCATTAATAATATGTTGCTGGCAACACATGAACCGTAAAAAGGTTTTTATTATGAATAAAAAGGTGCTGGTGGAAAGCGACGATGAGGTCTACGATGATACGCGTTTGCCGCTCTTTTTTTTACATTATAGCGGACAAACGAGCAGACGGCACACCTGATGGAAAGTGATCACCGCCGCCCATGGACATCTGCAACACCTGAGGCCTTAGATGATGATATATTTACGTATTGTATTATAATACTGCGCTGAGCGTCATTATTATCATAATTACAACCAGCATATTCTTTTTATGTGATAGGTGGCAGACGAGCAGACGTATCGCCTGATGGTAAGCGATTGCCGCCGCCCATAGACACTCCTCAAACCAGTGGAGTCATAAGTGTGCTGCCAACCTTTAAGCCATCCTTTCCCCCGGATTGGGCCTCCGGTTATCCTCACTCACGCAACGAAACAAACACTGCGGCTTCACGCCGGTTTTCTGTGAGGCCGTGGTAGCCGGCCCATTTATGCCGAAGCGTGGCTCTCCCACGGTCTAATGAAAGTCAGATTATTGCCACAACTGCTAGGGTATTTTACCGTAGCAATAATAATAAAGCGTGTGAATGAGAGTTCGTATCATTTTAGCCCACTGGAGGTTAAAAGATTTCACACATGCTGTAGATTTTTTCTTTATTTATCATCGTGCCAAGAAACTATGCCACTACGAAAAAATACTTTCGAAAAACAGGACGGTCTTGTATAATGTAGGACAATGGTCACATTACGTATGGGCAGAGTGGCTTAGGCGGGTACAGTGCATTATTTTAAAAGCATTGGAGTCTGACATCTAAAACCGTTTTAGAGGTAATAATTTTGTTTTTTTTTACGGTTTGTAACAAAAAAGTCAAATTTCTACTATTATCCCACATCACTATTATAACTGAACAAACATAGCCATTGGCAAGATAAACGATATTGATAATTGCAAATGTTATTATCATCATCATCATCATCAGCCCATTTAAGTCCCCACTGCTGGGGCACGAGCCTCCCTCAATCACATGAGGGGCAATTGCCATACTCACCACGCTTGGCAGACGGGTTGACGAGGGTTTTGATATGAATGCAGAGTTTTCCTTCTCTCCATATACCAGCAGCTTTACCTTAGTCGCCTTCTACGACACCTCGATAGGAGTGAGGGTGGCCTATTCTACTCTGCCGGGGACCACACGGCAAACAATGTTATGATTTTGACTTATTTTAGACAAATGTTAAAATATTTTGACAGGCTTAATATTAAAAGAAAATCAAAAAAGAATGTGAATCATTTTCAAGTTGTGCAACTGTTATGTGTTTTTAAAGTGTTGCATTGAGAATAATTCATTTTCATCTAAGTGTCAAAAATTGCATTTTATTTGATTTTTACTCAAAAGATTGAAACATGAATGAAGATATAGAAGTTTATAAGAATGCATACAACTTGGTTTTGAAAAAATGCGATTTGCAAGGTGCGAATGCTATTAAAGAATACACCAAGGGCCGTTTCTTAAATATTGCCCTTGTTTCATAACCCTTGTTATGACCGTCACATAAGACAACAAATTTTGCAGCTGCCAAATGACAAAAATTTGAGAGATAAAAATTATTTAAGTAAGATTGACTGTAAAGAAAAGCTAGCTTTATATTATTTCTCTCTTGTCTTGTCATATTTTTACTACTTGGACTGTTCCGTATAGGATGAGAGAATATGATTACGCTGATTACGGGGAGGGAGAAAAACCACGCTTTGGCATGAATGGGCCGACTCTACCGTGGTATAACTCCAGTTAAACCAGCTCATTCACGCCAAAGTGAGATGCCAAACTATCACATTATAACTAGATAATTAAATAATACACACACAGTTCCGAAATTGATTTCGCATATTGCCGTAACATCTACAACATACCACCACCACGAAGTAATACCACGTCCTCACAGAAAACCGGCGTGAAGCAGTGCACGCGCTGTTTTCGCTGCGTGAGTGAGGGTATCGGAGGCCCAATCCAGGGGAAGGGGGTCAAAAGGTAAGCAGCGCACTTGTGACACCACTGGTGTTGCAGGCGTCCATGGGCGGCGGTAATCGCTTACCATCAGGTGATCCGTCTGCTCGTCTCCCACCTATATCATAAAAAAAAAACAGGAAAGTCTACAAAAATCCGCATAGAGTGATTCGTACACTATTCTAATAAGTAAATTTCTTAAGCTCGGCGACCTGAGAAACTTTTAGAAAACTTCGGAGTTGGTACATAGGCAAATTAAAAGATTTTTGCCTAACTTAGTGCCCAAGAGTTCCAACCCTCGCCGGAGTTATTACCGCTTGCAAAGTTTGCGTAGGTTTGAGTTCAAATAATTTGGTCGACCGCTTAAATAAATACATTTGGCGCAAAAGTTTTTCACCTACATTTTGTGGAATACAACTTTCCGTCCACTTGAATCGGAATACGAGGACTTTTCGTGGTAGTTTCGTATTTACATACCTTCAACTGCCAATAGTTGTTAACATACTTTAAAAATATTTCCGACACCATAAAAAATGTTGTAAGAAACATACCTGAAACAAAAAAAAAACATTTATAAATAAATAAAGCCGAGTATGTAACTAATAAAGAATTTGTATTTTGCACCTTGTGGGGGACCTGGCATGGCTGTCCGAAGTCGACTATACTCTTTATTTCACTGCCTCGGTGGCGCACTATTTTGTGGGTTGCACTTTGAAGCGGAAGCTGCGCAAGAGGTCCCGGGTTCGATCCCCGAGTCGGGCTAAAAATTAGTACCCAAGTTTTTTGTCAGAAATTTTTAGTGGCAGCCCGGAGTCAGGAAGTTGGCGGTATTGTACCCCTATGCCTCGGAAAGCACGTTAAGCTGTTGGTCCTGTACCCGAACCCTCTTCAGTCGTGTCGCAGTAGTGTCCCATCGGAATATGAGGGTACGGGAATAGAGAGTGCATTTGTGTTTGCGCACACACTTGAGCACTATAATATATTCTGCGTACGTGGCTGATCGTTGAGATTGGCCACCATAGCCGTAATCAGTTGGAGGATTAAATTAATTTAATACTCTTCATAAAATATATAGGTAGTTTTGCAATAATTTGACAGTTTTGAAAATACTATAATTAACCGTGCTAATCTTTAAAGACCTCGTGAATATGCTCCTTTCGCTTTGGTTTATGTAGTATTTCAAAAAAATATGTGTAAATTGTTTTTATATCATCTTAGCGTAGATACCTACGCTGAGTCCCCGTAATGAAGTAATCTATAGATCAGCCTGCGGTATTTTCGGACCGAATCAACCTTGAAACCATCCAGAAAATAGCGTATTCCTTTTTAAATGGAGGGCGCACTTGTGATTCGTCTGATGTTACAGCTGTTAATGAGAGGAGATAATTGCTCATCATTTGATGATCTGTTTGTCTACCCCCTATCTCATAAAAAATATTTACATTCGCAGCCCGGATACCTAGGCATCCTGGTTGATTCAGGATTTGCTAAGTCTGTTAATGAAAATGAAACGATAGGACGTCCAAGACAAGTTACTTTAACTATTTGATTTACTCACTTCAAAAGAAATAGTCAAAATCACTGAACATAAACTACAGACTCAGTATTCGTGTTGACATGACGCACACCAAAATTCCCAAAAGCAATTACAACCACTAAACCCAAAACTGAATTACTGCATAGCGTGAAACTCGACAGTTCAAACAAGTACTAAATGCAACAGATACCGCCATTAAACATAATAGCGGGCACGACAAACACCGAAGAAATTATAAACTCGGTAGACATTGAAAAACAAATGTAATTTGCTTTCGACGAACAAAATTGGCGGGTTCCGATGTTATTATGCTGGTAGGTATGGCCGCCATTACTGGTAATTGAAAACGGAGTGGCCGTTGTCAGTTGACGTCAGGGTGTTGTGTATTGGCATTCTGTTTAGTGAATGTGACATTGATAAAAGCTACTCTGAAAGGTTTTGTATGGATTTTTTGGTTGAAAAGTTGGGACTTGATGCAAATTTATTTGATTCTCATGTAAATAATGTTAAAGTGAAAATAGTATTGAAGTGTAAGTATGTAGAAAACAGAAACAAGACTAAGATTTTGACTCTTCTTAAGTTCTTTAATCAGACCAAACCACTAATGGCCGATTTTTTTGCTACCTTTTAGAATGTCGTACCAGGAACTAAAGGTGCTGGCAGAGTCGAAAGATGAATGGAGAGTACTCCACCGACAAGAGCGTTCGCTCTTAAATTAGAGAGAGCTACCTCTTGGTTAAATTAATTATAGTTAACTGTCTTACCAATAGTCAAAGTGACGTAATTCCATGTAATATAACGATTGGTTAAGCTAACTAAAATTATGAGTTGTACCTGTTGAACCTATTTAGATAAATTGTCATATTTTTTTAAAATAAGTGTGTTATTGCAGTGGAATAAATTTTGTGATGATGTCTAATAGAATAAGCCGTCCTTCCGGTCATGACTTACGGTGCCGAGACGTGGACACTCACGGCTGGACTAGGGTTAGGACACCGGTTCAAAGTCGCTCAAAGGGCTATGGGAAGGGCTATGCTCGGAGTATCTCTGAAGGACCGCATCAGAAATGATGTAATCCGACAGAGAACCAGAGTCACCGACATAGCCAACCGAATTAGCAAACTGAAGTGGCAGTGGGTTGGTCATATTAGCCGCAGAACTGAAAGCCGTTGGAGCCGTAAAGTCCTTGAGTGGAGACCGCGACTAGGTAAGCGTAGTGTAGGACGCCCTGCGACAAGATGGGATGATGACATTCGAAGGCTGGCTGGTGTGGGCTGGATGAGAGTGGCCGAAAATCGGGAGCAGTGGCGTGCATTAGGGGAGACCTATGTCCAGCAGTGGACGAGTGTGGGTTGCTGATGATGCTGATGATGAGAATAAGCCGTACCCATAAAGTAAAAATATCTAAAAAAACTAAGACACCTAACCCTTTAAATTTATAATTTAGTATTTTTTTCATAATTTTTAAAATATTATAAAAGTTACAAATGTATTTTTTTTATTTCCGTCGATAAAATGAGGTGAAATTTCCCTGATTTTGATAAAATGTGCACTTGGTACAACCTGTGCGGATAAAGAATGGGATCAGGAATGGCGGCGCATCTATTCACTTCTCGCTCGCACACTATTTGCGTCTATACTCGCACTCCTGGGTGTGCGAGTATAGACGCAAATTATCCGCACAGGTTGTAAAGAATCACACTGTAACAAAATGTTAGAGTTTCTAAAAAAGCCGGCTGTTCCCGTATTTTTTAGTCTTATGGACGAAGAATGCTAACATCGAACAATTTGATTGACCCGTTGTTCAAAACTCCGAGTAGAAAACGTGTTAAGAAAGATGTATCAGTCAACCGATACACCCTATATTATTGTACATGTATACTACATACATTGTATGTATGTAGTTTCCACACACGATAATAATGCGGCGTGAGAGTTAACAACTGTTAGTGGACAATTTCAATAATGCACGCTGTCCAAGTAATGTCAATACAGTAATGTAGTAGTTAGGGGTAATTTATACCGCTTATTAGCAAGATATACTTACCCGACTTTGACGACCCGTTTAGAACAGTGGTAGTGAACGCTGCCTTGCCCAAGGGTTGCGGGTTCGATCCCCGCACATTTGTGTGCATGAACGTGTCTGTTTTTATTGGTCTGGGTGTTTCTATGTATTATACGTATATATTTACAAAAGAAAAGTATTATATGTATATATTTGTAATTCCACTGTTGATTCTGATATCCGTAACACAGGTGCTTGAGCCACCTATCTCGGAGTCAGATCAATGTATGTGATGTTGTGAAATATTTATTATTATTTATTTATACTAAGATCGACTACCTCGGTGGCGTATTGGTTCGTGGGTCGCACTTTAAAGCATCGGCTGCACTTGGTGTCCCGCGTTTGATCCCCGGGTTGGGCCAAAAATATTTACCTAAGTTTTTCTGTTAAGGTAACGGGTAGGGCACACTAGCGACGCCAATCGATTTTAATTTTTAGCTAATAAACCGGATCTATTTTAAACAATTTCGGGATTACAATCTCTCGACAAACACTTATACTATTTATTAAATAGGCATGCACACATATTGGGTCCGTTTTTGTACGCGAAAAATTGAATCACGCCGGTAAATCAAACTTTGAGTACAAAAGCAGACCCAAAAGTTAAGTATAAATATTTAATAAATAGTATAAGTATTTGTCGAGAGGTTGTAACTCCGAAATCGTTTAAAATAGATTCGGTTTAGTAGCGTCGCTAGTGTGCCCTACCCTTTACCTTAAGAAATTTTTAGTGTCAGCCCCAAGTCTGGAAGTTGGCGGTCTTGTACCCCCAAGCCTTGCAAAGCACGTTAAGCCATTGATCCTGCGCCTGATTCCTCTTCGGTCATGTCACACACACATCGAAATATAAGAGTAAGGGAATAGAGAGTGCTCCTGTATCTGCACAAAGACTAGTGCACTATATTTTTTTAATATTCATATTATTATAACATTTTGTAACGCATTTTCGTATACCATGTCTCAGTTAGACATCATCATCCTCCTGCCCTTTTCCCAGGTTATCTGGGGTCGGCGCAGTATGTTTTCCTTTTCCATACGTCCCTGTCATTCGTCATCGAATCATCCACCTCTTTTTCCATCATGTTATTCTTCACACAATCCATCCATCTCTTTTTCGGCCGTCATCTGTTCCTCCACCCACTTACGTTTAAACTCATTCATTCATGTTTCGGTTAGACATAGTGCCCTTAATTTTGTATGTGACATCTATTTTATAAACCTATGTTTACGAATAAATAATTTGATTCATAGATTGATTGATTGAATATGTCCTACGTCGATGGCTGATCGCCGAGATTGGCCGCCATGACCGAAATGTCGGTTTGGAGGATTTGAATTATTTACTTAAGCATGCTGTACTTCATTTAGTAAAATATGTTTTACTCTACCTAAAAAGTTGCATATTTTGGTCACGTGTTAAGGCACGATAGATACAATTTTTTGCAGCTCAGTATGATGTGCAAAGTGGCAGGAAGACGAGCAGTTGGCCGGAGAAAAAAAATCATGGTTGCGTTAAATCAGAGAATGGACGGAGATCGCCAGTGCTTCCAAGCTTTTCCATCTAGCCACAGATCGAGTGAGATATGCGGAGCTTACTGCCAACCTTCACTAATAAGAAAGGCATCAGAAGAGAAGAAGTTTTACTTCACTTTATTGGGCGAAAAAGCATTAAAACAGCCCAACTTATTTATATATTTCTTTTTTGCTGTCTCAATCTCAATTTTATACATGCGACTGTTGCATAGATATGGAACAGATGCGCCATAATGTTATAGTAGTCGCTGAAAACCAGCGTCGGGGCTGGCTTCTTGGATCAGCACCGACTATTGCTGAGCAGCCGCCTGTTTGGCACATACAGGTTGTCCTACTTTTCATTTATTATTTATGTCTATGCTATGTTTCTAATTAAGTTTCCTTGTTTTTTTTTATCGTGCCAAATAAAGTTATCATTCATTCATTCAACCCAGAATTTTTAAATTTAATTTTCATAGATTTCTTTTAAACTAAATCACTATTTAATATTCATGCATATTGCATTTTAATGCTACGAAAATTCACTAAAAGCCAATGGTGGTGAACTATTCATCAGGGCATTACCTAGCAAATACAGACCGAACGAAAATAAATCAAATGAATAGTTTTAAATAGAATTCACTTTTCAATAATTAGTTCCAATTTCAACACATTGCTAGTTCTAAATAGCATTTCATGGTACGTTGATTTCCATTTTACACTGCATTTTGCTATGAAATTCAATTATCAGAGGTGAGCGACCTAGATTTGTTTGCTATTGTTTGATATTCAAACGAGTAATTTTATTGATTAGGCAAGGACATTCATTTTTGTTAGTTTATTTTGATTTGTAATTGCAATTACATGTTAATTATTATACTGTAAATAATGTATGACGATTGGTAAATTCCGTACAAGCCTATGCAAATAAAGAATCATTTGGGTTTGAAAAACAAACAAAAATATCTTTATTTAATTTAAGTCCATACAGAACATTTATGAATGTCAAAATATTATGTAATCTACCGCTGATTCGGAATGTCCTACCGAGAAGAATCAGCAAGAAACTCAGTAGTTACTATTTTCAAATAATATGGTAATTACAATGTTCATTCTTATACAAATTATGATTACAGTGACAGTTTGATATAGAACGCTTAGGTACAATCAATATCGTCTAGATAAATCGTCAAAGTAAAATTATGAAATTAAATTATACATTAGAGGACAGGCGAAGAGATTAACATGTCCAGGAATCCTTATCATTTAAATAATAATCTACTTTATAGTACCCTTTCTGCATTAGGCAGTTTTTTATATGCAACTTAAACTTATGAACCGGTAAATCAATATTTTTTTGAGGTAACTTATTAAACATTCTAATGTCTACAAATTAATTTCCAATTTTATGAAGTCTAAGATTTGGGACAGCAAGCCTTTGTTTATTTCATGTGTTAAAGCTATGAAAATCTGATTTTTGCGAGTAAAGGTGCAAATTCTTGCGTACAAACATAATACAATCAAAAATAAATGAGATGATAGTTGAATAGGTACTTCTCTGTGTGAGTCACGTGATTAAAGACCGTAGATAGCACGGATGGCCCTCTTCTGCTAAATGAAGATGACTTGTAAGTCAGCACCGGATCTCCACAGTTGTAGACCAGTAGCTGAATTGGAGTAAGTAATCGCACAATCATATGTATTAAGATGGCGTGTGCAAAATAAGGTTGAAAAATCAACACCCCTTTTTAGGGTTCCGTAGCCAAAATGGCAAAAACGGAACCCTTATAGTTTCGTCATGTCCGTCTGTCCGTCTGTCCGTCTGTCCGTCTGTCACAGCCGATTTACTCGGAAACTATAAGTACTACAGTGATGAAATTTGATGGGAATATGTGTTGTATGAACCGCTACAAAAATATGACACTAAATAGTAAAAAAAAGAATTGGGGGTGGGGCCCCCCATACATGTAACTGAGGGATGAAATTTTTTTTTTCGATGTACATACCCGTGTGGGGTATCAATGGAAAGGTCTTTTAAAATGATATAAAGTTTTCTAAAAAACATTTTTCTTAAAGTGAACGGGTTTTGAGATATCAGCTCTCAAAGTCGTAAAAAGTATGTCCCCCCCCCTCTATTTTTATAACTACGGGGTATAAAATTCTAAAAAAAATAGAGGTGATGCATGCTAATTAACTCTTTCAACGATTTTTGGTTTGATCAAAGTATCTCTTATAGTTTTTGAGATAGGTTGATTTAACTGTAATTTTGGACTTTGCTGCTACGGAATCCTTTGTGCGCGAGCCCGACTCGCACTTGGCCGGTTTTATTTTTAATATCTGGATGAATTTTCATTTGTTGTCTTTATTTCAATACAATCACTAAAAATCTGTTGGTGGCGCCAAAGAATGTTATAGATAAGTTTTTTACAGGATTCAGCTTCAAATGCAGCTCATCCAGAAATAATAAGAACCGGCTACGCGGCGGCCAATCTTAACGATCAACCACGAACGCAGGATATAGTATATTGCCCAAGTGTGTGTGCCAAAACAAGTGCACTCTCTATTCCCTTACTCTTATATTCCGATGGGACACCAGGGTGATAAGACCGGAAAGGGATTGGGCGCAGGACCAACGGCTTAACGTGCTTTCCGAGGCACGGGAGTACAAGACCGCCCACTTCCAGACTCCGGGCTGAGACTAAGAATTTCTTTCACCGAGGCAGCCAATAATAGCATTCAATTAAAAATTAGACTTTTCACAACAGTGCCTCGAAAGTGTGCCTCGACTCTGAAGCTCGATGTAAGCGCATTTTCTCGAAGTACAGGGTTCACACCTTATGAGTATCTCCTCAAAATTAGGGGAAAAACTTTGACAGTTGTTCTAAGTTTGAGGTACGTATCTAGAAGCGAAGTATTGAAGGCAGTCGCAAAACAAAATTGTTTTTTATAAACAAAGACGTTGGTAAACTACCGTACGGCTCACCTTATGGTAAGCCACTACCGCAGTTTAGTATAGCACCTTCCTTTTATTGATAAAACTTTACAAATACTTTGAGGTAGATAAAGCCTCATCTTTATCTTAACGTTCAATTCCCGGTTGCGTCCAAAGCTGTCGTTTTGGAACCCGGAGTTCGTTTCGACTTTGGATTCAGGATTTGTGGTATCTAGTAATGAAGCGACTGCCGTCTGACCTTCGCAACCCTTTAGATAGGGGAACTAGACCAACTGAATCATGATACACGTTTCAGAAACTATCCGATACTCGCAGGTTTCCTCACGAGTTTTCCCTCACCGCCTAGCTAATGGTAGAGTTACGCACATATTTGAAAGGTCCAGAGGTGTGTGCTCAGATTCAAACCACGACCCCCCACATGGAAGTCGCGATCTTATCTACTGAGATACTTCGCTCCATTAATTGAAGTGAATAAAGCAAGGTATTGTAATTTGATTATGGTGAGGATTTGGATAGAATTGTATCAATTATTGTGACTTTGGTAGTGGTAAATATTTCTAAGGGTTGGTAACTCTGGTTCCGTGGTGCAGGAAAACAATTATACCCTTCGCTTGGTCGAGGGAAAGTTTGTGGGGGCCGCCGCATCCGTCTCCTTTGTATCAAAAGTGGACAGCCCGAGATATGCGATGAAGAGGAAGCGATAAATCTGAGGGTAGAGCCACTGTCTCGGCAGTGCCTCTGTTTCCCCAGGGGAAACCATCATGGCTGTCATCTTGCTACATGTAGGGAAGAAGGTGGTGTGAGGGATTCTAACGCTAACCAAAACCCTGGTGTATCCATCTCCGTGGAATGGCGATTGGAAACTACACAGCCGGGACTGTACCGCTGATCGCGGTGAAATGCCGCCGACGAGCACTTAAGAATAAGCGCCGCTGGGGGACGGACGGGTTATGTGGGGCTCTCCTTCGGCAGTAGCCTGAGGTATACTTACTAAAACACTAGAGATGCTCTCTTCTACGCCTAAGTGGGGAGGAGAAACGAGAACCGATTAAAGAGCCTCATCTTCATGTCCCTCTCCAATCGGCCCGTTTACAGAGTGGACTCTTCACCCCTACCTGGCGCAATGCAGGCCTTCATCGCTGTACGACCTACCAGGACACCTGGTAACGTATACTCCGCGGGCATGAATGGGCTGACCCAACCGGAGTGTCACCACGGCGGCCTCACGGTCGGCTTTGGAACCCGGGGTACGCTTAGAACATGATTCAGTTTGGGGAGTCTTGTAATTTCAATGAAGTAACTGTCGACCTTCGCAACCTTTTTGACAGGGGAACAGACCAACTGAATCATGATTACACGTTTCAGAAACTATCCAAAACGTCCAGGTTTCCTCACGATATTTTCCCTCACCGCCGAGCTAATGGTAAGAAATACGCACATATATTTGAAAAATCCAGAGGTGCATGCTCGGATTCGAACCACAATCCTCACGTATGAGGCTCGTTTTGATCCACTGAGCTACTATCGCTCAGTTTCCAGGTACTGCTTATGGAATAATAAAGATAAAGATGCAAATGAGCAACTCCACCTGACTCCGTTGTATAAAACAAAACAAATCCACCGCTATTGTCCTTATCTGCTAATTGTCTTCAAAGTTTATGAACTCCTGTATTAAATCACTCGTGAATTGCACCAAGCAACCTGAAACTGGAGACTAGAACGAAAATTCGCTATACACAGTTCTACTCACCTTTCTCTGAAGTCATCTCTTGCAACATGATCAAACTTAAAATTATTCCATACATGGATTCCGGAATCTAATATTAAAGGCACACTTCACTAACCTAACTGCCCATAACCTATTTTTCATTTCGCTCTTTACGTTTTATTATTTACAAATTTCTTTGTATTTTTTTAAATCGCGCGGCTCACGGCAAATAGAAGGCACTTAAACATTCGTCGGCTTACTAGCATTC
Source organism: Marasmia exigua (assembly GCA_019059595.1). Taxonomy (NCBI): domain Eukaryota; kingdom Metazoa; phylum Arthropoda; class Insecta; order Lepidoptera; family Crambidae; genus Marasmia; species Marasmia exigua. Next base: position 18,378,112 of record CM032473.1, read on the forward strand.
TCCGTAGATCAGTGGTTTTTCAGAGAAGTTTTCCCATTTTGACACGTGTGTTTTCTAGTCCCATCAGAATGCTTGTTGAGAAATTTTCTTATGTGAAAATTCACTTATAAAACTTGTTTTTTTTTACGGTTTTATAAATTAAAACTTTTTATTGCAATATTTCTAAACAACCATGGAGACATCCTGAGTTTCCCAAAAAAATTAAACAGTAATCAATCTTCTTGTGACTTACAACGTTGCATAGGGGCTTAAAAACCGATTTACTTTTTTTATTTTTTTTGGCGAATTGGAAGTTTTCATGGATTTAAAGACGAGCATTAGCGGATTAAGTTACATAATTGATTATTAATGATTGAGATCTAGCCGCCGTCTTAGCCGTGTGGTCTCCGGCAGAGAAGAATAGGCCACCCTTACTCTTACCGAGGTGTCGTAAAAGGCGACTAAGGCAAAGCTGCTGGCATGATCATCAGCATCCAGAGAAGGAAAACTCTGCATTTATATAAAAACCCTCGCCAACCCGTCTGCCAAGCGTGGTGAGTATGGCAATTACTCCTCATGGGATTGAGGGAGGCCCGTGCCCCAGCAGTGGGGACTTAAATGGTCTGACGATGATGATGATGATGATGATTGAGATCTTCAAGAAACGAGCCTATACCTTTCCTAAAAGGCCGGAAATGCATCCCAAGTCCCTCTGGTGTGGCTGATGTCCATGGGCGGCGGTGATCACTTGCCATCAGGTATAAAAAAAATCTTGCCATAAAAACAAATTAAAACGTTTTACGTTGTGATGCCCGTGAACTCGGGGTCCTGGGTTCGATTCCCGTGTCGAGCCAAAAGTATGTTTCGAATTTTTCAAACATACCCCGGGTTTGTATTCACTAATCCGCATCTAGCAAGCGTGTTGATTAAGCCTATTCCCATAATAGTAGCGTTGACTTGATTTCTATGATGAAGGCCATTGTCCTGTAGTGGGACAGTGTTAGGCTGATATTTTACATTTCCAACCAAATTGGGCCACTTTCTACACTTAGTAGTACCTATGCCACATTTTCACTCGTCTACTCAAAGGTTCTGAAGAAAGAAATCGCTACAAGCGAATAGACTCCTTTGTTATGTTGTTGTAACTCATACTGTTTTTATTGTTCAATAAAGAATATCTATCTATTTTTATGTCCCGTGGGATCTAACTCGCAGCATCAGGGTTGCATAGAGGCTTTTAGCCATTAGGAAGGTACACCACGGATACCTGGAAATGAAAATATGCGAATGAAGCTCTGATGCAAGCTTCAGTTTTAAAGCCGTTTGTTTGATCAGGTCTAATTTTTAATTGAACGACATAGTTGAGTGGGGTAGGCGATTGTTTTTCGGAGGGAAATTAGTTCCTAACGAGTGGCGTGGAGAATTGCTAACGAGGGCTAGGTACGAGATTGACTTTCTGCAAAATTAGCACTATTCTCATGTTTGAAAATGTCTATCAGGTTATTAGTAGTTTTTGTCTATTCGATTGGATTAACATACGATTTATTATTATGAGAAATTGCTTTTGAACTTTGACTTGTTTAAACCATTAACACAATTTTTTCTTAAACTAAGTGAAACAATTCTCACCGGATGGCGCAATTGGTAGTGACCCTGCCTCTTGCGCCAAAGGTCGTGGGTTCGATCCCCACCCTGGACAAACATTCGTGCGATGAACACTTGTGTTTGTTCAGTGTCTGGGTGTAATACATGTATTTAAGTATATATTTGTGTTCCTCTGTTGTCTGATATCTGTAAGACAAGTGCTTACGCTACTTAGTACGGAATCAGGTCAATGTATGAGATGTTGTGAGAATTATTATGAGAATTATTATCATTTCAGCCAATAGACGTCCACTGCTGAACATAGGCCCCCCAATGTTCTCCACACAGAATCGATGGCCTGGGCTACCCGCATCCAATGGATTCCCGCAACCTTCACCAGATCGTCGGTCCACCTTGTTGGGGGCCTGCCACGGCTGCGACTTCCTGTGGCCTCCACTGGTGGCGTCTGTTCTCCTCGCTATGTGCCCTGCCCATTGCCACTTGAGACATGCTTTCCTTTGGGCTTTATCTGTGACCTTAGTTCTCATGCGGAGCTCATCATTTCTGATATAATCACGCAAAGAGACTCCGAGCATAGCCCTCTTCATTGCTCTCTGGATGACTTTGAGTCTCCTTTATCGGCACATTGTAAGCGGCCACGTTTTGGTAACAGCACAATGGTGTAAACAATTAATCCTTATTTAACTAACATTGTCGCTTTATATCAACTATTGGTTCAACTTGCAGCTTTTCAAACAAATAAAACATTGACATATTATATAGCAGTTACTAAGTGTAATCCTCATTCATACATTTATTTTATGACCAACGTAAAGTTCAGTGTGGACTTTTATTTTGGTAATAAAAACAGCTGTACATATTTTATTCAAAAAAAGGTTCTTGAAGGTTTTTAAGGAAAAAGGCTAAACTACATCGACGTTTAAGAACCAAGAGAATATCTTTTTTGTATTTTTTTTAAAGTGGCACAGTATATTGGCTCTCCTCAGGCTGATGGTAAGCATGAGAAAAGCCCACGTTGCAATTATAATGGACGTGATCTAAATAGATAGATAGATAGATACTCTTTATTGCACAACATACATAATTGTATATAAAAAAATGTTTAATGAAGAAAGGCTATTATAAAATAGTAGATTTTTTTAAATGACTTAGGGACATATTAGTAATTGTACTATATTTTTAAGTTAATGGTGACATTTTGTAAAACATTTTTTTTTAAAGATTAACTGCTGAGTTTCTTGCTGGTGTCTTCTTGGCAGAAAACTACATTCCGAACCAGTGGTAAACATGTTGACATTCATAAGTGTTCTGTGTGGACCTAAATTGAATAAACAATTTTCATTTCATTTCATTTCATACAAAACTTAAAATATTATTTATTTTGTTATTATTTGCATAAGTCCATAATACTACAAACCCTGTTTTACTTACGTGAAAATACTGCAATGATTTTGTTTTAAATACCTTAGTTTTTTTTAATATTTCACAACATTATATACATTAATCTGACTCCGAGAAAGGTAGCTCATGCGATATAAAAATATACGAGTTTTGCCCCCGTACATTAATTATTGCCTGCAACGCCCTGTTGGTCCAGTGGTTTAATTATCAGGCCCTGATTTGTGGGTCCAGGGTTCGATTAACGGGTCGAGCGAAAAGTCTGATTTGAATTTTTCGAACATAACTCGGGTTTGCGATCATCAATCTGCAAATGGCAAGCGTGGTGATTAAGACTAATCCTATCATAGTAGCGATAACTTGATTTCTATGATAGGAGGCCTTTGCTCTGCAGTGGGACAGTTTATAGGATAATACTACATTACTCTTCTTCTTTAGCCATTTTCAACCTATAGGGTGTAGGCCTCCTTCAGTTTATGCCATCTTTGTCGATCTTAGGCAGTTTCTATCCACTTTGTTCCTGCTAGCCTTTTAATGTCGTCACACCAACGCATTTGGGGTCTTCCTCTTGGGCGTTTCTCGCCCCACGGTCTCCATTTTACCACTGCCTTGCACCACGAGCCATGTTTTCGGGCGACATGACCAGCCCACTCCCACTTCAACTTCAAGATCCCTTATGGAGCTGAGACTTGGGTTCTTACTAAGGATATTCTCCACAAACTTCAGGTTACTCAAAAGGTAATTGAAAGGAGGCTGGTAGGAGTAAAACTCAAAGATCGTAGAAGAAATAAGGGGGTCAGAGAGCAGAGCAAAGTAAGCGACGTTGCGAAACGAATCTTGAAGTTAATACCACATTATTATTTGTATATTGCTATGAAAGTTTAAAATCAAATTAACATCCCCAAAACCGTAGATAAAAATGAAGCGTTTTAGATATTCCAAGTAAAATCACATTACAGTATAGGACGTAGAGCTCTCTACCTATAGGGCTGTTGTATTTTAGTTTGTTTGTAAAACAAGTTAGGTAGGTACTCGATTTTGAATTCAAATTCTGGGTAACGTTCATTTAAATTCCGAAAGTTATGTACTAAATCAAATGCCGCTGTTTCGTGGGTTCAGAAATTTGATTTAAAAGACAAGCAAAAGATATTGGACCCAGCTTCCATAAATTAAGGTGTCGTGCGATGTCAGAATATAAAATACGTGCACTAGGCAATTGCAGTTAACTTTGTATTATTTTTGTGGAAAGACTGTGTCTCGTGTCTTTCGATCTGTGTATATTCTTAACAAGAAATGGTACCTAATATGATTTTGTTCAACCCTAAACCATTACTGTTGACCGTGGCAGGGCCACGCTCCGGCATGAATGGGCCGGCTCATCCGGAGTGATACCACGGCCTCACAGAAAACCGGCGTGAAGTAGCAGTGTTCTGTGTTTCGCTACGTGAGAATACCGGAGGCCCAATCTGGGGGAAAGGGGGGTTTTAAGGTTGGGAGCGAACTTGTTTCTCCACTGGTGGTGGCTATCGCTTACCATCAGGTGATCAGTTAGCTCGTCTGCCACCTATCACATAAAAATCACCTACATGAACACGAACACCTACCTACGAACATACACCTATGGATTTTTCAAATCTACATTGTGCATTTTTTTTTATTCTGAGTTCTGGGGAGCGGTCATTGCCCAGTAGTCACTGCAACCATACTTTCATCTATTATGACCTCCGCTGACCTCGTCTCTTAAAACATATTTTTACCATTAGCTCAGTGGTGAAAAACCTTTTGTTTATCCAAGAAATTGTCATTCATTTTATAACAAAAAAGTTCGCGACACCTTTCTGCTTTTATAAATCCTGTTCGTAGCAAATTGCTTCTTCGACCTTTGACATTATTTACGTAACTACTTAAAAAGCTACAGTACTCATAAATCGTAACTCCGCTCGTACAGTCAAATTACAGCCCAAGAAAGGCCATTACCCCAAAAGAAAAGTAATGACTCCAATACATCTGAATTGGACGCATTATCCGCAAACGTGGTGAAAAGGGGTGGACAGCGCTAGTCCCCGCAAAAGGGGCTTAAGCTACGTCACCGGTCGTCGTCCGGTAGAAACACAGTATAAAGGTTTTCAGTGTCAAGTCAAAAATGTTTTGAAATAATAATAAATATAAATAAATATTTCACAACATCACATACATTGATCAAACTCCGAGATAGGTAGCTCAAGCACCTGTGTTACGGATACCAGAATCAACAGTGGTATATATACTTTTCTTGTTGGTGTAATACTTTTCTTTTGTATTTTGTTAATACATACTTATAAATTGTTTTAAACTTTCATGGTCACTAACATTAAAATAGTTATTTACGGGATTTCTACCGTATACCTACCTTGTTTTTGAGTTTTCGATATTTCGGCACTGTTGCAGGCGCCATATTTACAGAGCCCAATGGACGTATCATGGAAGTTTAAGAAAAGTGATTTGGACATTTCTTTTCTTCAACCCTCAAAGGGCTAAAATAGGAGTTGAAACGTCGTATGGGAGATTTAATGCTAGAGTAGTGAAAATGGTATTTGCACTGTTCATACAAAATTAAAATCAGTACTTTCAGCTATATTCAACCCCCTAAAAAGGGTGAACGGGGGCTGAAACGCCGTATGGAAGTTTGGTTATTTGTAAAGCCAGAGTCATGAACATCTTTATTTGCTTTTTATATAAATTGAAATATTTTAAGCGGAACACTTGCGCGATGTAATCGATGCCCAGCGCCATCTATGGTTGTGATTGGAAACTAATGTCCAGAAACGAAGTTAGGGCGGGCCACTAGTAGTACTGTAGTGGTATTTCTAGGTAGATAGACGTGCAGCGTCTGGGCGGACGGCCCAGACCATAAGGCGAAAGTGTGAAAATACTTGCCATAACTCTTTCCAATTTACCTCAGCATTGACATCTGTGAGTAAAATATGACTTACTTCTCATTCTCTTGACTGTGGTCAATGTCTCTCATGAAGGTCTACTTATTTCTGTCTACAGTTTTTAGTTGAAAAGTCTTGTTTATTTTATTACTTTTCTGCGTCAAGTTGGAGACAGTTCAATGTCAAGATGGTAATTTAATTTGAGTGCAGATGGAGTCTCTTAAACGATTCGGTCTGCTAGTATTGTCTTAGTACTATAAAGTCCATAGTTATATTATTATATCTTTATTGGTAAATTTATTCAAGGGATAAGTTACCAGTTATTTGATAATGCATGAATGTATAATCTACAATAAACACATACAGATCAAAACTACTGATCAATTTTACTATAGCAGTAAAGAGATATATTAACTTGACATTAAGGTGACGGGTAGGGCACACTAGCGATGCCAATCGATTTTAATTTATAACTGCTAAACCAGATCTATTTTAAACAATTTCGGGGTTACAATCTCTCGGCAAACACTTATACTATTTATTAAATAACCATGCACAAACTTTTGTAAATGTCCGTTTTTAGATAGATAGATAGATAGATATTCTTTATTGCACAAAAATAAAATACAAGCATGATACAACAGCAACAGACAGTACAATAAGGCGGTCTTATCGCTTGTAGCGATTTCTTCCAGACAACCTTTGGGTAGAGGAAAGAAATATCGTATTCGTAATAAGAGTACGTTTTTGTACGCGAAAAATCGATTCAGGCCAAAAGTGGCCGCTTTTCTCGGTAATTCAATTTTCGAGTACAAAAGCAGACCCAAAAGTTAAGTATAAGTATTTAATAAATAGTATAAGTGTTTGCCGAGAGATTGTAATCCCGAGATTGTTTAAAATAGATCCGGTTTAGTAGCTAAAAATTAAATCGATTGGCGTCGCTAGTGAGCCCTACCCGTCATCTAAACAGAGACCATCTTCTTTTGTTCTTACGAGCTGTCAAGCTCTATGGTAACAACAAAAACTAAAGAACCAACTTAATGTTTTCTAAATGTAATATGTACACTGAAAGACAACGAACTGAAGTACACTTAAAACGGGGCCAACATATAAATATTATTTTTCTAAATTAATATGTCTGTCGTAGTACGTCGTAGTAACGTACGTAGTAACTCTAAGTTTGTCATTGAAAACGACTTTTATTTAAAATCTTTCGAAGCTGAAAATGGTCATGGGCAAAAAAATCAACATAGACGAAAAAGTTTTAATTTCAATATTTTAATAAAGCCCTAACAGCTAGACTAAAAACATTGGCCAATCCGAAAAGCTTAGCTTTTTAAAATTAACTATTTGCATTTTAATTTAAAGTTTTGAAACATCAGACTTGTCCCAGCTTATTATTACATTCACACTTTCATAATTGAAATAGCTAAGCTACTAAGCTTAAGGCCAAAGTAGAGCCAATTAGCGCCAAACTACGTAAAAAAGTTCTAAATTTGCTAAAAAATCAAATAATAGCATACCTATACTCAAAAGTAGCGTGAGAGAACTGACTGGGCCAGGAGCCCAATTCTCGTGCTCGTGACATTTATTATCATACGACATATATCACTAAAACATAGTTTTTTTGTATGGTTTTCAGGTGATATCCGCCATGTTTTCAAAATATCATGAGCACGAGATTGGACTCCAGTACGGCCGAAGTGATATCACGTCCTCAAATAATAAACCTGCGGGAAGCACACACACACACAACACAGCACAGACGGCTGTGTTTCGCTGAGTGAGTGTATCGGAGGCCCAGCCCGAGGTAAAGGAGGTTTAAAGTTTGGCGCGCACTTGTTAGTCCTCTGGTACCTATTACGGGCGTCTATGGGCTACGGCAATCGCTTTCCATCAGGTGATCTGTCCGCCTGCCACCTGTCACATAGGTTTGGATTTAAACGTATCACATTAGAAACAATGTTTTTTTTACCATTATATCACGGGAATATTTAGTTACAATTCTTCGTGTAGTTTTAATCAATTTTAAGATCCTTTTGTAGTTCAATCAGTAATCATGATTTTTTTGGATCCGATAGAGAAGTAAAATTAATTGCGAAATTGGTGGCGCTAGTCTTCTCTACTCTGCCCTTAAATCAAAAATAAACGTGGGACTTTCAACACGTCGAAACGTTTAATTAAGCAAGGAGACTTAATTAGTTTTCGACCAACTCCAGACAAGTTGGAAATAAAAGAAAACTTAGCTAGTGGTAGGTACTAAAGTGATTAATCTTGTGAAGTATTTTTTTTGTTAAAAAGAGTAATTTCGTTCAGCTAAATAAAGTCACGAGGTTGATGAAGTGGGTGTAATGAAGTGGATTCATGGATATAGTACATAACTACATCGTTCATACAAAAAAGAAATTTCACACTATGCAATAGAGTAAATAAAATCATAAAACAATATGTTCCAATGCATTTTTTTTACACTACAATCTGAATAAATTTCGCGGCAATCCCTGACTGGATCGGTCATAGATTCAAACAACGACTTTTTACTTTTTTTTCTGATAAAGTAAAGATCTGATGTCGAGTCAGTTCATTTACATTCAATTTTTACGCACCAAAATATAATAAGTCATTAAAAAAACATAAAAATAAGAAACGCGCGAACAATTCGAGTCAGCGTTTCGCGCGTCCGCTGAGAGGACACGTCACATTTGAGTGGTTATCCTACAAATATTATAAACGCAAAAATTTGTGAGGATGTGTCAAAGTATGTTTGTTACTCTTTCACGTAAAATAAAACTACTTTAATGGATGTTGATTAAACTTCACAATAATAATAATAGAACATTTCAGAATAACATATAATTAAGTTACAATGATAAACATAAATAACGATAAATTTATCACCATGCGGGTGAAATTACACGGCGCAGCTAGTTACGAATAAAACGAGATTTTGTTTACAATTTTCAATCAACAAAATTAAGCTAAAGACGATAAAGTCAGCAAGTAAGTATCAGCCTATATACTGTACCACTACAGGGCAAAGGCCTCCATCATAGAAATCAACTCCATCATAGAAAGTCATTGCTACTGTGGTGGGGTTAGGCCTGAACACCACGGTTACTTAATGCGGATTGGTGACCACAAACCTGAGCTACGTTCGAAAAATTCGAATAATACTTTTTGGTCGACCCAGGAATCAGGACCCCTAGGTCACGGCCCGGTACTTAAACCAGTAGACTAACAGGGAGTTATAGTGAAGTGGCGTACAATTAATAGAGACAGAAGATCGATTCTAGCTGATATTTATATAGAAGAGTTCGTTCACCTAGGCGCTAGGCTGTGTATTACCACATCGTGTCTCTCCCTAAGAAACTAAGATGAAGAAGATTTAGCAAAAGTAGTAGAACAAATAGTTTTTTATTTATTTTAGATCATCGCGTAGCATTATAGCTATATATAATGAAGACGCTTGTCCGCCGAAACTTCAAGCAAAATAAGTGAGTACGTAATGTTGTATCTCATAATAAATTTCATGTTAATCCTTGTCTTAATTACTTATGGTGGAACAAAGGTCGTCGACCTTACTAATAAACCTACATTTATTTAAACAAACACATCTATTCAATAATATAAACTAAGCTATTAAATTAGCTAAGTGTGTTAACCGCTATCTAAATTATTCTATGATATTATGCATGTATGATAATTAAATTAAATCCCTGAGTGTCACGCTATCAGCTGAACGGATTGTAATTAATAAAGTTCCACGGTAAATCACGCAAGTGTAAACTGAGGCTCGTGAAAGGACGATTTATATACGTTATATAATTTATGTATTAGGCCTAAAATAGTTCTCAAGTAATTGAAAGCGCAACTTAAGGTTAGCCGAAAGTCGAGTTTTTGATTTAGGGACATTCATTTAAAACTCAGGCTAACGTGAATGGAACTAAAAAGTTCTTTAAAAGAAAAAACAAAAAATATATATGTTAGTACTTTAAACAAAAAAAATAATTACTGGTTATCTTCTTATCAGTTAGGGGCAATTTTTTTTTCATGGAATTTTCATTTCTTAGGGATCTTTTGTACCTTCCTATCTTTTGCGCTCCTATTTACGAAAGATTCGTTTCATCAGCGTAGAAGACACATTCTGCCTCTGGCTAGTGAGTCGCATTCACATAAAAGATGTTCTATGGTTTCCGTCTCCTCCTTGCATGCTCTGCAGTCGTTGTTCGATGTTATGTTCATCTTCATCAGCATTTTGTTCGTTGCATAATGCCCTGTTAACGCTCTTATGAGCGTCCTTGTCTGTTGTATATTGCCTCCGAGATGATGTTTTTTTTACTTATTTTTTTTTTATTGTATATCTTTTTTATAATAATTCTCACATCATCTCACACGTTGACCTGATTCCGTACTAAGTAGCTTAAGCACTTGTGTTACAGATATCAGACAACAGAGGAACACACATATATACTTAAATACATATATTACACCCAGACACTGAACAAACACAAGTGTACATCGCACGAATGTTTGTCCAGGGTGGGGATTGAACCCACGACCTTTGGCGTAAGAGGCAGGGTCACTACCAATTGCGCCATCCGGTCAGCTTTGTTTTACAAAGCTCTTTTACTTGGAAGCTAGTAGCTAGTTAGTTTAATAGATAAGTTAATAACGAAACGAACAAATAATCTAATCCATACAAAATGGAAGGCTTATATTCGGCAATAATGGTTGGAACAACTGATTTTTAGCTGATAACACGAAAATTATTTAATTATATTCAAGGTCACCTTAAGAAAAATACCACTTAATGGCACAGCCCGACGAGCTTATAAAAATAATCATGTCGGCAACACGTTCCCAATATTTAACGTTTTCAATATTTATCTATTTATTAATCATATATATTATATATATTGTATGTATTAGTATATTCATATTTTATTAATGTATTTGCATTTAAACTTTCTGTGTAAGTATATAAATATTTAAGATTGCACCGCCCTACACCTTCATCAAGTGTCCTTTATCCAAAGGTTGCCTGGAAGAGATCGCTCATAGTGATAAGGCCGCCTTCGTTGTACACATCCTGTAATATCTAGTTTAAGGTTTTTATACTTTATATTGAGTGCAATAAAATTATATTCATTCATTCATTCCCCGGCGACATATAAAATGTCAACATTTACTAATTTCAAACTACCTACGAAATCGCGATATGACGGCGGCGTCAAAGATTTTGGTGAATGCAGGAGACAGTGTAAAAGACAAAAACTTGTTAACAACTGTCGGCGGGCCAGTGTCATATATTGGTGAAAGTAATAAAACGAGTACAAACCATCTCCTTTGTCTTACTCTAATGCGAGCGAGTAAAACCCGGTATCCCTCTTGGGCTCCTAGTAAAGGTACTATGAAGACATTTTCAATTACCTATCAATTATAGGTAGGTACCTACATAGTTCTTTACGGACACTGGCTAGTTGTGATTTGAACACAGTATAAAATAAAAATTATAATGATCTTTAAAAATCATTCTCACAACATCTCATACGTTGACTTGATTCCGTACTAAGTAGCTTAAGCACTTGTGTTACAGATGTCAGACAACAGAGGAACACAAATATATACTTAAATACATATATTACACCTAGACACCGAACAAACACAAGTGTTCATCGCACAAATGTTTGTCCAGGGTGGGGATCGAACCCATGGCCTTTGGCGTAAGAGGCAGGGTCACTACCAATTGCGCCATCCGGTCAGTCCGAAATCCGAAAAATAGTAACAACTGAGTTCCTTCGTTGATTCGAAATTCACATTTCAAATCAGCGGTACATTAGATTATTTGACATTCATAAGCGGGACCATTTCATAAATGGACTTAACCGGGACAAATTACATTTCACTTTATATCAAGAGCTCTTGTTCTTGTCTTGTCTGTGTTATAAGTGATACCTACATACAGGTAACGGTGAAAACTCTCCCAATGCCTTTTTCAATCAACAAAGACATTCCGTACTGAAATCGATTACCTTTGTAATGACCAAAATAGCTTGAGCTAAACCATTTATTTCACTTTATCTTTTGCTAGTTCTCGCCGTAAAGAGCTACTAAAAACTAGAGAAGTATTTCTTCCCACTATTGCCAAAGAAGCGCCGCTAACTAGTGAAGTAAAAGTCTTGAATGCGAGACTCAAATGATTTTAATATGAGATAAGTGTGTGAAATTTCTCGAGTCATATGTAATTTTAGTTCTTTTTAGTAATATGTATGCTAGGAGACTTCAAAGAATGAATAATAAATCTTTGTAAGTTTTTCCATCTCTAAGTTCATTCTTTTTTTTATTGACTCTATGTCAGGATCATACAGCTAACCTGTAAACCGGAAAAAGTAAATCCAGTCTAAGTTGAATCTTCTGTAGAACTGTTTGACTTAAATACAAAGGGATTACTTAAGCAATGAAGTCTCAATCTTAAATCAAAATTAAGCTTAATTGCATAACTCAGTTAAGAGTTTTTGTAATCATTTAAAAGAATCATTCATGACGTGTGCAAAATAAGCTTGAAATATCACTTTGTTATTTTATTTTAAATGTCTTGATTAATTTTTCATTTATTCTCTTATTTTCATTACAATCAACAAAATAATATAAAATTGGTGAACTGGTCTCAACTCCTTAGAAAATACAAAATTTCTACTTCTTCTTTTTAGCCGCTTTCCACTTCAAGATAAGTCACATCATTTGCGATCATATACTCGTATTATTTTACTGCTTCTATCCATTTTACGCCAGCAGTAATATCAATGTCAAGATACCCACGGTTTCTCGTCGTTGGTAGTTTGACAAAGGCATAAGTAGGGTCGATATTTATTTGTTTTTTGGATAGTAGCTAGCACAACCAAAAGTAATATTACAAGAAATTACGTCACTATGACGCCGTCACTTTGACAACCAATAGGTTAGCAGTTAACTATAGTTAATTTAACCAAAAGGTGACTACGGATCGACACAGCAGGTAGGGCTAAATCAAACCGCGTGGGCTGATGCAATTCAAAAGTTTTAAATTAGTGTCTAGAGGTTTATAATGTATAAATTTGGTTGTTTATTTGTGCAGTGAAGTGCCGCAAAATGATCCTTATAATAAGAATCGTTGGATTGTATCGTTTTAACACTGCTATTGTGTGTCGAGTGAGTTGTCTCCTGACAACTTGCTTGGACCTTTTAGAGTCTTAAAACCCGTGATTGCTTTTAGAGTGATATCCGTTGAATCCGTAGGTCAATAAAACGTAAAACACCCGCGTTTTATTGAATGACTGTGTCTTTGACTGATTTCGACTGTTGACTACCTAAGTTATTCGCACTAAGTTACTTGACATTGGCGAATATCTATCTCCCGGTAGAGCCATATTAAAAAAAAACTACGGATCAAACAGTCAGCCCTAACTGGGATAAAAGCTGTCTTTTTTGAAGCCGTTTATATCTGTCAACCTTTGTGTTCAAGTCCAATTATTATAAGACTTCAAGACTCGAGTTTCCTATACCATTGCTTTTACCAGCCCTCTACCTCTCGCCTCTTTATTACAACTAATGTAAGTACGCTTAAAAAGTTTCCTTCAGTTCCGAGTTATCTCTTCGCAGGTCATTGATCAAATTAGACAGAGACAAGAAAGTTTCCAGCGAAACTTCTCATCAGTTTGCCGTTACAAATGCGAATACAAAGACAAGTTTGACAAAAACTATTCTGTTGAAATACACGTGATAAATCGGGTACGTCGATGGCAGAAATTTTGCTGGATGCACTAAAGTTATCTAATTTTTATGCTATACAAGTGAAATTGAATTCCACTTTGTATCAATAGATGGCGCTAGGCGTCCATTATATCGCGCAGCGTTTCGTGTTTTCGGATTACCTATAAGCGTTGACGCTGTCTGTAGGATTACAGGATTTGCCTCTTTATAACTAGTAGAAATAATAAAAGATAGTATAGACACCGTACTATACCATCATATACTGGTATATAATTAATTGATTATATTCGTATATAGTGTAACAACTAACTGATATCAGAATACTTTATTTGCATAATTCCAGGTACAGTCAACTCCAAAAATATGTATACTCTTTAGGACGTTGTCACAATATATAATATAAGAAAGTAGACTTCTACTTTCTTATAGGTAAGTATTGTGACAAGGTCCTAAAGTGTATACATATTTTTGGAGTTGACTGTACATAATGTGATGTTACAACGTTATTTGGTATCACTGAAGTTTGCTTAAGCTAAAAAGCGTGTAAATATTTAGTAATATGTCATCATAGTTAAGAAATTTGAAATAACAATTCAATGACACTTAAAACTTCAAAATTATGTATAAAAAAGTCTGAACCTGTAACCTTGTCCATAAAATAGTCTAACGTGAAAACGCTTTTGTGACTTAAAAAAAAAGAAGAGGTTCTCAATCCGTCGAGATGATGTTATAATAGCAATTTAACTTGCCTTATTATAATGCCACATTATATTTTACCTTAGCCTGATAGTGAAAAAAAAGGAGAGTCCACTTATTACAAGTAAACCGAACGTGATAACTTGGCATCTTATTTGTAAGTACAGCTATATTGGCCTGCGAGATGCTTCTTCGCACTGCATTTAAAGAAAATCCACGTGATAGTGCGGAGGAAAACATACAAACACACGTATTCATTTTCTTTCTATCTTTTGAGAAACAAAATATTTAAGAGGCTTTTATGATCCAATGACGCCGCCAACAAATTTTAATCGATTGTAATGAAATTAAGACAGGCTAATTAACAATTGCTCAAGAAAATTAGTCCGTCTGCACGTCTGAAAAATTTGTGATTTACAAGCTTATTTTGCACACGCATTTGCAAAATAAGCATTAATATCTTGAGCAATTTCTCATTTACTGTCTAAATTTCATAACAAGCAATGAATATATTCATTGATTTGAATTTGAATTGAATGTATACATTCGGGGCGCCATTGGACCATAAGAAGGTATTTTAGTCTTTCATCAGCAACCCACACTCGTCCACTGCTGGACATATGTCTCCCCTAATGCACGCCACTGCTCCCGATTTTTAGCCAGTTTCATCCAACCCACACCAGCCAGCCTTCGAATGTCATCATCCCATCTTGTCCCAGGGCGTCCAACACTACGCTTACCGAGTCGCGGTCTCCACTCAAGGACTATACGGCTCCAACGGCTGTCAGTTCACGGCTAATATGACCAGCCCACTGCCACTTCAGTTTGCTAATTCGGTGGGCTATGTCGGTGACTCTGGTTCTCTGTCGGGTTACATCATTTCTGATGCGGTCCTTCAGAGATACTCCGAGCATAGCCCTTTCCATAGCTCTTTGAGCGACTTTGAACCGGTGGACTTGTCTAGCCGTGAGTGTCCACGTCTCGGCACCGTAAGTCATGACCGGAAGATCGCACTGGTTGAAGACTTTCGAGTTAAGACTTTGAGGGATGGGTGACGAGAAGACTTTAAGTCTTTCATTACTCGCCATCTAATAGGTCACTGTCATATTTTAAAATCAAGGGTAATCACATTTTAAACGTGCTTTAACCACTGACTAGTATTGTTAAAGCACTGTTAAGGTGTGATTATTGTCGCGTCGTTGGAAAAGATGGTAATTAGTGGAGATCATACACTTTTAAAACAAATAACCTTCTGTTTTAGTGAGCAGTGTTAATACATGGTTCACGTTTTAAACGTGATTTAACCATTGGCTAGTATTGTTAAAGCACGGTTAAGGTGCCATTATCGTCGCGTCGTTTAAAAAGTTGGTAATTAGTGGAGTTCACCGACTTTTAAAACCATCCATTCCATACGCGATTCCCTCGGGGGTTGAGCCTGAATACCTGTATCACGGGTTTCTCTTCGAAACCTATCATAGGCTTCAGTCTCTCACACACAGGGTTGATGCCAAACTTGAAAATACAATAAATAAATAAATATTTTCACAACATCACATACATTGATCTGACTCCGAGATAGGTAGCTCAAGCACCTGTGTTACGGATAACAGAACTAACAGTGGAATAACAAGTATATACATTTAATTATTTTCCTTTGTAAATTACATACTTATAATACATAGAAAAAAATCACATGAAAACAGTTAATGCAATGTAATTTAAATCCAAAAATGTAACCCTTTTGTGAGGAGAATAAACGTATCATTCATTCATTCATTTTTAGTGAGCAGTGTTAATACATGGTCCGGTCTGATATGCACTAAAGATGTCAGCTTGTAAGCCTAGTCCAATGGACGCTTAGGGCTAGATAGAATCTGACAGTAAGATTGTACCTTGTCTTACATGCAGTTCTGCTTAATCTGTATGCGGGAATAGTGAACATCCGACAGGGGAATGCAATGTGTGTGTTTGAAAGGACGTTTATATTTTTCAATCAACATAATAATTTTGGTTATACAGTATTACGTGAAAGATTCAAGTGAATATTATTGTACCTGGATTATATTTTTAGTAGGTGTAGTTCTTGAAATTTGTATACGATGAGAGAAAAACAAGCAATCTCATACACACATACTCAATGCGGTAATCGGTAGACCAAAACCAGAAAAAAAAACATGTGCGATTTAATTAACACCCAACGCCATCTAGCGGATCAGTTTGGAACAAATTACAAGGAGTACTTAGTTTTCGAAAAATTGTCTGAGAAAATAACCTTATCAGAGGGCTTACAAAAATCCATCCAAACGAACAACGAAGCATATCCTGACACATTAAGATAAAAGAACACACGGTGCTTGTGAAAGAGACAGAGAAAAATTTACGATCGTCAATTCCGTTTCTTAAGCCGCCGAGCTATTGGCTTTTTTTTATGAGATAGAGGCAGACGAGCAGACGGATCACCTGAAGATAAGCGATCACCGCCGTCCATGGACACCTACAACACCAGAGGAAACACAAGTGCGCTGCCAACCTTTTAAAAAATAATACGCTCTTTTCTTGAAGGTGTTGATAAAACCAGATTTGCACAAAATTGAATGCACCTCTGGATAAATCGAATGTACTTGTGTCTACGTGTAAAGATACGTCTTACAAAGTTGCTGCATGAGACATCCATAAAACAGCATCACTTTTGTCTAGAAGAGGCCAGAACTGCATTCAAATTCCCGTGACATTTGACATAAAATATTAAAATATGCGATCGATGCAGCTGCACAGATTTGCAAGACATAGCAAATCCCTTACGAATACAAGGTAACTGCCACATCTAGACGCTTTACATCCATCAGATGGGACACAAAGCGTTCTACTCCAGTGTTCCGTGCCAACAAATGAAATTTTCGATCGAGACGAATGACTATGCATTACTCTTTTTGTATGCTCCGACAACAATGCCCCTTTTGAACAGCGTTCGTTGTAAAGCGCGAATTTCGATAGAACTTGCATATTGGCGTATTTTCTTGTAAGTGTAGATGGAGGTGTTACAAAGTGGAGAATAAAGGCGTATTTATCATTCGTTGTTAGTTGGTAAGCGTCTTGAAATATTGTCTACTGTAATTCGTTGCGCTTTGAGATGAATTGTCGGCAGAGGTTTATCCATTGACAATTTTTTTTGGGATAGGTAGCAGGCGAACAGACAGATCACGGCGGTAAGCAATTGCTGACACCAATGTATACCTGCAACACCAGTGGAGTCACAAATGTGCTGCCAACCTTTGAGAGGGGGAAAGCCTAGGGCACCCACACTCATGCAGCGAAACGCAGCAGAGTCGCAGGTTTACGCCGCTTTTCTGTGAGGCCGTAATATCACTTCGGTTGAGCCGGTCCATTCATGCCGAAGCGTGGCTCTCCCACACAAAATCTGACATAAAGGGAACTAATGTAACGTTTTAACATCTTACTCATGTCATCTTAATAATATCTCACCGTGTCATTTCCAATCGCGTCCAAAAGCATCGCCTTAGAGCCTTGATCTAATCTTGAAACGAAACCTCATGATAGCCAAACATTGTATCTACGCATGCACGCAGGTACAACAAGGGGAAAACATCGTGAGGATAATGATTCTTAACGTGTAACCATGATCCAATCGGTCTGGGTCAACTGTCTAACTGCCGCACTCAGCGACGTCCATTACGCTAAATGTTCACTTAATTAACTATGGAGAGTCTTTATGCGTATTGAAATAAGTGTCAATATCTTGGAGTACGCTTGAACCTTGAACTAGGATTTGGGAAGTCACCATTGTCACCACCGCCCATAAAGATCTGTGAGATCAGAGGAGCCGCATTTCCGGTAAGAGATTTTGTGTTTTTTGCAATAAAAAGTGTATATACTTTCTCTTCTATATCTTACTTTTATTAGATTCAAACGCAAAGACTCTCGGCAGACGGTAAAGCATTTTATTCCTTAATAATGAATGATATATTATTTATGTTAAGTTCTTGAAATCGGTCAGTATGTTTCCCTTTGCCGCCTTTGTGATTTTAAAAAGTAAAGTAAAGTATCAGCCTATAAACTGTCCCACTGCAAGGCAAAGGCCTCCATCATAGAAATCAAGTTATCGCTATTATGATGGGATCAGGCTTAATCACCACGCTTGCCAAATGCGGATTGGTGATCACAAACCCGAGCTATGTTCGAATAATTCGAAACATACTTTTCGCTAGACCCGGGAATTGAACCCAGGACCCCGAGATCACGACCCGGTACTTAACCCACTAGACGATCAGGGCCTTTGTGATTATCATCATCATCATCATCATCAGCCCATTTAAGTCCCCACTGCTGGGGCACGGGCCTCCCTCAATCACATGAGAGGTAATTTCCATACTCACCACGCTTGGCAGACGGGTTGGCGAGGGTTTTGAAATGCAGAGTTTTCCTTCTCTGGGTGCTGATGATCATGCCAGCAGCTTTACCTTAGTCGCCTTTTACGACACCTCGGTAAGAGTGAGGGTGGCCTATTCTACTCTGCCGGGGACGACACGGCTGAGTATACTTGTGATTATACTAGGTAATAAAACCAGCTAACAATTTTTAATTTCGTACTTTATCATGATTCAAGTCGATGTAATAGTTCTACGGATACAATTACCAATAATGTAACCCATAGTTATTTCACAGTCCTTCCCAGAAACTTCCATTCGACAAGCACTAGTATCGGCCAAGTATTTAATTAACACTCTTTGTTAACTACGGGCAGTTATTTAGGCTATTTAGCCCTGTATCCACAGTGTAAGGTTTACTAGTAGCTCAATCAAACAATGGTCGATGTTCAAGCATAGCATAATAATGAGTAGGTACTGCATATATTATGAATAGCCACGTAATTTTATGCTTGGTTACCTCACAGTGCCCATTACAATGTTTGCAAGTCTCACTCACATTAGTTTCATAATTATTTTTAGCGAGTTTGCAAGATATGGCTGAAGAATAGATCGGGGCAAGAAGCGGTTAAGTTTTTTTTCTACTTTGTCTAGTTAGGGGTTCTTATCCTGAAGGATATGTCAGCCCCATTGTATCTTCTTACAATATTATCTAAAATAGTAATGATTATTACATACCTACTCTATAATTTGTTATTTAATGGTTATGTTTATTGTGGCTGTAGATTCTCTTCGGAAACTTTTATCAGTACAAACGCCAGCCGTCGCTGTGCCTGCATTCCTCCTCATTTTATCGTGTGATTCCCATTTGCGTCCGAAGCTGTCGCTTCATAGCCCGGGGTACGCTTCGACCATGATTCAGCATTCAGGAAGTCTAGTTATTACAAAGAAGCGACTGCCATCTGACCTTCATAACCCTTACGGCCGCTTTCAGAGACGTCAAATTAACTTTGATTGGTCATCATCATCATCATCATCAGCCCACATCCACCCACTGCTGAGTAAAGGCCTCTTCTTTATCCCGCCATTCCCTTTCGGTCCCTTGCCAGCCTTATCCAATGTTTCCCTACTGCCGTCACAATATCGTCGGACCATCGAGCAGGTGGTCTACCCACAGGATGTCGTCCCATCGGGTGACTCCTCTATATATACGACGACAGCATATTGATCTTATTATGCTCCATAAAATAATTGATCAGACCGATTGGATCATGGTTACACGTTCAAAATCATTATCTCAAATATTATAGATATAACCAATTTTGAAAAACTATCGGAGACACGGTGCAGGTTTCCTCACGATGTTTTCCCCTTGCTGTACCTGCGTGCATGCGTAGATACAATGTTTGGCTATCATGAGGTTTCGTTTCAAGATTAGATCAGGAGGAGGGGTGTAGTCCTCAAATAATTTTGCTACTACTGGAAATCTTTACACTGTGTCTGTATCTAGGGCGCAGCTACATGCAATATTGATTTCTTAACAACATACTAACAGTTTGTTCAATCTCTGCCGATCATAGAGTGAACGCTAATGGGAAATACAATGATGCGATGTAAGTGCTCCACTTTTTGAGCATGGCATCTAATTTGCTTAGCGGAGCCGACCGTAGACAAAGAAATCTAGACTGTAGACAATAGTTTAAAAAAAGTTGACTGTTAAAACAATTTTCGTAAAAATAAACTTCCTAAATTTTTTTTTAGTCAATACATAACGCTTGACCACTATCGCACCTGGCATCGCATCGCTGATGGAAAGCGACGATGAGGTCTAGGATGATATGCGTTTGAATAAAAGGTGCCTGTTCACTCTTGCCTTAAAGATGTCCAGATTATAGTGGTCAGGAAAAACAGACCACGGCAGGGAGTTCCATTCCTTAGCCGTCCGCATTTAAATTAAGAGTTTCTAGTTAAGTTTAATATGTTTAGTGTCATCATCATCATCATCAGCCCATTTAAGTCCCCACTGCTGGGGCACGGGCCTCCCTCAATCACATGAGGGGTAATTGCCATACTCACCACGCTTGGCAGACGGGTGGGCGAGGGTTTTGATATAAGTGCAGAGTTTTCCTTCTCTGGGTGCTGATGATCAGGCTAGCAGCTTTACCTTAGTCGCCTTTTACGACACCTCGGTAAGAGTGAGGGTGGCCTATTCTACTCTGCCGGGGACCACACGGCAATGTTTAGTGTAATAGTTGTCTATTCTAACAACATAAATAACCTCAGCTAACAAGTTTATGAGTGTGTAAGCATATTTTGTCACACATAACGACTAATAAACACAACATACACCGAGTGACTTTGATAAAATTTGAGAAAAACACTGTTGAAGATTGAAATGTTTTACTTGTCAACAAGATGAAAGGTAAGAAGAAAATGACAATAGAAAAGTAAAAGTCTAGATACAAAATAGTAAATGGAATATCAATTAAACTAATAGAAATATAGCCAGTACCTATTTAACATAGAGGCTACATTACAACACCAGCCCTTAATTGAGATTCCATAGTTGACTAAATAACCTAACTATGTCAAGTGCACAACCCTAAACCGACAGTACATTTGGAATGCGCAACCCTACCTAACGGCTTTGTCAGCATATCGGCACACATGTCACTAGTTGGTACATATTCAATTAAAATAGTGCCTTCAGCGACTTTTTCCCTTATGAAGTGAAAACGGGTATCGATATGCTTAGTCCTGTTGTGATGAATAGGATTAAGTACAATCTTATGTGCACTCTGACTGTCATTGTGCACGGTAACCGGAGTCAGAGAGGTGCCACTTACCTCCTGAATCAACCTCTGTAAGAAGGTGGCTTCCTTAGCCGCTGAAGTTAGGGCCATATACTCTGCTTCCGTTGATGACAATGCAACGGTGGGCTGTTTTTTCGATTCCCAGCTAATTGCTCCACCGGATAAGCTGAAATAGAAACCCGTATAGGACTTTCTGTCAGTGGGATCATTTGCCCAATCACTGTCTGCATACCCAGTCAGACTGAAATCTGGAACCCTCTTGTAAGTTATGCAGTAATCTACTGTTCCTTTCAGGTACTGCAACACCCTTTTTGCAGCCAACCAGTGCTGTTTATCAAACTTTGCAAGAAATTGGCTAAGATAGCTAGTTGCATAGGCAATGTCAGGGCGAGTATTCACAGATATAAACATTAAACTACCAATGAGTGATTGATATGGATACGGATGCAACTCACCGCTCTTATTTGGTTCCAACTTCACCTTTTGTAAGGGAGTAGGGGCAGATTTACAGTCTGCCATATTAAACTTCTTAAGAACATTTAAAATGAACGTTTTTTGATTAATTTTTACACAGTTCTTTGTTTGGGAAACATTTAAACCAAGATAATAGTTTAAAAGTCCCAAATCCTTAATACCAAAATATTTTTGCAAATCACATTTGACAGCGTCTGCCAATTTGTCATCTTTATGACAAACAATTATGTCGTCAACATAAACTGCCAGTATGACAAGTTCCTTTCCAAATAGTTTGGTATAAATACATGGTTCTGAAGGAGCCCGTTTAAAACCTAACGCAGAAAGAGTTTCATTTAGCTTTGTGTTCCAAGCACGAGGCGCTTGTTTCAGCCCGTACAAAGCTTTCTTGAGTAGGCAAACTTTATTCTGTTGGCTTGGTTTCTCAAAACCTTGCGGTTGTACCATATATACATCCTCCTCCAATTCTCCGTTTAGGAACGCTGTGTCCACGTCTAAATGTCGCATCTTGAGGCCTAATTTTGCTGCAAGTGCAAACATCATACGTAACGAAGAATTGCGAATTACTGGCGCAAAGGTTTCTGTATAATCCACACCAGCGGTTTGGCTATAGCCTTTGGCTACTAGCCGGGCTTTATATTTCGCAACTGCACCTTCTGCATCCTTCTTTACCTTATATACCCACTTGCATGGTATTATCTTTTGACCATCAGGTTTATCAACCAAAATCCATGTTTTATTATTAATGAGGGATCTATATTCATCTCTCATAGCACCCATCCATTTGTCTCTATCTTCTGATTGAATAGCTTGATTGAAGGTTTCAGGCTCATCAAAACTATAGCTTGCTGACACAAAACCTTTATCTTTCGCTAATCGATTCCTTAAGGGATACCTTCCTTGGAAAATAGGTTCATCAGTAGAAACCTGTTCTTCGAGAATATCCTCCTCATCGTGGGGAATTTCTTCATCAGAAATAGGGTCTTCTGGATCAGGATCGATTTGTGCAACTTCTACGTTCACCTTAGTAGAAGTGCCAGAGCTACCAGCAATGGGATTTTGAACTTCCGCTTCATTCCTGTTTGAGAATACCATCACTGCAGGGGGATCAACAGGAAACTGGCCTGCAGGATTATCACCTTTCAAATCAGAGAAAGCATCTTCGAAGAACACAACATCCCTAGCTTTTAAGAGTCTTCTCGGATAGCTCGCATCTCGGAAGTAATAATTACCTGGATCTTCCGAATATCCAACAAAAGTGTACTGTTTAGCCTTCACATCCAACTTTTTCCTTTGACAATCTGGAATGTGTACTAGTGCTCTACAGCCAAACACTCGTAAGTGACTCAAATCGGGTTTTGAGCCGAACCATATCTCATAAGGAGTAAGGCGATCTAGAGCTCTATGCGGGGATCGATTCTTCAGGTACGTTGCCACTTCTATAGCATCCTGCCAATAGGCTTTGCTAAGAAAACCACCAGCTAACATACACCGCGCTTTTTCCACAATCGTTCTATTTGAACGCTCCGATACTCCATTTTGTTGCGGACTGTGTGGAACTGTGGTTTGATGCACAATACCATTAGAACGTAAATAACTAGAGAACTGTTCATTAACATACTCTGTTCCGCAGTCTGTTCTTAATGCCTTAATTTTAGCTCCTGTTTGGCGCTCGACTAAAGACTGAAAAGCGATAAATTTTGCTTTTACTTCCGTCTTAGAAGCCAAGAAATAAACAAAAGTAAGTCGAGAAAAGTCATCAATGAAGAATAACGCATATTTCTTACCTTGAAATGAATTTTCCGACATAGGTCCACAAATATCGCTGTGGATCAATTCCAATAACGAATTTGTACTCTTAGGCTTATCCACACTTACCGTGAAGGGTTTTCTTGCTTGTTTCCCTTCAACACATGGTATACATGGCTCCTTATCCACTGCTGAGTAATCCATTCCAACTGCACGTCCATTCCTTAGGAGATTCATGTCAAACCTGCAAAGATGACCTAACCGCTTGTGCCACAGCTGAAATTGAGACGGACGGTTAGTGCGTACATCAACAGCCTGAACTTGAGAATCTGCAGAATGACAGTCAGAATTCACATCAAGAGCTACATTTTTGTTAATATTAACATCTAATGTATAAAGCCCGCCATGTACTGAACCGTGTAAAACAGGATTACCTTTATAAGAGAAATAATCTCTATCAAAAAAATTACAGCCAGTATTATCAAAAAGTACACATAAACCTTTATCGACTGCTTTCTTAACCGAAATTAAATTAGTGTTCAATTTAGGTACAAGTACAACTTCACTAATCTTGTCGATACTACTATTAGTACTGATTGAAACTGTTCCGATTCCCACGGAATCAATCGCTTCTCCGCTAGCGACGGTCACCTTGCCAGAATGCAGCGGTTTGAGTTCTGTCAGCCAATCAGACCTTGAAGTCATATGAGAAGTAGCTCCAGAGTCGATGTACCACGTATCTTTATTACCATTTACTCCCAAGGCAGTTATTGATGTTGAATCATGCTTATTCTTCAACTTATTGGGGCAATTGTATTTAGTATGACCTCGTACGTGACAATCAAAACATACAACCTCCTTCTTCTTCTTCGTCTTGGTACTATGTTGAATAATTTGACCTTTCTTCGAACGCAACGCAGACTCACAATCATAAGGCTTGGTTTTCGACATCTCATTCAATAGTTTTGCCTTTACCATGACCGTGGTAACCTCAACATTACAATTTTCTAAAGCCATGACCAAGGGATCGAAGTTATGCGTTAGACCTCCCAATAGTATCGCAGCCAAAGAAGAATCCTCGATTTTCTTACCAATATCAGCGAGATCTTGAGCGGTACTTATAACGGCATTTATATACTCTTCGATAGTATTAAACTCTTCAAGACAATATCGGTAAAGCTTACGTTCTAAAGCTAACCTTCTGCCCATGCCCTTATCTTCATAGGCGTTTTGCAACGACGTCCAAGCGGCCTTAGCACTCTCCGCACTCCTCACATGAGTGATGGCTCCTCCATCTAAAGTCATGCAGATTTTGGCTAGTGCTAATTCATCCTTACGCTTTCTCGTTGACTCTGGGGTTTCATCTCCATCAGGATAACCCACAACAGCTTCCCACAGCTGCTCATGCAGTAAGTAAAATCGCATCTTAAACTTCCATGCACTGTAGCCTTCCCGTCCGGAAAGCATACGGATCGCTCCCATTCCCATTGCATTGCTGCTTGTGCCTGGGGACACTCTATCCCCGCTACCTTGCATTTTGCACAATGACGTAGCACAATTTTTTTTTCGAGATTCGACGAACTATATTTTCGTGAAAATCATAGTACAACAACACAGCTAATATTATATTTATCAGCTAGTTCGCTTGTAAAGCCTCGTGCTGATAACGTGATAAAATTTGAGAAAAACACTGTTGAAGATTGAAATGTTTTACTTGTCAACAAGATGAAAGGTAAGAAGAAAATGACAATAGAAAAGTAAAAGTCTAGATACAAAATAGTAAATGGAATATCAATTAAACTAATAGAAATATAGCCAGTACCTATTTAACATAGAGGCTACATTACAACAGACTTTCATGAATGAATGTCAAGTTACTGACTTGTTAAAAGTACTAAGTCCTCAATGGAAAATATAGTAACATTAATTCTAACTCAGTCACCCACCACATCATATAAGTATTTACATACTGCGTCTTTGTCTTGCGTATGAAGTTAAGACGGTAGCTAATAAACACAACATATCTCAGAACCCGAGCAACTTCCATGAAAGCAAGTCCCACAATTGACTTAGACACATCCGCTAAGTACAAAATCCTCAACAGATAATAACAACATTAATTCTAACTTAGCCACCACATCATATGAGTGTGTAAGCATCTTTTGTCACACACAACGACTCATAAATACAACACACGCCAGAACCCGAAGCGACTTCCATGAAAGCAAGTCCCACAATTGACTTAGACACATCCGCTAAGTACAAAGTCCTCGGACAATGTAACAACATAAGTAAACTCAATGCATTTCCCCTCCTTCATAATCAAGTTTGCGAGTTCCCACCCAAGACGTCACCGCGCTGAATATTGGGGCAACAACGTCCCTTCTGAATATCTCAGCCCCAGAATTAACATATAATTCAAGACAAAGACAGCGGAATACGTTTTGAGTTGGCTGTCTAATATTGAATTAGTCAGGGTTATTTAACTGGCCGCTTGTTGGCTTGACGATGGACTTTTGAGATTTCAACGTCTGGATCGGCTTGATTGTGAGTTCCTTATCAGAATACTTGCGCAAACTCCACAGCCCGATCACCCGGTGTGAATCTCTTCATTTATCTAGCTTCTCTCGGTGAAGCGATCTTATTGGCTCTTTAATTCCTCGCAACACATACTCACTTATTTCTGGTAGAAATGCAGCTTTTAACGATTGCATTGAACATCAGCAATACTAGGAAAGCCTTTGAATTCTCCTTTCCCTTAATTTTGCTGTATCTATTTAGGGTGTGAAAGAAGTAACTACCTTTACAACTTGACATTTTGCAATATTATATTTGGCATAATAATTGTGATTCAACTAAATGCTCTTCTATACTATAAAAAGAAATTATTGAAAATGCCCAAACTGTATTCTGGTGAATTGAAATATCACTGCTTTTAAAAAACGCAATGACTGTTGTATAATAGTCACTTGTTAACCGCTTCGCCAACGTCAATTTGCTTCGAAAAAAAAGTGAAAAGTGAACATCCAAAAACCCAACTATCCGTATAAATAAATCGCACCCAACCGTAACTAGCTTCGTAGGCTCTTTGTCGGCGCTGCGTTAAAAACTCTTATTTTAATGAACAAAACAAAATGGCTGGTGCATTATATCATGAGCGCTTTAAAGAAAAACCGGTTGACATTTTATACGGAGCAGGCAACCGGTACGGACTAATGAATGCAAATTTCATCAGCCCGTCGCAACACACGGTTTTCATAATAAAATGTTTAATTTAAAAAAATGCTGATAAAAGAACAGCAGAATATTATTAAATATAAGTTGTTGTGCTGTTTTTGTAATGCGGAATTGTTAACGTATAATTTAATAAATGAACATTTAATTAAGTAATTATTTCAGTAGAATTGCTAGCGACCTACATTGTCACCATTTTTTGGCAAGTTGAATTTTAGTGTTCTTTAAGGCGAAGGATAAGGCTCATTAGCGTAGCAAAATGATTTAAATTTTTAACTTCTAAGCCAGATCTATTTTTAATAATTGCTCATCTTCGGAGACACGGCGAATGTGTTTAAGTATTATTACAAGGTATACAACAATACCCCACCCGATTGGAACAGTGGTAGTGAACGCTGCCTCTGATACAAGGGTTGCGGGTTTGATCCCCGCATAGTACAAACATTTGCGTGCATGAACATGTTTGTTTGTATTGGACTGGGTGTTTGCTATGTATTCATCATTTCAGCCAATAGACGTCCACTGCTGGACATAGGCCTCCCCCAATGTTCTCCACACAGATCGGTCCTGTGCCTCCCGCATCCAATGGATTCCCGCGATCTTCACCAGATCGTCGGTCCACCTTGTAGGAGGCCTGCCACGGCTGCGACTTCCTGTACGTGGCCTCCACTCAAGGACCTTTCCGCCCCAACGGCCGTCTGTTCTCCTCGCTATGTGCCCTGCCCATTGCCACTTGAGGCATGCAATCCTTTGGGCTACGTCTGTGACCTTAGTTCTCCTGCGGATCTCATCATTTCTGATACGATCACGCAGGGAGACTCCGAGCATAGCCCTCTTGCTATATATTATTAGTATGTATTTACAAAAGAAAAGTATTATATGTATATATTTGTAATCCCACTGTTGATTCTGATTTCCGTAACACAGGTGTTTGATCTACCTAACTCGGAGTCAGATCAATGTATGTGATGTTGTGAAAAATTTATTTATTTATTTATTAATACCTACACTATTTGAGATAATGATTCTGAATGTGTAACCGTGATCCAGTTGGTCTGGTTCCCCTGACTAAGGGATGCGAAGGTCAGACGGCAGTGACTTCATTATCATTACCAGACTTTCCCAAATCCTGGTCCAAGCTCCCCGGGCTACCTTGGGCTTCAAAGTGACAGTTTTGGACGCACTTGTAATTACACGCTATGATGAAGTCTTACCTACTCCTTTTTGGTGCAGCCAAATACATGTCGTTTGAAGGTTAATAGCCATAAAATATAAAACTTAAAAATCTACTTCAATCTTCTGAAGCATAATTTATCATTGTATTTTGTTCTTGTTAAAATTAAATTCTGGTAATTAATGATATACAGTTCACTTGTTACTGAGATTTTATCTGCAATTTTAATTATTGTTCCGTCATGTGAATTCGTTAATTGCATATCGAAATTGCATGTAAGCGACTTTCATAAATACGAAAACTGGGATTTTCGGGAAGAGAAAAATAAATTTGAATTTCTTCTACCCCAAAGATGTCTTGAAGAACCTGATATTAGCAATAAGACTGGCAAAATTGTTTTAAATCAATAACTATAACATTAACTTCAGCAATTTTTTTCTTTCCCAAACATCTTCAGTGTTGTTTCAGAGGTTTTACTTAAGTATGCAATGTTCATTAGAATTTATTTCAGTCTACAACAAAAAAATCTAAACTTAAATTAGCATTCGCTATTAGCGATAAGACCGCCTACATTGATTTAGTATAATATCATAGACTAAGATCTGTAAATTTTGTGCCATAAAGTGTATCTATCTATCTATTTAACATCTACACTATTACATATCATTTTAAAATAACCATAAACCTAATGATGTAGCCATTATAGACAGCGCCCCCTGGCGAAACAAAGACGTTATTTAGCCTTTATAATGAGTTCTTACTAGTAACTAAAAATAATATACCCTGAGAGCAAAAACTACACGTGGTTACAATAGTTCTGGGAAAGACTGCAGGTGAATGTAAAAAAAGTGCACGATGGTTGGGTTCTTCTGAGTTTTGAATAAGTTATTTTAGGAGTGGTTATTTTTTTAATTCATCTATCAATCAAACATAGGTAGATTGATAGCTCAGTGGATAGCTAAAGAGCGATGGTAGGCCAGTGGATGAGAGTGCGCCTTGCAGACGTGGATGTCGTGGTTCGATCCCGAGCATGTACCTGTGGATTTTTCGAATATAGATTTGAAAAATCCAATGCACATAGGTGCATATTTCTACCATTAACGTGCGTGAAGCAACACTGGGCTGTGTTTCGATGCGCGAGTGAGGGTACCGGAGGCCCAATCCTGGGGAAAATGGGGTATCAAGGTGTCGCACTGATGTCGCAGGTGTCTATGGACGACGGCGATCAGGTGATCCGTCTGCTCGTCTGTCACCAATCACAAAAAAACGGCAAAAAGGGAAAACATTGTGAGAAAACTTGCACGTCTGGGATAGTTCTTTTAAATTTGAGGATACATACAATCACAGATAATGATGAATGAATTACAGACGTGTAACCGTGTTCCTCCGTGTTCCGTGGTCTAGCCTTCACAATCCTCAGATGGCAGATGTCAATGGCAGTCTTTTTATTTTAATTACCAAACTTCCCGAATCCTGGATCATCACATGGTATAAATGTACCCCGGGCTCTAAAGCGACAGCTTTAGACGCAACTGGGAATTACACGCTAAGATCAGGAGGTTGCAGTCGAATAGACGTTTCTCTTTTCGTTGAAGATTCTGAATAATTTAAGATATTACTGCACTTAACTTCAAAACCGATTGTTCATCTTACCTGAAACAAATAACACAATAATTAAGTACAGAATTCATTCATTCACATATTTGTACCGTCAAGGAAAGAAATGTTTTCTTAAAACTAAAAAACTTACTTATAACTATAATGTATCAATACGGGGATTAACACGATATTTATTATGTGAAACAACATTGTGTACTCACATATTTGGCTCGACTACACGTACGACTACGTAGTCCGCTCGTGACCACGGCTGCTGTAACGTAGCCGAAACGTCGAGCCAAATATGTGAGTACACAATGTTGTTTCACATAATAAATATCGTGTTAATCCCCGTATTGATACATTACAGTTATAATGCAACGCGAAAATCTAAAAAACTATTACACTTACTTATTACGAATACGATATTTCTTTCCTCTACCCAAAGGTTGTCTGGAAGAAATCTCTACAAGCGATAAGACCGCCTTATCGTACTCTCTGTTGCTGTTGTTGTATCATGCTTGTATTTTATTTTTGTGCAATAAAGAATATCTATCTATCTAAACACTCGGAATAATATTTTTTATATGGTAAGGGGTAGACAAGAACACCCATAACACCAGTGCAGTCACAAGTGCGCTACCAACCTTTTGAATCATTCTCCCCCCGATTGAACCTTCGGTACCCTCACTCACTTTTCGAAATACAGCGCAGGTGCTGCTTTATGCCAGTGTTGTATTAGGCCGTATCATTCCGGTTGGGGTGGCTCATACACATCAAAACATGGTTCTCTCACGTATTTTTATGTGATAGGTGGCAGACGAGCAGACGGATCACCTGATGGTAAGCGATTGCCGCCGCCCATGGACACTCGCGACACCAGTGGAGTCACAACATAACATAACCTGATGACCATACATAATCATACCCTCAATTAGCATCTCATAGTACCAGATCATAGCGAGGAGAACAGACGGCCGTTGGGGCGGAAAGGTCCTCTAGTGGAGGCCTCCTACAAGGTGGACCGACGATCTGGTGAAGATCGCGGGAATCCATTGGATGCGGGCGGCACAGGACCGACCTGTGTGGAGAACATTGGGCGAGGCCTATGTCCAGCAGTGGACGTCTATTGGCTGAAATGATGATGATGTACCAGATCACTTGTTACCTACTTTATACCCACTTAATATCTACAAATTCATACGAGTACATCATCTTCAAGGTTGTGTATCCATAAGCGTCGACAAGTGCTTACCATTAGCTGATCTGACTCGTCTGCCACTTATTATCACATAAATATAGCCTTAAATAGCATCTGATCGCACTAGATCGCGTAAAAAAAATATAAGCGAACGCTGACTGATTGAT
This sequence comes from Marasmia exigua, assembly GCA_019059595.1. Taxonomy (NCBI): domain Eukaryota; kingdom Metazoa; phylum Arthropoda; class Insecta; order Lepidoptera; family Crambidae; genus Marasmia; species Marasmia exigua. The sequence continues at coordinate 18,409,250 of CM032473.1, forward strand.
CTATCAACGCAGGGACTTGAAAGACTTTTCTTTTTTACCGACTTCAAAAAAGGAGGAGGTCCTATGTTCGACTGTATATTTGTTTTATTTTTTTTAATTTTTTAAAAAAAAAAAATTTTGTGTTTTTTAATGTACATTCAGACAGAATATTTGTAAATTAACATCTTAAAGAGGTAAACCAGGGTTAAGAAAAATAGTGTATGTATGGGCCTCGACACCACATCCCAAAAAGAAGAAAAAAGTCGTTCTGATACTCCATGTCACTATGCAAAATGAAGTCCCGAAACGAAGTGAGGGAGGGTCACTAGTACACTTATTATCTGATGAACTGCAGCAAAATTCCTCACAGTGAAAGAAGCCATGACAGTGCACAAGTCGGCTCCGGGCCGGAACCCGGACAATGTAGCCGAACTGTCTGGCGTACATATTCAAAGTTTAATCTGAACCAACCGTCCTCTTCTTGCGAGGGTTTTAGCTGCGCTTGTGTTGTCGGGACACACAAGGGCTTAAAATCTGACAAACAGGTTTTTTTATGTGATAGGTGGCAGATGAGCAGACGGATCACCTGATGGTAAGCGATTCATCATCATCATCATCAGCCCATTAAAGTCCCCACTGCTGGGGCACGGGCCTCCCTCAATCACATGAGGGGTAATTGCCATACTCACCACGCTTGGCAGACGGGTTGGCGAGGCGATTATCGCCGCAACCTTTAAACCCCCTTTTCCCCTGGTACCCTCACTCACGCTGCACGCCGGTTTTCTGTGAGGCCGTGATATCACTCCGGTTGAGCCGGCCCGTTCATGCCGAAGCGTAGCTCTCACACGGTCTGTGAATTTATATCGATTTGGTAGTAGAAATAGGCAATAGAATATTTACCATCATAGGAGAGAAACACTTCGGCATAAATAGGCCCGACAGGCGTTCGGTTGCGCAGGCTCTGTGTTTCTTTTAGTAAGTGAAAGTACCGGAGGCCCGAACCGGGGAGAAAGTTTAAAATTTGGCAGTGCTTACAAGCACTGGAAAATTTTAACTGGCATCCATTGGCTATCGCTTACCATCATATTGGGTCTGACCCCAAACCTGGATAATGTAATCGAACAGTCTGTCGCACATACATATTCAAAGTTAAATCTATTTGAGCCGTCCTCTTCTCTCTACCTTATAGTAAGCAATTGCCGCCGCCTATAGACCCTCCGGTATCCACATCCACTCGGTCAAAGACAGTGCAAAAAATGCTTTACTACGGTTCTCTGTTCCATTATAAATTCGGTAGGGTATCGTATATAGTTACAAGAAAAAAAAAGTGTCAATTGTTACCAAAGTAACTAATTGACACTTTTTTTTTCTTGTAACTATATACGATACCCTACCGAATTTATAATGGAACACTTTTCTTGTTTTGACAAGAAAACATGATAATTCCTAAAAAATATTCATTTTTCTACATCTGCGCTACTGTAAATCGTGTGTCACAATACATAGATGTCTTTACATCATCGCCACTTAGATAAAGTTTATCTAATTAAGAAATACATGTAACTGGCCCTCACATTATTCAAAGACTGAAAAAAGTTGTGAATATTTCTATATCTGCGCGATATTTTTCTTATCCGTGTGTCTCCGCGACAGATACCTAAGATATAGTTTGTGTAATTAACCAAAATATGTACCAGGCCGTCATCTTAGACAAAAACAGAAAAGTTGTGAGCGTTTCTACATCTGCACGATATTCTTCTAATCCGTGTGTCCCTACGATACATAGACGCCGACTGAATCATCACTGTATAGCTAAGCGAAGATTCAATGACATTGTATCAAGTTGTGATTTTATAAATGAAACTCTAAGGGTATTCGAAGATTCACAGTCGGGTCCCAGCAGACGTCGATATACACTGCCAGTTCGGTTGTGACCACGGCTGCTGTAATTGAGCCAAAACGTCAAACAGCAAAGAAAATAATCATGTAAAATTAGCGTCACGTTAATTCCCGTGTTTATTAATTAATGTATTGACTGTGCAAGGGACAGTCAATACATATTCGATCATTGCATGTTTGTCAAACAAAATCCACAAGAGGTCTACTTTCTTATATTATATATTGTGACAACGTCCTAAAGTGTATACATATTTTTGGAGTTGACTGTACAAGAGCGCTTCTATTCAATTAAGGAATACTTAGGTTTAAAATGAAATGAATTCATGCTTAACTTATAAATATTTTGCCATACAATATGTAATGATTAACATTAAATGATAATAATAATGTTAATAATAAATTATATTTGAAATCAGCTTTGTAATAGATATGATAAGTTAGTGAATAAATAAATAAATAGAAAATAAGTAAGAGATATAAGGTTGAATGTCGTGTAGCAAACTTTCGCTATTAAGAGCTAATATTCATATAAAGTCATAATATTTACCATCGACAACTTTACTTTTCTAGGGGCAACCGTGCAAAAACGTCAACTTGTGCGAGGGCATACGATCATAACCGATGTTTTTAAAGTAATTGTTACGTGGGTAATAACTTATTGGCCCCGTGATGGCGGAAATAAAGAAAGAACTATACTCAATTGTCAATTGATATTATTTCAGCTCGCCAACTGAACCGCGAAATGTAACAATAAACTATTTTCTTGACTGACACTGACACGAGTGACACAACATTATGTCCGTAATTAGAAAACCATTACGGTTTTCTAATACGGATAGCGTCTTAGATAAGACATTTTATGTCTTAACTTGACATTCAACAACATTGCACTAAAGGTTCGACCTTATGGCATTATCAATGTTCTAACGACATTTAACGAAGATGGGTTCCAAATCAAAGCTTGTGACTGTACTATATTGTTAGAAATAAACCATCTTTATCTTTAATGACTGAAAACAATTTGTGCGAGCGATATTCTCCTTATCCGTATGTCTCCACAATACATAGACGTCTTTGCATCATCGCTGCTTAGATAAAGTTTGTCTAATTAACACTCTCGCGGTGCATGTCGCCACCTGTTTGGGAGTTCCAAACTGCGTCTAGGGAACTCGAAACGGTAACTAAAATAATTGGCTTCCAACCTCGTTTGGGAGTATTTTGTTACTGTAGCTGATTTAAATAAGAGTTGAGCCTTTAATAGGATGAGTTTCAACAGTGGCGCTACGTGGAGCTACCAAAATATGACTTCAAACAAGGAGGATCTGTTAACATTTTACAACGTTTTGGCCTGGCCAGCAATAAATCTTGGGCAGTATGAACAGTAGTTTGCTAATTCGGCTAATATGACCACTGCCACGTCAGTTTGCTAATCGGTGGGCTATGTCGGTGACTCTGGTTCTCTGTCGGATTACATCATTTCTGATGCGGTCCTTCAGAGATACTCCGAGCATAGCCCTTTCCATAGCTTTTTGAGCGACTTTGAACCGGTGAACTAGTCCAGCCGTGAAGAAGCCGTGAGAAGAAGTATTCGTTCTCATAAAATGGTTTACGGGGCCACTCTCAATGCACTTGAGAATATATTTGTTGGGTACGGTATGCCTTAACGTGCCGGACCGCTACGCGGATCGCCGCCGCCTGCGCCTGCTGGCGCTGCCGCGCGCGCGCACCTACTTGCTGGCGGAGGCGCCCTTCACTCGCGCCACCAGGAGTTTTAACGAGGTATCGGATGTACGAGACTCTTTTAATTGCTCACTGAGTGAATTTGTAAAAGCCGCTCTTTTTATTGTTAGCTATAAGTAGCTGTAACTAAATTAGATAAATATTGTACTCTATAGTATAGAAAATAGTATTTTATTCTAACGCATTAGGTGATTACCCTGTAATGATAGAATAAGTTAGTGAATAAATAAATAAAAATATTATACAACTTAGGCAGAATATATTATAGTGTTCATGTGTATGAGCAAAAATCCGATGGAACACCAGTGTGACACGAACGGAGAGGGATCAGGCGCAGGACCAGCCGTTGGTCTAGCCTAACATGATTTCAGACGCAAGGGGGTACAAGAGCTCCAGTTTCCAGACTCCGGGCTGACACTATGATTTTTTTACAAATTTTTGGCCCGAACCGGGGATCGAACCCGGGACCTCTTGCGCAGCCGTCGCTTTAAAGTGCGACCCACTACCCACTGCGCCATCGTGGCCGTCAACATCAAAATATGAATACTGCCAACAATAATCATTAAATTCCAAACAGCATTTTAAAAAAGGCGATAAAACAATTCCAAGAGCAAACTTTGCTAAATTGACTTTGGTATGAGTTTTCAGATAAGGTACACGTTAAACATCAACCTACGTAATTCTGTCGAATTTTCTAAACTCATTTACAACTTTATTCCTGAGATGTAGGCTTAGGAAAATTTAGTTATCAACATCTTGTATATACGATAACGAGATCACGGTTTTTTTTATGTGATAAGAGGTAGACTTCCAGAAAGAGGTCGATCGACGAATCCAACTTCGGCTGGGCAGCGTTCGGGAAGCTACGCAGCATATTTTCAGCCCATCTACCGCAGTCTCTCAAGACGAAAGTCTTCAATGCGTGTGTGTTGCCAGTGATGACATACGGAACCGAAAAGTGGCTGCTTACAATGTGCCGATTAAGGAGGCTCAAAGTCACCCATTGGATGCGGGCGGCACGGGACCGATCTGTGTGGAGAACATTGGGGGAGGCCTTTGTCCAGCAGTGGACGTCTATTGGCTGAAATGATGAAGAGGTAGACATGCAGACGTAACAGCCTGATGGTAAGCGATTACCGCCGCCCATGGACACCTGCCACGTCAAAAAAGTCACAAGGGCAGTCACGGCACTTTTAAAAGGGAGTACGCTCTTTTCTTGAAGGTATGTATGTAAAGTAAAAAAAAATCTTCACTATTAAAATAAAGTAAAGTATCAGCCCATAAACTGTCCCACTGCAGGGCAAAGGCCTCCATCATAGAAATCAAGTTATCGCTACTATGATGGGATTAGGCTTAATCACCACGCTTGCCAAATGCGGATTGGTGATCACAAACCCAAACTGTGTTCGAAAAATTCGAAACATACCTTTCGCTCGACCCGGGAATCGAACCCAGGACCCCGAGATCACGGCCCGGTACTTAACCCACTAAACCATCAGGGCAGGTATGTATATTTGTAATTCCACTGTTGGTTCTGATATCCTTAACACAGTTGCTGGAGCTACCTATCTCGGTGTCAGATCAATGTATGCGATGTTGTGAAATATTTATATTTATTTATTATAGGCAACGCAATGGTCTAGGGTATTACATGTTCACCTAAAAGATGCCTCTTCAATCTTGCCTTAAAAATATCCAGATTAAAATGATCACGGAACATAGACTTCGGCAACGAATTATTTTGACCGATCAAAAGTTTTGACGTAACATATCCACTTCCAGTTAAAATACATCGTCTGATCGATAGAACTTGCCCATGTACAACTTTGTAGAGCACAAGTTGGTCTAAGCAATTTAGCGTGATGACTTTGCACTTTTGCTTAAAATAGGCTGCATAATACAAGTCTTGATAGGAAATTGTGTTGAATTTTTAGAAAGTGCTGTGCTTTCAAACATTGGAAAAAAATTGCTGAAATGGTTGCGTTTCTAGATAAGACACCATTAATAATGTGTTTGTTACCGTAAAATAATGAAAACCGTTATTTACACATGACTCCAAATATTATGAGTAGCCTTAAATTTTAATATGTAAATTATAGTTTCACATTTAAGATCTAAGATTATACAATTGAACAGACACCATTTAATAAAATTTATATGTTACTCGTTTCGTTATCTACCTTGGTCGTTATCAATATTTATTTATCCATCAGCAAAATGGCCGTTCTAACCAGTAAAATCATTATGATTAACTAGGGACCTGTCTTCACTTCGTTTCAAGAATTGATTTTGCTATTAGTTCCAAACTTTTCCAAAAGATGGCACTGGTTGTGCCACAATTGTCTTTTCGGATTAACATTAAAAGCATTTCCTTTTTAAAAAGCATACATGTGATTCCTCTGGGCCATTTGGGGTTGCAGTTTTCCATGGGGTGGCTACCATAGTTGCTTACCATCAGACGATCCATCTGCTCGTCAACCCCCTTATCTAATAAATAAAGCTTTGTAATGTCTAAGAGAATCTCTTTATAAATAGGTACAATAATGATAAAAGCAAAGCAACGCTTTCTTAAATGACCATCAAGTCATCGTCAGCCCATTTAAGTCCCTACTGCTGGGACACGGGCCTCCCTTAATCACGTGAGGGGTAATTGCCATACTCACCACGCTTGGCAGACGGGTTGGCGAGGGTTTTGATATAAATGCAGAGTTTTCCTTCTCTGGGTGCTGATGATCATGCCAGTAGGTTTACTTTAGTCGCCTTTTACGACACCACCATCAAGTAACGAAAACCAATCATTTTGCGAGAAAAAAGAAAATCTTTTACATTAAAAAGTTAACCGGAACAAGCGTCAAATAAAAGCCTACAAATTTAAACCTGATTCGATATTTGTGTTCCAAATACCAGATTCAAGTGAGAAGTGAACTGGCACCGTTTTGGAATTTAAACCTTTTGGCGCTTGCAAGAATTTACAAACATAGGGGAACTTGGCCAATTTTATCAGCAGGAAAATCTTACGGTGGATTTATAAACTGAGCAAAAGAGAAAGTTCGGGTTTGAATATTTTTTGGTGGTAAGTTTATTAAGAGAAAATTAAATAATAGGTGGGTACATGTTTTTTCTTAATTTTTTTCCACCAGTGTCTAAATGAAAATTGTAAAAAAGAAAGATTTTTAACGTGCTTTGTTAGTGTTAGTCAGTGCGCTCTTGGTGGTCATTCAGCTTGGGGAGGTCATTCAGCTTGGGGAGGTCATTCAGCGACTGCGGGTATCAGGCTTCAGGTGCCGGCGATTCTATGGCGCTCTAAGGGGCGCCAGTCTGGTCCGACTACCTAGCAAGGGGGAAAAAACCTTCCCTTCTGGCGGCGGCCACGGTAAGCTTCGACGTGGCCTGTTTACTCGCTGACACCCCTCCATGGGAGTCAGATACCGTGGTGCTCTCCGCCGTGTATGATTTCGCGGCGAAGAAAAGCCCAAAAGGGAAGTTATTTTGCCCCGTTGAGCAGGAGGCCGTACGGAAGGAGGCCCGTCAGGTCCTCCTGAGGCAATAGTCGGAGAACCTCGTCCTCACCCGTAACGGCCGCAGAACCCTCGACGCGCTCGCCCCGGTCATGGACCGGTGGCTGGAGCGTGCACACGGCGTGGTCTCCTTCCGGATGGTGCAGGTAATGACCGGGCATGGCTGCTTCGGTTATTACCTGCACAAAATCGGCAGGGAGGAGACGCCCTCGTGCCACGTGTGCGGCGACCCTGTGGCCACGGCGCAGCACACCTTGACGATGTATGCGCCGTGGGCACAGGCTCGCCACGCATTGGTGGCAAGGGTCGGCTAGGACCTCTCACTCTCCAATATAGCGAGAGTTATATTGGCGACCCCACGACTTCTCCCTCGATGGACGATGAGGGAGAGTCCCAGGAGTTTTAATCGGTATGTCTCTGGCTGGCTTCTCGTTAGGAGAAGCCGTCGCCAGAGGAGAGTCCAACATAGCCCATCTGCGTTTACAGACGGATGGGTTTGCGTAACGCATTTCTCCTGGGTCAACAAAAAAAAATGGTCATTCGGCGAGGGATCATATTAGAAACACAAAAATATGATACAAATGCATATTTTTTTTAGTCTTAGGAATCTGTAGTAGCAATGAACGGGCTACATTTTTTTCAATTAATTTTTAACAGACGAGCAGACGGATAGCCTTAAAGCCTAAGCGATTACCGCCGCCCATGAATGTTCGCAACACCAATAGAGTCAGAAGTACGTTGCCGTCCCTACCTCCCCTTATGTCCAGATTAGGACGCCGGTATCCTCACTAACACGGCGAAACACATATGATAGAGATCTTTACCGCAGAATAAAGGTTGCAACAGTGGACGGAAGTTTTAGTCAGTAAGTAACCACGTACAGCTTGCTGTTAATAAAATAGAATCCTATTAAGAAAATAACTTAGTTTTTTTATGTGATCAATGGCAGACGAGCAGACGGATCACCCGATGATAAGCGATTGCCGCCGCCCATAGGCACCTGCGACACAAGGGTAGTCAGTCACAAGAGCGCTGCGAACATTCTAGCTCGCTTTGGGCCTCATGTTTGTAGTAAGAATATATGTTGTATGATTTTATCTTTACTTAGCTTAACAACTTCTTCAATAGGTAACTGTATATCCACTAAGGACCGATTTTTGATCTGTAGTTACCTTTTGGTTAACTTAACTATAGTTAACTGTCTAACGAATAGTCAAAGTGACAGCGTCAAAGTGACGTAATTCCTTGTAATGTAACTATTGCTTAAGCTAATTATTGTTAAAAAAACACATTTTGGCGATATTCGACCATTGGTTACTTTTTTAAACCATTACTTCAGTTTAACTCAGGATCAAAAAATCAGCCCTAAGTCAATGCGACTTTCTAAAGTAGGTTATAAAGTTTGAATGTTAAAAAATGTACGAAACAAAACTCCTTAGAAGCCCCTTACAGCCCCAAAGTGTACCAACCCTTCCTCCCCACTCCAGTGACCCACATATTCGTTTTTTCCCTAAACCATCAAGGTTGCCAAACGGCGTAGTGAGCCAACAAAGGCCCATCGTCTCATTACATGGCGTTTAGCCCACAATTCTATTACATATTCACACAGTCACGCCGTGACGGAAGAGCTGAGGCACATCAAAGAACGTATTCCATCGGAATCAGTGATGTGCTCAAAAACTATCGATAACGTGATTTCGATTACCGATTTATGCAATTATCAATTACAACTATTCAATAAAAACACTAATGTTACGTTTTTTTTCTTTTGGCTATTCATTGAAAAGTTTCGTAACATTTAAAAAGAGACGAACAACTAAGTGAGTTTTCCTGAGTTGAGCTTTTTACCAAATTTGTATTTTCAATGCAATATAGAAATACATTTTATAATTTTGTCTTACGGTACTTCTAAATGAAAAATATTTTAAAAATACCAACCATTTCATACCTTACTATAATATATTTAAAATATTACTAATAACTCTCCTTTATTTTTCTTCAGCAAATAGTTTCGATTTTATTACAAAATGTTTCACTAAGTACGAAAACCAATCAGTAGTTAATTAATACCTCTTAAATTTTAACATCCGTTACAAGTTCCGCAACCCTAAGCCTTTCGCACTACAAGTTTATACTAACAACACCTCTTTTTATAATCCAATCGTCAGGATGTGTCGTACCTATAACGAGATGGTTGATAAACATGAGGAATTGGATCTCTACCGGTACAACCTACATCAGTTCAAGAGGTCTGTTTTGCAATGCATCTGTGGTGCGTTGTAAGACACTATCCCTCCTCTTTATCTTCTTTGCATGTGAGGTGGTAACTGTGGATTTTGGTTTTAAGTTATTTTAAGTTTAATTTTAAATTTTAATTTTATTGTAACTGTTAGCTTTCGATTGATTTTCTGTATGTTTTTGTATTGCAATCGGGGACTTGTTGTTGTCGTAAGTATTGCATAAATTATTCTTATTAGATTGTAATATGTTTTGTATACCAAATAAGTAAATAAATAAAAATAAAATACCGACAAGTATTCGATGTTTTTAAGATTATCTTGAAATTTATTTTTGGTTAGAAAAAAATATTGTTTCATTTTGCCTGGTAATTTTATCAAAAATCCACCAGTTCTGTGATTTCCTCCAGAATAAATTTGACAATACTATCACAATATAAAGCCTTATTATTGATAACCTATCGATATTGTAGTACAACACTACTTCACATCAAAGACCGTTTTCCATTGGCATGTGCGTTTATTTTTTGGTTCATTTGCTATGAGGCGTACGCTCGTATCGCCGTCCGTTACATTATTAAGGCTACTGAATAGTGGAGGGCGATTTTCAGCGATATTCTGATACATATTGAATTTGTTCCACTGTATTTTTGCAAGTCCCGATGGCAATTCTATTGTGACTTCAATGCGATTTTTAAGGATAATTTATTTTGGTAAAATTATGCTACATCTGAGAGACGACCATGGAATAAAAAGGAAAAAGTTCTTAATTACTCGTACGTCAGCCATGATGTGCCTACAAATAGCTAATTCATATTTTTTTATTATAAAGGGGGCAGACGAGCAGACGTATCACTTGATAAAGTCTGACAGTTACTGTCAAAATTCAACATATAGTTACAGTCTAAATTCATAACCGGTCAAAACCACTCTTGACTGCAAAAATCAGGCAAAAGTGGTTTTGACCGATGCCTTCAGTTCTATATAGTTTTGACAGAATTTTGTAGTCCAAAATGGTTTTAACCGATGCCCTTAGTAAAAAAAAACCATTAAGGGATTTACAAAAAGGCCGGCAACGTATCAATGACTCATTTGATCTCGTAAGTGGTTATAAATGTCAATGAATATTTACCAGTAGGTGAACCGCTTGCTCGCTTGTCGCCTCTAGCATAGGAAAAATCTATGATGTATTTATACTACCCTTAATTTTTATCTACATAAGTATTTTTTATATAATAGGTAGACCAGCATGGGGCACATCTGAAGGAGGTAATATTACCTATGGTATCGCCGCTCATAGACAATAATAATGCCAGAGCACAGTAAGGCCGCTGCACGCTTTCTATGGTTGAAGAAAAACTTTTAAATCTTGTTTATAAAAGACGTGTCATATCAATCAGCGAACATTGCAGCTACGATGTCATTAAAGAGTTTGCACGAACGCGTCGCAGAAATGAGCACCAGAATCGCGGTGTTCTGGAAGAGACTGGTTCCAGATAGCATTTGCCGCTGCGTCGAGTTGAATTTACTATTATCTTTATTCCCCCTACGGTTACCACCATGTGCGCTACCCACATCCATTCCACTCATCGTTTACGAGGATGCAAATTGCGTAAAGCGTAAAAGACGCGCCATCGTTTGCCTCCGCTTATAATTTCCTCCACACCACTAATGTACAGTTTATGTAAATATTACGAGACTTTAACTATTCAGTTATTCACTTAGCATGAGCTCTTTGGACTGTCTTTTTGTATCGTTCGGTGTACTTTAGATTAGTGTTGTCGGTCGATTGGCTTAAGATTATCGATGTTTTGTTGTTATTTTATGTCACTTAATATAATTTTTTGACGCAATTGGGTCACTGAAACCTGAGTGACAGGTGAAACTAAAAACTGTTACCAAATTCTAACTAAAAAGATTACCGACACACTAAAAAGTCAATTACAAGTTAAACATTTTTTATGATTTAGGGAGCAGACGGTCGATCGACGATCCGGTGAAGATCGCGGAAATCCATTGGATGCGGGCGGCACAGGACCGATCTGTGTGAAGAACATTGGGGGAGGCCTATGTTCAGCAGTGGACGTCTATTGGCTGAAATGATGAGCAGACGGTACCTGATGGTAAGTAATTACCACGCCTGCCACCTGCAACGTTAAAGGAGTCGCTAGTACGCTGCCGGCCTTTTCAAATTGGAGTGCGCTCTTTTCTTGAAGGTTTGAAGGTTGTATCGGTCTGGTCGGTATTATATAGCTACATATATTTATATCTTCGGTTAGCCCTTGGAACTAAAAATATAATCGGTCCTTCATATTTTCATCTGAATTTGTTTCCAGACATTAAAAATGATTTTTTTTTCATTCAGCGATACACCAGGTATACTGGCTCGCCACAGCCTGATGATAAGTAAAAGGAGAGCCCATGGATGCTTTGTTAACGTATCAAAAAAAAAAAAACTTTCGTTGACACTGTCATACTGGTCCGCGAGATGCTTCTTCACTCTTTGTTTGATATAATCCATATATATTGTGAGAAAAATAAATACATTCTGGTCAATTAGTCTTAATTCATCAGGCTAGACACAAATAATCATCATCATTTTATATTATTCATAACCTTTCTTAATAATAATAAGTTTAAACTGTTGCAATCAAAACTATCGATAGATTGGCATCTATAACTTCCCTATTTGCGAAAGTTTGATTGTTTTAGTCGTGTTAGCCAACTTTTCTAAGTCAATTTAAACGTGCTTAACACTATTAATCTGGATCGAATTAGCGAGTGACAGTTGTATTTTAATACTATCAAAGTGTAATGAAATGTATTTTGTTAATTTTGGTACGATAGATCTTGAATAAAATTCATAAATGTTTGTTAAACTTTTGATAACTAAAACCGTGTGTCGCAGATGTCCATAGGCGGCGGTAATCACTTACCCATCAGGTGAGCCCTCTGCTCGTTCTCTGCCATAATGTAAAAAAAAATTGGTATTATATAACAGTTTTCGAAAATTTTGCATGATTTTTTTTGTTTCAAACGACAAAACTGTTCTATAACACGGAATTAGCTAATAAAGGTTTATTGAACGTTAATGAATAAAGCCCTTACTTTTTAGGTGTGGTTCTTTCAGTCGATTCAACGACTTTGGCGTAGTGTGGTTGCTCTATATTATAAGAGCTTATTTATATTTAGTATAAATTTTGAAAATGCCATGATCGAATTTGGAATCGAATACAATTGGCGAAAAATTGGAGAGGCTTCAGTCTAGCACCAGATTGAAAAAAGCTTATTGAAATGATGATTTGTGTCTCCACCGGTGGCTAGTGACCAGTCCAAGGGCGGCGGTAATCTGTTACAATCAGGTAAAACGTCTCTTTAAAAATGGGGGCAGCCCCCATCGATATAAATATTCATTTTCGCAAATTTTTGAACCTATGTCATTTTTTGAGATTTGAAACTCAGCGAATTTCCTCCGTCATATGAAGCTATTGTGAAAGACCAAAATTCAAACTACCTCTTTTCCTCCGCAATGTTAGCCGCCCGTAATTTGAGTTTACTTTGGCTCCCATCCTGGAAACTTGAGGATCACGAAAAAAGATTTAGGTCAGGCATACAGAGTTTATTTAAACAGGGTGACAAGCTCCAGCTCGAGTTTGATGGCGCACAATTTTTCTAGTGGAATAGATAGTGGAAACCTTTTGAAACAGAATGCTGCGCTGGGGAAATTTGAAGAACGAATTTTCGATGGAAAGAATGTGATGAAAAAATCACGTTAAGTTACTGGCAGTATGCATGCACTGATTTGTTTAAAGTTATGAATTTCTCAAACCATGAGTAAGATAAAATTTCTTGCTTGTCGCAAATTAAAAAATAATTAAGATGAAACTGTTTTTGTTATAGTGAAATATCATCATAAGCGAACGTGCACAGAACATTTCCCTTTCCCGCAAGAGACAAAATGCTGACCATATCTTTGATAATTAGGAGCTGCAGTTAGGCAAACGTATTATATTTAATAAATATTTCAGAACATCACGATTGATCTGAGTCCGAGATAGGTAGCTCAGGCACCTGTGTTACGGATGTAGTATATGATGCCTTACGTTTGAATGCTTACTACTGTTGATAGTGAGCAGATAAGGAAATCTTGGGTTAGAAATTAGTGAGACATTCTTATTAACACCTCAACATCATCATCAAATCCGACAATAGACGTCCACTGCTAGACACTGGCCTCCCAATCCTGGCAATGTTCTCTACACATATCGGTCCTGTGCCGCCCGCATCCAATGGAATCTCGCAACCTTCACCACATCGTCTCGGTCCACCTTGTGGTAATTGAGAGCAATGGAGAGGGCTATGCTCGGAAGCTCTTTGCGTGATCGTATGGGCTTCATAAATGTTATGTATGGACTTAAATAAAGATATTTTCATTTTGCTTAAATACAAACAAAAACGAAACCTTACTATAATGTAATCAGGGTTGTCAATCTACCTCATTAATTTAATAAAGCCATCGCTACGAGGTGCAGCACAAAATTTGATGACTTCCATCTTAGAATTCAATTTTAAGTTTGTAAGAAATTTAAGTTAAGTAATTTCCTTTTTTATTATAAGTCCACCTTGCATGCCGTGGCAACCTATAATTAAGACAGCACTTAGAATTATTTACTGCGTTAATTTTAAGAATTGTTGTAGTGTGTGTCTTGTTGGTTGTCCTAATAAATAAAATAAAATAAAATAAAATCTTATCGTGTTTCAGAAATCCAAACTTGGACATGTTTAGCAGTAAGCGTCGTACGAACCAGATACCAAACACGCGCTAAATAGCAGCCTAGACTACCTAGCTAGACGGAGTTAAGTTGGCTTTAGAGTTTGCATCCACTAAAAAAGCGATTAATTACTCGTATTACCCAATGAGTAATCGCTTAATTAATCTATGATTTTATAAGTGACACTATATTATTATCTAATGGCAAGCAATTGACAATACGACAAAAACAAACTTTTCCGAAATGAAAAATACTATTTGTAAATTGGACTCTTAGAAATTTAAGACAAATAATTTTAGAATTTTTAAACAGATATTTATGGAAAAAAATAAAATGTTAAAAACCTCCTGTGACATCATCACTCGGCATGACAAATTAATACCGCTTTTGCACACGTTGATTAAAAAAAAAGTGAAATCCCTGATCATAAAATGACAAGATAAAATAATGACAGTGACAATAAGTAACTTAAAATCACCTAAACTTTTTTTTTACTGGACATAATATAGTACCAATCACAATACGTTGAGCCGCAGACACCGTCACTTCCGGCATATTAATTAATAATTAATAATAAAAACGTTTTTAATAAAAACACATTTAATGAAGTATCATAAATATGGGTCATCTTTTTTCTCTTTATTCGAAAAGCATATAAAATGCTAAATTTTTGGTGTAGTATTGCCCATTGCCGCCGCCTACAAACACCAAGAGCTAGATCAGTTGTCCACAATAAACCAGCCACTAGTTTGCTTCTTTTCCCATATTGAAAGAAAGCAAAGAAAACTATTTTACAGCACATAATGCACAAAACAAATAATAAATAAAAACGGTACAGAGCATAAAAGTGCCGCCAACAAAGCTCAGCCTCAGTATACGCTGCAACTGTCGCAAGCAACAGCTGCAGCGCTGGTTTTCAGGCTGAACCTTGGGTGATGTCTTTGCGTTAGGAGAAATATAAATATTGACATGCAATACAGAAGATAAAACAAAACTGACAGGTACAAAATTATCTAATACATAAAGACCAAGATCACAGGGCACTTCAATCATATCAAAATCAAAAATGTCTTTATTCAATTTAAGTCCATACAGAACATTTATGAATGTCAAATATTATGTAATCTACCGCTGATTCGGAATGTCAATTTCTACCGAGAATAATCAGCAAGAAACTCAGTAGTTACTCTTTTGTTCAGTGACATTGACAAGAGGGCGTTGTACAAAGTATTTTCTATCCGAAAATGTAAAAACAGCATTAGTCCCGACTTTTGCCACGTGCCAAATAACCGTGATCAAACATTAATATGTGGTAAAACATGGAAACACTGAAATGATATGTATAATTGTTTATATATACTGGGCCTCCAGTACCCTCACCCACTAGGAAAAACACAGAACAGACGCTGCTTCACGCCACGGTTTTCTCTGAGGCACACTCCGGTTAAGCTGGCCCATTTATGTTGAGGCCTGGTTTTCCTATTTCAAAGAGTCTCCCTGGCCTGAGAACTTATCCACTCCAGAAGAATACTTCTGGAGTTAAATATAACTGATATATTTTTATTACTTAATTTTAAAATTATTTTTCTGTAGCAAAATATCTTAATAATATTGTCTACATTGAGACAAAGAAAAATTCAATTACAGCATATTTTCAAATAACCTAGTTACACAAAAGCCGAGTCTAACTATTTTCCATGCATTAGCAATATTCAAAATCTTAGCAATAAAACGATACGCGTTAGCTATGATAATTCTTATGTTAATGCTGTTAAGAATAATATTTCCACACACGAAAACGGCTATTCCTGCTTTACTTCACGAGTACGTGACGGGATGTTTACATAAACCGTCAATTTAGATACCAGAAGATTCTGCTAGGAGAGCGAAAGTAAAATTTAGGTCTCATTCCTCCATACAGTACAGTAGAGTAATGAATATGTAATGTTTTATTTTGATATGAAAAGAAGGTATGGAAGGAAAATTCAGAATATGGATCAGCCAGTTTCAAGGTATGTAGTGTTTCGCCAAACGCCACTGCGCCTTAGATACTCGCGATATATATTTTTTTTATGTTGGAGGTAACAAACAAGCAAGCGGATCACCTGACAGTGAAAACACCTAATATTTGTATGTAACACTTAGCAAGCAAATAAATATTTCATTTCATTTCAGTAAATAATCAATGCCGCTAATGCGAGATCAGAGATATCGCTAATGCCTTTAAAAAGGAGTACGCTCATCTTGAGTCTCTATACCGTAGCTCATATAAGCGATAGCCACTGCCCATAGACACCCGCAATACCAGTGGAGATACAAGTGCGCTGGCAACCTTAAAACCCCCCTTTCCCCCTTTCGGATTGGGGCTCCGGTACCCTCACTGGCGCAACGAGACACAGGACAGTGCTGATTTACGCTGGTTTTCTGTGAGGCCGTGATATCACTCCGGTCAATCTGGCCCATTTATAAAAACAAACGCGTTTTATTTACACTGCCATGAGCTCGGGCCAGTGGCGTACCGCGAATGTTGTTTCACAGGTTTATAATCAACAAGGTTACATTTTCTGATTCGTTTTTACAAAAGAATCCTTTTCCCTAATAATACTGCTGTAACCAAAACATCGTGAAATATACTAATTATTGGACGCGTGTAATTTTTTACTAAAATGACTCAGTGATCCGACTCAGCTAAATGGTACACTGTTCCAAATCTCTAATTTTCGGTCCGAATGTATCATTCGACTCAAATGTATGTTCAGTCAGAGTGAACTGAATGATCCAAATGAGCTGAATGATTCGAGTGAGCCGAATGATCTGAATGAGCGGAATGAATCACGGATTTATCTGAGAGTCGATGTTCCAAATGAAGCGTTTCACTGTTCCGCATCTCTGCACTGATCCAGATGCAAATGTTCCAATCTTTTGAAAGATACGTTTTCGCCAGGTCTACTTATTATTCAACTTTTGAACATTTTTGACATAACCTCGCCAATTTCCTAGCCCGTATTCAGTCAATAGTCGGCGCACGTCTCGCGCTCCGCCGTCTAGTGTGTCCACCTGCCGGAGTCCTGCTTTCTTACTAGGATTAAGTCGAATTAAGTCCTCTGTTACGTCTATTTGTTTTACACGCCTGGTGTAGGTTTTTGTTCGAATAGATACCTACTTGTGGCCGCGTGGGAATCGGAGACGTAAGACTGTTAGCCTTGGGTGGATTTTCTTTTTTCCGTTATTTGCGTGACACTGATTTGTCTGTACTCGTTTAGTGGATCTGGTTTGGTTTGTTGAGACAAATTAAATTAAAACCGAATTTGTTTTTTTCCGTGTCTTTTTATTAGACATAGGATTGTTATCTTATCTACCTTGTAAAGGTCAGATTCAACAAATTCAAACAAACTATTTGCCGAAATAAATTTATAGTAGTCACAGCGATGGTACTAAATGCATACTAGACGGTAGGAGAGCCACGCTTTGGCATGAATGGGCTGGCTCGATCGGAGTGATACCACGTCCTCACAGAAAACCGGTGTGAAGCAGCACTGTGCTCTGTTTCGCTGCGTGAGTGAGGGTGCCGGAGGTCATATCCGGGGAAAGAGGGTGGTGTTAAAAGGTTGAGACTCCACTGGTGTCACGGGTGTCCATGGGCGGCGGCAATCTCACGTTTTTTATAAATATTTTTTTATGTGATAGGTGGCAGACGAGCAGACGGATCACCTGATGGTAGTAGATAGAGTTATTTAAGAGAAAGGTTTATATGTATAATAATAACGGTGTAGGCTAACTCTTCGCAAAGAATTGAATCTATCCAACGAGCTTTCTCAAGACATATGTATCTCCAGGCGTATTCCACAAAGTTTCATATCAAATGCGACTGTCTTTCTTTGGCATGTCATCGCCTAAGAACCGTCGGACAGTCGCATATTTGCGGGTTTTTGCACAAAGCTCTTAATAACAAAATATCTTGTCCCGACCTGCTGGCCTCTATCAACCTGACTGTTCCTCGCCGATGCCCCCGAAAGCCCCTAACCAAAGTGTTCACCCTACCGCGTTACAGAACCAACTCCGGTCTCCTGATGGAGACCGAGGTTGAGGAGATGGGGTGATCCCATGACTAGGATTTGCAATACTTTCAATAACTTAAATAAAAAATCTGCAGACTTGGATATCTTTCATTTCAATTTCATTGTCGAGGCTGCTTGACCCACTCGACTCCCACAGTAATTAAATTAAAATCCAAAAAAAAATCTTATTGTTGGTTTTAATGATTCTAACTAATCTCATCAGACATTAAAACAATCAGACATTATTTCTTATGATTATATGTGTCTACTTTTATAAGAATGTTGTGAATTCTTGTAAGGCTTACATATATATCCCCAATAGACAAGTGCTACCTACGTAAATGTTTGTATGTCACGATGTAAGCATTCCTAATAAATAAATAAAAAAAAAAATAATGAATATTTTACAACAACACATATATTGATCTGCCTCCGACATAGCAGCTACCTATCGGATGTTACGGATATCAGTACCAACAGCGGAATTACAATTACACATTACATGCTAATTACGCATAGAAAGCATCGAGACCAATAGATACACAGTACACAAATATTTGTACTGTGCGGAGATCAAACCCGTAAACCTTGAACCAGAGGCAGCGTTGACTACCACTGTTCCAAACGGGTCAGTGGAACAATATTACTCAAGCGCTCAAGCGAAGCCGAGCCGCAACGTGGCCGCTTACAATGTGCCGATTAAGGAGGCTCAAAGTCACCCAGAGAGCAATGGAGAGAGCTATGCTCGGAGTCTTCCTGCGTGATCGTATCAGAAATGATGAAATCCACAGGAGAACTAAGGTTACAGACATAGCCCAAAGGTTGCATGCCTCAAGTGGCAATGGGCAGGGCACATAGCGAGGAGAACAGACGGCCGTTGGGGCGGAAAGGTCCTCGAGTGGAGGCCACGTTCAGGAAGTCGCAGCCGTGGCAGGCTTCCCACAAGGTAGACCGACGATCTGGTGAAGATCGCGGGAATCCATTGGATGCGGGCGGCACAGAACCGATCTGTGTGGAGAACATTGGGGGAGGCCTATGTCCAGCAGTGGACGTCTATTGGCTGAAATGATGATGATGATGAAGCCGAGCCATATTGCTAGTTTCCTACAAGCTCAAGCTAATATTTCTGGTACAAGTAAACACGGGGACTAATTAGGCGTTCCGTCCCGTAAACATTAGTGGGCCATCACAGCAAATGTTTACTATGGAATTATTGAAACGTTACTCGTTTGCTAAATCCGCGTGAACTGGCTTGTCGCTGACACGAGCTTGCATTATATATCGCTCGCCGGACCCGTCAAATAGGGCTGGTAGGAAATAAAGGCTATCCCACGAAAACATTACATTGTTTCAAGTGCTATAATAAGACAGTAAAGGTGTTTGTAGCCAATGCTATGTTCTAGAAGTCAGAGATAGCATTGGCTATAAAAACCCTTTAAGATAGTAATTAAGTACAAAAGGTTCTTTGTGTTTTGCAGTGCCCTAACAGGGTGCAACTGTATAATGTTTATGTAATACATTTTATTGTATGGTTTTTACAATGCAAATCAATCAAAGACAAAAATTTTGAGATCTTAGGTAATATTATTTTACACATTTTATTTCATGGTTTTTGAAGGCGGTTTTCTTAGCAGAAAAATGTTTTCAATATTTTTGGGTGCCTTTTTTTTAGGCAGCCCCCCCCCCCCCTTTTTTTTCACTTTCTTTTGAAACTAAATAATATAAAATTTAACTGTATTTGAGTTCATTTTGCGTGTGTACGATCTTTTAATCTCAAACTCTTGGTCATTTCGCTACATTCACATCGGCATGACGGGCCGCGAGCGCACTAGTTAATAACTTTAATTCGGTATCCAAAATTAGTCAATCTATTGTACACCAACTAACGATTGGTGACAATAAGCGATGGCTATTAATTACTATTGTTTACTATCAGGTAATCAGACTGCCACCTATCATTGAAAAAAAAATGTGGAAGAATTTGCTTAAACACTACGCATCAAATAAATCTGTCAGCCTTCCAATTTTATATCTTTAACTTACCAACTTATCAGTTCACAACCCTATCTTACTATTGGGTTCACAAATCTGCCATCTGTCCAACTTTGAACCTTACGCATTCGCAATAGGGGCTGCACTGACCAGGGATAAAATAGTAGACAATGATCTGAAATCGCTGTTTTATAATTCCACAGCTACGGCCGTTGACCTTTGGTAATGTTTGGTAATGCGATATGAGAGTGATGGAAATAGAATGGTTTTTGCGAGTCCAATGTAGAAGAAATTGTAACATCTGTGTAATTTTTTTGTTTACATTATGGCAGACAAACGATCAGATGGCTCACCTGATGGTAAGTGAATTACCGCCGCCCATGGACATCAGCGACACACGGGGCATCACAGATGCGTTGTCGGCTCTTAAGGGAGGAATACGCTCTTTTCTTGAAGATCGCCAGGTCTTATCTGTTCGGAAGCACCATTATTGGTAGCTGATTCCATAGTTTTACTACGCACGGTAGGAAGTGACGTGAGATGGATTTTATTTATTTTACTGGATGGAGTAAAATCCATCCAAGTGATGTGGGTAAAATTTGGTAATTATGTTTGTTGTGTGCGATTGATTAGCAGTAATGCTGCCGTTTGCTAACTAAAAGGTCGTTAAGCCACAGCGACTCCCTGTGGCTTATCGGCCTTTTAGTCAGCGGATGGCAGAATGATAGTTTTAACAGATCCAACGAGGTATGAGGATTTAGTTTATTCAGTCTTGGAAATAAAAAAAAGGACGTGTTATAATTTAGTTTGATAGTAACAATGTTAACAGCCGTGTGGTCCCCGGCAAAGTAGAATAGGCCACCTTCACTCTTACCGAGGTGTCGTAAAAGGCGACTAAGGTAAAGCTGCTGGCATGATCATCAGCACCCAGAGAAGGAAAACTCTGCGTTTTTATCAAAACCCTCGCCAACCCGTCTGCCAAGCGTGGTCAGTATGGCAATTACCCCTCATGTGATTGAGGGAGGCCCGTGCCCCAGCAGTGGGGACTTAAATGGGCTGATGATGAATGTTAACAGCCGGCAGCTGTAGTGACACATCAAGTATATTCTCTGATTGCTACGACAATATCATTTTTTTTATTTATTTTTTATGCCGGAGCAGACGGATCACCTTACGGACGGAGATACAAATCGCTACCAACCTTTAAACTTTGTCCTAATATTGTCATTTAAGACATTGGGCAGTTGCAAAATATGACAGCTGTGGAATAAAATGCAAAAAAAAAATGCTAGAAACTTACCTTTGTTTATCTATTTTGTGGCAATGCCTCTGTGCCTTTGAATTTTATACGCCCTACTGGGTGTTAAGAAAAAAAATCGCCTTCCGATACAATTATGAAATTAATTTTGTAAATGAGATTGAAAACCGGCGTGAAGCAGCAATGTGCTGTTTCGCTGCGTGAATGAGAGTACTGGAGGCCCATTTTAAAGGGAAGGGGGGTTTAAAGGTTGGCAGCGTACTTGGACTCTATTGTGACTCCATGGACACCCGTCCACGGGCGGCGGCCATCGCTTACAATCAGGTGATACGTCTGCTCGTTTACAACCTATGAAATAATAAAAGAAGACAGTATGTGTCTTGGGGAAAAATGATTATTTTCATCAGTATAGTGCCCTCGATAGGTAAGTAAAGTATCAGCCTATAACCTGTCCCGCTGCAGGGCAAAGGCCTTCATCATAGAAATCAATTTATCGCTACTATAATAGGATTAGACTTAATCACCACGCTAGCCAAATGCGGATTGGTGATTACAAACCCGAGCTATGTTCGAAAAATTCGAAACATACTTTTCGCTCGACCCGGGAATCGAACCCAAGACCCCAAGATCACGACCCGGTACTTAAGCCACTAGACCAACAGGGCGTTAGATAGGTAAGTAAGACGTTTATAATAGCAAGGCATACCTATAGGTACACTATAGTCATATAACAGTTAAGACCCTACCGCGCGAAATATAGTATTCTCCAACATTTCTCGGTCCAAGCCATTCTAAAATATAGCGGAGGATACTTTTTACATCCGCTCCGCACCTGCGGAGGTCTGCGCAGTTTCCCACGAGTTCCTTGCACGGTACTAGACAGGTTTATTTCGGGTTGTAAGGTATTTGTGGTTTTTGGATGCGGATCTGAGAAATCGTGGGTACGTTTCTGAATTTTGTTATAATAGAATCTTTAAATTTGGCGGTTATCCTACTAATGTGTATAAATAATAATGAATAAGAGATAGTCGCCGGCTGGTGTCACATTACCTTAGAGTAAAACAGTCAATTGAACGGGCCTCTACGTGTTGGCTTCAGCCCCACGCACGCCTTCTAAAAGTATATTAGGGGCATAATTGCCCGTGGTTAAGGAACGACTGACAAACATAATCATTTCAGCCAATAGACGTCCACTGCTGGACATATGCCTCCCCCAATGTTCTCCACACAGATCGGTTATGTGCCGCCCGCATCAATGCTACCAAAATGGTTGCCTCTTAGGAGTATGTCACGGCGCCGGAACGCCATGATGCTGGTAATATGTATTAAAACTCTTTCCGTCAAATGCTACCAAAATGGTTGCCACTCAGGAGTATGTCACGGCGCCGGAACGCCATGATACTGGTAATATGTATTAAAACTCTTTCCGTCAAATGCGACCAAAATGGCTGCCACTCAGGAGGATGTCACGGCGCCGGAACGCCATGATGCTGGTAATATGTATTAAAACACTTTCCGTCAAATGCTACCAAAATGGTTGCCACTCAGGAGTATGTCACGGCGCCGGAATGCTATGATGCTGGTAATATGTATTAAAAAAAATCAGTTAGTATTATTTTGTTATCTGCTATCACTGTACAACCTTTTGTCAGAGTAATAGCTTTTGTCAGAGTTATAGCTTTTGTCAGAGTAATAGCTTTTGTCAGAGTAATAGCTTTTGTCAGAGTAATAGCTTTTGTCACAGTAATAGCTTTATTCTCTGATTGCTATAACAATATCTTTTTTTATGTAGACGGATCACCTCACGGACGGAGACACAAATGCGCTGCCAACCTTTGAACCCTCCCCTTTCCCCCGGATTGGGCCTCCGGTACCCTCACTCACACAGCGAAACACAGCACAGTGCTGTTTTACGCCGGTTTTCTGCGAGATCGTGGTATCACTCCGGTCGAACCAGCCCATTCATGCCGAAGCGTGGTCCTGAAAATGAGGTCTGAAGAGACCGTGTAAAAAGCATGTGAAGATAGTAGTTTTTGTGACTGTAGCATATTCGTAATTAGAGTTATTAAAGTGACGGGTAGGGCACACTAGCGACGACAATTGATTTTAATTTTAAGCTTCTTAACCGGATCTATTTTTAACAATTTCGTTTGGCGTGAATCAATTTTTCGCGTACAAAATCGAACCCAACATTTGTGCATGGTTATTTAATAAGTCCAGCTTGGTAAGGCCAACTTCCAGAAAGAGGTCGATCGACGAATCCAACTCGGCTGGGCAGCGTTCGGGAAGCTACGCAGCATATTTTCGGCAGATCTACCGCAGTGTCTCAAGACAAAAGTATTTAATGCGTGTGTGTTGCCAGTGATGACATACGGAACCGAAACGTGGCCGCTTACAATGTGCCGATTAAGGAGGCTCAAAGTCACCCAGAGAGCAATGGAGAGGGCTATGCTCGGGGTATCCCTGCGTGATCGTATCAGAAATGATGAGATCCGCAGGAGAACTAAGGTCACAGACGTAGCCCAAAGGATTGCATGCCTTAAGTGGCAATGGGCAGGGCACATAGCGAGGAGAACAGACGGCCGTTGGGGCGGAAAGGTCCTCGAGTGGAGGCCACGTACAGGAACTCGCAGCCGTGGCAGGCCTCCTACAAGATGGACCGACGATCTGGTGAAGATCGCGGGAATCCATTGGATGTGGGAGGCACAGGATCGATCTGTGTGGAGAACATTGGGGGAGGCCTATGTCCAGCAGTGGACGTCCATTGGCTGAAATGATGATGATGATGATGATGATTTAATAAATAGTATAAGTGTTTGCCGAGAGGTTGTAACCCCGAAATTGTTTAATACAGATCCGGTTTAGTAGCTTAAAATTAAAATCGATTGCCGTTGCTAGTTAGGGCTACCCATCGCCTTAAAAAATTTGGCAGTAATCATGTAACTGCCATATTCTTTTTTCGCTTTACGTTACAGCTGTCATATTAATGACAGGTGTAGCATAAAGCGAAAAAAAAAACTCAACTACCCAACTTTCTAATTTTCTTTAGAGCTATCAATATTAAAAAGCCTTTCAATATGTGTTTACGTTTGATTTCTTAATTATTATTTTTTTAATTCTAATGAAAGTCCACGGACACTGGTTCCGTGCTCCTTTATTGTGCTCGTTTTTTAAGTGTTACAAATTATTTTTGAAATTTGCTCTGCGATAAAATTGAACTAAATTAAATTACAATAACAATCTTAAGTTTAGACAGTCATGCATGGTTAATGTTAGTAAGATGTATAAAACTGTATTTTTTTTTTGGGGTAGGGGGTTTGGTGATTTTATGTAGTTAAGGACCTCTGAGGGGGGTTCAGGGGTATGTTTCTTAATTTGAAGATTATGACCAGAATGTCGATAAAATTTGTCATAGATGTAACCGATCCCATTACAACTTTATATAAGTATAATGCTTGCTATGCATTAAAAGCTTCCATTGTGTCCGCCATCTATCATTGACAGACACAGACACGTGTTGGACCATGTTTATGTATGCTAATGTCATGAATAAAGATCGATGGGAGAATTTCCCATACAGAATCAACACAGCTGTAATAGTACGAGTATATGAAGGTATTGATTTCTCGAGGAGAAAAACGGATCGCTGATGCAAAAGTTGAGGGTTAATCCCGGTTAACTGGAGATCAGTTTCGCTGTTTGTTTGTGACTTGTGCCACTTTGGAATTATAGTCCACTTCGGAATAAATATATTGGAATTTGGAAATTATATTATATATATATATATATATTGGAACAGTGGTAGTGAACGCTGCCTCTGATAAAAGGGTTGCGGGTTCAATCCCCGCACAGTACAAACATTTGTGTGCATGAACATGTTTGTTTGTATTGGTCTGGATGTTTTCTATGTATTATAAGTATGTATTTACAAAAGAAAAGTATTATATGTATATATTTGTAATCCCACTGTTGATTCTGATATCCGTAACACAGGTGCTTGAGCTACCTATCTCGGAGTCAGATCAATGTATGTGATGTTGTGAAATATTTATTTATTTATTTATATTTGTGTTCCTCTGTTGTCTGATATCTGTAACACAAGTGCTTAAGCTACTTAGTACGGAATCAGGTCAACGTATGAGATGTTGTGAGAATTATTTTTATTATTATTATATATAGTGTAGTTTTTACGACTTTTGCTTGTCAGTCAATTGTCTTACTTTATTTTATTTTTGTGATAGGGGACAGAACATTGATGTAAAGCAGCACTGTGCTGTGTTTCACTGCAGACTTGTGACTCCACTGGTGCTGCGGACATCAAGCTGCAATGGCTTACTATCAGCTGATCTGTCTATTACTCTGCCATCTATCCTATAAAAAAAAGATGAACAAAAGGATCACCTATTAGGGCGTTCGCCGCCGCCAATAAACATCTGCGACACTAATAGAGTTACATATATTTTTTATTTGATAGAAATGGGGTGAGCCCTGCGTCTCATAGCCACTGCAACCAGTAGATGATCTAATGTGGCACGACACATACGTTACCAACCTTTTAAAAAATAGTGTACGTACTCGCCGTGTGTTCCCCGGCAGAGTAGAATAGGCCACCCTCACTCTTACCGAGGTGTCGTAAAAGGCGACTAAGGTAAAGCTGCTGGCATGATCATCAACACCCAGAGAAGGAAAACTCTGCATTTATATCATAACCCTCGCCAACCCGTCTGCCAAACGTGGTGAGTATGGCTATTACCCCTCATGTGATTGAGGGAGGCCCGTGCCCCAGCAGTGGGGACTTAAATGGGCTGATGGTGATGATGTACATAGTCATACTTAGGTATTATTATTACTACATTTTTGTCTTCTATGGTTACATTAAAGATTTGTAAAATTTCAATTTGGCTTAAACTTTAACTTATATAATAACTACGATAAGTAGATAAATACCCCCTTCAACTAAAACAACAAAGAATTATCCGTTTCCAAGCTTTTGCTCATGAATCAACCCAGACGTATTCGACCAGCATAGCAGCAGACGATGGTAACAAATGGCTGTCAGTACAATAGTTAGTATGCCAGTGTCTCAAGATATCCAGTTGCAGCTCAGCTTGGCCAATTAACGTCACATGAATCCGCCGTAACGTATACATCACAGCAGACGTCCATGATGGAATAGGAAACGGGAAAGCGTCTTTGCTTATAGCCTTTAATAATTTACTCTTTTAAATTTTTTTCGGGAGGGTCGTTTTAAATATATTTTATTATGTGATAGGTGGCAGACGAGCAGACGGATCACCTGATGGTAAGCGATTACCGTTGCTCATGGACACCCGCGGCACTAGTGGAGTCACAAATGCGCTGCTAACCTTTAAAACCCCCCTTCTCCCCAGATTGGGCCTCCTGTGCCCTCACTCACGCAGCGAAACACAGCACAGTGCTGCTCCACGCCGGTTTTCTGAGGCAGTGTTCGACCGGAGTGATACTCCGGTCGAGCCGGCCCATTCATGCCGAAGCGTGGCTCTCGCGTGGTAAACTTGTATGCGACTGGGAATTGCACACTAAGATGAGGAGGAAGTGTGCTTCTTATGTCAGAAACAGAAACGATGATTTTAATAGACTTTAATTTTTTTTATTACGCTATGACAATTTATTTTGAAGTGCGATATAATTTGATATCTTTAAAATCAAGTTTAAAAACTAAAACCCGACTACCAAAAAGAACGAAACAAGAAAATTGATTTTATACATCTGTTTTGCTACAGTAGGGTGGCATACGACCACGGCGATACGGCATAATAATTTCAGGAGAGACAATTTTTTTTGTTTCGTACTTTTTGGTAATCGGGTTTTAGTTTTTAAACTTTATTTTTATTTAACCTATTTATTATTATGTAAATAAAATTACACATTTAAAATGTACTAAAAAGCTCTTTCATTTGATACCTCACACGGTACTGTCAAGCACAATTTTTTTCTAGTTCCTTACTCTAAGTCCCCTAGAGGGCGCTGTAGTCAATTTAACGTGACGCCATGTCACCTATAACCAGAAAACAATCAAGACGATTCTAACGACACCTCATTGGTTCACATATGATCACTAGATTAGAAGTTATGAGGGAACAGATGAACAACCATACGTACATACATACTTACATACATACATACAGGTCAAAATCATAACCTTCCGTTTTGATAAAAAGCCCAAAGGTGAGCAAAACCAATTTATAGTTCACCAGATTGATAACCATGAAGCAATTCATTGCTTAAATTAAATAAAAGGAAATCTACAGAGACTTTCGAAACACGAAACATAAAAACATCCATTAGGTTTCCTTCATTTAGCAAATAAACAAAAGGAAAAGGAACTTCAAACTTTCTCCGGAGTTACAAGTCAATACCAGCGTGCTCTCAAAGCAGAGACGCAAGCATTCTTCAATTACATGGTGAGTTGGTGCCATTAGCCCTCCCATTGAGGCTTGGCGAGTGGCCAACGTTTGTCAGTAACATTGGAGCTGGCATCAACTCTTTGATAGGCTAGGTCACCTTTACATGTTCGAATAAAAAGATAACTTGTAAAATAAAATATTTCACTCTTTCGTAGAATTTTTCTCCTTCTGTGCCAGTTTGGCACTGTTACTTGAATATGTTCAAGTTTAGAACTTCAAACTGTTTGTTGCTTTACGAGTCTTTCATTCTATCGTGTAGGTGTTTAACTTAAATGTCACAGTTCAAACGTTTCTTAAAAACCTACTAGCATGGTTAGAATACCTTTCATCATCATCAGCCCATTTAAGTCCCCACTGCTGGGGCACGGGCCACCCTCAATCACATGAGGGGTAGTTGCCATACTCACCACGCTTGGCAGACGGGTTGGCGAGGGTTTAGATATAAATGCAGAGTTTTCCTTCTCTGGGTGCTGATAATCATGCCAGCAGCTTTACCTTAGTCGCCTATTACGATACCTCGGTAAGAGTGAGGGTGGCCTATTCTACTCTGCCGGGGACCACACAGCCAGAAATACCTTTGTTTTTAGCAAATTAAAGCTAAAAAAGAACTAAGAAGAAAGAATGACTGACCGGATGGCGCAATTGGTAGTGACCCTGCCTCGTACGCCAAAGGTCGTGGGTTCGATCCCCACCCTGGGCAAACATTCGTGCGATGAACACTTGTGTTTGTTCGGTGTCTGGATGTGTATATCTGGGTATGTATTTAAGTATATATTTGTGTTCCTCTGTTGTCTGATATCTGTAACACAAGTGCTTAAGCTACTTAGTACGGAATCAGTTTGTTTATCTTAGTTGAGGGAATTATTATTATTATTAATTTATGTTCATATTTTTAATTGATTTTTATCTCATGAGTAATACATTTTCTCTCAATTTTTTTTTATGTGATAGGGTGCAGTCAAGCAGATGGATAATCCTGATGGTAAGCGATTGCCGCCACCCTTTAACACCCGCGACACCAGTGGAGTCACAAGATCGCTACCAACCTTTAAACCCCCCTTTCCCTCGATTGGACCTCCGGTACTCTCACTCACGAAACACAGCACAGTGCTGCTTTACGCCAGGTTTTCTGTGAGGCCGTGGTATCACTCCGGTCGAGCCAGCCCATTCAGGCCAAAGCGTGGCTCTCCCACGGCCATACATTGTGACATAGCTGATTAGTGTTCGCTTATTTTGCTTAAGTTAACTTAGATTTTATGTTCATATTTTTTTAATCGATTTCTATTTTATTACTAATACATTTTCTCTTATATTTGGATTAATTAATTTATACTTTATTTTAGGGTGACTTACAGATAGATGGAATACATCGAGATTTATTAAATATTATCTAGTTACCTAAATAGATAATAGAATATTACAAGCCTATTCCTAGGTCATACAAATGTCTTTGTTCCAAAAGCTAAACCTCGTGGCCACATAATACTGTTTTCATTGCCGGGAGCGGGAAGCTCTTCCTTTATAGATGCTCTGTTACTAAGATAGTAGTTACTGCAGCACCCAAACTGAGTCTAGCAAGTCTTGTAATTAAGCTATATGGATTAGCCCGCTCGCTCAAAGCTGCTTATGATGAGGAAATTATTGTTTAAGTAATTAACAGACAAAGGAAGTTCACGATTTGAGACAGTTTAAAATTTTTTTATTTCTACACATATTTTTTATATAGTCGAATTTTTGAACTGTATTTTTTAGAGATTTTGATGATGATTTGGAGAATACTATCCAAATCGTCACTACATTCACTTGTCCAAGCCAAAGTTAACGTGATCCTATTCTACTTAGTCACGCACTTCGTCGAATCAGTCAACTTTGCTGTATTTCCTTGCTCTTATTTATTAGTAGATACCATATTATGTATCTACTTAAATATTTAGCATACATATTATCCAAGTTTTCAAGACGTTCACTTGTCCAAGCCAAAGTTGACGTGATTCTCTTCTACTTAGTCACGCACTCCGTCGAATCAGTTATATTTGCTGTATTTTCTTGCTCTTATTTATTAGTAGGTACGATATTATGTTTTTTACTCAAATATTTAGCACACATTTTATCCAAGTTTTCACGACGTTCACATTGTCCAGGCCAAAGTTGACGTGATCCTATTCTATTTTATCACGCACGCCGCCGAATTGTTCACGCATCACGTCCGCACCCCATTTCTCATCACGCGCGGCCGTCGTCCCGATCACGTCGACGCACCGGCACGTCGTCATCGATTTCGCATAATAACCGCTTCATCAAAGGATGAGCCTTTTTGTTTAGGAGTATTTTTTGATAGGCTGAGATAGTTAAGTCTAGAATGGTTATTAACGGGATTTCTGCCATGTGCCTTATGTTCTTTTTTGCTTGTAGCAGTGTTTATCTCGTTGGTTGCCCTAATAAAATAAAATAAAAAAACACTGATGATGCATATTTGAAATCTTGAACCAAAACACTCAAACTGGTGTAACAGATCTAACCTTACTCTATCTTAATGGACTATCTCGGAAGCAAATAATTAATCACGCTATAACTTGAAGCTTAATCTACTAATCCTGCCTCGTTACTTATTAAACCAAATTGACGACCGCACACATCAGGAAACCTCGGAATTCAATTTCAATCAAACGCGAAGAGTAATGGCGTCTGTCATTTACAACTAGCGTGGACACGTGTACGCCATGTTTGTGTACCTATGCTAATGGCCTGGATTTATCGGCTAGATGCAGTCTATAAAATCAGTCGATATGTTAGCGGGAGCTGTGGCTCAGCGGTTGAAGCAATCGGGATTTTGGAAGGTACGTATCGTCATAGTTAGAGTTTGGCTGGGTGACCGTTTTTACCCTACTACGGCAAATCCAAAAAGGAAGTGTGACAATTTTAGCAGTGTATTATGTAAGTATGTAAATATGTTTGAATGTTCCAAGATTCTGCCTAAACTACCCATTCGATTTTAAGAATGAGTTATCAATCGATTCCTTATTACTGTCCAGGTGACTTATTCTTGTATTTCATCTGAAAATAATGGCACAGTGGGTACTATAGTAAAAAAACCGAAAGATTTTCTGTCATTTTTTTTCTAGTATATTAATAAACTTTAAAGACTGCTTCGTTGGCGCAGTGTTTAGACGGTCGCACTTTCAAGCGACGGCTGCGCAAGAGGTTTCGGGGTCGATCCCCGGGTCAGGCCAAAAATTAGTACCTAAGTTTTCGGTAAGAAATTCTTAGTGGCAGCCCGGAGTCTGGAAGTTGGCGGTCTTGTACCCCCGTGCCTCGGAAAGCACGTTAAGCCGTTGGTCCTGCACCTAATCCCTCTCTGGTCGTGTCACGGTAGTGTCCCATCGGAATAGGAGGGTAAGGGAGTAGAGAGTGCACTTGTGTTTGCGCACACACTTGAGCACCATAATATATCCTGCGTGCGTGGCTGATCGTTGAGATTGGCCGCCGTAGCCGTAATCGTTTGGAGGATATTGTAACGCAACATATGCCGAACCAGCCAGCTATGCCGCGTGACAGCTACGTCTCATCCAGCCATTCCGCTACGACGTCCCCTACCACTGCTACGACGGCCGTCGTAGCAGAGCGGGGACTGCCGTAGCCGCCAGCCAGCCTTTATATAGCCGTGCGCGGTGCTGTACGGCGTCAGTTTCGATCTATTATTCGTAAGGGGTAAATCTGCCCGACTACCGTGAGAAATTACTGATTTTAAAGATAATAAGGTGTTACTATGCCCGTTTGTGATTGGTTCAAATAAATCAATTATAAGAAACCAGTTTATTGTTTCCATACGACCACTGTTAGGCTATAATATTATTATTATTTTTATTAAACTTTAAAGAAAACATGTAGGTATCCACACTACTCGTAATAATTGTGTACATATGTGTTATACAAAATGTACCATGTCAAAAGGCTAAACTTATCATCGCTTTACAGTTCCTTACCCTATAATAATCTTTTTATTTTCTCTATCCAAAGGTTGTCTAGAAGTAATCACTATAAGCAATAAGACCTCGTTATTGCACTGTCCTTTTTTTGTACTGTATCTGTATTTTGGTGCTGTACAATAAAAAATATCTATATATTTAACGCTCTATTGTCATTACCAAACTTACCAAATCCATCACAAATCACGGTAAGATAAACATTTAGAAGCTGGTGGCTTAAAGTCGTTCCGTAACGAACGGGAATATACCTGTCGTATCCAAATAAAGGACACACACAGCGCGTGTGAAAGAGAGGGAAACTCTGATTCGGTCGTAACGTCTTGTATAAATTAGGCCCTCTGGATCAAAAAGTAAGAGGATAAGAAGATTCGTCATCATCATCGTCAGCCCATTTAAGTCCCCACTGCTGGGGCACGCGCCTCCCTCAATCACATGAGGGGTAATTGCCATACTCACCACGCTTGGCAGACGGGTTGGCGAGGGTTTTGATATCAATTCAGAGTTTTCCTTCTGATCATGATCATGATCATGATCATGCCAGCAGCTGTACCTTAGTTGCCTTTTACGACTCCTCGGTAAGAGTGAGGGTGGCCTATTCTACTCTGCCGGGGACCACACGGCACCTTAGTTTATTAAAAAGTTTACTGACGTCAAAATGTTTTTAATGTAATAATAGTGACCCCCTGTTGGTCTAGTGGTTTCAATACCGCACTGGGATCTCGGGGTCCTGGGTTCGATTCCCGGGTCGAGCGAGAAGTATGTTTCGATTTTTTCTCACATAGCTCGGGTTAGTGATCACCAATCCGCATTTGTGAAGCGTGGTGATTAAGCCTAATCCCATAACTTGACGACCCGTTTGGAACAGTGGTAGTCTACGCTGCCTTTCGTCCAAGGGCTGCGGGTTCGATCCCCGCATAATACAAACATTTGTGTGCAGAAAATCAAGCCGTGTGGTCCCCGGCAGAGTAGGGTAGAATAGGCCACCCCCACTCTTACCGAGGTGTCCTAAAAGGCGACTAAGGTAAAGCTGCTGGTATGATCATCAGCACCCAGAGAAGGAAAACTCTGCATTTATATCAAAACCTCGCCAACCCATCTGCCAAGCGTGGTGAGTATGGCAATTACCCCTCATGTGATTGAGGGAGTCCCGTGCCCCAGCAGTGGGGACTTAAATGGGCTGACCATGATGATGATGATGATTGGTCTGGGTGTTATGTAGTGTATAAGTATGTATTTACAAAAAAAAAAGTATTCTGATATCTATAACACAGGTACTTGATCTACCTATCTCGGAGTTAGTTATAATAATAGTGATGACTTGATTTCTATGATGGAGGCCTTTGCCTTGCAGTGGGACAGTTTATAGGCTGATAATTTACTTTATTTTAATAGTGACAGATGATCAATTCCCTTAGAAAACCTCACCGTGAGAGTAAAAGCCTAGTAAGACAACCAACATTTCCGCGCGACTCCATGCATACAAGCCAGTGCAGCTAAGTCGTTTGTCATGTCGGAACAGGCAGTTGTCGTCAACGATGCAGCGTGACGTCTCCTGTGCCGCGCACATGTGCATCTGGCTGTGATCACACCCCTATGTAATAAATACCATCTGGTAAAAAGTAAAGTATCAGCCTATAAACTGTGCCACTGAAGGGCAAAGGCCTCCATCATAAAATTCAAGTCATCGCTACTATGATGGGATAAGGCTCAATCACCACGCTTGCCTAATACGGACCTGAGCAATGTTCGAAAAACTCGAAACATACTCTTTGCTTGACCCGGGAATCGAAAGCAAGACCCCGAGATCACGGCCTGGTAATAAGGCAGGGCGGGACCCATAAGAGTTGTAAAACAATCAGCTGTATTTTTAACAGTGAGAGAGCCACGTAGGCATGAATTGACCGGCTCGACCGGAGCAATACCACGTCCTCACAGAATACCGGCGTGAAGCAGTGCATGTGCTGTGTTTCGCTGCGTTTCACTGCGTGAGTGAGGGTACCGGAGGCCCAATCTAGGTTCCCCTTTAGAGGTAAGCAGCGCACTTGTGATACTACTGGTGTTGCAGGTGTTCATGGGCGGCGGTAATCGCTTATCATCAGGTGATCCGACGGCTCGTCTGCCACTTATATCATAAAAAAAACTATAGTATGCATTTAGTTTTTAAAAATAAATTTGATGATTGTTTAAGTTGCAAACAAAATAGCATTCCGAGAAAAAAACTTTTTTTTTTCAAGGTAAAGCATAAAACAACAATTACCTAATTATCTAAGTAATCAATGAACTGTTAGACGCCTATGACGTCACGCAAAACGTTGCCTTACCTTCGCTAATATCGCCCTAGATTACACCACTCGCTTGTTAGTAGGCTTCTTCCTCCAGACATTGATTTAACCAAGGCATTACGCGCCGGTGTGACGTATTCCCTTCGGATATGCGACGCAGAGCGTCTACGTAGCGCTACGACCAGATTTATCGCCGTCTACCCTTGCGGCCAGCGGTTGAACGCGTCTGCCCCGATGTATACGCCATGCTGGATTTATGCGACGTTTATTGGCCGAATTAAAACTGAGCGTCTTGAAGGATTTGTGGGGAATGTTTTGTTCAGAGCTACAACCTACTGGGTGTCAACGTCTTTATTTATTAAATTTTGGAACAATATAAGACTTCTTTGTCTTTGAAGTTCGATATTTAAATAACAGGCGTCTTTAAGAGTCATTTTATTTTATATTTATTGAAAATTATTGGTACTTTGATTTTGATTTTAGAACACTCCATATTATTTTTGTGACTCCATCATGTCTTTCTCACCAAGTTCTATTTTGAAATAGCTTGTGTCATTTGTTTTTTCACAGATTCCCAAATTCTTTAAATATTTTCCAAAAGAAACTTCTTAAATTAAAAGACACACAAAAAGGATGGATAGAGATGTCTCAGCCACACAGATCTTGATATACCTAATCCTGATACTTGTTAATTTCTGCTCAGAAGATATTAAGTTGCTTTCTTGGTAACAATTTTACAACGCTACTAATACCACGACCGTGGGAGTGCCTAGCTTTGGCATGAATGGGCCGGCTCGATCGAAGTGATACCACGGCCTCACAGAAAACTGGCGTGAAGCGGCACTGTGTTTCGCTACGTGAGTGAGGGTACCGGAGGCCCAATCCAGGGTAAAGGAGGTTTTAATGGTTGGCAGCGCACTTGTGACTCCACTGGTGTCGCTGTCGCCCACAAGCGGCGGC
Source organism: Marasmia exigua (assembly GCA_019059595.1). Taxonomy (NCBI): domain Eukaryota; kingdom Metazoa; phylum Arthropoda; class Insecta; order Lepidoptera; family Crambidae; genus Marasmia; species Marasmia exigua. The sequence goes on from CM032473.1 coordinate 18,444,377, forward strand.
AATCGATTACCATCCGTCTGCTCGTCTGTCACCTATCACGTAAAAAAAAAACTTATCTAAGGCTTACACAAATAATTTAATCAAAATGAGATTTACACGAAACTAAATTAAATTAATGTTTTGATTGAGAATCCAACATGAATCTTTCTGGCTACAGCATGAAATAGTCTGCATACACCGTCACACATTGTGAACACACATACACAACATTTGCCCGAAATCCCGAACACTCTAGCGGTCTCACAGTATGTGATGTGGCGTAATGTAACATACTGGGCGGGGAGACAGGCTTTGGCACGTAGATTCAAGGCCGAGTGAAGATGCTTTGCTGTTTTCCGTTCTATTATGGAGCCAGAAAGATTTTCTGGCGTTCAGCTTACGTTGACAGGCTGATGATAGGATTGACTATAGTAAGTAGCATACGGCCTAATGTGGAGTTATATTTGTTGGACTTAGTCTGCGATATAAGTGCTATTTTTTTGCACTGCAGTGTGATAACTCGACTTGACGCCGCCTGCACTTATACAGACAGCCACACATCAATGTAAACAAATCTCATGTCATCTTTGTTGAACCTTTAACGGTACTAATATGTGTGATAATGCGTTGGTGTGACGACATCAAAAGGCTGGTAGGAATAATGTGGATAGAAATCGCCCAAGATCGACAAAAATGACATAACTCAAGGACGCCTACACCCTAGAGGTTGAAAATGGCTAAAGAAGAAGATGTCTGACAAACAAATGCGTTTTTTGCACTGAGAGGGGGGAGGGGGAGGAACTTGATCTGACGTCTGCACAAAAGTACGTGGCTCGAATGTCCACATCTCTAATAATAAGATATAGTGCAGGTACTTGCGGTAAAGACCACCAGTCCTGGTAGGTCTCACAGCAATGTAGGGCTGCATTGCGTCTATTGCATTGAGTATGCAGAGTTGTTTGACTGATCGGATGACGCGATTGGTAGTGACCCTGCCTCTTACGCCAAAGGTCGTGGGTTCGATCCCCACCCTGGACAAACATTCGTGCGATGAACACTTGTGTTTGTTTGGTGTCTGGGTGTAATATATGTATTTAAGTATATATTTGTGTTCCTCTGTTGTCTGATATCTGTACAAGTGCTTAAGCTACTTAGTACGTATGAGATGTTGTCAGAATTATTATTATTATTGCGAGGGATGAAGCGGCTCAGCGGTGTGGTCTAGTCCCGGACGTGGGGTTTCCGACCGCTATTGCACAGAGTTGAACACACCAAGGGTCTTGGTTAGGGTTAGAATCCCACACACCACGTTTTACCCTACACGTAGCAAGGTGGTGGTTTCCCCAGAGAAAAAAAAAGTCCATTGCTTTGGCTTTCCCACGGTCAAACGTAGTGTCTATTGGTTTTGAGCAGGCTAAAGTTACGATGAATACTATTTAGCGGCTCAATGGCACCTGAATTGACTGCGACAACAAAGTTACCAACAAGACAATGAGCCGCGACCTGCAGGAAGCGTTCGTTAGTCCCCGCCTGGACGGAAGCGAGGGACTGTTTGCTGCACCGAACGCGGAGTTTGGTGGAAATGAGGAGTTTTACTATTGCAAGTAAAATAAGTGAATGCATAAATTTTTCACTCCAAAAATACGTGAATATAGTATTGTTTTATTAGAATAGTAATGTACAATATTTCTACCATGTATCTCATTTTTGAGTTTCCGATATTTCGGCACTGTTGTAAGCGCCAGGGTCACGGAGTAAATGAAGTTTTTGCGGGTAAGTTATTATTGGGAGACCAATATTTTTTTATGTTGTGGCAAGGAAGGGACAACCTTGAGAAACTGCTTTTGACAGGCAAAGTTAACGGGAAAAGACCGAGAGGTAAAAGCTGATTACCACGCTAAACACCTCACTGTGCGATGCCATTCACGCCGCTGAAGACAGGTCAAGCTGGTGAAATAAAATCCAGGAAAAAGTGATTTGTTAGGGTCACGACACTCAGCATTAAGGTCAGTAGACACAAGGAGGAAAATTGTTGTAGCAAACAAGCAGACAAATTAGCTAATGTTTGTGATCATGTGTAGTGAAAGTAGACCAAATCAAGCCCTTAACGGTTTCATTTCTTGTTTAAGGTCAATAACCCTAAAATCAGCAAAGAAACATGGGAACAAGGGAAGCATTTCCAAAGGAGGCGATAAAACCGGAACCAGACAAATGTAACGTTATAGTAACTAGGAATCAATAGCGTTGACAAACGACTCGAATGCCGGTTGTGACAAGCGACGAAGTAGTGGCTAGTGCTGTCAGGTTGTCGATAATAATGATATCGATAGTGTCTAAGACAAGTTGTAATGTGTAGTCGCTGCATTTAACTTCTAAATGGCGTCTATATTGTCAGTCGCTGATGTTAAACATATCGTGTCTGCTATGTGTGAATGAATTTCACTTAGACTTGTCTTACTAAGGCTTATCTATAAGATCGTGTATCATGAAAGCGGACCTAGGGCTCAAGACGTCAACTTGGGATGCTAATAAAAATAAACTCTAAAATTGTAGGTGATGACAGCTAAACACAAGTAAACACGAATGTGTATATAATTTGGCAGAACTATTCATCTTTTTGGGAGACGGAATATTGCTTCTGAAGCGCAAAAGACTTGGACTCAGCCTTCGACAGATCAACATGGAGAAACATCGTATCTGCCTTATGCCCTGAAAGAGGGACATAGGACTCAAGACGATTCATCTTACGTCATTGAATATTACTTAGTAGTAATAGATAATGTAACAATACACAAAATGAACGACTATTTAACTACAATGCGTAAAGGTGACGTCATAGCAGCTAGGAAACCAATAGCAGTGACAAATTATGCGTATGGTGTTTGTGACAGACGTTGCAGAGGCGATGTAATCACAGTGTAAACAATGCAGTAGGATCTAAACAGTCTGATTTTAAGGCCGTAAGTAATGACTGGAGTGGAGTATTCTAGGTAATAAATGTAATGGAATGTGAAGTGGAGCCTCCATGTCCGTGAATTAGAAGACAAACCGCTGGAAAATCGCCTATGTTGGTACGGTCATGTCCTGTGAAAACCGGACATCTATGTGGGTAACAAATGTTTGGTCATGGCATTGTTGGGTTCCGGCAGAAGGTATAGACCTAAAAAGATCCAAAGTGACAGTTTGAGATGCAACCGGGATAAAACGCTAAGCTGATGATGATTTAATAAAAAGTGGACGGCGGAGTGAAGTCCTGTTTCCTGACTTAAACTCCCACTTGGTTTATTACAGGTGTTGAACTCGAGGATAAGAAATACCACAAGCCATAATGGACGAGTGTGAAAAAATTGCGAAGCCGAAAAGGAACTGAGCTGGCTATGCGGTGAGAATGCACCCCTAGAGATGGATACAGGTACAAGATGACAGGCTGTAGAAGAAGAGATGGCGTGACGACCTGGACCAAAACCACCATAACTAGCAATGAATAAGGAGCACAGAAAGAGGCTTTTAGGGGAGACCTTTGCCCAGCCGTGGGAAAATTGAAGCAAACAAAAAAAAATACATAAGTATTTAGCCGCATTTTTACTAACATTCAGACCGTGTCTCAGCAAATGTAGTGTGGGATGACCTCCGCCCCGATGTAGTAACAATTTACACAAGATGGCTAACAAAAGCTGCTGGAAGGCGAGCAGGTTTGATTACGGTTCTAAATAAAAGCAAATATTCAGTAGTGAACTGCGATATACTGATGATGATAAAATATGTAATACTTTTTTATTAATTTACCTGAACTTACAGAAATAATAATGAAAAATAAACAGATTTAGCAATAATATATTAACATTATGTTATAGTGTCAGCCGTGTGGTCCCCGGCAGCCGCGTGGTCCCCGGCAGAGTAGGGCCTCCCTCAATCACATGAGGGGTAATTGCCATACTCACCACGCTTGGCAGACGGGTTGGCGAGGGTTTTGATATAAATGCAGAGTTTTCCTTCTCTGGTCAATATTAACATTATAAGTAGGATATATGCGCGCACAGAGGCAACCACTCTTCCGGTATCCTCGGAAGACCAGCGTCGAGGAGTCCACCAGACACCTTGCCAAATGCTGAGAGGAAACCTTTTTAATGTTACTCATAGTCAATAGTATACTTAATTATAAACTTTTACCTTGTAATAGCTTGTAAGTTACTTTATTTTTTGTTACCGTGTCATATTTTGTAACACTGATTTTTTTTTAATTTTTTTATATGCATTATTTTGTCCAGTAACAAAAAAATTTAAGTAAAAATACAATTAATGATTGCAAGTACTTGTTAAGCTCAGTTTTATGATTTAATGTTGGCACATTCGTTTAAGAGATTCTGAAAATAAATCACTTTAAGTTGGCAAAAAAAACGTAACATTTAAAACGTCATAGAAACTTCAAACTCGACGATTATCCCATACACTAATCTTTTGTAGTCAGTTGCAGAAAATCTAAATGTATGCTAGCTTTAGCTCAATCCACGCTGGAATAATTTATTCCCCGTTACTATGATGTTGCAAATAAATAGCGTTGACAAATGACGTGGACTCTGTTTCTGACGCGCGCGATGGCCACAGGGCAAATATGCAGTAGGACCACAAAAGCCGAGTATATGAAACTTACATCGTGTGTCACTAGCTGTGTTTGAATATAGCTTTACTGCCACAAAGTCGACCTTTCCATGGCCCGCGTGACGCAAGGGACTGAGTGGGCTTGACTAATCAAAAAACTTCTCTTTGGAGCTTGCGAAGCTGCGAATGTCATTCTTATTGGTCTGTGATGGCCATGATTGACATCCAACTTATTGATTGGCCCAAACCGAATATAAACTTATTGGATTGGTCGAGAAAAGTCCGCACCCAGTGTCCCACGGAAGTGGTCAAACATTCACCGGTCGATTGATTTACGCGAAATAGATCGAGATAGCCTAACATACTTTTTTACACGTTAACATGATGGTCGGACCAGATTCCCACCACACTCTGATCCACAAGCCCCTACGCATTTCCCACCGCTGCAAACGCTGCTGTGGTCAATTATTAAGCACAAGGTGATAATGAAAAGAGGATATGAGCCTCAGTAATTGGGGTAATAACGCAAGTAGAAAAATATAGACGGGGGGAATTGGACTTTGCGCTCTATTCAATCATTGTGAAGACATTTCCCTGCTATGGGTGATGAGGAAGAACCGTAAGAGATTCAAAAGCCAATACCAATTTTGATTGAAGCCTGCCAGAAAAATACACACTGTGCATGCCTCTATAGCTGGCTTCAAAGAAAATAAAGTTTTATTAAGCGTAGCCTGCAACATACTGCAACAGACGCTTACTGCAAGCGCTAAAAAACTATAATAAAAACATTGACAACTAAAAATGTACTTTTAAGCTCACAGGTGTAAGTATTAAGAAATTGACGCAATAGCTCAGTCTGATAAAATTTAAAGCCAAGATTTTGTTAGGAGCGTAGAAATAAAATATTAGTAAGGCAAACGTTTTCGGTGAAAAATAACAACAATTTGCACAGAGTAGAGCGACTGCAGTTGCATAAGCTGTGACAGGGAAACGAATTGTGACAAAAGAGAAGTGGGATTGCCATGGATATGTCCGGGGCGTCTTGCGCAAGCGGTTTTTTGAACCCGTTTTTGCGAAACTAAAAAGGCATTATATGTTTTTGTTATTTTCGACAACTTTGTCGCAAATGAACTACAGATGGCGAAAGATAGGTCTATGGAGAAACTCGGAAGAGTATTTTAACCAGTAGCGGGACTATAAAGGGTAGGTATAAAAATATACCAAAAAAACCTTTATAATTTTACCTATTTTATTACCGAATTTGACCGAGGTCAAAATTAGCACTCCCTCTGGATCACATGTATACGGAGTGCCTCTTAGGTACATGACCAAATAAAATTTTGTTATTATTTATTATGCTCACCAACCCTATGTTTATAAGCGACTTTTTACTAACCCGTGGACTATGTTGTCTGAATAAATAAATTTGAATTTGAATTTGAAAATTATGAATTAGCGACTGCACTGGAGCAAAATTGCGAATGATTGAAACCAGAGAACACATAATAAATATATCGGCTTCAATATCATCCATCAGAGTAAGTTTTTGCTCTTCAATATAAAGTAAAGTAAAGTGTCAGCTTGTATATGCTACAGACATATAGACTGTATAGACAGATGTATAACTGTCCCACTGCAGGGCAAAGGCCTCCATCATAGAAATCAAATCATCGCTACTATGATTAATCACCACGCTTGCCTGATGCGGATTGGTGATCACAAACCCGAGCTATGTTTTAAGAACTCGAAACACACTTTTTGCTCGAGCCGGGAAACAAACCCAGGACCCCGAGATCACGGCCCGGTGCTTAAACCACTAGTACCAAAGGTAAATAATTTTGCTAGTTGTTATTAAATCCTTATAACAAACTACTATACGGGTCGCTATGACTTGATTTCTATCATATAGGCTTTTGGCTTGAAGTAGGACAGTAAAATAGGCTGATACTTAACTACTTTGAAGTGGCTAATCATCATATATCAGTCAAATTAACGGTTACAATCCCAGTTGGCGGTGGCGTGCGAAATTCAAATGCCATAACAATTAGCACTGTTGATTGCCACCGGCAAATGGACTTAGTTTCCATCCATAATCTAAATTCTGATGACGTGTTTGAGCTGATGGGGTATAAATAACTGATGATGCTAAATGCAATAACCAGTAAGTCCTAACCAGACCAAATCCTAGATCATTGTCCAAGCGTATTCCAGGTTTTGTAAAGCCAAGATTTTGGAATCAACCAGAAATGTAAAGGTAAAAAATATGGTGATGATATAACGCAATAAATGAAAGTATAAATTGTATTTTTCTTGTAGTCAAGATTTTCTAACAATAAAAAGTAGGGAACTTTGGGAATAGAATACTACAAAAATAAGATGTCATGTTCAATATATTAGCAATCGCTCTTAAATAAAAGTGTGGTAATTATGTTATGTATGTATGTGTAGCATCAACACATAGACGCGCTCTTGCATTCAGCCAATATCAGCAAATGGCTAATAAATCATAATATTATGTCAAAGCAAGGTAATTACCAAAATTAGATCACTACAGTAAATTATCCGCCAGTAATTTAATAACCCAAACCAGCTTACATAATACATTAGTATCCATCACGTGATTGTCTCCGATGCATGAGTAACGCGGTCACAAATTAGATGTGGCTTCGCTGAAAAGGGAAAATTCATTGACTATGTACGCGGCAATCTGTCGAGGCCGTGAGTAGATGTCACGCGGGCGTCGTGTGTCCGTCACGTCACGCTGGCGTCACTACAAGATTGGACTTGTGTAGGGCTTAGCAAATATTATTAGGTAATTAATACAAAAGACACGTATTTTTAGCATGAGTAACGCGGTCATATAGGAAACCTGTCAGATTATGCCAGACAGTCTGTAAACAGAGGGATATGGCAAAGAATCGTGAGAAATGCTGTGTCCGCCTCTAACACCAACAAGGACGCCTCAACGTGACCACGACCGCTCTGGCAAGAGCGTAGCGACAGAAAAGAAGAACGCGGTCATAAATGAGATTCGTGTTCGGTCGAGGCCGCGGGTAGATGTCACGCGGGCGTCGTGTGTCCATCACGTCACACTAGCGGCACTACAAGATTGAACTAGTGTAGGGCTTAGCAAATATTATTAGGTAATTAATATAAAAGACAAGTACTTATTTTAAGCATGAGTAACGCGGTCATAAATTAGATTCATGTGGCTTTGCTGAATAGAAAAAAATCATTGAGTATATACGCGGCCATTGGTCGAGGCCGCGCATAGATGTCACGACGGTGTCGTGTGTCCGTGACATCACGTTGGCGTCACGAAAAATTGGGCTAGCGTAGGGCTTAGCAAATATTATTAGATAATATATATAATTATAATATATTGGCATCAGCTGTCCTGGTTCCCCTTTAAAGGGTTACAAAGGTTAGAACGTCAGTCACTTCATTGTAATTACCAGATTCCCCAAATCCTGAATCATGGTCTAAGCGTACCTCGGTCCCCAAATTTCTGGACCCAACCAAGAATTACACGTTAAGATAAGGAGCAGTCGCTTGTGATGTTATACATAACACATAGTGATCTCTGAGATTATTTTTCGTAATTAACTTTTACAGGTAAGAAAATACAATTATTTTATGTAAATATTTACAAAAATATATATCCGCCAAATATCCATATCTGGCCGTGTGGTCCCCGGCAGAGTAGAATAGGCCACCCTCACTCTTACCGAGGTGTCGTAAAAGGCGACTAAGGTAAAGCTGCTGGCATGATCATCAGTACCAGAGAAGGAAAACTCTGCATTTATATCAAAACCCTCGCCAACCCGTCTGCCAAGCGTGGTGAGTATGGCAATTACCCCTCATGCGATTGAGGGAGGCCCGTGCCCTCAACAGTGGGGACCTAAATGGGCTGATGATGATGATGATGATGATAAGTAGGATATGCGCGCGCGCAGTGGCAACCACTCTTCCGGTATCCTCGGAAGACCAGCGTCGAGGAGTCCACCAGAAACCTCGACAAATTCTCAGGCATTTGTCGAGGTTTCTGGTGGACTCCTCGACGCTGGTCTTCTGGAAACCTTTTTAGTGTTACTCATAGTCAATAGTATACTTAATTATAAACTTTTACGTTGTAATAGCTTGTAAGTTACTTTATTTTTATTGTTACCGTGTCATATTTTGTAACACTGAATAAATTATTTTTATTTATTTTTATTTTATATGCAATATTTTGTCCAGTAACAAAAAAATTAAAGTAAAAATACAATTAATGATTACAAGTACTTGTTAAGCTCAGTTTGATGATTTAATGTGCCAATTCGTTTAAGAGATTCTGAAAATAAATCACTTTAAGTTGGCAAAAAAAATGTAATATTTAAAACGTCATAGAAATTCCAAACTCGACGATTATCCCATACACTAACCTTTTGTAGTCAGTTGCAGATCTAAATGTATGCTAGCATAGCTCAATCCACGCTGGAATAATTTATTCCCCGTTACTATGATGTTGCAAATAAATAGCGTTGACAAATGACGTGGACTCTGTTTCTGACGCGCGCGATGGCCACAGAGCAAATATGCAGTAGGACCACAAAAGCCGACTATATGAAACTTACATCGTGTGTCACTAGCTGTGTTTGAATATAGCTTTACTGCCACAAAGTCGGCTTTTCCATGGTCCGCGTGACGCAAGGGACTGAGTGGGCTTGACTAATCAAAAAACTTCTCTTTGGAGCTTGCGAAGCTGCGAATGTCAATCTTATTGGTCTGTGATGGCGATGATTGACATCCAACTTATTGATTGGCCCAAACCGAATATAAACTTATTGGATTGGTCGAGAAAAGTCCGCACCAGTGTCCCACGGAAGTGGTCAAACATTCACCGGTCGATTGATTTACGCGAAATAGATCGGATAGCCTAACAGACTTTTTTTACACGTTAACATGATGGTCCGGACCAGATTCCCACCACACTCTGATCCACAAGCCCCTACGCATTTCCCACCGCTGCAAACGCTGCTGTGGTCAATTATTAAGCACAAGGTGATAATGAAAAGAGGATATGAGCCTCAGTAATTGGGGTAATAACGCAAGTAGAAAATATAGACGGGGGGAATTGGACTTTGCGCTCTATTCAATCATTGTGAAGACATTTCCCTGCTATGGGTGATGAGGAAGAACCGTAAGAGATTCAAAAGCCAATACCAATTTTGATTGAAGCCTGCCAGAAAAATACACACTGTGCATGCCTCTATAGCTGGCTTCAAAGAAAATAAAGTTTTATTAAGCGTAGCCTGCAACATACTGCAACAGACGCTTACTGCAAGCGCTAAAAAACTATAATAAAAACATTGACAACTAAAAATGTACTTTTAAGCTCACAGGTGTAAGTATTAAGAAATTGACGCAATAGCTCAGTCTGATAAAATTTAAAGCCAAGATTTTGTTAGGAGCGTAGAAATAAAATATTAAGGCAAACGTTTTCGGTGAAAAATAACAACAATTTGCACAGAGTAGAGCGACTGCAGTTGCATAAGCTGTGACAGGGAAACGAATTGTGACAAAAGAGAAGTGGGATTGCCATGGATATGTCCGGGGCGTCTTGCGCAAGCGGTTTTTTGAACCCGTTTTTGCGAAACTAAAAAGGCATTATATGTTTTTGTTATTTTCGACAACTTTGTCGCAAATGAACTACAGATGGCGAAAGATAGGTCTATGGAGAAACTCGGAAGAGTATTTTAACCAGTAGCGGGACTATAAAGGGTAGGTATAAAAATATACCAAAAAAAACCTTTATAATTTTACCTATTTTATTACCGAATTTGACCGAGGTCAAAATTAGCACTCCCTCTGGATCACATGTATATGGAGTGCCTCTTAGGTACATGACCAAATAAAATTTTGTTATTATTTATTATGCTCACCAACCCTATGTTTATAAGCGACTTTTTACTAACCCGTGGGACTATGTTGTCTGAATAAATAAATTTGAATTTGAATTTGAAAAATTATGAATTAGCGACTGCACTGGAGCAAAATTGCGAATGATTGAAACCAGAGAAACACATAATAAATATATCGGCTTCAATATCATCCATCAGAGTAAGTTTTTGCTCTTCAATTTGAAGTAAAGTAAAGTGTCAGCCTGTATATGCTACAGACATATACACTGTATAGACAGATGTATAACTGTCCCACTGCAGGGCAAAGGCCTCCATCATAGAAATCAAGTCATCGCTACTATGATTAATCACCACGCTTGCCTGATGCGGATTGGTGATCACAAACCCGAGCTATGTTTTAAGAACTCGAAACACACTTTTTGCTCGAGCCGGGAAACAAACCCAGGACCCCGAGATCACGGCCCGGTGCTTAAACCACTAGTACCAAAGGTAAATAATTTTGCTAGTTGTTATTAAATCCTTATAACAAACTACTATACGGGTCGCTATGACTTGATTTCTATCATATAGGCTTTTGGCTTGAAGTAGGACAGTAAAATAGGCTGATACTTAACTACTTTGAAGTGGCTAATCATCATATATCAGTCAAATTAACGGTTACAATCCCAGTTGGCGGTGGCGTGCGAAATTCAAATGCCATAACAATTAGCACTGTTGATTGCCACCGGCAAATGGACTTAGTTTCCATCCATAATCTAAATTCTGATGACGTGTTTGAGCTGATGGGGTATAAATAACTGATGATGCTAAATGCAATAACCAGTAAGTCCTAACCAGACCAAATCCTAGATCATTGTCCAAGCGTATTCCAGGTTTTGTAAAGCCAAGATTTTGGAATCAACCAGAAATGTAAAGGTAAAAAATATGGTGATGATATAACGCAATAAATGAAAGTATAAATTGTATTTTTCTTGTAGTCAAGATTTTCTAACAATAAAAAGTAGGGAACTTTGGGAATAGAATACTACAAAAATAAGATGTCATGTTCAATATATTAGCAATCGCTCTTAAATAAAAGTGTGGTAATTATGTTATGTATGTATGTGTAGCATCAACACATAGACGCGCTCTTGCATTCAGCCAATATCAGCAAATGGCTAATAAATCATAATATTATGTCAAAGCAGGTAATTACCAAAATTAGATCACTACAGTAAATTATCCGCCAGTAATTTAATAACCCAAACCAGCTTACATAATACATTAGTATCCATCACGTGATTGTCTCCGATGCATGAGTAACGCGGTCACAAATTAGATGTGGCTTCGCTGAAAAGGGAAAATTCATTGACTATGTACGCGGCAATCTGTCGAGGCCGTGAGTAGATGTCACGCGGGCGTCGTGTGTCCGTCACGTCACGCTGGCGTCACTACAAGATTGGACTTGTGTAGGGCTTAGCAAATATTATTAGGTAATTAATACAAAAGACACGTATTTTTAGCATGAGTAACGCGGTCATGTAGGAAACCTGTCAGACTGTGCCAGACAGTCTGTAAACAGAGGGATATGGCAAAAGATCATGAGAAATGCTGTGTCCGCCTCTAACACCAACAAGGACGCCTCAACGTGACCACGACCGCTCTGGCAAGAGCGTAGCGACAGAAAAGAAGAACGCGGTCATAAATGAGATTCGTGTTCGGTCGAGGCCGCGGGTAGATGTCACGCGGGCGTCGTGTGTCCATCACGTCACACTAGCGGCACTACAAGATTGAACTAGTGTAGGGCTTAGCAAATATTATTAGGTAATTAATATAAAAGACAAGTACTTATTTTAAGCATGAGTAACGCGGTCATAAATTAGATTAATGTGGCTTTGCTGAATAGAAAAAAATCATTGAGTATGTACGCGGCAATTGGTCGAGGCCGCGCATAGATGTCACGCCGGTGTCGTGTGTCCGTGACATCACGTTGGCGTCACGAAAAATTGGGCTAGCGTAGGGCTTAGCAAATATTTTCAGGTAGTATATATAAAAGACAAATAATTATTTTTAGCACCGTATCCGTCATATCACGCTGGCGTGACAAGATAGGAAAAGCGTTGAGTTAATATACTGATTTGTAAAAAAACAATGTAATGAAGCCTGAATGAAAAATTATGAAAAACTTAATTGAAAATTAGATTTTTCTGCCTACGCTGAATTAGTGTACCCATCAAGTGTATTGATAGAAAAGAGAACTAAACAAAAATGTGGTAAATTGTATTGGTTAAGCGGAACCTTCTCTAGTGACTCAATATAAAACCAACACGCCTTAATTGACAGAACGCACCGACCGAATAAAAAATACACATTTGTTCCATCATATACATATTCCATAAAAACCGAATCTACGCAACGAGAACTAACACGAGATTCACTAATTGTCACTTCGAACTCCCGACTCAGTGAATCGTGACTATCGATCAATTCGATTCCCACCGAAATAGCTAACAAGCTCGAGGGATCGTGGTCACTGCCAATCAGACTACTATCGCGCTGTTTCGGGTTATTCTCGAGCATCTTTTCGACCGTGGGAGAGTCCACGCTTCGGCTTGAATTGGCCGGCTCGACCGGAGAGATACCACGGCCTCACAGAAAACCGGCTTGAAGCAGCACTGTGCTGTGTTTCGCTGCGTGAGTGAGGGTACCGGAGGACTAATCCGGGCGAAAGGGGGTTTAAAGGTAGGCAGAACACTTGTGACTCCAATGGTGTCACGGATGTTAATGGTCCGCAATCGCTTACCATCAGGTGATCCGTCTGCTCGTTTGCCACTTATGACAAAAAAAAAACACTTTTCCACGAACTGGTGAAGCTGAATAACACCTTTAAGCAAGTAAATGGCAATATTATTTTGACTGTTATAAATTATTCGCAAGTCTAAATTTCATTTCAACGGAAAAACGGAAATCATCCCAGTTGAGTTCCATACTGTAAGTTTAAATATTCGAGGCTGGCAGTTCGATATTACCTCCCATCGCTGTTAACTTTATTTCCTCTCCAATGCCCCCTAAACCTATTCTGAACATTAAGCACCTAACGCAAACTTGCATTACTACGCCTACAAACTGTTCATTCGACGCGAACAACTTAGCCACTCTGTTTAATGACGTGTAAACTTCCAACTGACATTAATTTTAACTCCGCCGATCGGCGTTTAGATTTCAATTTCGATGTTATTGTGATAGTTTTTGCTTTATTGGTACTATAGTTATAGAGACTGCCTCGGTGGCGCAGGGGTTAGTGGGTCGCACTTTATAACGAAGGCTAGCCGTGTGGTCCCCAGCAGAGTAGAATAGGCCACCCTCACTCTTACCGAGGTGTCGTAAAAGGCGACAAAGGTAAAGCTGCTGGCATGATCATCAGCACCCAGAGAAGGAAAACTCTGCATTTATATCAAAACCCTCGCCAACCCGTCTGCCAAGCGTGGTGAGTATGGCAATAACCCCTCGTGTGATTGAGGGAGGCCCATGCCCCAGCAGTGGGGACTTCAATGGGCTGACGATGACGATAACGATGTGCAAGAGGTCCCGGGTTCGATCCCCGGGTCGGTCGGGCCAAATATTTGTACCAAATTTTTCGGTAAGAAATTCTTAGTGGCAGCCTAGAGTCTGGAAGTTGGCTGTCTTGTACCCCCGTGCCTCGGAAAGCACGATAAGCTCTTGGTCCTGCGCCCGATCCTTCTCCGGTCGTGTCTCAGTAGTGTCCCATCGGAATATGAGGGTAAGGGACTAGAGAGTGCACTTGTGTTTGCGCACACACTTGAGCACTATAATATATCCTGTGCACGTTGCTGATTGTTGAGATTTGCCGCCGTAGCCATAATCGATTGGAGGATATTATATATTATTATTACTATAGTTATACTTAATGTCCTAAGCCAATCTCAACTTAGCAAGGTTCGCATGATATTGATAGTGCGCAAGTGTGTACGCGTTTGCGTACACACTTGCGCAGAACTTAGAATATTAGGCTAAGTAAATAGTGCACTTGTGTTTACAAGTGCACTATTTACTTAGCCTAATATTCCGATAGGATACCACCGAGAAACGACCATTGAGCGTAGGGCATGGGAAGGGGATACAAGACTGTCACTTTCCGGACTGCACAAATCGCACGCTGATTGGTCAAAAATTGTTTACTCCATGCTGTTACATCATGGTCAAAGAACTTCAACAGCAAAACTGACCAATCAGGGAAATCTTCTAGCAGTTGAAAATTTAACCCGTTTGGTTACAAATGAAACGGTTTCAAATCGATTGATGTCTTATTATAACTTGGTAACCATAGTGTTTAGATGGCGATTATCGATACATTTCGACCTTCAGAGGTATTTGTAATTTAATGGTTTTAATAATTTGACTAGGTTTCGGGACATTAGTTCCATTTTATACCAATAGATGGCGCTAGGTATCGATTACATCGCGCTAGCGTTTCGTGTTTTAAGAGTAGCTAAAACCAATGCCACTGTATAGACAGTGTTAGTGACGGATTTACCTTTTTATATATAGTAAAGATAGATGATGCCGTTTACAAATAACCAAATTGTAGTCGTCTGAACCATGTAGGTTCAGACTACACCAAACACTCCAAGGCACAATAACAATAAATACGAGATCATTTCGACGGTCCCTGCGTATAAACGGACATGTCAAAAACGTAGGTTTACAGGAGAGCGGAATTAAGGTTCATTTTGCTCTGAAAAAAAATCTAATCAATATTATAAATATATCTTTTCACTAATATTTTATGAGCATTAGAACGCATTTAGCAGTATTTATACATATGTATTTTTATCACAATTTCCCAATAAAACTGCTAGATAACTGTTTCTACACTGTCATTAAAAAAAAGTCAAGTCGGACAAATCTAAGATGCCTGTTTATACAGCGGGAATAATAAATCGTTGTTTTTAAAACGAATTTAACAATTTTTTTTACGAAAATATGTAATTATGACTTTATTTACAAAGCAATCCGTAAAAATCTATTTACAGTTATATGTTAAGATCAGAATACATGAATAGTAACATGTCTTTTTATACGTGGTGGTGATAAAAAAGCGTAGGCCTACTTATTGCATAGTAGAAAAAGACATGTCCTTAAATAAAACTAAGATTTTGTTATAATATTATATTAATGAAACGGGTTTTAATCAAACAATATATTGTTAAATAAGATATCTTCTGAACAATACTTATGTATTTTTTAATGCAGTTTTACTGAAATAGGAACTAATTTACCATTAGAAATCACAGTCAAAATCACCATTATAGCTTAATTATCTTAATTTACTTAGCTTTATTAGCTGAATAACATCAACTTAAATATCACACTCTTTTTATGGTATACTGGGCAGACGAGCAGACGTATCACCTGAAAGTAGGCGATTAACGCCGCCCATGGACACCTGCCACGTCAAAGGAGTCACAGGTGCGCTGCTATAATGGTGATTTTGACTGTGATTTCTAATGGTAAATTAGTTCCTATTTCAGTAAAACTGCATTAAAAAATACATAAGTATTGTTCAGAAGATATCTTATTTAACAATATCATAAACGTTTTACTAATCATTGTAAATTGACCACAAAACATAATTCTTGTTTTAAGTTTTTAAATAATAAATTGAAAATAAAAAAAGGGATTAACAATCTTATTCATCATCTTCGTTATTAGGCTGGTTTTCTTTGCAGTGTTTAAGATTAATATAGAAATTGTGATACTTTTTCGGTATAATCAATGTTTCGCATAAGTATATCAAGTCTTTATATTTTACATCAGTTATAGGAATGGGCTCTTCGTACAATTTTTCTAATAGTAGTTCTTGCTCTTTCTTTTTTCTCCCTCTTGTCAATTTCAGATTATTACCACAGTATAATTTTCTATAATTTTCTTCAAAAAAATCATATTTGAATTCGATTAGATCCGGATGAGTCCCCTGAATTTTTACTTCTCTTATCTTAGTCCAAGAGATTTTCTCTGAATTTGTATCTTTCACCCAGTTTTTTATATGTAGCCAAGCTTTAAAATCAAACACCATTTCTTGATCCACTTCTATGACTGTGTATGGTGAACCATTCTGTTTTGCCACATGAACCAGTGTATACCATTGATCTGGTATGTAAATAAGTTTGTTTTTTGCTGTTCGTTCTATTAGAGCATGTACGCTGTCTGCCTCATTCTGTGTATGGCCTTTTTCCAAAAATCTATGGCACACGTCAATCTTAAACAAGTTGCTTACATAAAGGTACATGAAAAAAACAATTCGATTGCGATTCTGGCCTGCACAGTTGTCAGACCAGAACCGAAAATCTTTGACACCAGCCTTAGCTTTGTCGCTAATGAATGAGAATAAGCAACTTGCCACTTCATTTGCGCCACGTTTTGCTACTGTCTCATCCCACATGTAACATGCAGCTTCTTTTGATCCAGCATTGAAAATTGTAAAATTATATACTGACAGTTTCCTTTTATAATACAGTACGCTAATTTCACCATGAGGGGTATTATTTATTTTTTGGAAATCAAACATAGCTGTGCAAATATCCGATTCGTTTGATTGAGCTTCAATTTTATCAATATTTTTTAATTGTCTGGCAAGCTTTTTGTTGTCTATGTGTGTCTTATGTTTCAGCTTATCGTCATTAGTTGGGGCACTATTGTTTTTCATAGCGTGACATAAGTCACATTGATCCTTTTTTGGAATGTGAAAAGCAATATTTAGTTCCATGTTAACAATATCTTTGTATTGCCTTACAGAAGTAGCTATATTTTCAGTTATGCTTTGCTCTTTACACCAAATCAAATAAAGATCGTACAATTTTTTAAAAGTCATCTCACTATCTAAATATTTTTTATTAGAGTCTTTGCGCGTGTAATGACTTTCTACGGGTGCAAAGCTTTTCACATGTTGTACCACAGTCTGTTTCATTGCAGCATTTATTATGGTTGGATGATTTTTGTGAAAACCTCTCATATCTTTTGTGCAAATACCTGTATTTTTATCGTATTTAGCAATGGCGGATTCTATAAAAGTGTTACTGACAGAAAGCGTGTTTCGAAACATCGTTTTACACACCATATTTTTTTCACTGTTTCCATTGTCAGATAAAAGCGGCAAAAAAAACTGGTAAACATTTAAGCGTTTGGAATCCTGTGTCCATTGTTTTTTTCTTATTTGCTTTATATGTGACGAAATAAAAGACCACTGATGAGCGTGATCACCAAGTTTCCAAAACTTTTTAAAAATGTTTTGGCGGGTTTCTGTGTCAAGCTTTTTGGAACACTTTAATCGACAATTAGATTTACACGGGACCTTTAATTCTTTTTCGGTTTGTTGCTTTCTAGAACGAGACATATGAGCTTCACCTAAATTGACAAGTAATTTTCTCTTCACATCTATCCAATTAGATTTATTAATAATTCTGTTCTTTGTTATTGCTTTTTTTACATACTGGCGCTTTTTCCTTGACCTATGTGGGGTTGAAGAACCAGACATTTCACTGGACCCTAAAGGGCTTGATCTAACGGTTGTATCAGAAAAAAATGTAGTGCTTTCGCTCAAATCCTTGCCGTCATCATCAACATCCCCAAACGTTGTATATGGGCTAGGTATTGGTGTTGAATCTAATGGATTGGAATATGATAATATTTTAGCTGACAAATTATTTGCATTGTCAGATTCATTTTCTGGATTGGAATGATTAGATATTAGTTGACAAGCTTCATTTTCACTCACGGATATGTTAAAAGTTAAATTTTCAGTACACTGTTCAATATCGTTATCTGAAATCTCCCCTACAGTTTCAATTATATAATTTAGATCAGATTGTGATAATATATTATTAGATGTATAATTTTGTTCGCAATTATTTTGTTCATCAACATCTTGTGTTAAATCTTTGTGATTTTGTTCGAAATCATTTTGTGCTTCAACGTCTTGTCTTATATGGCTGGCTACTTCCAAAATCTGGTTTTTAAAATCCAGTGAGTTATTATTTTCAGCATACACTTGCGTCTCTAAAAAATAAAACCGATTTACTATATTAATCTGTTATACTCTAAACCCACACTTAAACACTGTAATATTAATATATAAAATATATTAAGTTTACCATTTGTAATGGTTTTATACATTATCCTTGTTTGAAAAGCAATTCCTTTTCTTGATAAGTTAAGTAAAGAAAAAAAAATGTTCATACTTGAAACACTTAAACGTAAATGAAAACAAATCCGTAAATATATTGATTACTTACACGTACAAACAGCCATGTAAGACATGACTGCAAATACGTAGTTGATACAAAAAAACTGCTTATTCTGTGTTGAATTATTTATTTTGTAGTAAAATTAATTAGTTTACCTATAGCTAATCAATTTATTTACAGCAGTAAAAAACCCGACGTAACTACGGTGATATCAGATATGACCCATATACTTTAAAAAAAAATTGCAGTATAAACGGACATGTCTGACATGACCGCTTTTAAGTCGTTCACTCACCTTTACAGGTTAGTAAAACAACGAAATATAGTTATGGCTTTTTTTTACATCTAAGATAAAATAAAATTACATTTGATTATCTACTTACCCTCGTGAACTTCATCGATATAATTAATTAAATCTTGTGCTTCGGAAATGCAAAGAACATTATTTCTGGAGTTTGCAATATCCACCAATAACCTTGATCTATTGCTATTCATGATTTTTTCATAATATTGCAAATATATACTACTTAAAACTCAATCCCAAAACACAAAACAGCACGGTACAATTTATCTTGCCGGGCAAACAGGTATCAACAAGAATTCCTTATGAATGACATTACCCGCACAAGAACCAGCGCGCGTCGAGTGGCGCGGATTTTCAAACGAAGTATTTGACGACATGTATACATAACTGTGTCTACGGCCCACTTTTGATTAAATGATTATACTTGTCCTTTTATACGATTTGTATACTGAGCTGACCTTATGATATTTAAAAAAAAATCTTATATGGATATGAGAGTATAGGCAATCTGAAGCCATTTATGCAATAAAAATTTTTTGGCATTTTGGACATGTCCGTTTATACGTAGGGACCGTCGATTTCTTTGTATTCACAAAAACTTTCAAGCAAAATCTCAGGTGAAACATAAACGTCGGGCAACACAGCTTTTGTTTGCCACCTTTTCTTTTGTTTTGGGAACAATAGCGTCAGTTGACCAAGAGTTGTAAAAGTAGCCGTTGAACTTGAGACTCTTTGCAAGGAACTTTGCAGATGTGCGACTTTGAGTACTTGACTACTGACTATTTAGGAACAACAGACGTGCTACTTTTTTTGTATATTGTCGCTCTACCCGAAGGTATTTTGACAATGTCAAGTAATTTATATAAGTGTCTGGCAGAGTTGTCTCATACGAGCTTGGAACCGCTCGCCATAAAATTTTGCTCATGATATTCTGCCTCGCGCAACAATTAAAAGATGATTGGCAAGGAGGTATAGTAAACTATCCAGATCCAAGGGTCGTCACTACGCAGGTGTTCAACCACTGATACCCCGGAGGCCATGGTTTATTAAGCGGAAAACCGAGGACAAATTCGTCATCTCCACTATTTCTCGCCTGCGTATTGGCCACGCTTGCACTCCGGTCTTCCTGAACAAAATTCACTGCAGAGACACTTCGCTATGGCGAATGCGGTTTAGAAGAAGGTTTCACAGATCACATTTTCTTCAGCTGTCAGAAATACCCTATCTCGCTGTATGACATCCTACCTCCAAAAAAAATCCCCGCCCCATCAACTTTTCTTACTTACTGTCTCTTTCTTCTTCCTCTGTTATAGAATATTTATGTATATATATTTACAAATATAATATAAGACTAATTTTACATGAGAATCTCCCTTTAATACTGTGTCGTCTTTATGTATGTTTTGTTCTGTCTTGGTTTTAGATGGTGTTTGGTGCAAAACTCAATTAAAATAAATATTAAAAGGATTTAAACTCGCCACACCGGTCAATAACCATAAAAATAACGTGTCTCTCTAATCACTCGACATTGGCAGAGTTATTATGTGTTCGCCACGGGCAACACCACTCATCATCGTCATCGTCAGCCCATTAAAGTCCCCACTGCTGGGGCACGGGCCTCCCTCAATCATATGAGGGGTAATTGCCATAGTCACCACGCTTGGCAGACGGGTTGGCGAGAGTTTTGATATAAATGCAGAGTTTTCCTTCTCTGGGTGCTGATGATCATGCCAGCAGCTTTACCCTTAGTCGCCTTTTACGACACCTCGGTATGAGTGAGGGTGGCCTATTCTACTCTGCCGGGGACCACACGGCCCACGGCACACGGCCCACGGCACACGGCCCACGGCACACGGCAATCAGTGGCTGCTAGTGGTGTTGCACGGGCAACACCACTAGCAGCCACTGATTAAAAAAAAAAGACATAAAAAAAAGAATAAATAGGTAGTCAAAGAAAGTCGACGTCACAGTGACTCAATAAAATGCCGGTGTGTAATGTTTTATCGACCTACGGATTCTGTCGATACCACTCTTAAACAATGCAATCGTGGGTTTGGAGACTCTATTAGGTCTAAACGACTGTCACGTGACAACTCACACACACACAAGCAGTATTAAAAATGATACAATTAAACAATTCTTACTATTCGTAGCACTTCATTGCAAAAATAAACACATTTTTTCACTTAAAACCACTACTTAGATGATAAATTTGAATTGCATCAGCCTACGCGGAGTGTTTGAGGTCTAATGCCAGAATCAATTTTTTATTGCTAACTACAAACTCTAATTAAGCAAGACGGGAATTAACACGATATTTACTATGTGATACAATATTGTGTACTCACATATTTTACTCGACGTTTTGGCTACGATACAGCAGCCGTGGTCACGAGCTGACTGAGTCGCCGTGACCACGCCGTGAGCTGACGTGGCCTGCTCGTGACCACGTCAGTCAGAGTCAGTAACGTCAAGTAAAATATGTGAGTACACAATGTTGTTGATTAATTATATTACAAACTCTTTTCGTCACCTTTATCTTACCGTAAAATTCCCAGTTGCATTCAAAGCTGTCGCCCGGGGTGCATTTATACTAATATCAAGGATTTGGGGAATGTAACAATAACAGTAATGCAACTGTCGCATGATCTTTCGAAATCCATAGACCGGAGAAAAACTCAGTCAGAATAAATATTTTAACAATTGTGAAGATCATTTGGGAAACTAATCCAAAATATGAAGGTTTCCTCATGATATTTTCCTTACTGCCGAGCACATAGTAGAAATAAGCACATCAATTCAGATATAATTTAGAGGTGGAAAGATAACGCCCTCCTGTTAGGGAGGCGTACTTTCTTATCCATTGAGCAACCACCGATCAACTACTTACCCTATTGACCCTTATCTAGGATCACCAAAAAGTCGCCCACCTATGTAAAACAACTATATAAGTCAGTGGTTCTTAGCCGGTAGTCTACGGACCACTAGCGACCCGTATAAAAACTTCAAGTGGTCCACGAAACCGTTCTAATTCACTAATAAGACATCGAACAAATACAACGGTAACGAATTTAGTAAAGTATCAGCCTTATAAACTGTCCCACTGCAGGGCAAAGGCCTCCATCATAGATATCAAGTCATCGCTGCTATGATGGGATTAGGCACAATCACCACGCTTGAAATATGCGGATCACAAACCCGAGCTATGTTCGAAAAATTCGAAACATACTTCGCTCGACCCGGGAATCGCACCCAGGACCCTGAGATCACGGCCCGGTACTTAAACCACTAGACCAACAGGGCGTTTAGACTACATAAAAATGATCCACGGAAAAGACAGAAATTTCGTAAAATGGTGTTTCTTGCTAAAAAGGTTAAGAACCAATGGTATAAGTCAATCGATTTCCTCCTCGGGATAATGAGAACGATCCCGCCCGGGTTATTGCTTCTCTGCTGGGGCTTTCGGATCCATTACCTTCGTATTAACTCTATTGAGATCTGCCGATGAGATATGACGAGTAATGTATGCGGTGTCAGCTGTTTTCGTTATTGCTTTGTTTGGTGGGCAAGGATTATTAGGATAAGTATCCGCAAGGATCCGTGGAGTATTGTAATGGACTAACAAAATCAGGCTTCCATAATGCCGTTGACTTAAGAAACAAAAGTAAATATTTTGCTAGAATATACTTTTTAGGCAAACGCGTATCATCCTAGACCTCATCGTCGCTTTCCATCAGGTGCGATTGTGGTCAAGCGTTAGCCTATTGACCAAAAAAAACCTACATACTACTCGTATAGAGCAGCCTATTACAATCTACCAAGTTCCACCAATGATATTGAACCTAAACGTGTTTTGACATTACGATGAGAATCGATTAAAGAACTGTTTAATATAAAAGTGAGACAACCTCACAATGGATTGACCTGGTGCTATACTATGGATTTTCTTTTGTATACAAAGTAGCACTCCCTGACCAAACACAAAATATCTATCTCATTTACAAATATTTGTTGCTATTTACAAATATACTTCTTTTTGTTGTGTGCTTTGTATTGTACCTGTTGTGTCTCGGTCTAGAATGTTGACTTTCTGTATTAATATTTATTTAGGTATTTAATATATATCTGCCACATTGTACACTTCTTTTAATATGCAACATACGTGTATATATCTATCCCCACCTGCATTATATATTGTATTCCTTCTTTTAATTCCTACCTAACTCACTCGCAATCAGGTTTCACCAGAATACCAGCGCTGCTGCGGCACCGCAGATAATGCCGTAGCAGCAAATGCTGAGGATGGGACCTGATTGGCCACACCCTTCACTTATTCCTTACATAATGTATATCCACCATTAAATGTTTCCGCTGTTGTACGAGTATAGCAACTACCTATGCCTTGCATCTATTCATATGTTATGTCATTCTGTATTATTGTATATTGTTTGTGGCCAATAAATGTATTTTCTTTCTTTCAAATATGTATCTCATAATTTAATATTTTAAAGTAATAATAGTATCAACCTATAAACTGCCCCACTGCATGGCAAAGGCCTCCATCATGGAAATCAAGTCATTTTATCGCTGCTATGATAGTATTAGGCTTAATCACCACGCATGCCTATTGCAGATTCCTAATTTGCTCATTTACTATGATTCACTTTTTAATGATACTAAAGATTGTGTTTTTAAAGCAAAAAATAACAGACAATCTAATTTGAATAGACACTAATAACAGAACCTACCAATACCAATCACACAGATCACGATAGTGGTCCACTAATTACAGCCCAGGTAAGTAGTTAGCAACAGTTAGTAACGATGTCGGTGCGATAATTGTGAAACTTGTTTGCAGTACTGTTCACGATTTACAACTTCGAATTGGATCTGATTCAGTAGTAATTTGAGCACTACCAGATCTATAGTAGTAGAGTAACAGTAGTAATGGAAGAACTGTTCCGTCTCGCAAAAGATAAAGAGAGTTTTAAGAAACTGGCGACCAACCTTCGAGACTGAAGAGGCACCCGAAGAAGAAACACAATTAGTGAAACCAGCAAATTGTAAACAAAATTGTTGTGTTTGTAATAGACAGCGTTATTAATCTATTTATTTTTATGACAATAGTGTCTTTCTTATCTTCTACTTTTACTAGGCAAAGATCTTCCTGACTTTCTACTAATCCTTTCGGTCAGTCAATCAATCAATCAGCCTATCGCCGTCCACTGCTGAACGTAGGCCTCCCCTAAAGAGCGCCATCCAACCCGGTCCTGAGCGGTCTGCATCCAGCTCACACCAGCCATCTTTCTCAAATCGTCAGTCCATCGCGCCGCAGGGCGTCCAACACCGCGTTGCCCTACGTGGCGACCACTCCACTTCAGTACGTGTCGACTCCATCTTTTATCAGTGCGTCTAGAAACATGGCCGGCCCATCTACACTTCAGCGTGCTGATCCTGCGTGCAATGTCCATGACTTTAGTTCTCTGACGAATAACCTCGTTACGAATTTTATTCGCCGCTCCTTTCGGTAATGGACTGTAATTGACCAGTCTTTTAAAGCACTCTTAAGCTCGTCTCGCCCTCGTTACTTCGGTTTGATGCCATGAAGAAAAATAAGCATAGTTTTCTGTATGTAGTTTCATGAAACTTCACAATAATATAGTGTACATCAGAATAACGTATAGTCTACAGTTCATAAAGATAAAGGTAAGTATCATATCCAAAATCTAACGATATATTATTAATATTTAGTACTAAATAATGTAAATAAGTAGCACAAAAAAATTGTGTAAGCACATAGTTATTACTATTACTTAACTACAGTCTTAAAATATATATATACAAATGGAGGCCGTTTACATCTCTCCTAAAACAAACAAAACTAGCACTTAAGCTGAAGACTAGTGACGGTATATCGTGTGGTAGTATAACTATGTCATTGACATACTGTGACTCTATGTACTATATAATCAATTACATTATTATAATAAATTCAGTATTTACTCAGCATTCGGTTGTTTAACTTTACTCCTCATCGCTCTCCCCTACATGGCGACCCTGCCGACGGTGTTGGGAGGTGTATGATGTGATGTATGATGGGATTTCCTTAAATGTGATCCGTCTGCTCATCTGTCCCCTATCTCATAAAAAAAAATATGTAAGAAAACATTTTTTTGTGCGCGGAGGAACATTATTATGTAATTATGTGCAAAAAAAAAGCCTTGGACTTGGAGTATGTGGTATTTTTTTTTCACATAATGGCAGAAAAACGAGCAGACGGTTCACCTGATGGTAAGTGAATTATGGACATCTGCGACACAGGGGCATCACAGATGCGTTGTCGGCTCTTAAGGGAAGAATAAGCTCTTTTCTTGAAGATCACCAAGTCGTATTTATTCGGAAACACCAATGGTATGTAATTAAACCAATTAAAAAAATATATAGGTAAGTTTATTTATAGGGGCTCAGTATATTTGCTCTACTCAGCCTGATGGTTAGCAAGAGAAGAGCCCAAGTTGCAATTACAACGGAAGCGATGTCAAGGCATCACTTCCGTTGGCACCGCCATACTGGCCCGCGAGATGCTTCTTCACGCTTCGTTTGAAGGAATCAATATTGTAGGAAGGGGGAAATACATACATGTGCCGGTAACAAATTCCATTTCTTGATGGTGTGGCAGAAATAAGAACTGTGAATTTTTTTAGGGTGACGGACAGAATAGGGCAGGTGCAAGGAGGGAGACAAGCTTTTCACAGTAATCACCGTTATATAGACGGTAAAAGGCGACTCGATGTATAATATCCAAAATAAAACGATAAATATATAACCACGAGAGTGAAACCGCAGGGTAGAGAGTCTATAATATCAAAGAGTCTCAAAGAGTCTATTCGTTCTAAGATTTAAAAAAAAACCTCTATGAAAATCAAAACCTCTTAACAGCTTGTTACTATAAAAAAAAACAAATCAAGGTCACAGAAACAAACGGTACAAATGTAACGACATTGTCTCGGCCCATTCTAAACTTGTATTATATAATTTGCAACAACCGACTTGCTTGTAAGAGTTTAGATCCCAGTTTCATCAGTTTTGCACTTGGCTTAATTCCCAAATGTTCAACCGGTTCACAGGAAATCGTAGACACATGTGTGAGAGCAACTTTGTTACAGAAATGTTATTCTCGTTTAAGCTACCGTGTAATGTACGAGTTATGTCTTTATTGTGCTAAAGTTGTTGGAAATTTAAGAATTATGAGCTTGCTAGATATAACTCTGCTTTGCACGTTGTAAGGTCTATTTTGGCAAAGCCAAAACAGGATGTATGAGATATTGGTGATTGGAAGTGCATGGAAAAAAATCAACCAGAGGTCAATGTTCCGAATAGGATGACGTGTGGTAATAATAGATTCAGAACTATAAAAATTACCGTGTGGTCCCCGGCAGAGTAGAATAGGCCACCCTCACTCTTACCGAGGTGTCGTAAAGGGCGACTAAGGTAAAGCTGCTGGCATGATCATCAGCACCCAGAGAAGGAAAACTCAGCATTTATATCAAAACCCTCGCCAACCCGTCTGCCAGGCGTGGTGAGTATGGCAATTACCCCTCATGTGATTGAGGGAGGCCCGTGCCCCAGCAGTGGGTACTTAAATGGGCTCCTGATGATGATGAACTATAAAAATATCAATATTTTTTACAAATTAAAGCTAGTGGGCGATACGGTATACATATACCACATAGGAAATAAACCGTGGTAGAGCCACGCTTCGGCATGAATGGGCTGGCTCAACCGGAATTAATACCACGGCCTCACAGAAAACAGGCGTGAAGTAAGACTGTGCTGTATTTCGCTGCGTGAGTGAGGGTATCGAGGTTTAAAGATTGGCAGTACTTGTAACGCCTCTTGTGTCGCGAGTGTCTATGTTTAGCGGCAATCGCTTACCATCAGGCGAATCGTCTGCTCGTCTGCCACCTATCACATAAAATAAAAATCTATGTGAAATGATGACACTACATATAATAGAATACATCCTACAGATTCTTTCTCAATTATTATAGGCTGAAATTGATAAGACAAAAAGTCGTTTGATAAATCTCAGATCAAATGAAAACATTTAGCGTACACGCTATTGAGTTTAAAACTCCCAATCTAACCTTGAGGTCGTCCGTTTCATTACAGGAAAATAGTAATTACTAAGCTACACCGGCACGTCCCCAGTTCCTTAGCGATATCACAGAATAAAAATAGCCAGCAGTAGCGTTGCCGAGTCGACCTCAAAAATCATCTATATGTAAGTTTTGGTACATAATTATGCATAAACGTTAACCTTATTTAATTAAATAATTGTGTTAAAAAGCTATATTGTAAACTAAAGTAAATTTTATTCACTTTAAGATTAAATGGTTAATTTATATCACTTAAAAATGCACTTGACAAGCAGTCAACTAGTACTAGCAGGACTCTTTGTTAGATTAAATATAAATTATGTTAATGTGTTTCTAATATTAGTTAAGTTTAAGTACGAGTATATCTCCAAAGTACGTGGATTTACTCAAAAATCTTCGGCTCACCATACAGTGAAGTGTCACTAGGTTATTTTAGAATAAAACATTAAATTATTCGTTATTAACACTTCTATACGGTGTATCAAATAAGCCTTCACCTAAGAAAACACGCTTGTACGTCAGATAATCTAATAAACTGCGATATAGTTAATTTGGTCTCAGCAGAATATAAAGGTTGACAAATGATAAAGACCGTAATTTTATTAAGTGACTATGAATTTGATTGACTTTGACTAACGTCAGCGTCACCAAAATTTCGCTCCCTGCCTGTAATTTAGGTTGCTTAAAGACTGTGCAAATCAAGAAATTTTCTGCGTTGCACTGTGAAATATACCACGGTACTTCCAAATTAAAAGAACCTTCAAACTTTCAAGAAAACAACTTGTTTTCTACCTATTTCCAACCCACCTATTTTTTTAAAAATTGACAGAGTATTCTTGACTCTATTGGTATTCCAGGTAGGATCACTGTCAAGAAGCATAAAATAAGTTAGCATAATGTAATTACTACTAATGATAATTTCGCATAATACTAATAAGCACAAAAGTTTTGAGCATAAGCATAAAATAATTAAGCATAAGGCCCAAGGGCCACCCCCGCCACACCTTAATCTACTTTTACTCTATATCATATAGGAAATACTGGTTACTTACTTACTTTTTTATTTTTCAGATTCAAACAACCATTAAGGCCCAAAAAATTGTGCCAAAAATGCATAAATGCATTATGCTAAATAATAATTATGCCACAGTACATATTATGCTAAAACCAAATTCGGCCAAATAAATATTATGCTAAATAAATGATGCCAATTTTATTATGCCAATCCATTTTAGGATTTGCCATTCCCTTTAATTGGCATAATGTAAATCTTTTGCCATTGATTTACATTATGCCAATTAAAGGGATCCCTTCCAGGTAAGCATACCTAGTAGTATAGGTATGCTTACCTAGAAGGGACCAGTCGGATCATCATCAGATGATCCGACTGGTCGTCATAGAATCCCTCGATTTTTACATAAACGACAACAGACCCTTATGAGAGTAAATTTTTGAACTTCTGGCTATATGAACACTGCGCCGATATTAATGTACTTATCGTTAAACGAAACTACCCACTACTAAGCGAATAATACAAGCCCATTTCAGATTAAAGTACTGGAGTTACTTTGCTTAACGCCAGCTTTAAAAAGAACTTTCATATTTTTCTATTGTAGTCGCCTTTTCAAAATTTTATCTTGCTTTAGTCGGTTGGGTTTCTGAGATCCGAAAGTATGCTAATTGCATCATTATGCGATGGATATACTGTATCTTTTTCTTAAGATGTTGGGAGCTCTTTTTTTATCCGGCTACTGGCTGTCTTGTTTCATGGATAGTGAATATTAGCTTTTGTTTTTTCCGTAGCGTATTATTAACCTTTCTTCATTCTTCGTACAAAGGGGAAAAAGGGGTATAATTACCTATACTAAGCGCGTAAAGTCAAGGTCTCTTGTTCGACTCTCGGTTGGGTAAATTAGGAAAATTATTTATCTGGTCGTGAGTATTCCGAGAAGTTATAATCTTGAATCAACTTTTCTATATTTTTCGTTCTAAGCAGATCTTTTAAAGCGGATGAAATCGAATATAACATTTTCCTTCATTTGCAATTAAATGAGGGGTCAGAAATAAAAAATATATTTCACGC
This sequence comes from Marasmia exigua, assembly GCA_019059595.1. Classification (NCBI taxonomy): domain Eukaryota; kingdom Metazoa; phylum Arthropoda; class Insecta; order Lepidoptera; family Crambidae; genus Marasmia; species Marasmia exigua. The sequence goes on from CM032473.1 coordinate 18,473,647, forward strand.
TTTAATAATAATATCCTTCAACCGATTACGGCTACGGCACCCACGCAGGATATGTGATAGTGCTCAAAAGTGTGCGCAAACACAAGTGCACTTTCTATTTTCTTACCTTCATTTTGATCAGGCAGCAGCATAACACGATCGCAGAGGGATTGGGCGGAAGACCAACGGTTTAACGTGCTTTCCGAGACACGGGCGTACAAGACCGTTAACTTCCAAATTCCGGGCTGAGACAAAGAATTTTTTACCGAAAACTTAGCTGCCAATTTTTTGCCCGACCCGGGAATCGAACCCGGGGCCTCTAGCGCAGTCGTCGCTATAGTAAGACTTACTAACCACAACGCCACCGAGGCACTGATTATTATTTTAGTCAAATTTCAGTATTTATTGTTATGTACAACATACAATTTAAAGCTATGGAACTTCATTCCTTTCACGCAACATGAGTTTTAATTTAAAACCGCAGTTTCCAAGTTGAAACGCCCTTTCATAGCGCTAAACGAGAAGCAAGATAGAAAACGTAAACACAAAAACCCGTTCAAGTGAGAGTCAAACTCACGTAGGAGGGTTCTATACCAACTTTCGGATAATGTACCATATACCTCAATTATATATAAATAAAAAAAAATCGCCAAAAATGGAATGAGTTGGTACCAATATGACAACTTGTAAAAGTGAACCAAATCTAAAGCCCTTGCAGAATATTTATCTTCAATGCGCCAGTGGGCTTGTGTCTAAAATTCTCAATAGAGCCCCAGGACACTATTTTTCAGCCCTGCTGTCCGAAGCCATTGATGCCTGGAAAGGTTTGTTCTGCGTTGCTTGCGCCATTTGGGGGATATCATCATCATCATCATCATCAGCCCATTTAAGTCCCCACTGCTGAGGCACGGACCTCCCTCAATCACATGAGGGGTAATTTCCATACTCACCACGCTTGGCAGACGGGTTGGCGAGGGTTTAGATATAAATGCAGAGTTTTCCTTCTCTGGGTGCTGATGATCATGCCAGCAGCTTTACCTTAGTCGCCTTTTACGACACCTCGGTAAGAGTGAGGATGGCCTATTCTACTCTGCCGGGGACGACACGGCCAGATATGGATATTTGGGGGATATATATCTTTGTAAATATTTACATAAAATAATTGTATTTTCTTACCTGTAAAAGTTAATTACGAAAAATAATCTCAGAGATCACTATGTGGAACCTTTTATGTATAACATCACAATCGACTCCTCCTTACCTTAGCGTGTAATTCTTGGTTGGGTCCAGAAATTTGGGGACCAAGGTACGCTTAGACCATAATTCAGGATTTGGGCAATCTGGTAATTACAATGAAGTGACTGCCATTCTAACCTTTGCAACCCTTTACAGGGGAACCAGGACAGCTGAATCATTTTTACACGTTTCAGAAACTATTCGGGACGTGCAGGTTTCTTCACGATGTTTTCCCTCACCGCCGAGCTTATAGTAGAAATATCGAAACCGACTTTATCTAATTTATTTATTAGATAGATAGATACTCTTTATTACACAACATGCAAAACTAAAAAAGCTAGGTATGCAGGTATTTAATGTACAATTTAGGCGGTCTTATCGCTGGGAGATATCTACCAGACAATCTTCAGGTATTCATAAATCATAAGTTCATTTGATATAGCTTCTTATTATAATTACCATTAAACCAGAAAAAAATATAACATTTTCTTATTAATCCAATAAGTTTTAATTTTAAATATTCTACGAGTTTTTTTTTACATTATGGCAGACAAACGAGCAGACGGCTCACCTGATGGTAAGTGAATTACCGCCCATGGACATCTGCGACACACGGGGCATCACAGATGCGTTGCCGGCTCTTAAGGCTCTAAAGTTATTAAGAATAAAACCACTAATCTATTTTGCTGAAATTCGGTTGCGATGCTCTTCCTGAAATAGTTCAATGAATTTCTCATTTTGGAATACAGAACCCTAAAACCCAGAAATAAACACAACTCATTGCAGTGGGCACGTGTGAAATGTACCGTGCTTTTACAGCAGCATGATAAAAGAGTCCCGGGTAGACAAAAACGACCTGTCCACGTGAACATTTCTCTGTAATGAATGACCTAAAAACAATACAATATGACAGTTAAAAACCAGGTGCGCTGGAGCCGTGGATGGCTGCAATGTACTTTTTCGCTCGGAGGCGATTTTGTTTTGCTATGGTAATCATTTTTACACGACTCGCCTACGGTGAGTTTTTGATGTCTCAGTTTTAGAATTTTCAATAATAAATATTTCATTTCATTGTAACGTTCAACACAATAAATGTCTTCAATAATGAAAAAATAATGCAAAAATTTAATTTTATTTTTTCTCTAAATAAATTCTCCGAACATTAATGTCGCATAAATGACTTTCAATCTGTGTATGGCCATACACTTATAACCTTCCTTTCATTGACTAAATATTAGTGCGTATGAGACGTTGGTATAGAAATCTTATTGTAATGAAATAAATAATAATCTGTGATTATTGTAAAGAAAACCGATTTCGGCTAAGGCGCCCAATCTCAACGAACAGCCACTTACGCAGGAAATATTATAGTGCTCAAGTGTGTGCGCAAACACAAGTGCACTCTCCGCCCTTATATTCCGATGGGACACCAGTGTTACACGACCGGAGAGCACCAACGGCATAACATGCTTTCCGAGGCACGGGGGTACAAGACCGCTAACTTCCAGACTCCGGGCTGACACTGAGAATTTCTAAACAGAAAAACTCAGGTACAAGTTTTGGCCCGACCCGGGGATCGAACTCGAGACCCCAAGCGCAGTCGTCGCTTTAAAGTGCGACACACTACCCACTCACTGCACCAACGAGGCAATCAAATAAAATAAGCCAAGTTCTGATCACAAACTTTGCATGCATGAAGAAAAAGCAGAATGCTTCTCGCAAATCCTAAAATATGTTTTCTTCAATTAGATACATGTATACTCCTTATTGCACAAAAAAATGCAGAACTTCATGCTATTATACGTAGTAATATAATCTCCACGGTCTTATCGCTAATAACTTCTTTCAGACAACCTTATTCTGGTAATTACTGTGTTTTCATCATAAGTGACCAAAATTGTGTAAAACAAAGTTACATACTCACTGGCCATGCAAACAACACGGTTGCGCGAATAAAGGAAGCCAATTTCCGAGTACTCATTTCGCATGCGTGAAACAAAGATAACTACTGTTATGCATGATTTCTACTACATATGTGAAATTATTAAGAAAATGTTCCCTATATTAAGCTTTCATTGTGAGTTACCACAAAAATACTCGTGTAATCCAAAGTTATAAACTCACTGGCCATGCAAAAACACGGTCGCGCGAATAAAAGAAGCCAAGTTTCGAACACTTATGTTGCATGCATGAAACATGAATGACTGCTGCCATGCATGATTCCTATATACGCGAACTCGTACATATCCGAAATGATTAAGAAAATGTTCCAAATGTTCCCTATAATTATCTTTTCATTGTGAGTTACCACAATAATGTAATCTAATGTTATATACTCACTGGCTATACAAATAACACGGTCGCGCGAATAAAGGAAGCCATGTTTCGAGCACGCATGTAACATGCATGAAACAAAAATGACTGCAGCCATGTATGATTCCTATATACGCGAACTCGTACATATCCAAAATAATTAAAAAAATGTTCTAAATGTAACCTTTAATTTTGTTTTCATTGTGAGTTACCACAATAATGTAATCCAAAGTTATATACTCACTGGCTATGCAAATAACACGGTCGCGCGAATAAAAGAAGCCAAGTTCCGAGCACGCATGTCGCATGCATGAAACAAAGGGAGAATGCTGCCAGCTTCCTCGCCACGGCCGGAAGCTGGCCAGTTTCTGTTTCCGCTCCCAATAGGGTTGCCGGCTCTGGTTTACTCCGGATTTCGCTGTTTGTGACGACATGTCATCGGTCTCCAGTGGGACGTTTGTTTGGAATTAAACGAGTTTTGCCGTTTGGTTTCCTCTTTGATTGTTGTTTGAATGGGATTTTCTTTGCTTTTGTAATGACTGCTATTGACAACTTATAGTTACACAAAAAAACTGATTTGACCGTGGGAGTGCCACGCTACGACATGAATGGGCCGGCTCGATCGAAGTGATACCACGGCTTCACAGAAAACCGGCGTGAAGCAACACTGTACTGTGTTTCGCTGCGTGAGTGAAGGTACCGGATGCCCAATCCGGAGGAAAGGGGGTTGGCAGCGCACTTGTGACTCCACTGGTGTCGCGGATATCCATGGGTGGTGGCAACCGCTTACCATCAGGTGATCCGTCAGCTAGTCTGCCACCTATCACATAAAAAAGTACAAGTAGTAAAGGAAAACATCTAGTTTTCCCTCAAAATTCACTAAAGTAAATAATCAGTACAATCATTGTTCCCTTGAATGTTCCAAAGTCCTTGATGTGTCATTTTTTTACTTTTGAGATGTTTGGTATGTTTACAGTCATTCATCTTGTTAACCAATTTTCATCATTATTTCTTATAGAATAGAATAGAATAACTTTATTGCTATAAATGTGGTTACAAAAGATGGAACACAGTACAATTACGCACATTTAACCAAAACATTTGGCACACAATATTCAATTTGAGAGAGTCAAAACGTAGTCAAAACTTAGTCAAAACGTATAGAATTAGAATCATTAATTTAATTCTATTGTTTATTGGCCGTGATCTTGGGGTCCTAGGTTCGATTCCCGGGTCGAGCAAAGGTATGTTTCGAATTTTTCGAACATAGCTCGGGATTGTGATCACCAATCCGCATTAGGCAAGCGTGGTGATTAAGCCTAATCCCATCAAAGTAGCGATTACTTGATTTGTATGATGGATGCCTTTGCCCTGGAGTGGGACAATAGTCTGATACTTTACTAAATTGAAATGAAACCACGTTGTCTTCAGCCAATACTTTAATATCTCACTTTGTTACACTCACAAAAATTGGTGGGTACTCCCATCATCATCATCAGCAACCCACACTCGTCCACTGCTGGACATAGGTCTCCCCTAATGCACGCCACTGCTCCCGATTTTCGGCCACCCTCATCCAGCCCACACCAGCCAGCCTTCGAATGTCATCATCCCATCTTGTCGCACTACGCTTACCGAGTCCGCGTCCTACACTACACTTACCGAGTCGCGGTCTCCACTCAAGGACTTTACGGCTCCAACGGCTGTCAGTTCTGCGGCTAATATGACCAGCCCACTGCCACTTCAGTTTGCTAATTCGGTGACTCTGGTTCTCTGTCGGATTACATCATTTCTGATGCGGTCCTTCAGAGATACTCCGAGCATAGCCCTTTCCATAGCTCTTTGAGCGACTTTGAACCGGTGGACTAGTCCAGTCGTGAGTGTCCACGTCTCGGCACCGTAAGTCATGACAGGAAGGACGCACTGGTCGAAGACTTACTTAGTGACGTAGGTACTCTACCAAAGCTTAATAAGGAATGATTGCCGGTCCCAGCGGTCAGCTCGACCCTCTCCCCACTATTTTCCACTCCCTTAGTCAGAACCGGTGGCGGTGGCTATCTGTGTTGTAATTTAATAAATTAATATTATATCAAAACTTAAGGTTTACACTTCATCATCATCATCAGCCTATCGCAGTCCACTGCTAGACGCTGGCTTCTCGCGTCCAACTCTTACCAGCCATCCTGCGCAGATCGTCCCCCCACCTAGCCAGAGGGCGCCCTACATTACGTTTGCCAAGACGCGGTCTCCGCTCTAGAACTCGTTTACCCCATCGGTTGTTGGTTCTGCGGCTAATATGGCCAGCCCACTGCCACTTGAGCTTGCTAATCCGGTGAGAAATGTCGATGACTTTGGTTCTCTGCCGGATCACCTCATTTAGGATTCGATATCGGAGAGAGACGCCGAGCATTGCTCGTTCCATAGCCCGCTGAGTGACCTTTAACTTGTGGACCAGCCGTCCCGTAAGTGTCCACGTTTCAGCTCCGTATGTCATGACGGGTAGGACGCACTGATTGAACACACTTGAGGTTTACACTTAAAAATATAAAATCATAACGTTACTTAACTTCACTTTTATTGTCAATCCATATTTTATGAGAAACTATTCAAAACGTATTTTATATGATTTCTTCGATTGAAAAGACAAAATAGCTGAACTAATAATATTTTACCAATGCAGAGTAGATCAGTTTAAATGACTCAAGTGAATAGTTAATACCCTTCTCTTGTTATAATAGCCCTTCTGTCTGTCCAATTTCAAGTTAAGAAGTTGGACTGAAGTTTATTAAAGTAATTGAGAAGTTCTTTAGTTGACACCGGAGATTCAAAGGAAAAGACGATTTGGAGAGGATTCAAGCTTTTTGGCTAAATGAATTGTCATTTTGATAGTTGTTAACTATTGCCAAGTTCCTATACAGGGTGTATCTGTGAACATTTACATCCCTTTAACCAGGTGTTCTACCAACCATTCTAAACAACATTTGTCCAACGACGTTTCGAAATTCATCGATTTTTTTTTCGAATACCTATACAAATCGACTTTGTATGAAAAATTGATACTTTTCATGCGAATTTCCAAAAGTGATAGAACAAATTTCGTTCATAATGGTTAGTAGAACACGTGGTTAAAGGGGTGTAAATATTCACAGATACAGCCTGTATAAAACGATTGTAAGACGTGACTTTCCTTCGTTTGTTAAGAATTTGGCCTCTCAAACGAAAGAAAATTATGAGAATCATCAATCACATTTCAATTTAGGACATCTAATTAGAACTAAACTTCCCTTTTCTTCTGACCCTATCCTTTTCCTCATATATAAAATATATATGTAATTATATTAACCTTTATAATATTAGACTGTAAAATAAATTAAAATGAATCTCCCATTTAATACTGTGTTGTCTTTGTCTATGTGTACGTTTTGTTTTGTTATAGGTGGTGATTTCCCTAAAAAGAAAACTCAATTAATTAAGAAATCTACTCAAATCACCGGTCAATTCAATAACATACTGAATGTGTCTCTACTCACTTGACATTGGCAGAGTTGACTGCGTCTCTGACGTACAACACTACTTGCCATTAAAAAAAAAAAATTAGAACTAATTTGTTTTCAACTAAATGTGTCTTTCACTATTTTGCTTGGGTGAAATGACAGAATATACTATCACAGTACCTATACATAGGTATATATTAAGTTAGCTGTCGGGAGGTAAATTAATGGTAAAAGATAAAGAGGCCGTTAACCTCTCCGTTAGTCAGACCAAAATAAGGGATGTATCCTGACTCACTTTACCGATTACCCTAAGACAAGGCGAGAATAGAAGAAGGAATGGACAGACCTTGTCGCCGCCTCAGCAAAGACATTCAAAGAAAAACATGACCTTCAGCGATGAAGAAGAACAAATGATAAATACAAATCTTTACCTTAAAGAAAAAAAAAAGATAAAAAAGATAAAGATAAAAATAAAAAAATCTTTATTCAATTTAGGTCCATACAAAACACTTATGAATGTCAAAATAGGTACACATATTATCATCTACCGCTGGTTCTGAATGTTGATTTCTTCTGAGAAGACACCAGCAAGAAACTTACCTGAGTTTCTCTTATTCTTTTCAAATATTGATGATGTTACAGAGTTTCAATCGAGAAGACAAAAAAATACAATCATCAGAGAACAATAAAATGAATCCAGCAAAAACAAGTCCATAAACATTTTCCCTCACATGTCATATTAAACTAAAAGCTTCCCATCTCATTCTTGACTACATTATCAAACTTTTCATATTTAGGAAACATTTTTGAAAATGCCTCGACTTGGCAACAGACTCAAAAGGTACCAAAGTTATCCCGTAATTCGTATTCTATAGCTCATTACTTGAGCTCAGTATCGGCCAGAGTTGGCAAGGTTTGCATACCGATTATTTCGCCTGCTAATAATATTGATAAAAGAGAATTTCGTTCACTACTTCGTTTTTGAAAGTTTTTAGTCAAAACTGTTCTGTTATTTTTTATGTCATAGGTGCCAGACAAGCAGACGGATCACCTGATGGTAAGAGATTGCCACCGCCCATGGACAGCAGAGACACCAGTGGAGTTAAAAGTGCGCTGCCAACCTTTAACTTTTTCCTGGGGAAAGAGGTTTCCCCAGTATTAGGCCTCCGGTACCCTCACTCACGCATCGAAGCACAGCACAGCGCTGCTTGACGGCGGTTTTCTGTGTGGCCATGGTTTCACAATGGTCGAGCCGGGCTATTCATGCCGAAGCATGTTCTAACGGGAAATTCTGAGTGACTAGTTAATCAATCAGCGGAGTCTATATATGTTTTATGATCTCTAAACCAACGCTTGGCCACAATCTCACCTGATGGAAAGTCACAATGAGTAAAGCGTATACCTCTTTGGTGTAAAGTAAAAGAAGGCCTTCTCAACCCTTTATTAAATAGGAAGCAGACGAGCAGATAGATCACCTGATGGTAAGCAATTACTGTCGCAAATGTACACCTGCGACACTAGTACGCTAAAGTGCGCCGTAGGCTTTATGGATTGTGACGAATAGGAGATTTTTTTTTAAAGTGAGCAACTCCGGCAAGCAAAGCTTTGGACGCAACTGCTACATGATTGATATTTAATTATTTTTTTTTTAATTTATTTGGCTCCTTTACAATGAGTACACTGTTACATAAAAACATACAAGACTAATTTAAGACTAAGTGTCACATTACTTAAAGAAGAGCACAACATGCACTAATATAGAAGAAAGTAATATTAAAAACTAACTTATGGATGCGGCACCCCGCATCTCACTTTCAAATTTTTTTCCTTTTTTAATTTTGAAAGAAAAAAAAAATGCGAACAGACTAATGAGATGCGGCGGGCCGCTCCAACTCCTCACAGCTAATGCCAAGAACATTTTTTTTTTTTTACCATTACCTTACCAGACCTTTAAGGTCAGCGGCCCAACAAGTGACAAGGTATCCCACAGTATGCGATATATTGACTTGATTGAATTGACTGCCTCGTTAACGCAGTGGGTAGGTCGCACTTTAAAGCAACGACTGCGCTTGGGGTCCCGGGTCTGGCCTTGTCTGTACATAAGTTTTTCTGTTAAGAAACTCTCAATGTCAGCCAGGAGTCTGGAAGTTGGCGGTCTTGTATCCCCGTGCTTCGGGAAGCACGTTACACTGATGATCCTTCACCCGATCCTTCCTCCAGTCGTGTCATACTGGTGTCCCGTTAGAATATGAGGGCAAGGGAATAGAGAGTGCAGTTGTGTTTGCGCACACACTGGAGCAATATAATATATCCTGCGTAAGTGGCGTAAGTGGCAGGCTCCCCACAAGGTGGACCGACGATCTGGTGAAAGTCTCGGGAATCCATTGGATGCGAGCGGCGCAGGACCGATCTGTGTGGAGATCATTGGGGGAGGCCTGTGTCCAGCAGTGGACGTCTATTGGCTGAAATTATGATGATGATGATGAAGTGGTTGATCGTAGATTGAGATTAGCTGCCTTAGCCGAAATCGGCTGGAGGATATTATTATTATTAATATTACGCAATATTATTTTTTCTTTTTTTATATGAGAGGTGGCAGACGAGCAGGCGGATCACCTGATGGTAAGCAATTCCGCCGCCCAAGGACCCCGCGACACCAAGTGAATCACAAGTGCGCTGCCAACCTTTAACTTTTTCCTGGGTAAAGGGTTTCCCCAGTATTAGGCCTCCGGTACCCTCACTCACGCATCGAAGCACAGCACAGCGCTGCTTGACGGCGGTTTTCTGTGTGGCCATGGTTTCACAATGGTCGAGCCGGGCTATTCATGCGAAGCATGTTCTAACGGGAAATTCTGAGTGACTAGTTAATCAATCAGCGGAGTCTATATATGTTTTATGATCTCTAAAACCAACGCTTGGCCACAATCTCACCTGATGGAAAGTCACAATTAGTAAAGCGTATACCTCTTTGGTGTAAAGTAAAAGAAGGCCTTCTCAACCCTTTATTAAATAGGAAGCAGACGAGCAGATAGATCACCTGATGGTAAGCAATTACTGTCGCAAATGTACACCTGCGACACTAGTACGCTAAAGTGCGCCGTAGGCTTTATGGATTGTGACGAATAGGAGATTTTTTTTTAAAGTGAGCAACTCCGGCAAGCAAAGCTTTGGACGCAACTGCTACATGATTGATATTTAATTATTTTTTTTTTTAATTTATTTGGCTCCTTTACAATGAGTACACTGTTACATAAAAACATACAAGACTAATTTAAGACTAAGTGTCACATTACTTAAAGAAGAGCACAACATGCACTAATATAGAAGAAAGTAATATTAAAAACTAACTTATGGATGCGGCACCCCGCATCTCACTTTCAAATTTTTTTCCTTTTTTAATTTTGAAAGAAAAAAAAAATGCGAACAGACTAATGAGATGCGGCGGGCCGCTCCAACTCCTCACAGCTAATGCCAAGAACATTTTTTTTTTTTTACCATTACCTTACCAGACCTTTAAGGTCAGCGGCCCAACAAGTGACAAGGTATCCCACAGTATGCGATATATTGACTTGATTGAATTGACTGCCTCGTTAACGCAGTGGGTAGGTCGCACTTTAAAGCAACGACTGCGCTTGGGGTCCCGGGTCTGGCCTTGTCTGTACATAAGTTTTTCTGTTAAGAAACTCTCAATGTCAGCCAGGAGTCTGGAAGTTGGCGGTCTTGTATCCCCGTGCTTCGGGAAGCACGTTACACTGATGATCCTTCACCCGATCCTTCCTCCAGTCGTGTCATACTGGTGTCCCGTTAGAATATGAGGGCAAGGGAATAGAGAGTGCAGTTGTGTTTGCGCACACACTGGAGCAATATAATATATCCTGCGTAAGTGGCGTAAGTGGCAGGCTCCCCACAAGGTGGACCGACGATCTGGTGAAAGTCTCGGGAATCCATTGGATGCGAGCGGCGCAGGACCGATCTGTGTGGAGATCATTGGGGGAGGCCTGTGTCCAGCAGTGGACGTCTATTGGCTGAAATTATGATGATGATGATGAAAGGGTTGATCGTAGATTGAGATTAGCTGCCTTAGCCGAAATCGGCTGGAGGATATTATTATTATTATTACGCAATATTATTTTTTTCTTTTTTTATATGAGAGGTGGCAGACGAGCAGGCGGATCACCTGATGGTAAGCAATTCCGCCGCCCAAGGACACCCGCTACACCAGTGAAGTCACAAGTGCGCTGCCAACCCTTCCCCCTTGCCTCCGGTAACCTCACTCACACGGCGAAACACAGAGCAGGCGCTGCTCTGTGTTTCGCCGTGTGAGTGAGGTAGGTAAATCGTTTTATCGTTTTGTAACTATGATGCCACAGACAAACACATGCAAATACACACAGACACATCATCACATATACTTAACTCCCAGTCGTCGAACCGGGTTAAAAAACAGATTTTTACATTTCAGAGGTGGAACCCTAAAAAGAAAATATCGGTTAAAAAACTGTTTCCCCAAATAAAAATATTCCATTTCCAGTTTCAATTTGTAACTGTTATCCAATCGGGGCAGAAAATACAAGCTTGCCAAACCGCGGACGAACAAAAGGAGACACACCAGTATCTGTTGCCATTTCCATATGACGATGCCCTGATTAAATTGCATCCGTATAAAGTTTTATGCGTCCGATTGGCTAGCTTTATTACTTGGGGGAGCAGTTCTGTTCTTATCTGTGGGGTATAGAGTAGTTTAGAACAGAGACCGCTCTGAACGTTTGAATGGGTGTTTGTAATATTCTCATTCGGTGTAGAAACTACACCTGCTCAATTCAAAACTGCTTCTAAATATACGGTTTAGATATTCGCGTTGCATTGTACGGTCAGCATCAAAAGTAGCTTAACACTAAGTGTTATAATATCCCAACCGACCACGCACGCCGGATATATTATAGTGGTCAAGTGTGCGCGCAAACAGAAGAGCACTCTCTATTCCCTAACCTCATATTCCGATGGGACACTACTGTGACACGACCGGAGACCACCAACAGCTTAACGTGCTTTCTGAGGCACGGGGGTACAAGACCGCCAACTTCCAGACTCCGGACTGCCACTAAGAATTTCTTACCGAAAACTTAGGTACATTTTTTTGGCCCGGCCCCGGGATCGAACCCAGGACCTCTTGCGCAGCCGTCGCTTTGAACTGCGACCCATTAACCAGTGCGCGACCGAGGCAGTGACTTAACACTTTAGGACCATGTCAAAGTAACTGTTCTGCCTATTATTGTCAGTTTCTAAGGGGTACGTTAAAAAAGGTTCTTCGACCTGGTACTAGTGTGTTAAGCTATTTTTGATGATGACCGTACAACCGATCAGTCTCGGGAAGGGGAGTTTAAGGTTGGCAGCGCATTTTTGATATGTTCGTGGATGGCGGTAATTGCTTACTGTCATCATCTAATTGATTGTCACCTTTTGAGCTAGAAAAGATGTTTTATTATTAGTCCACACAATCAAGTAAATAATATTTATTAAGTTATGGTGTCTAAGGTATAGTTATTAATAAGGTTTATTTTTAAATAATCATAATCGTTCAATAAACCCTTGTTAGTTGAAACGGTGTTATAGAGCAGTTTTGACGTTTAAAGCAAAAATAAAATCTTACTACATTTTCGAAAAATGAAATAATATAAATGAATAAATATTTCACAACATCACATACATTGATCTGACTCCGAGATAGGTAGCTCAAGCACCTGTGTGACGAAGAACCAATAGCGGAATAAAAAATGTACGCCGTTTTTTTTTTTTAACGTTTACATCCCGAAAACCTCATTATACATATCGTGAATGAACTCCATTAAGCATGTTATATCATCAAAATAAGCGGAAAAGAAAGTTGTTCCCTGGAGCAGCTGATTGTATCTTGTTGATCTAACTATTACGAGTATGTGGTTTTGTGTGAATATAAACGATTAAGAAATAACGGTTATAAATTTTAATATTTTTTTTCTTTTAACGTAATACACAGAAAACACCCAGACCAATACAAAAAAACATTTTCATGCACACAATTGTTTATACTGTGCGGGGATCGAACCCTTGTGAGTTGAAAGGATTGTCCCTTGCACCTAATTTAGCGTTCACTACTGCTGATCTAAACGGGTCGTGAAATAAAAATCAAAGTCTCTCTAAAATGTAAAGTACATTAAGATCACACGTGCGGGCTTTATTTACCACCCGCGGGATTAAGTTAAAAAAAATTAAACCTGATTTATAACACCGTTTTAATTAACAAAGTCTTAACAAACATTTGTAAATAAGATACTTTGATACCCATTCATTTCAGATAAGTTTCAGAATGGCTATAAAAAAGTAACACTTTTATTCACAAATCTTTCTACTTCTCATTTCCGCACTGTGTCTTGTCAGCAATATGACAATAATAAGGCAATCATTACTCAATTTTACTGCCATACATGAATCACAAAAGGCAATACGATTAATATTTCTTTCGAAATATATTTGAAATGTATGTCCAGATAAACTTCTATCATAAATTATGAACAAGGCTATGTTAAATCATTTGAATAAAAATCTTATACTAAAAAAATTATATCCTCCAGCCGATTACGGATACGGCGACCAATCTCAATGATAAGCTCAAGTGTGCGCGCAAACACAAGTACACTCTCTATTACCCTCATATTCCGATGGGACACCAGTGTGATACAATCGGAGAGGAATCGGGCGCAGGACCAACGGCTTAGCGTGCTTTCCGAGACTCGGGGGTACAAGACCGCCAACTTCCAGACTCCGGGCTAAGACTAAACATTTCTTACCGAAAACTTAGGTACATAGTTTTGGTGTGACCCAGGATCGAACCCGGGATCGGGAGCTCTGTCGCAGGCGTCGCTTTAAAGTCTGACCCTTAACTACTGCGCTGCCGAGGTATTCAGTCGACGAGTACTAAAATAATCATTCATTATACACAAACCGAAACGTGGCCGCTTACAATGTGCCGATTAAGGAGGCTCAAAGTCACCCAGAGAGCAATGGAGAGGGCTATGCTCGGAGTCTGCCTGATCGTATCAGAAATGATAAGATCCGCAGGAGAACTAAGGTCACAGACATATCCCAAAGGATTGCATACCTCAGTGGCAATGGGCAGGGCTCATAGCGAGGAGAACAGACGGCCGTTGGGGTGGAAAGGTCCTCGATTGGAGGCCACGTACAGGAAGTCGCAGCCGTGGCAGGTCTCCTACAAGGTGGACCGACGATCTGGTGAAGATCGCGGGAATCCATTGGATGCGGGCGGCATAGGACCGATCTGTGTGGAGAACATTGGGGGAGGCCTATGTCCAGCAGTGGACGTCTATTAGCTGAAATGATTATGATGATACACAAACACGCCCTGTTGGTCGAGTGGTTTAAGTACCGGGCCTTGATCTCAGGGTCCTGGGTTCGATTCCTGGGTCGAGCGGAAAGTATGTTTCGAATTTTTCGAACATAGCTCGGGTTTGTGATCACCAATCCGCAATTGGCAAGCGTGGTGATTAAGCCTAATCCCATCATAGTAGTAATGACTTGATTTCTATGATGGAAGCCTTTACCCTGCAGTGGGACAGTTTATAGGCTGATACTCATACATAAGCACAGTCCAAACATAGTACCGCTTTTTTTGTTTTCTTCCGTCGGGGTTTGAAAAAGGTTACTATGTAATTTATCCAATTGTGCTGAGTTACCCCTTTTGTTCGTAACCCTGTTTTATTTCCTAGTTTCCCAGACTAGGCTTATTATTGCACACGCGCACAATTACCTATTGTTCTCTCCGTATCCCTCGGATTATAACCCTTCGCATTCTGAAGTTCGCTACAGTCTAGATATTCATTTCAAATATCAGCATTTATTAAATCTTTATATGGTAAAGAGACTTTAATCTAATCAACTTTTTTTTATGCTAGAAGCAGACAAACGTGTGGTCCCCGGCAGCCGTGTGGTCCCCGGCGGCCGTGTGGTCCCCGGCAGAGTAGAATAGGCCACCCTCACTCTTACCGAGGTGTCGTAAAAGGTGACTAAGGTAAAGCTGCTGGCATGATCATCAGCGCCCAGAGAAGGAAAACTCTGCATTTATATCAAAACCCTCGCCAACCCGTCTGCCAAGCGTGGTGAGTATGGCAATTACCCCTCATGTGATTGAGGGAGGCCCGTGCCCCAGCAGTGGGGACTTAAATGGGCTGATGATGATGATGATGATGAGACAAACGAGCAAGCGAGTCACCTGATGGAAATAAATCATCGCTGCCCATGAATATCCGCGAAATCAGAGAGATCGCTAATGTGTTGCCGGCCTACCTATTATCTAATAATATTGACAGGGGTCAAGATATTTCTACCATGACTCAGCTGTGAGGGAAAACATGGTAGTAGTTTCAGAAAATTTCAACTATGATTCAGTTGGTGTGGTTCTCGGTCATTAAGGTCTAAACGTATCCTGGACGTAACCGAGTATTACACGCTAAAATCAAGCAGATTGACCGGTGTCAATACACGGATTACTCCTTATATAAAGTGCTCATATCTATATCTGTCTCCCATGATAGTCGCATTCCGAAGTTAGCTCCACTCTATTCATTATCAACTATCGGCCTCAACTAAATCCCTCGGATACCGGGTTTGATTCCCGTTTAAAGTCGAATAGGCCGGAAATCGATTGCTTTGGAAGCTTTCCGCCCGAATTGTAGGCGGATTTTGGACTTAGTTCCCGACTGGATGGTTTCAAACTTGTATTTTAATCTGGCGTAACTTGATGGGAGTATTTATAGGTTATAGAGGTTCCGTCGGTTTTGGGAGAAGTGTGGGTTGTGATACCGAATAAAACTCTATCTGAATTTAACAGTTTGCAGATGTCGACAACAAAGCGTTAAGAAATGGAAGTAACAACAAATGACCCTTGATGATGATGAAATGACAGGTAACGTTAATGCTTATTTGTCTGCTAAGATCAGAAAAGTATTATTTTTTTTGTACATCTTCCCCTTTAAGTATATAACACACCTAAAAATTCATCTCGTGTCCCGCCTGTACACGAGATGAAATTTGTAAGTGTGTTATTTACTTAAGAATAAATTGCAAAAGATTGCTATAAAAAACATCCACTATCTTCCCCCTTATGACAAATCGCAAACTTAGGATAGTCTCGGAACAAAATTCGTGCCAGCCACTTTTTACATTGCGCGTTGGAACGGGATGACATAAGCTTTAGTATGGTAACAACTTTAGATCGGATTTATAATAAGGTGGCTTATGTTTGAAATTATTTATATGCATTTTTAGGTGATAAATGACAGACAAATCGACGGCTCACACGATGATAAGCGATTGGCGCCGCCCATGGACACAGCAGTAGTGGAGTTACAAGTGCGCTGCCAACTATTACCCCTCCTCCCACCTTTTTCGTCGGTTTGGAACCTCGGTATACGAAATACAGCACAGAGGCTATTTGCTTGGGTTTTCTTGTACGAAGCAGAAAGTATGGCTATTGATTTTTCTAGAACCTAACAGTTTTTAAGAAAGAAACATTTACCATAGACATAAACATTCAAGCTTTAAATAGGCGAGGTCGATTAATTCCAATACTGAGTACTACACACAGCAAAAATACATTTCCTTTCCCACCCTACAATTAACATACCGTATAAACGAATTACAATAGAAAAAGGGTCGCACAATAGACTCGCAACTAACGACTAGCGTAAAGGGATTACAATGGTATTAGCTCACAAAAGATTTCAATCCGAACTGTAAGTTGCAATTTCCTCAATCCACAGGCCATTTCCATCCAGTCTATAAGGCCGTTTCCATCCCCGCTGTTTCCACGGCGGGCTGCGAACGGAAATAACGCGCTTAATAGATTCGCTTCGGCTCACAAGTGCGCTGACAACTGGATAATCTATTTATGAGGAAAACTGGCCGCTGGGGCCGATGTGATGTGCTGTACGTTCTAGGTTGACTTACAGCGGGGATTGAGTTTGTGCTGCACTTTGAATTGTAAGTGCAGGTAGGGTTTGAGAATATTAACTAGTTGTGAGAGTTAAGGATTATTCAGGCGGAGAGGAGTGCTCTCAATAAGTACTATGTTGAAACGTGAACTGTAAACGAGTGCAGACTGTTGTTTATTGCATTGTATAGGTACATTGGTGTTATTAACCATCTACTACATTGACTTTGGATGTGGATTCCCACCAACTTCTGCGAAGGCCAATTAATATTAAGAGGTTAATATATTATTGACTTTCACTACTTTTAATAGTTGATATTTTTTATATCAATCTTTTGCAATTTATTCTTAAGTAAATAACACACTCAAACATTTCATCTCTTGTTCACACGAGACGAAATTTCTATTTTCAATTAAAATATTATTGTTACAAACAAGTTGTTGTTATTATAACACATGGAATCAGTCACACATGTGGTCCTGGAATGCGATGCGGTGACCAGACAACGCGAAGAAATCCTCGGATCGGCGGGGTCACTCCGCGAAGCCTGTGAAGCTCCCAGGAAGCTTATGCGCTTCTGGGCGGAGTTAGGCTGACTAGAATAGCCAGGGCCCAACACGCAAATGAGAGTCTAAGTGCGGAAAAAAAAGTCCGCTTTACATTATAACACATGTAGGTATAGGAAAATTTAACCGTCACACAGTAACTACCATAATATTCAAATGTTTTTGGACTTAGAAAGCTTTCAAACCTGTTGTCTCTATCGTAAGATTGTATCAAAAAGAGATAGCATTATGTTTAGTAAGCTTTAAATAATTTTAAAAAGCGTTTTAGTGCCGGTGGATTAGGACCATTTTATCGTTTCAGAAACACAAAAAAATATCGAAGATTTTTACTATGTCTATAGGTATTAAATTCAAACGGTTTTATGAGAGCTACTTAGCTTCCAATGATTATTTATAGGAAGATGTGTGTTGCTTATATTTCTATTTAAATAATCTCAACAACTTTTCAAAAGTACTTACTTAAACTGAACACATGGACTATAAATCAAGGCAGCGTCCTTAACATTTTCCTGATCCCAAACTAAGGTGTTCCCATGGACTATGGAAATCAGTAACAACAAAAGAATATACCACAAACACCCACAACCAACACAAGTAGGTATTTGTTTCATTAACAAACATTGTTTTGTTGGTGTTAGAATCGGATCCGCGGCCCTTCTTTTAAATTACTATGCTAAACGGGTCGAAACATTTTTTTTTATTCGATAGGTGGCAGACGAACAGATCGTCTGATGGTAAGCGATTGACGCCATAAAGTCACAAGTGCACTACCAACCTTCAAACCCCCCTTTCCCCCGGATTAGGCCTCCGGCACTCTCACTCACGCAGCGAAACACAGCACAGTGCTGCTTCACGCTGGTTTTCTGTGAGGCCGTGGTATCACTCCGGTAGAGCCGGCCCATTCATGCCGAAGCGTGGCTCTCCCATTGTCACTATTACTACGCTAATTACTATGCTAAACGGGTAGAAACATAACGTTTTATCATATTATATATTTTCCACTCATGTAAGAGATAAGTCAAGTCAGAACCTCATTGTTCCGCTTTAAGAGTCTAGGTGTGTACATTGCATCTGTATATACATTTTTCGTAAATTCGCCAAAAACATCAATTCCACTCACTTCATCCCGATAATCAAATTAAACCCCCGAAAAAACAACACCCGAACAGTCACAACTTTATCGGCACTCGACGAGCGCAATACATCCCCGTTACGTATAATTGATCGGCCATCACTTACTCCCGAAACACCATCGAAAACACTCACCTGGAACAAAAAAGGCACAAATTAAAATTGCACTCAATCATCAATCAGCTAATGGGCGGAAGCATTACGACGGTTATGTTGATAAATTATGAGCCGGATGCAGTTCTGTATATTGTGATGCAACGCCATAGTTATTTTTGCGACTGGTAATACTCATAGCTCTTGTATATATTAATAAAAGTAGTTTATCCTTTTTTCAGGCCGTGTGGTCCCCGGCAGAGTAGAATAGGCACCCTCACTCTTACCGACGTATCGTAAAAAGCGACTAAGGTAAAGCTGCTGGCATGATCATCAGCACCCAGAGAAGGAAAACTCTGCATTAATATCCAACCCGTCTGCCAAGCGTGGTGAGTATGGCAATTACCCCTCATGTGATTGAGGGAGGCCCGTGCCCCAGCAGTGGGGACTTGAATGGGCTGATGATGATGATGATGATCCTTTTTTCATTAAATTGGATAGTTAGTTTGAAATCCTAAGCTTCGGCATGAATAGGCTAGGCTAATCTATACTAATAGAATACCACAGCCTCACAGAAAACCAGCCTGAAGCAGTACCTCAGAGTGAGGGTACCGGAAGCGTAGTGCACTTGTGACTCCGCTAATGCTGGACGTAGACCGTACATGGGCGGCGGCAATCGCTTACCTTCAGGAGACGCCATAGTTATTATAAATGGAACATGTATAATTTCCTCTCGTTTTTATCCTATGAGCACGGGACCCCAAAAAGGATTTTTGATATTACAAGCTTATTTGCACACGTGTCGCAATCCTTCATGTCCCTCATGTTCCTGCACCATCCCCTTCATGTTACAATCATCCCTAGAATTAAGATTTAGGCGACCATTTTTTGCCGTGTGGTCCCCGGCAGAGTAGAATAGGCCACCCTCACTCTTACCGAGGTGTCGTAAAAGGCGACTAAGGTAAAGCTGCTGGCATGATTATCAGCACCCAGAGAAGGAAAACTCTGCATTTATATCTAAACCCTCGCCAACCCGTCCGCCAAGCGAGGGAGTATAGCCATTACCCCTCATGTGATTGAGGGAGGCCCGTGCCCCAGCAGTGGGGACTTAAATGGCTGACGATGACGACCATTTTTTGTAATCATGTAAGAGATAATTGTGACTGCTGAATGATGGATGCAGCTGGGATTATCACACTGGGATGATACTAAAAGGGTCACAAACAGAACTGCATCCAATCATCAATCAGTTAATGGGCGTCGCATTACAACGGTTTATGAAGTTTGATAAATCACGAGTGGCGAATGCAATGCGACAATGGATGTTATTTGCCGCTGGTAATGTTGTTTTACTCTGTAATGATGTGGAGTCATTTTCACCCAATGGCTTCCACATTTATAATGCAAAGAGCTAAAGGGATGGATTGATCTTCCTGCGGAGCTCTGTTTTTCCTGACCACTATAATAATAATAATTCTCACAACATCTCATACATTGACCTGATTCCGTACTAAGTAGCTTAAGCACTTGTGTTACAGATATCAGACAACAGAGGAACACAAATATATACTTAAATACATATATTACACCCAGACACCGAACAAACACAAGTGTTCATCGCACGAATGTTTGCCCAGGGTGGGGATCGAACCCACGACCTATAATCCGGACATCTTTAGAGCATGGGCCGACTCTACCGGAGCGAGATACCACGGCCTCACAGATAACCAGCGTCAATCAGCACAATGCTGTATTTTGCTGCGCGATTGAGGGTGCCGGATGTCCAATCAGAAGAATGGGGGGTTTTAGGGTTGGTGCACTTGTGACTCCACTAGTGTCGCGGGTGTCCATGGGCGGCGGCAATCGCTTACCATCAGGTGATCCGTCTGCTCGTCTGCCACCTAAAAAAGTGAAGTAAATTATCAGCCTATAAACTGTCCCACTGCAGGGCAAAGGCCTCCATAATAGAAAACAGTTTAAATTTTTGCCAAATGCAGATTGGTGATCACAAACCCAAGCTATGCCGAAACATACAACTTCGCTCGACCCGGGAATCGACCCCAGGACCCCTAGAACACGGCTCAGTACTTAATCCACTAGACCAAACAGGGTACTTGCCACCTATTACATAAAGAAAACGCGAAACGAGTTCCGACTTCAACGTCGCCTTCCATTAGGCGCGATTATGGTCAGGCATAAGCCTATAATCTCATCGTCAGCCCACTTTGGTCCCCACTTGGGTAATTGCCATACTCACCACGCTTGGTTGGCGAGGGTTTTGATATAAATGCAGAGATTTCCTTCTCTGGGTGCTGATGATCATGCCAGCAGCTTTACCTTAGTCGCCTTTCACGACACCTCGGTAAGAGTGAGGGTGGCCTATTCTGCTCTGCCGGGGACCACACGGCCTATAATCTAACCAAAAAAAATGTCAGCAGCTACCATATCAAGTGATTCCTGGTTGCGTCCAAAAAATCGCTTTGGAGACTGAGGTACACTTAGATCATTATCCAGGATTTAGGGGGTCTGGTAATGACAATGAAGCCACTGCCGTCTGACCTTCGCGACCTTTTAACAGGGGAACCAGACTTATTGAATCATGTTTTACACATTTCAGAAATTATCCGAAACCTGAATAATTGAGGAAACCTGCACGTTTCGGATAGTTACTGAAACGCGTATTCAAGATTCATTTGATAGGTTGCAGAGTTTTCCTTCTCTGGGTGCTGATGATCATACCAGCAGCTTTACCTTAGTCGCCTTTTACGACACCTCGGTAAGAGTGAAGGTGGCCTATTCTTTTCTGCCGGGGACCACACGGCGTCGCCACGCACGACGGCAGTCGCTTTATTGTAATTACCAGACCCCCATAGACCATAGATTTCCAAGCGTATTTTGGCTCCTAAGCAATGACTTTTGAATGGATTGCATAAAAACATTTAGTTTAAGTGACGGGTAGGGCATACCAGCGACGCCAACCGATTGATTCACCGCGAAAAATTGATTCACGCTAAAAGTGGCCGCTTTTGGCGGTAATCCTGATCTTGATGTATTTATATCAAAACCAAGTCTTCAAGAATAGAGTCATGGCATTATCGCTGTGACCGATAGAGTCAAACTTGAGTTAAAGTATTTTATAGTATTGTATTTATAAATCTGCGGGACAGTTTGACAACTACTAATTTTAAACTTAAGCTAAGGGAATACTGCCTTAGCAATTGCTAGGACAGTTGTATAAAATATTGTAGACATATTAATTAGAGTCGCTCGAATTGCACTTTTTATTCCCAAAATATGGTTTTCAATAAAAACTCACCAAAAAAGCTATGGAACACCATTAAAACAATAACACACACTAAAAAAACTAAAGAGAAATATCAGATACTTACACAAATAAGAAACACTACAGTAAGTTCTCTAAACGTTTGCAATGATTATTTCGCGAATGTTGGTAAACATCTTGCAGAGCAAATCCTTGCAAACTCTACTGAGACGCAAGAAACACTAGCAGCCAAAGTTTCAGTGCAATCCTCAACCCTGCACTCTCTCTTTTTGGAACCTACCGATGTAGTCGAGATAGAATCTATTATTATAAATCTTAAAACAGACAGTGCACCTGGTCTTGATGGTATAACTAATAGACTTTTGAAAACGTTTAAGGATCATTTAGTAAAACCTCTTACAACTATATGTAATCTAAGTCTTTCAGAAGGAATATTCCCAGACCAATGGAAAAATGCCGCTGTAATGCCCATTTACAAGTCTGGAGAAAAAACCGAGCCTCAAAACTACAGGCCCATCTCTTTACTTGGGTCCTTTTCTAAAATTCTGGAAAAGTTAGTAAACAAACGCCTTATAAAATTTGTAGAAAGAAATAAATTAATTTCTGATCGACAGTTTGGATTTAGACAAAACAAATCAACAGAGGGTGCAGTGTCTTTATTAACTAGCATAGTAACTGAAAACCTTGACAAAGGGAGAGCTTGCGTGGGGGTGTTTCTCGATCTTGCAAAAGCTTTCGATACTGTTTCATCATGTATACTGATCCGTAAGCTTGAAAAAATGGGTATACGAGGAATCCCACTCAATTGGTTCCGGAGCTATCTGACTGGTCGTAGTCAGTGTGTCAAGATCGAGGAACACAAAAGCACACCCAGGCCGGTTGAATACGGCGTGCCACAGGGGAGTATTCTGGGTCCTACTCTATTTATCTTGTATGTTAACGACATAATTACATCTAAACTCATTAATGCAGAGATTATCTGTTATGCTGACGACACGGCGATTGTGTTTCATGACACTACTTGGGATCGAGTAAGGAGTCGCGTGGAGGAGGGAATGAAAGTAATTACAAATTGGCTGACAAATAATTTGTTGACCTTGAATGTACAAAAAACGAAATTTCTCTGTTTCCATAAAACGCTTGCATCCTCTCCTCTTATCGACAATATAAGAATACACATGTGCCGTCGGCAGAACTCGCAACACCAACAACATTGCACGTGTAACAGCATAAGCAGATCCCCCACAATAAAATACTTGGGCTTGATTGTTGATGAGAAGTTGTCGTTTAAGGCTCATATTGACGCCACTGCTAAAAGGGTCCGCAAACTTACTTATGTATTTAAGAACCTAAGATCTGCCGCCGACGCAAATTTGTTAAAAATAGTATACACCGCTCTTTGCCAATCAACAATCTCGTATTGTATATCTACTTGGGGTGGAGCAACCACGAGCAATTTGATATCCTTAGAAAGGGCACAACGTTCGGTACATTAAAGTTCTTCTTAAGAAACCCTTTAGGTACCCTACAAAACTTTTATATGGGGAAACTGGATTGCTAACAGTTCGTGGCCTTTTTGTGCTTAGGGCAATGATATTGACACACCAATCCATTATTAAATCCGATGGCTATAAAACCTATTTAAAAAAACGGGTCTTTAAGATTCCAATCCCCAAAATTAAAAGTAATTACGCTAGAAAATTTAGTAATTTTCTTCATCCCTTCATATACAATAAAGTCCAATCACAATGTGATATCAAACTCTGCACACCACTTCAAATGAAGAAAAAAGTCTTGGAGTGGATTGGTACGCTTACTTACAAAGACCTGGAACAGTTTTTAAGACCTCAAGTATAACCTCACGATATCCTCTTGAGCTAGAACTGTAACACATTGCACTACTTATTGTACATTACTTTAATTAATTATCCAAATTAACATAATTCGTTTATATTTAAATTAAGGAATTAAATTTATATAGGTAAACTGGAACTTTTTGTTTTTAAATCGCAATAAGCACGTTAACATACGCACTGAACACACACAAACACACACACACACACACACACACACACACACACACACACATACACACACACACACACAAAATAGAAAAGTCGTCCAATTTCTTATTTTGTTTTATAATATGTACAACTAACTTTAATGATTTGATTTGGTTTATGTACCTTCAGAATTTAAACTCATTGTTGTTAGACGTAAGTCGCGTCCAAATTATTCTGGTAACCCGTGATTAAAGATTGTCTACAGTACAGGCCTAGCCTAGTGTAGAGATCTCTGTAAAGTTTTTAAGATAACGCCAGTCGATACCTACAACCTTAGCATGTTCTAACCTATTGATAAGAAAACAATTTTGTTAAATATGTATGCTGATGTTGTTTTTCAATAAACTTTTTCTATTTCTATTTTTTTCAATAAATTATTGAGTATTGAATATAAGTTTGTATAACGCATAGCTCACGATAGCACAAGACAAACCTCTGTGGTTTAATGTGCTGTCTTATTACTGTACTTGTATACTTTGTAATGTTATTTGATATTAAATAAATTAAAAAAAAAGTTAAGTATCATAATAATCATCCTAGGATACAAGTTATTGGGTTATAGTTCAGCACGTTAACATACTTAAACTATGTATTATAATGTAATCTTTTTTATATATATATATTAAATGGGTTTGCACTTGACCTCATTTCACCTCAATCGTAACTGTAACCTGTTTTGTGTCTTGATAAATAAATAAATCAATTTTTCGGGTACAAGTGTTGGGTCCGCATTTATGCATGGTTATTTAATAAATAGTATAAGTGTTTGTAGGGCGCCCTCTGGCTAGGTGGGGGGACGATCTGCGCAGGATGGCTGGCAAGAGCTGGATGCGAGAAGCCATGGATACATCACAGTGGCGAACAATTGGAGAGGCCTACGTCCAGCAGTGGACTGCGATAGGCTGATGATGATGATGATGATAAGTGTTTGCCGAGAGGTTGTTATCCCGAAATTGTTTAAAATAGATCCAGCTTAGTAGCTAACAATTAAAAACGAATGGTGTCGCTAGTTAGGGCTACCCGTCGCCATGATGTGTTATTCTATAATGACTGCTTCGGTGCCGCAGTGGTTAAGAGGCCCCCCAAGTCGGACCAAAAAATTGTACCTAAGGTACCGGTAAGAAACTTTTAGTGGCAGCCCGTAGTTTGGAAGTTGGCGGTTTTGCACCCTCGTGCCACGGAAAGCACGTTAAACTGTTGGCCCTGCTTCCTCCTCCGGTCGTGCCACAGTAGTGTCCCATCGGAAAGGGAATAGAGAGTGCACCTGTCTTTGCGCACACACCTGAGTACTTTAATACATCCTGCGTACCTGGCTGCGTATTGTGATCGGCCGCCGTAGCCGTAATCGGTTGGAGGGTATTATCATTATTCTATAATATTTATATTGCAAAATAGTGCATTTTTCCTAACTTCGTATATTCTTAAAAGCCTATTCTCGATACACGGTGTACTATAGACTAGTAAGGCTTACGTCAGTTACACAGGGTGATGATGATGAATGCGCGCCGCCGACCATCGACCCATTTATAAAGTGAACTTTAATGACGTCATTGATGAATGGACGCCTTCCGTCGTACTGATTTCTTTTTCGTTACATTTGAAGTGGTTGCATGTTGCAGTTTAGCTCCTAAAGCTAATTTGGTGCTTTTACTAACAAATACAACACATTTTTTTAATATTATCACTTTGATGATACAAATATTCATAACTAAACATTTATGTTCAAAGTACATACACACACACACACACACACACCACACCACACGCACACACACACATACACACACACATACACGCGCGCACACACCCGTGCACTGTAATTACTGTTTTTGTATTGGTACTTATATATGCTTTAAGTTTTTAAATTGTTACTTGCCTCTGTATTTTTTTATTAATATTACTTATATTTTACGTACTTGATAGTTTACGTCACTACATAAAAAATGACAACTGTGTCAATATTGAAGAGCGGAATCCCCTAACACAAGAAATTCTTTTTGCTTAAAAGGAGATTCCCACCATTGTAAAGCATCTCTGTAAGTTGTCGAAATAAAAATTTTCATTTTCATTTTTTCATTATAATACTCGGATTTTCATTAAGATTAAAATTACAATATTGCACCACCTACCCCTCCTCTGCTATCAAATGTCCTTTACCTGAAGGTCGTCTGATAGAAATCGCTTCCAGCGATAAGACCACCGCAATTTTACATTTTAGTTTCTTTATTGCCCGATTTTTAACCGACTTCAAAAAAAGAGGTTCTCAATTCGACATGTGTCGGCGCCTAATCCCTGTTGAATAATTCAATGTCGTATTAAATTACAATACTATATTGGGCGCCGACTTCGGTAAAACCTTGTCTCGAGTGTACTGTTATAAAATGTTATTTGAGGTGTTTAAAGTAAATGTACTTTTTAGTTCGTGGTTTTTGAAGGCGGTTTTTTTTGCAGATTTTTTTAAGTTATGTTTTTTGTGCAATAAATTATATTGTAAGGTTTGGTTTTGTGAGTAAAGAACGCAAGTGCTTCACGTCTTTTTATTTCGATTTTATAACCTACAGAATATATAATATATGGTTACGCGAACTTGTGGGGGTTCATTATTTCATTACTTTACTATTTTCACTGTGTAACGTTGTACACGTACATATTTTTTTTGTAAGGAATTAAACAATTTTGAACCAAATAAACAATTCGTTAACTTATTTAATAAAATTATAATAAAACTGACCTTAATAAACTCTAACTTAAACGATTGTCTTAAAAAAAACTATACGAAAAATTTACATTAAAAATCTAAAAATACCTAAACCTCATTAACAATTAATCTAAATTATTATAATCACTATCCTACAGGTATTTTAAATATTATTTACATAAAATGTCACAGAAGTTGGTCAACTCAAGCATTGTCTAGTTCTGCGTTTGTACCGCGACATTTCTCGCTGGGTCTTTTGTTCTCCGAGCGCGGCGACTACGTTAGCCATGATGTAGGATTCGTTGACCACTGGCCATTTGCAAACTGATTCGCTCGAAGGACACTCTTAGCTCCTCTCAGCACACTGCGCCGACTGTGTGCGCTCCTGGTTAAAAACTCGTCGGCCGCGGCGGCGGCCTTCTACAAGTAACCTACCTAAGGCCTCCTGACACTCCCATCAGGATCAAAAGTATAAACTTTCTTCTAAATGACTGACATTAAATCGACAGCCAGCAACGAAGGAGCTCTCCATCGTTACAATATCTGTCTATCTATCTATCTACAAATCAAGATGGTAGTTTAAAAATATCCCTGTTTTATAATTATGAGACTAATTTATAATTACTAAGTGGTTAATAACACTGTAAGCTTCAAACATAAAACTATTTATGTATTTAGTAGGTTTTTTTTATGATATAGGTGGCAGACGAGCTGACGGATCACCTGCTGGTTAACAATTACCGCCGACCATGGACACCTGCAACACCAGTGGTGTCATAAGTGCGCTGCTTACCTTTTAACCCTTCCCCTGGATTGTTCCACCGGTACCCACACTCTCGCAGCGAAACACAGCGCATGCATTGCTTCACGCCGGTTTCCTGTGAGGACGTGGTATTTCTCCGTAATTTATCAATGAATAAGCTTTCCAAATTGCATTAAAATTCAGTCCTATTCCAATACGATTACAACACAATATCCATGTTACAAGTGTACCAAAATTAGCGCGTTCGCCATTGTTCATACACCGCTTTCAAAGCTTGCTGATAAGTTTATCGCATATCAAATCCTCGCTAAATCACAATTACCTACTGGAATCCGAAAATTTTCGACCAAAACTGAACATTATTCGGTTGCCAGCCAGCTAATGTGCCCGACTCGGCTATAGAATGCTGGAATCGACCGGCCGAATTGTCGGTCGGGGTTTGGTTAGGCCAAATTGGGGGGAAAGTGCAGGAATTACAAGCATGATCTAATTATCATAGCACATTTCGACCGTGTACGTAGTTTCTAGCTGTGAATTGCTCTGTAGAATGTAGTAGATCAGTGTGACATGAATGGAGAGATGTTGGGCGAAGGATCAACAACTTAACGAGCTTTTTGAATCTTGTAACTCAAGTGGTGTCGCAGGTGTCCTTGTGCGGCGGCAATCGCTTACTATCAGGTGTCACTTATCACATAAAAAACATTTTTTTCTTAAAGGTATGATCGGTTGGTTACATTGGTCCGGGAATATCCACACTCACAATTATGTCACTATCATTTGCATTACTTTTCCCATTATCTGGGGGTTGGCTCTCCTTTTCCGTTTTCTACGTGTGGTTTAAAACAGTTTCCAGTTTTGATTCAGGTCTGTTTGGACTATAATTTCACACTTATAATTTACCAATTTATTCACATCTAGTAATTCTTACCCTACAATCTTTGTCCTTTTTCATCGCCCCCGGTGCATTAACTAATGCAATTGCATTCCTCAAAACATAATTCGGCCGATCACCGCGCGCACGCAATTCTTAACCAAGTTCCACACAATGGATTCATTGCTTTGATATCTGTATAATAATTCTAGGTATTATTTAAGCCACACTTTTCTGTACAGTTTCTGTACAGTTGGTAAAAAATAAATAAATTGAGACAACATCACATACATTGTCCTGGTCCCAAATTAAGGTTTTTCCTCGTACCATCGAAATCAGGAACAGCGAATAATAATTCTCACAACATCTCATACGCTGACCTGATTCCATACTAAGTAGCTTAAGCACTTGTGTTGCAGATATCAGACAACAGAGGAACACAAATATATACTTAAATACATATATTACACCCAGACACTGAACAAACACAAGTGTTCATCGCACGAATGTTTATCCAGGGTGGGGATCGAACACACGACGATTGGCGTAAGAGGCAGGGTCACTACCAATTGCGCCATCCGGTCAGTCAACCACAATATACGTATATACCACAAACTCTTTCCCGCTATGTATAAATTGTGAACTAAGGATAGTTCCGGATCCAAAATTCGTGCCGGTCCGTTTTAACAATGTGTGTTGAAAAGAGATAACGTGAGCTTTAGATCACGATTTATAATAAGGTGACCAGAGTCCCAGACATAACACAAATGTCTGTGTTAGTGCTGGTATCAAACCCCTGATCATCCTCCAATGTGCGAAACGGGTGGTCATTAATTATATGGACTAAACTTTCTCTTTGTGAGAATATTTTTATCAATAACAAGTACAAATTGAAAAAACAAGTTAATGTACTTAAAATTCAGTATAAGTCTCCGTCACTAAATCAAAACCAACGCTGTGGTAGCATTTTATCGATCTGCGGAATCTGGCGAGACCAATCTTAGTGGGTTAGCAGGTTCTAAGTGAACAGCAAGATTACAAAATAAAGAGAAAATCAATCGGCTCTGGGTGAAATTGATAACGAAGAGTTTATTGACCCTGTTGCTAGGCTAGTAACCGTATTGTATCTCTCCTGCATATATTCCATATAGTCCGTCTCTGTCTTATGTCAAACCACGCGTAAATCACTGTAGATATTATGTGTATCGCGCGAATGCATGTCTGCATAGCCTGTTTGGCACGCAATGTAGACAAACGACGTTCTGTATCTAATTATTAGCGACAATTCATCGACGATGACAAAAAACACATTAAACATCATCACCATCAGATGGGCCGTATGCCGTCTGCCTATTACTCGCAATAAAAAAAAAACAATTTTTTATGATCAGACGGATCACCTGATGGTAAGCGATTGCCGCCGCCTATGGACACCCGCGACACCAGTGGAGTCACAAGTGCGCTGCCAACCTTTGAACCCCCCTGTCCCCCCGATTGGGCTCCGGTACCCTCACTCACGCAGCAAAACACAGCGCAGTGTTGCTTCAAGCCGGTTTTCCGTGAGGTCGTGGTATCACTCCGGTCGAGCCGGCCCATTCATGCTAAAGCATGTAAATCTTAAACTGCAAACTTCCAACCCGCACCTGCCCATACTTTTTTCAAGCTACTCGGTACTAAATTTTCTAGTTTGTCTGACTCACATCAAAATACAAAACCTCATTTCTATCCCAGCCATACATCAATCCACTTTAATCAGTCCATGCAAATAACATTTAACGTACGTCACGGGAATGAGATCGTGTGAAGTGTTATCCACTCATTAGAGGCGTATTATTCATCAACGCGAGCGAAGTGATAATTTGGGCCGGTCGGTGATTAATTGAAATTACTCTGTTTTGTGTATAGATAGGAATGAGGGGAATGAGGCTTGCATTTTGGATGGTAATGATATATATTTTTAATATCATTACCATATCTACCGCTTCCATATTCATAATGCGGACAGCTAAGGAATGGAACTCCTTGACGAGGTTTTCCGGACCACTAAGGATCTGGACATTTTTAAGGCAAGTGATATTCTAGGCGAACGCGTTACATCATCGACCTCATCACTTCTCATCAAGTAAGATTGTAGTCAAACGTTGGCTTATAGCTCATGTAAAAAAAAAACATCCAAATGAGGCTTGCTTTTTGGATGGTAATGATTTTAGTTCTTGCTCACATAAAGGCTGAGAAAAACTAAATTTGTAAGGATATAGACCATTCAAAAGTTTCAGATGGTAATGATGATAATGTTCATATTTTTAAAAATAACATGAATTTATTTTTAACACTATCTAGGGGCCTCAGCGTGAACCGGAAGTTACGACCGAAGCGGAGCTCTCCTCTCTTTTACACGGGCTTCGTTTGACCTTTGTTTGGATGGGACAGGTATACCTATTCTCGTTCGTTACGCGACGTCTCCACGCTGAGGTCCAGTGATCTTGTTATTAACTAAGAATTTATTCGTTCTAACCAAATATTTCCACAAAATAGCACTGTACTTAATACATTTAGCAAGAGCCGTGAACTTGAATTTAGCATTAGAGTTGACTTTTTCTCTTTCGCCTTCCTACCCGGTGTTTTCCCACCTCCCCACTTCCCCATCTCCCCACCTCCACAATCGCAGTTACTGTGCCATTATTTCCCACTGCTGAACGTGTAATTGCCATGCCAATTTGATATAAATTAATGCCGGTTCATTTACTATCGCAATTATTGTGGGCTTAAGCGTTTTAAAATATACGCTTATATTTTTACGCTTTGTAAAATGCATGTTTTAAAGATAATTGCTCTCTGTTGAAACATTTTGTTCGTTTATTGTTGAAGAGGGGTTTTCGATCGAAAAATACTAAAGCCTTTTACCGTATAGTTATTGGTGCTACATAAATGAAAGGTGTCATGAATACATTATTTGAACATTCATACGTGATTCGAAACGTATGATATTATTTATTTTCCATGAAAAAAGTTTATTTTATTCATAAAATTATCAGCAGCATAATAAAAACACTTCAGCGTGATTTTGTAACAAACAAAATACGTGTTCTGAAACTATCAACTTCATCATTTAATAACACGATATCTTATAACTAGAATAATAGGTCAATCAAATGAACATAAAGAGGATAAATTACACTAAAAGAAACCTTCATGAATAAACAAAAACATGAAAAAAAATAAAACTTTATAGTGACATTTGGTACCCATTTTCAGCCACAAAAATTACAATGCCAGCAATAATTATACCAAAATGGTTCATTTTACAAATGAGGCAGAAATTAACGGGAACACACGCGAAACTTCTAGCAATAAAACTTAACGTTTTTCGACGCATTAACAATGCTATTACAAATTATAACATCACGTTTTATAATACTATGAGTTGAAGCACGAGCAAATGTAGCTCAGTGGAAAAGGACGCGCCTTCCATAGGGAAGGTCGTGGTTCAAATCTGCGCATGCACCGATGGATTTTTAAAATATATTTGCGTATTTCTCCTGGTGAGAGAAACATCGTGATGAAATTTCTCCTGGATTGAGGCTTCAGTACCCTCACTCACGCAGCGAAACACAGCACAATGCTTCATCGCGCCGGTTTTCTGTGAGGCCGTGGTATCATTCCGGTCGAGCCGGCCCATTCATGCCGAAGAGTGCACGGTCACTATTACTATGCTAAACGGGTAGAAACATAACGTTGTATCATATTATGTATTTTCCACTCATATAAGTGATATGTAGGTACAGTCACATGCATTAATAAGTATACCTCATTCAGAAGAGTACAGGGGAAAAACAAGGAATGTCAGTAAAAATTCAATATTAAAGTAATAATGCCATCTAGTGCCATTTGTGGGTACCTACAATCGTGCAAAATTACGAAAGCAACAACAGTCGGAGTCACCGAATATACCGGTTTTATACGTTGGTTGTAACTGGCAATAATCATGATTGTCCGTGCGCTACTGAACAAAAATCGTCGATGTCAGTGTCAGTTTGACAGTGACAGGTCGCCTATGGTTAGCGCGTGTTTTCCTTCGTTCGTTTTGTATTTTATGTTTGTTTTAACTGATTTTCACTTTACATTAATAAAGTTAAAAATAGTAATAATGTCAAGTAGTGATGAAAATACCAGAGTAAAGGTGCCGGTACGTAAAAAAGTCCGCAAAGGTCGCATGAGGGATGTGATGAAGATATTGAATTTACAGAGCCACGAAAGTGGTGAAGACTGCCAATGTAAGCGTTTGAAATGTTTTGAATCTATTACTGATGCAGAAAGACGCAAGTTACTTAATAATTTTAAGTCTGTAACAGAACAAAATGCCTACTTGGCTTCCATCATCATCATCATCATCATCAGCCCATTTAAGTCCCCACTGATGGGGCACGGGCCTCCCTCAATCACATGAGGGGTAATTGCCATACTCACCACGCTTGGCAGACGGGTTGGCGAGGGTTTTGATATAAATGCAGAGTTTTCCTTCTCTGGGTGCTGATGATCATGCCAGCAGCTTTACCTTAGTCGCCTTTTACGACACCTCGGTAAGAGTGAGGGTGGCCTATTCTACTCTGCCGCGGACCACACGGCCACGGCTTCCATGATATCAGTTAAAAATGTGAAGCAGCGACGGTCACGAAAAGAAGGTACAGAAGTAAGAGGACATGACTCTTCATATTCTTATATCGCCAGAGTGGTCAGAGATCAAGGCTGCCTTGAAATTCCTATATAGCTGGTGTTCGAGAATATCGACGCAATTCAAAATTCTGTAAAATTATATTAAATCCTTACTAATATTATAAAGGCGAAAGTTTGTTTGGATGGATGTATGGATGGATGTTTGTTCCTCTTTCACGCAAAAACTACTAAACGGATTTTAATGAAACTTTACAGTAATGTAGCTTATAGATCAGAATAACACATAGGCTATAATTTATAAAGATATCTATAAGACCTTGCTTTTATTCGAATTACACGCAGACGAAGTCGCGGGCAAAAGCTAGTATGCCATACGATCCTAAATCTGTGATACTTTATCGTGAACAGAGACGCAACGCAGATTTCGAGCCAGCGTTCGTTAGAAAGAGACAGCGTCATTATTCATTCGGGACAAAACACTCGAGCGTAAATCTTAAATACAGACTCTTCTCAGTTGAACCGAGGACTACAAAGTGAACGCACGTTTGATTCTCATAAACACCGACGCATTTAGAGTTTGGTTGCAATATTGCTGATGTTTGTTCAAGAATAGTGACATATTTCGTGATTAGTCGTTGTTTTTGATAAAGGTGAGTGTCTTT
Source organism: Marasmia exigua (assembly GCA_019059595.1). Lineage (NCBI taxonomy): Eukaryota > Metazoa > Arthropoda > Insecta > Lepidoptera > Crambidae > Marasmia > Marasmia exigua. The sequence goes on from CM032473.1 coordinate 18,507,459, forward strand.
TTACGTGTTATTTTTATTTAAAATAAGTTATTTATTTTACTTAAATATTTTCTTTTTGGAATTAGATCTCACTGATTCTGTATTATTTTTTTTGGATTATTTAGAAGCAATCGTTTTGTATTTTATTTCATTTATTTAGAAGAACTCATGTTTATTTTGATTTGATTTATTTTAGAGAACAAAGTTTTATATATCTAAATATTATGTTTCTATTGTATGTTATAGAACTCTAGTTTTATTTGTTGCAAGTAGAAAAGTTTAAAACACTGTTGTAACTTTTTTATTTGTATTTTTAAGAGGCTTTAAAGTTAAGTAAATGCCATAACTAGATTTTTGAAACTTTTTCTTTCGTGAATTAAGACTGATGTCCGAAACCCCCCTTAGATGACAATTTTTTTGTATAATTTTATTAAAAGTCCTTAAATATTTTTATGTGTTTTAATACCCCAATGAATATTCCTTTAATCAGTAAAGTCAAATCCTCGACAGATCATTACAATTTTGCAATAAACACTTAAACATCTATCACAAAGTTTAAAAACGCCTTTCCCTAAAATTTATAATTTTTAGTTCCGTCGCTATTCTTGCAAACCAGCGATATGCTTTAAAGCATTGTGTTCAATTTTTGGAATAACCAAAGCAAAAGTGCAGTATCTTCAAACCAGCCTAAAATTTTCTGGTACAGCACCAGTAGACAAAAGAGGAAGCCACAACAATCGTCCTAACAGATTGAAAACTCAAATACCTAATTGATGATATAAAGGAACATCTAAAATCCTTTAAAGGACGTTCAAGCTACTACTGCAATAAGAAATCTTCAAAAATTTAAGTAAAGCATCTCAGCATTTTTTGTGATTCGGCTGGTGGTCAAAATAAAAACTACAATATGATTAAGTTCATTCATTACTTGACAAACACTTGCAAATTATTAGATCGTGTGGACTTTACATTCCCCATTTGGGGCCATTTGTATATGGAATGCGACAAGAATTTTGGACTCACTTAAAACTAAAATGGATATGCCATGTGATGTCTCAAAGGAAATATATTTGCCATCAAAGCAATTATAATGGCCTGTACTCAAAAGGAATAAGGGTCAGCTTACGTCTTTGTTACAATGTGGACCTAATGAATTTCATTTACCTGACCCTGCATATAATGGTACATATTAATTCTATATTTTTAATCAGATTCAGTTTAGATGGTCTGTTGTTATAATTTAATTATTTTTCAGATTCTTTGAAATTATCTAAAGAAAAATACCAAGATCTAAAAGTACTGAAGTCTTTCTGCTCAATGGAAGCACAACAATTTTACACCAATCTACCACATGTGCACTGATAAGAAGAAAAAAAGGATACCTATAAGTTGCAGTAGTTTATTATAGTAATAAAGAAGTAATAAGAAAATAAAGATATCTTTGATTAATACTTACAGTACCAATGGTGAAAAAAGCATTAACAATGAATGTCAGTGACATTCATTGTTAATGCATTTTGCATTATGGTTCTTATTATTTTTTATTGGGTTTTCTTAATATGTGAGCTTAGTTTTGTTTTTGAATTAGTGCTATGTTAAAATATACTAGTTACATAACATTTATAATCGTGTCAATTGAATAAAAGCTCAAAGAATAAGTATTTACATACTTTTAAAATTTTAATTCTGATTTTATGCAAATGTGCCTAAATTGACATTCCTCATTATTCCCCTGTAGTCTTCTATGAACCTCATTGTTCCGCTTTAAGAGTTGAGGTGTTTGCATTGCATTAGTACATACATGTTTCGTAAATTCCGGCCGGTGGCTCTTCTACGGTCTGGATGGGTTGAATCGGGCCTATATCGAAACAATTTATCTTAACGTTTATTGATACACAGAAAAGATAGACGAAGGCACATTTGAAAATGTTTCTTATCAAATGGACAGCCGGTGTTCTAATAATAACACGCCCGTATGTAACATTAGGGAATGAGATCATGACCGCATTGGATAGTTAAACTTTTATGATTTCTTTCTGTTAGCTTGTTTCCATTGTACGATAGTGCGTTAGTCATTTTTTTTTATAGTGAAACAGTTTATTCGCTCTCCTCAGCCTGATGGTAAGTAAGAGGAGAGCCTACGTTGCAATTACAACGGGCGCGATGTCAAGGCATCACCTCCGTTGGGAATGCCATACTGGCCCGCGAGATGTTTCTTCACGCTTCGTTTAAAGGAATCCATATTGTAGAAACGAGGAAATGCGAGCACATGCGCCGGCAACGAGTTCCATTTCTTTATAGTACGGCAGAAATAGTCAGTGGAATCCTTGCAACTAATACAGCTAACCGAGATTTTATCTGTTACAATATGAAACATGACTTAGTTTCCTGCAAAGGTAAAAAGTGAACATCGAAGACGATTTTCATAGACTAGCTCATGTCACAGATATTACTTAAGTGAAGTGGATTGAAAGACTAAATAGTAAGCATAGGTTAGCATGAAGGAAGATAATTTTTTTCAACGGCATAGTGTAAGCCGTTGAAAAAAATTGCTCCAAAATGTTGATTGCTTAGTGAAAACTTTTAGTGAAATCTAATTTTTGAAGCACTGCATTCACAAGGATAAGGTACTAATTTAATTAAGAAATGTCATTAACCTCCTGCCCTTTTCCCAGGTTACCCAGAGTCGGCGCAGTATATTTTCCTTTTCATACGTCCCTGTCATTCGTCATCGAATCATCCACCCCTTTTTTATCATGTTCTTCTTCACACAATCCATCCATCTCTTTTTCAGTCGTCCTCTGTTCCTCCACCCACTTACATTTAAGCTCATTACTTTTTTTTAACTTAAGAAATGTAACAAATATATTAATTTAATTTAATAATTAGGTACAGGTTTCGGCACTATTTTAAAGATGTGAATTTTTTTCTTGTTCATATTTTTTTCGATGTTTATTACAAAATAAGTTCATTGTTTTTACTCTCAAATTACACAGACTTACTCATAGAAATATACATATAAACTGAGCCTTGCAAAATTCAGGCTCATTAATAAAGAATATCGTCTAACACCATACAACGTACACACGCGCGTCATCTTGGCGTGTTTCACGGCGATAAAGTTTAAAATATTTACAAGGGGTCATCTCGACCTGTTACGATGCGGCCAGCCCACGGTAACCTCGATAGGTCGACGTGTGACGGCACAAAAGTACCTACATGAGATATAGAGAAGGTTAAAATGTAGAAAGGTTTTCAGCTTTACAGAACATTTTGACTTAGTTGATATTTTCTTGCATGTATGACTTTCTTCGTTTGATCCCTAAACGAAGAAAGTCATACCTTCAAGAGAAGGAAAAGAAGGTTTTTTTATGAAAAATTGGCCGACGAGCAGACGGATCACCTGATGGAAAGCGATTGCTGCTGCCCATGGACACCATGCTTTAAACTTTAGGGGAGTAACGCTTCAGCAAGAATGGGCCGTCTCGACCGAAGTGCTGCCTCACAGAGCACCATCGAAGCAACGCTTGCGATGTGTTTGGCTGAGTGAGTGAGGGTAGATACCGGAGGCCTAATAAAGAGGACAACGTTCACCGTCGAGTGATCCGTACGTTCACCTGCTATCATTCACATAAAATTAGTTCGTGGTAACCATTTCGAGGTCACATTTCTGTAGTCTTTCTAACTCTAGTATTTACTATGGTCATATTTTGACAGTTTGGGTATGAGAAGGATAGAAAGAATAGAATCAAAGAGATGTTTTTTTTATTTAATTGGTCTTGTTCCGCTGTGGCGTTTTCGACCGTGATTGCGCTGAGATGGACACCCCAGGGGTTTGATGAGAAGGATAGAAACACACGAAAGTGCTGCTTAGTACGTCTAGATAGCTCAACTTTTGAACCGTACGAAACTACGCCTGTTTTAAGAGGTTTAAATTCGGAAGTGAAAACTTTTGACGGGAAAATGTCCACGTGGGGAGAAAGCAGCCATTAAATAGTTAGACAAACACGGATATGCAATTATAAACTTGGTTTCTTGGATGTAGGCTAAAGCTATATTTTTTTACTATAAAAAGCCAACTGCCATAATGTTTAAATAGCCAGTTACTTAGAAAATGTTATAGTCGTTCAGTCTACTGCTTGACATCGGCCTCTCCAATTGATCTTTGGCTACTCTTGATTTATAAAATGTATTTTAAGTTCGTTAATGTTGACAAGGCGAAATGTTTATGCTATGTTACAGTCAGAAACTTTTAATTGCGAAAAAAGCTAAAGAGAGACCCTTCAAATATTATATTTGAAAATAAAATTAGCAATATTTTATTTTATTGTTTGATTTTTAAAACTAATTGTGTGGTTAACTTTAATAGTAGAAATATGTACACATCGATTTGAAAAGTCCAAAGGTCCAAAAGGCAAGCTCGGATTCAAGCCTTTGAACGTCCCTATAAAAGTCCCATATTCTTATCCATTGAGCAACCATCGTGTTATTATAAATCATCGCACACCATTAATTACCCGAGTATGTTAAGTCAAAACATCACACTTACATTTCACACAACAGAATATTTCATTCCCTGATTTACAACGGTTCGGAAAAACACAATTCATTACACATTCTTAGTTTCGGAAACAATTACCGATGCACCGTATGCAACGGCCATAACTCACTGGATTAATTCGTTTTGAGTACGAAGCATACTTTTATTGTTTTCCATTTGCACCGCGCATTTATTTCTACGATTTATGTAATTTCTATAGCGGTAATTCACGGGGTGTCAATTTTGTTTTTGCACTTTTTGAACGGTCGCTTGTATTGAGCTATCAATTTCTATCGTGTTGTGAGAGGATTAATTTGTACATGAAATAACATCGTTAATGTTTTGTAGAGCAATAACACATTTAGTGATTTGAAAGCAACTGTTAAAATGTGTGCATGTATTTTTTCTATGTTGTCTCACTTAGCAGCACTGTGCTGTGTTTCTATGCGTGAGTAAGGGTACCGGAGGCCCAATCCGGGGCAAAGAGGGAGCGCGCACTTGTTATAATAATAAAAATAATATATTTCTTTATTTAAGTAACTAAAGGACTCACAAAATAAATTCTTAAAATCTGATTTAGTGCATTTAAATCCTCAATCAATAACATATATTTGTTTGATAAGGACAGAGTACATGACTCACTTCCGCTGCACTTCATAGGCCGTTATTCCACTGGTATTGCGCGTGTCCATGAGTGGCGGTAATTGGTCACCATTAGGTGATCCGTCTTCTCATCTGTCATCTATCTCATTAAAAAAACTGAGGCATGTATGAGCTGGTTCGACTTGATTGCTTGATTCGGCCTCACAGAGAGCTTATCTCAACCCCATCGGGGTCATAAGGGGTGTTGACAATTTTTTCTTCTTCCCTCCGAACTGGGTCTTCGGTATGAGTGAGGACTCATAGGGCAAAATACAGTGCAGGCGCAGCTACAGTTTTCTGTGAGGCCGTGGTATCACTCCGAGCTTTCTGACTCTGCCAATATACTTTACGTCATTATTCTGTGATGTCAGTATGCAACCATCTCGTTCGTCTATCAATTTACTCATTTCTGTTTCGATCTTGAACAGAAATTCCGAGCATTTAGCCCATTTAATTAACAGTATATTTTGAACTGTTAAGGCATGCCTTTCATGATTGTAACGATGAGCTTAATTTAACGTTAGAAGCTTTAGGAATTCTATTGTGTTTCCGACAACCTGTTACTTTAGCCACAGTATAACAATTTCAGTATTTACAAAGTCCTCGCATCGTCATCAGCCTCTTATCATTGGGATAGATAAATATAGACGACCTGCAAACCTTCAATAAAAGAGCGAATACCCTTTTAAATGGCCGTGGGGTCCCCGGCAGAGTAGAATAGGCCACCCTCACTCTTACCGAGGTGTCGTAAAAGGCGACTAAGGTGAATCTGCTGGCATGATCATCAGCGCTCAGAGAAGGAAAACTCTGCATTTATATCAAAACCCTCGCCAACCCGTCTGCCAAGCGTGGTGAGTATGGCCACTACCCCTCATGTAATTGAGGGAGGCCCGTGCCCCTGCAGTGGGGACTTAAATGGGCTGATGATGATGATGACCCTTTTAAAAAGGCTGGCATCGCACCTGTGACTCCTTTGACGTGGCAGGTGTCCATGGGAAGTGGATCACCAGTGAGCAAACGTATCACCTTGTGGTAAGCAATTATGCTTCACACTAGGTGATTTGTTTCCTCGTCTACCCCCTGTATCATAAAAAAAATAGGCTAGCGGTCGGCTTCGCTCGCGTGGAATTCGGTTTGTGCAGACCTATGTCACTCTCCATCCCTTCAGTTGAAGGGATATTAACTTATAAATCAATCATCCTTTCTCTTAAATAAAAAATAATAGATATATATGATATCTATGAGCGGTGGTAATCACCCTAGCATATCCTACAAATAGGAGAGCCACGTTTTGGCATGACTGGGCCGGCTGGACCGGAGTGATACCTCGTAGAAAACCAGCCTGAAGCAGTACTGTGCTGTATTTCACTGCGTGAGTGAGGCTACTGGAGACCCAATCTGGAGGAAAGGGAGGTTAAAGGAGGTTAAAGGTTGTGTGTTCACTGGTGTCGCGAATGTCCATGGGTGACCGCAAACGCTTACCATCAGGTGATCCGTCTGCTCGTCTGCCAAATATCACATAAGAGAACCTCATGCTCATTTGTACGCTATAGTGTAAAAAAGATACTAGTAAAGAGCGATGGTAGCTCAATGAATACGAACGCGCCTTCCTTGCGAATCCGTGCATGCACCAATGGTTTTTCAAATCTATGTGCGTATTCTACCATTATCATCATCATGATCATCGTCAGCCCATTTAAGTCCCCACTGCTGGGGCACGGGCCTCCCTCAATCAAATGAGGGGTAATTGCCATACTCACCACGCTTGGCAGACGGGTTGGTGAGGGTTTTGATATAAATGCAGAGTTTTCCTTCTCTGGGTGCTGATGATCATGCCAGCAGCTTTACCTTAGTCGCCTTTTACGACACCTCGGTAAGAGTGAGGGTGGCCTATTCTACTCTGCCGGGGACCACACGGCGTCGCCACGCACGACGGCAGTCGCTTTATTGTAATTACCAGACCTCCCAATCCTGAATCATGGTCTAAGCGTACCCCGGGCTCTAAAGGTTTGCACGCAACCGGGAATTACGCGCTAAGATGAACAAGAAGTGTAATGATACGATACTCTTTATTGTACGAACAGTTCTTGATTCTAACCTAATGCAATGGAGGCGTTCTTTTTTTTTAATGGCTGCTATTGCTTATGTCAAACACATTTTTTTTAACTTTGCCAATGTCGAGTGATTAACGAGACACGTTTTAAAAGAAAATTGACCGGTATGGATGAGATTAAATTCTTCAGGACATTATTTTAATTTGAGTTCTTACACCATCTAAACAAAAAGATACAACAAAACGTATAAACAAACACATAGACGGCACAAAATGTTAAATGGGAGTTGGAGGCGCTCTTATAGTTAAATTATGTGATAGCAATATGGCCAATGTCAGAAATATGTTTTATTCATTTTAGGCTACTGGAACTGTTTCTACTACGTATCCTACTAATAGCATCAAGGGTACATTAACTAAGAGTTGACAAGTTTCAAAACAGTCCCAAGAGCAAGGGGAAGTATTGAGTGATTCTAAATACTTAATGATCAACGCGTATCTCACAGAAACTTGGACCGAGATTCCCTGGCACATTATTTACTTAAAGACTGCGTCGGTGGCGTAGTGGGTCGTACTCTAAAACAACGCCTGCGCAAGAGGACCCGGTTTCGATCCACGGGTCGGACCAAAATTTGAACCTACGTTTCGGTAAGAAATTTTTAGTGTCAGCCCGGAGTCTGGAAGTTGGCGGTCTTGTGTGACCCCCGTGCCTCAGAAAGCACGCTAAGCCGTTGGTCCTACGCCCAATCCATCTCCGGTCGTGTCATACTGGTGTCTCATTAGAATAGGAGGGTAAGGGAGTAGAGAGTGCACTTGTGTTTGCGCACACACTTCAGCACTATAATAAATACTGCGTACGCGGCTGGTCGTTGAGATTGGCCGCCGTAGCCGTAATCGGTTGTATTATTATTTATTTACTTTGTAATATAAGCTATGTAAGTCGTACGTACTAATTATTACTAATCAATATTAAATGTACAATATTAAATTAATTTAAAATTACATTAGAATTAAATTAAAATAAAGTAAATTACTATAAATCCAAATTCCATTAATAGTCAATTAAATTAAAATACTTAAAATACCCTTACTTAAATTAACGCCCTGTTGGTCTAATAATGGTTTAAGTACCGGGCCATGATCTCGGGGTCCTGTGTTCGATTCCCGGGTCGAGCAAAGGTATGATTCGTATTTTTCGAACATAGCTCGGGTGTGTGATCACCAATCCGCATTGGGCAAGCGTGGTGATCAAACCTAATCCCATTATAGTAGCGATGAATTGATTTCTATGATGGAGGCCTTTACCCTGAACATTATATGCTGATATTTATCGTATGTTCGTATATAGCTACATAATATAACTTATTATAAGAAAGGCTGTTTTGGTGAATACATTCACAGTAAGAATGAGCCATGAGACATAAAAATATCTCAATTACTTCGATTATGTAGGCAAGCAATTAATCAACAAATTAATCAAAAGTCGAGATTTGTCTTAATAATTTCAAGTTTAAACGGTGACGCCACGAAATCCTTGGAGCCGCGGTTTATGAATAAATAATCAAGCTTAAAACAAGTTTTTTGGTTCAACTAATGAAAATTTGATATTTCGCGATGGCAGTCCTGGGCTGTGACCGAGATGGTATTGTAACATACGGGCAGGAAGAAAACTCAGTAAAAACGAGTATTTTTTCGTTTGTACAAGAACCTTCTTAAAAAAAACAATATCGACTTTAAGAAACATAGGGTGAATAAAAAATGCAATTTCATACAAAATTGATCGACACGAAACGATACATTTTGTATGGAAAGGCGAATCTTTATATGTTATTGATTTTAAATTAAAATTGTAGGCGTGACAATGAACTGGCTATAACAGCAGCAGAACCAATAACCGATGTGGTTTTTTTTTATAGAAAGGCCAATCAGGATGACCTCACTCCGCCTGATGGTAAGCGGCCGTGAAATCCAAATATGAGGTTGACAGGCACAAAAGAACTACAACAAGTACCCACTGAGTCTGCCATCCTCACCCTGATGGCCTGCTGAGATGCCGCTTCACGCCCCGTCTAAAAGACCCCGGATTGTATAAAGGAGGAAACACATGAGCTGGGGGGGCATTCCATGTCTTGATAGCTCGGGGCAGGAACGAGGAGCCAAACCTCTTGGTGCGCGCCGCCATTGTCTGGATGGTATGCGGATGGCAACGCTTTCCAGCAACTGTTGTTCGGTGACAAAGGGAGGATGGGCTAAGTTGAAATAACTCATCAGAGCATTCCCCATTATAGAGTCGGTAGAGAACACTAAGACTGGCAATGTCTCTGGTGAAAGAATTCTGGAGTGGAACCTCGCCTAAGGGTACTTAGGCGAGGTGGAGTGACTATTTGCGGAAAATGGCTGGCAGGAGTACTGAGGAGGATATGAGTAGCCAAAGATTGATCGAAGTGAATTGATTTTTAAGACGAATCAAAAAATTGTTAGATTGTCTCGCTAAACATCCATTTCCACTTTATTTCCTAATCCTTTCTAAAAACATCAATTCTGAAAATTTGTAACTACTGGTAATTAAGACGATATGGTAATAGCTGTTCTACTTCAAAAACCGATTACATATTTTGACATTGGTAAATTTTCTGGTATAAAGTATATTTAATATTCTTTTCTAGATAAACACGGTAATTTAGGATAAAATTCGCTCGCAGCAACTCTCGCCCGTATGTCGCAACAGTAAGGCAAGCGCCCTATTTCTAACACTAAATTATTCATAGCCTTGAAGGCTGTACTAAGCGTCAGCCAGTTGGCTAGTCAGTACAATCTCACCTTGTTTCAGAATGCATTCCGCGATTATCGTCGGGTAAGGAAAATCTCAAATCATACCGATTTCGCAAATGGAAAAATAAATTGGACACCGTTTGTGGAAATGAGATTGTATTTTTAAGTTTACACTTGGGAGCCGTTACAGATGACTAAAGAAAATTAATGTCAAGGGGATGTAAAAATTAAAAATTAACTTTTTGACACAGCTGGAAATTAAAAAACTTATATAGGATCAGCACGCTGAAATGACGCCCTGTTGGTCTTGTGGTTTTAGTACCAGACCATGATCTCGGGGTCCTGGGTTCGATTCCCGGTTAGAGCAAAAATGTGATGTTTCGAGTTCTTCGAATATAGCTCGGGCTTGTGATCACCAATCCACTTTAGGTAAACGTGGTGATTAAGCTTAATCTCATCATAGTAGCGATGACTTGAATTCTATAATGGAGGCCTTTACCTGCAGTGGGTTTGGTCTGCTACCACCAGTCATCCAGGATACAGAAAGTTAATGGCGAGTGGCGCCTACTTTGAAACATTATATTACTCGAAATGAGATCTCACTCAACATCCCAAAGGTACCCTAAAAAACTAAAATAAATAGAAAAAAACTGTTTGTTTAAAAACAAAAGAACTTCTTGAACCCCTAATCTCAAAATTGCCGTTCATAAACAGAACAATTTCGCACAACCCACGTAAACTCTCTTTCAACTTTTTTATTCAATTAGGGTCGCTACAAAAATTACTACGGGACCGATAAATCAGGCTTAACTGCCTTCAGTATTATTTATTTATGCTAAATACACCTAAGTACGTTCTACACGAGTTTCTTGTACCCTTTAAGGGACCCTTGGAAAGTTCTGCAGCATTAAATAAATATTTTGCGCTGTTTTAGAGGTAAATGTCTAAATTATGAAAATGAATTGTTGAGAGTTGTTGAAATTCTTAGTCTAGGCTAATGTTTATGAGGAAGGTGAAATATTTTAACGGTATAAAGCAGGGGTTGTTAGAACTCTTTATAGTTGTGCACAAAACTCAAGTTTTTGATTTCTTCGTTTAAATAAACTCGTTTATTGGGACTTAGGGAGTCCCGAACCTAGTTGAAAGCGAGTTTCTGGAGCACAACCGCCAATATATTAAAAAAAAACCTAAAGAGTACATACAATGTTCGAGTTTATACGAAAGCGAACATAAGTTATTTAAAAATGTATTTCAAGCTTGATATTCAGAAATCTGGCGATTGAATTTGTAAGATCTGTTTTACTTTTGGTTCAGTATTTAAAAGCTGTTTTGAATACTGAACCAAATCTAAAGTATTATAATATTACCTTACTTTGGTTCATGTTATAAGTTCCAACTTGTTACCATTAAACAACATGCATGCGCACAAATAGTCTTATTCGAGCAAAGAAAAAAACTCGAACATGAAACAAGCGCGGATAAAGATTCGATTACGGAAAAGATGCGAGCACTAATATGCGTATAGAAACTTCTATACCTATCTATTAGTTTTGAGTTTTCCATTTTTTGAGATTGGAAAGACTCGAGTCTTGTAAATCACTAGCAAGAATACAAAAACTTACTACTTACTTCAGTTATGACGAAATTTTATTTACTTGTAGGTACACCGACAATCTGGTAAGATCGTGAGAACGAACAGGACCGATTAATTGAAAATGATTGGGAGAGGCCTATGTCCAGCAGTGGGCGTTTCTTTGCTGAAACTGATAAATGGTGTATAGTTCAGAATTCAATCCAGAAAATCTATAACTCGGTATCTCTAAACTACTAGATTTACTGTAAGACGCCTTTGTTTTAGTCGTCTAAGATTCATATTTTACAGAAAGCCTTAATTTAAGAAAAGGTGAAGGTAAGAGAAGAAGAGGTGATAGTCTAGTAAAAATGAAAAATTTAAATTGATGACGAACCTATTACCCAGACCGGGCATAGGCTAAGGAAACATGAAAAACATGAAAATAGTACTTAGTAACAATCCAAAAAGCTAAGCTTGTTGGTAAAAGTCACGCACCCACATGCCGCTTACCACCAAGTGGAGGAAGAAATCATGGCTGCATTAACATTCGTGATTAGACGGATCCGCTGAGCTCTTTCGCTTCTCTAGATATCAAGAGGAGTTAGATTTAAAAGAAACGCCCCGTTGTTCTACAACGCCCCGGTTTAAGTACCAGGCCACGATCTCGGGGTTCTGGGTTCGATTCCCGGGTCGAGCAAAGGAATATTTCGAATTTTCGAAATAAAAAATAGCTCGGGTTTTTGATCACCAATCCGCATTTGGCAAGCGTGGTGATTAAACCTATCCCAACATAGTAGCGATGACTTGATTTCTATGATGGAGGCCTTTGCCCTGCAGTAGGACAGTATATTGCTGATAATTTACTTTTACTTTTATGCTAAATTTAAGGCCAACCGGAGCTTGAGAGAAGATCGATCCAAGAGAAATATTTTAATTAAATAGACAAATTAAGATTTTACACACTTAAAGTTATGAGATTGAAGTTTTACTGTTGCAATTTAATTATACTACAATGTTCTTATAATTAACGCTAGAAGACAAGTCGAATGCCCTCTACTGGAGAACATAGTTAAAGTCACGTACATGACAATGAACTCTTTAATAGAACCTAAGTCATAAGTTGAAAGCGATTAAAATTACCCTTCATTATTATATCTCCTCCTCCTCTTCAGTGGATCCCTCATTGTTAAGGATCCTTATTTTTATGAAGTCTGCATACGTCTGCATACGACTTATTGTGAGATCGCAATAAGTGGAGCTCCTTGGCATTTCTGCGTTTTCAAACACCTGGCCTATTCATCTTCTACGACTCCTTCCTCTTGGCCTCTTGCCCTCCACCTTGGCCGCAACGATAGGTCGCTCCAGATTGTCGCCACCTGTGCGAGCTGTATGGCTAAAATACTTTATTATTTACTGCAGGAAAACTGTTGACAGTCGCGGCACAGTATGAGCTCTTCCAAAATTGAGACGTTGATGCGCCGAGCAGTCCAGGGTATACGGAGCATGCGTTGCTTGCACCACATGTCAAATGCATAATTCGCTTGTTAATCTATCTAAATGAATTAAATTGAAACTGTAACTTCTTTACCTCATCATCACCTTACCGAGTCATTTCCAGTTGCGCCGATTTAGGGCACAGGTAGTCCACAGGCGTCCTTTACTTTGCACGGCCTGATGGTGAGGCTATTGGCATGCATGGTTTTCTTGCTCAATTTACTGAGCGATGGCAGCTCAGCGTATAGGAACGTGCGCCTCTTTAACAATAGAGCGTAGGTTCGAAATCGATGTGCATATTTCTACCATTACCTTGGTGGTGAGAAAGATTATCCTAGGGAAACTCACACGTTTCAGATGGTTTCTGAATCGTATAACTACGACGGTCTGTTTTTCTCTGTTACGGAGTTGCGATAGTCTGACGGCAATCGCTTCATTGTAATTACTAGACTTTCCAAATTCTTGATAGTGGTATAAACGTACTCTGGGCTCCAGATCTATTTTTACGCTGGGACTAACACGCTAACACAATGATCGAAATACAGTCATTTAAGCGAATCATTTGAGTTAGTAAATTATCTTGTTAGAATTTCTCGCATCACCGCTATGCGCTCATCCCTCAAGGCACACATAGTCGGGATGCCTCGCAGGTAAGTTCCCCAGGGAATCCTGTAATGCAATCATTAGGAGAGCGGCATTAGGTACAAGTTCGGCCGCGTTGACGACGGAGGGAGTTGATGGAATGAGTTTGTGTTCCGTAGCCTGCTTTTATTCCACTTTGAAATAACTAATAACTATATAATTAACCAAACCTACTTAATTTTACAACTCTGATGGTGCCACAACAAGTCATGGTCTTGTGCAGCTTGAAGTCAAACTCCTGCCGCGAGTTGTTACAGGTTTTCGTTTACTATATCCCACAGTCAATGTGCTTACGTCTTTTCAAATGTTATTTCTGCTTTTTTAAGGAAAGAATATACAACTGCCGTTTCTTGTTCAGGAGCAACAATAACAGTAATTCGTTACCATGGGAGGATTTTTCGTACTATTACCAGAAGGTTACTTTCTTCTTTAAATTCAGTGTCTATCTTCAGATCCTTGCTTCAAAATAAATCTGCTTATTAATTTTAATTCCTTGAAACTTAGTCGGTTTCCGCACCGCAGCCAGATGATTATCCGAAAGCTCCATCGACGCAATTTGACTCCTAGTGAGTAGCGGCTGTTGCATCTTTTAGGCTATATTATATTTTATGTAGGCGATGTACAGTAGCCGTGTGGTCCCCGGCAGAGTAGAATAGGCTACCCTCACTCTTACCAAGGTGTTGTAAAAGGCGACTAAGGTAAAGTTGCTGGCATGATCATCAGCACCCAGAGAAGGAAAACTCTGCATTTATACCAAAACCCTCGCCAACCCGTCTGCCAAGCGTGGTGAGTATGGCAATTACCCCTAATGTGATTCAGGGAGGCCCGTGCCCCAGCAGTGGGGACTTTAATGGGCTGACGATGATGTACAGTATACAACCAGTTTCAACGAATACAGCCGCACCTTGAAAAAATATTTTACATGCATAATAAAGATTTACCTACGTGAATATTAGAATATCTACGGGCAATCAAATATTCAACAAAAAAACATATTTGAACCATACCTGTTTCCCACTTTCTTTACGTCTAATTCTAAAAAGATGTCTTTATATTTATTTGACGACCCGTTTGGAACAGTGGTAGTGAACGCTGCCTTTGGCCCAAGGGTTGCGGGTTCGATCCCCGCACAGTACAAACATTTGTGTGCATGAACATGTCTGTTTGTATTGGTCTGGGTGTTTCTATGTATTATACGTATGTATTTACAAAAGAAAAGTATTATATGTATATATTTGTAATTCCGCTGTTGGTTCTAAAATCCGTAACACAGGTGCTTGAGCTACCTATATCGGAGTCAGATCAATGTATGTGATGTTGTGAAATATTTATTTATTTATTTATTTATTTATATTTTGCTCAGAAGAGACCTTTTGCACCGAGCTCTAAGCCCAACACTGGAAAATATTTAGGCTGCTCCTTCTATATTTCCCTATTTGGAGCCTCATCACCTAAAAAGACGGGACTTATGAAAAACTTACAAAATTTTCCCTCCTAAAATATTCAACGTGCACTCGAAAACGGCCGGCGCATTTTTCCAAAGTCCCGCTTGGCCGAAGTTTCCAGAACACACGGACCATTTGCAAGGGACCAGAGATGTAACGGAGTGTAATATATCCGCGGATATTAGAAATGAGAAATCATTTATTTGCCGGAAAAGTGGTACAAATAGCTATTCACCAGCAACCGGCATGCAAAGTGTGACCATAATTAAAATTAATAAAATAAATTTTAAAATGAGAAAATAGATTATTACAATGTTTTGCGACTACAGCATAGAACAATTACTATTGAAATATTTTGCAAACTTTTGCGATTACAGCATACAACAATTATTATTGAAATATTTTATGTCAATTTTACTCATACATAAAATATTTAAATAATAAAATTGTTCTAACGTCAAATATAAACATTTACAAAACACAAATAAATAACTTTTAGGAAGGAATTCATTTCTTTTTCTCAAAGAATTGGATATATTCTTCTAATGAGTCAAAGCATTTCTGCACAAATCATTTAGTTTTTAAAAAAAATCATTTTAATGTAAGTTCCATCACGTCATTATAACTCTTAAAGCTTTAAATTGGAATCATTATGTCAACTTCACCTGCAATGTAGGTTATTTCACATCTATTGTGACGTCATTAGCAAGGGCTTGCCAAAATTATCAGCGCTGCCTGCGGTATCGTAGTAGTTCAAGACGGGACCTGATTGACCACACCTATCTTCTTTTTTAGTTTACTCATCCACATGTTTCCGCTATAGTCCCCCTTATCTTAGCAGATATCCCCAGGGCTCCAAACATGTCGCTTTGGGGCCCAAGGTACGCTTAGACCAGGATTTGAGGAGTCTGTATTAACAATGAAGAGACTGCCCTAGTCTGACCTTGGCGACCCTTTTACAACGGAACCAGACCAACCGAATCATAATGTAATTGGTGTTTGCCGTGTTATATTAACTCGAATAAATAAATAAACTCGATTTGGTTTTCTGTGAAGCTGTGGTATTACTGCGGTCAAGCCGGCTCATTCATATCAAAGGTCAAAAATTGTAGTGACAAATCGGATTTTTGTTTTAGTAATCGGATTTTTTATGTAGATATGTATTAGTGTAATTCATCATTATCAGCCCATTTAAGTCCCCACTGCTGGGGCACGGGCCTCCCTCAATCACATGAGGGGTAATTGCCCTACTCACCACGCTTGGCAGACGGGTTGGCGAGGGTTATGATATAAATGCAGAGTTTTCCTTCTCTGGGTGCTGATGATCATGCCAGCAGCTTTACCTTAGTCGCCTTTTACGACACCTCGGTAAGAGTGAGGGTGGCCTATTCTACTCTGCCGGGGACCACACGGCTCATTAGCGAGCGATTAGTGTAATTATATTTTATTTATGTATTTATATTTAAACTTTCAGTGTAAGTATACAAATATTAAGATTGAAACGCCATCCACTTTCATCAAGTGTTCTACCAAAAGGTTGCACCAGAGGCAGCGTTCACTACCACTATTCCAAACGGGTCGTCAATCGTCAATATTGGATTAAAATCCAATTATTTTCCTTTCTTATACATGGGTGCATACGGATACCCTTCCCATCACTAAGGGCTACATTCTGTAAGCAACATTAGCACTAAGTAAAGATCGTTAAAACTTGAAGTGGCTTAGTCCATTAGCTGTATGGCGCTGGAATGACTATGCGATACATGTACAAGTTATGCCAATGCGTCCCATAATGGAGAGAGCTGGATTTAAAGTTAAGTTATATTTGGACTTGTTGCTCGTTTTTTTTTTAAATATATGTTGCAGTCGAGCCGACGGATCACCTGATGGTAAGCGATTACAGTGGTGTCACAAGTGCTGCTCGGTTTTGTTTTTTTTATGATATAGGTGGCAGTCGGGCCGACAGATCACCTGATGGTAAGTGATTACAGTGGTGCCACAAGTACGCTACTTACCTTTTAACCCCTTGCCTCTGGAAATGGCCTCCGGGACCCTCAATCACGCAGCGAAACACAACGCATGCACTGCTTCACGCCGGTTTTCTGTGAGAACGTGGCATTACTCCGGTCGAGCCGGCTCATTCATGCCGAAGCGTGGCTCTCCCACTGTTGTTTGGGTTCCAGTTTAATAATATTCACCAACCGATTGAGCGACAGCCACCGTTCTCAACCAGGCACGTACCTACGCACGACATAATAAAATGTTTAAGTGTGTGCGCAAACACGAGTGCACTCTTTATTCCTTTACCCTCACATTTCGACGGTATACCAAAGTGTAACAACCGTACAGAGGCGCAGGACCATCGGGTTAGCGTATTCTCCAAGGTACGGGGGTACAAAACCGCCAACTTCCAAACTTCTAGCTGACTGGAAGTTGAGCGATGATGTTGAGTTATTTTTGTTCGACGTAATTGTCATAATGTATTTAAGAATTATTTATAATTCTATTGTTGCCTGTATTCGTAACACAAATGCGTAAGTTACTTAGTATGGAATTATCATCATCATCATATCAGCCCACATCCACCCACTGCTGTACGGGCCTCTTCTTTATCACGCCGCTCCCTTCGGTTCCCTGCCAGCCTTATCTATTGTCCCATTTGCCGTTACAATATCGTCGGTCCATCGGCCAGGTGATCTGCCCACAGGACGTCTCCTCATTTTTGGCTGCCATTCGGTAAGCTTTATTGTCCACCTATCATTTGAACGACCCGTTTGGAACAATGGTAGTGAACGCTGCCTTTGGTCCAAGGGTTGCGGGTTCGATCCCCGCACAGTACAAACATTTGTCTGCAAATTACGGAATTGGGCCGTCGGGTAGGATTTTTAAAAAGGTAGATTTATAATTATTATATAGTTTATTAAATTGAATATGTATTACATAAGTTTCTTAATTTAATTACAATTAATTTGATCACGATGATCAGACTTAAGACTAAGTACGTCCGGTTGCTTCCGCGATTGAAGCTTGAAGACCACCAGGAACTGTCCAAAAGTTTCCCATCGCTGAAAACTGTCCGCTCAGCATTTTCCATAGAATGATTTCCCAATCGGGCCAGTTGCACCGATGAATCAGTTCACGGTATGTACATATGTAGTGACGTAGGCGTGACGTAGACGAGGCTTGCACTCGTAACACCTCCCCTCTTAGATGAGCAACTATTTGCGAAGGTTGAGAGCAAATGTTGCGGCTTTTTTATCTGCAATAGGTGCTGTGGATACTGCTGAAGCCATTTCAATTTCTTGAGATTGTAAGGAAACGATTTGATTTCGGTTCAATTGCCGCTTCATGTAATATGCAAGGCTAAAGAGTGCAAGTGCACTTAACAACACGATGATGTAGGTAGGTATCGTTGTGTGGTATAAGCTGGATAAGTTCTCGGAGTTGATTTCGACAGGTGGGTCCATAAGTACTTGATGTTGAATATTGTGCAATTTATTCAAATCGGTCGTTGTGAAATTGTAATGCGGTAGCTGTTTTTTTGAATCTGCTGACATTGGGATTGATTCTGGGAATGTCATAATTTCAACAGGTTGTCCACGGGATTTGTCATCGCTGTTAACGATTGTGAATTCAGGTGTGCGAATGCTGCAATTTCTTGGAATCGTTGCTAAGTAGCTACCTTTTAGGATTTCGTAATTTTCCTGTCTGCATGAAGATTTAATTCTTATCTCGCTAGGTAGTGATAAGATGTAATGCTGGCTGTCGAGTTCCAGGAGTGCTTCCTTCAGGAGCGAAATAGATGTGGGATGGCAGTCCGCTGTATGCTGATGATAAATAAGGTTGAAGACGCAGTCACTGTGTGTCCGGATCTGATTGCCAAGCTGCTGCTTACATATGTACCAAGTGTCAATCTTCGGGCATTCAGCCTCCATGTACGCAAATTCCTGGGAATTGGAAGCCATATATGGGAATGGAGGAAGGATAACTTCGGATTTTTTATTCGGGACAGGACAAAGTTTATATAAGTCATAACTTTGAAGGGACATTATAGGAAACTTTAAGACGATTACGATTTTCTTATCAATAAAATAAGAACCTAATGAAATTAAATCGTAGTAAAACCTAATATCCATATTAAGTAATGAGCTGGGGTTATACAGCTGTTTCAATTTGCTTAACATACTTCTTAAATTGCCTACTGATAAAATAGAATGGTGCATTACATTTGTGCGACTAAAAGCTATAATGTTACTTATCCTATTTATCTCAAATGAAAGTTCCTGAACGTTTTCAGAAACGATGCTAAATAATTGAGAAACTTGAGAGAACTGCAGTATAAGTTCCTTATCATTAAGGACTGTGCTACTGATTAAATTAATTGCCTTGTACAATTTTTCTTGATTTGAGGTCAAATTATTTAGAATTTGAGTTTGTTGGAGAGTCATTTCTTTATATAAACTGATATGCTTGTTGAATTTTAAAGAAATATCTTGATTATTCTTTTGCAAAATGGTAAGAGCATTTTCAAATCTCAGAGCGTCCTCATTGTCAAGGTTACCGGATATACTTTTGATAAAAGATCCTAAGGGATTAAAAAGGCCTCTTTTGGCTCTTCTTGGCTCAAAAGTTTCTAATTATAAAGCAGTCTTATTAAGTTTGTTAAACAGATGCAAAATTTGGTGTCTGAATATGTAATAATTTTTATTGGATAATTTATTAGATAAATCAGTCAGTTGAACTTGTAATAAATCGATTTGTCGTGAAATCATATCGATATCAATTTCCTGTAGGAATGTATGGTCATGGGAAATTATTTTGGTTGAGCCAAGTTTAAAAGGAAGGATTCCAGGTCCGTCAGATAAGTCGTCAAGTCGAATCGCGTCAAGGGTCAGTGGACCTGCTTGTGCTTGGTCGAGGTCCATCGTGAGCAGGAAGGTCCTGTAACAATGTCGTGTCGTTATTTTTCTTATCTCGTTTCAGCCGAGTCTTGGCTATCGGTCCGCGTTTTCGGGACGTATAAATGTGTATTGGTAAGTTGGTCACTACTTTATCTTGTGTATAGCGTGGAGCAGTTTTCTGTCTACTAGCTATAGGGTTTTTAACGTATACCGTTTGGTCTTGATTATAATTTGTTAAAGGTTCTCTGTCTAAGTTACGGCGTTCCATAATCGCTATACGTTCAGCATATGACGTATTGTGTATGATGTTGTACACTGTGTCCATTTTACTACGGTGTTCTTGTAAGTATTGTTGTAAGAGTCGTTCCGTCAAATCTAAGTCAGTGGGGTTTCTGGGGTCAAAATGTCCAGTTATGAGGTCAAATGGTAGGCATTTTGTAAGGCTGTGTATGGAGCTGTTATATGCAATGATGGCATATGGTAATAAGTTAGAGGTGGGCTCGTTTTTGTGCTGTAATTTTAGTAAGCGGATATGCTCCAACAGGGTGCTATGGAAACGTTCTATCATACCATTTTCGTTGGGGGCATGAGCTGCTATTTTATGGTGCTGGACCTTATGTAATTTCAGAAATTCAATAACGACTTGGTTTACGAATTCTGTGCCTTGGTCTGTCACTACACACATTGGGAACCCGTGGTGAGTGGAAAACGTTAAAAGGGCTTTAACTATATTTGGGGCAGTGCAATCTGGTAATCGGTATACTTGTGCATATTTTGAAAAAGAGTCGATTATAGTGAGGTATTTATCATGTTCTATACTAAGAACATCGACATGGGCCGTTTGATACGGTTTTTGAGACGGGGGTACGATTTGAAATTTAGGTTTTACAGGGTCGCGATCATATTTGGCGCGGTTACATATATCACATTGATTTATATATTTAGTTATACTTTCTTTTAGTTTGGGCCAAAAATAGCGTTGAGATAATGCAAGATATGTTTCATTAATGCCTCTGTGATTGGTTTTTCCTTCATGATACTTTGATATTATATCCTGTTGATTCAGGAAGTCACAGATGTCCTGAATTTCATTTTTTACTAGTACTAAGTTAACTGCAGCGTTTTTTAAGGTTCTTTGTAAAATAGGTACTATGTCATACATTTTATTCAGGGGTTGCACGAGGATTGCGGTACGCAGTTTTGGGTCAATGTGATTTTTTACAACTCTTATGATGTCTTGTTCAAAATTGCTTTCCGAAATTTGAATTACAGTTTTCCGGAATGTTTCAAAAGGAATTGTCGTTTTGGGTTTAAAGTTACAGGGATTAGTATTTACTTTTATAATCAATTGTCTTTTGAACTTATTTAGAGGATCTTCTGAAACTGGTAACTCGAGTACGGGATGTTCAATGCTGGTGTGGGCTGTTTCTTCTTCAAAGTCAGGTAAGTCGTCATAGTTTTGAGGTATGGGGCTGTCAAGTGCTCTCATGCTTGGTGCTGTGTCAGTAGAATTCTCGCTGATCAGAGGTCTGTCATCGGGAGCAGTAACTGTAGAGGAGGATGACGAATCGCTAATTTGTATCACTGATGGAGATGACGAAGAGTCACTGATGTTAACAACTACAGAGCTCAATTCTTCGTTATGCAGTTCGACACGAGATAGAGCGTCCGCGTTGGTATTGGCTTTGCCTTTTTTGTAGATTATGGTAAAATTATATTCTGCTAATTTTAATCTCCATCTGGTCAAGCGGGAATTAGGTTCTCTTAGGTTAAGCAGCCATTGAAGGGGTTTGTGGTCGGTCACAACTTTAAATTTACGGCCAAATAAGTAGGGTCTGAAATATTTTGTTGCCCAGACTATGGCAAGCAATTCTTTTTCAATAGTAGAGTAATTCAGTTCGCTGTCGTTGAGAGTTCTGGATGCGTATGCAACAGGTCTGTCAGATCCTATAGAACCTTGGGACAAAACGGCTCCTAAGGCAACGTTTGAGGCATCAGTAGTCAAAATGAAGTCTTTAGAGAGGTCTGGGTACTGAAGTATTGGGTCGTTTACTAAAAGAGTCTTACAGTGTTCGAAGCATTGTACAAAGTCAGGGGTCAGTGAAATTTTAGCTCCTTTTTTTGAGACACGCCGTAAGCGGTTTTGTTAAGCGGGCAAAATCGGGAATAAAACGCCTGTAATACCCTATAAGGCCTAAAAATCCTTTAATTTGTTTTGTGGTTTTTGGGATAGGGTACTTCAATATGGCTGAAATTTTATCCGGGTTAGGTTTGACTCCTTGCGGTGTAATGATATGTCCTAAATAAGGAGGTTCATGTTTTAGGAACTCTGATTTGTCCATTTGGACTTTGAAGTTGGAGTTTCGAAGCCTATCGAAGATTTTTCGGAGGTTTATCATGTGCTCTTGTAAGGATGTTGAAAATACAAGGATATCGTCAAGGTAAACGATGCAAATAACGTTTTGGAGGCCTCTTAGAACACTTTCCATGACGCGTTGGAATGTGGATGGACTATTCTTGAGACCCATAGGCATACGAAGAAATTCAAAGTGTCCTTGACCGTCTGCAACGCTAAATCCCGTCTTGTGAATATCGGATGGGTGCATTTCGACTTGATAAAAGCCGCTAGCAAGGTCAAGTGTCGTAAAGTACTGACACTTGCCCAGTTTGTCCAAAATGTCAGTCAAATTTGGAATGGGATACTTGTCGTCTATAGTCTTTTCGTTGAGTTTCCTAAAGTCTACAACAAGTCTCCATTTGGTCTTTCCGGAAGCGTCTGCCTTTTTGGGAACGACCCAAATAGGGGCACTCCAAGCAGAAGTCGAAGGTCGTATGATACCTTGGTCAAGCATTTTTTTTATTTGCGACTGGACTTCTTGCCTGTGTACGAAGGGGTATCTGTAAGTTTTACTGTGAACAGGTATCTCGTCAGTGGTTGTAATTCGATGCTTAATTTGATTTGTGAATGTCAAAGGTTCGTCGTCAAGATAAAATATGTCCGAATATTCCCTACATAATGTAAGTAAGTTGGTTCTTTCCTCGGCGTTCATGTGATCCGTCCGCAACCGCGATAACACTTCCTGGTAACGCTCGGAATCTTGAGTCATACAGTTCGGAGTATTAGGAATGTCAGTCTGTTCGTTAAACAATTGCACGTGCAAAGGTTCGGATAAGGTAAAAATTACATCATTATGAGATGGATTTAAAATTTCTACGTAGGCTTGACCGTTCAGGGCTGACGAATAACACTCGGTGACGTAACAACCGCATATGGTACTAGGTTCGATAAAAATATCGCCATCAGAAATATCAATTGGAATTTTAATCATTTGAGTAGATTGCGCGGGAATTATAGTTTCAAATAAATTAAAACTACCAGATTTATACATGAGAATTGGGTTTTCTGCGAATTGTGTTTTTAATACACGAGAACTAAGGTCAATTTTAGATTGCCATTGCTCTAAGAGATCAAGGCCAATTAAACCATCGAAATATTCGTGGAAACGATAAATGTAGAATTTAATATGTGTTTTATCATTAAATTCGGAAAAGCAGGGCAAAGTTACGGAATAATCATTTTTTGTCGTTGCATGTATGTTTGAAACAACGAAAGGGTCATAATTCACTTCAAATTGCGAAAAAAAATTTTCCACGGCTTCAGGGCTAAGAAACGATTTGTTAGCACCTGTATCTATAAGAAGTTTTAATGGGGGGTTACGGATTTGTATAAATGGTAATTGTCTTTGGTCTTGCAGATGTAACTCTATTCTGGGGATGTCTGATCCGGGGTCTGTAAAAAATTTTGCTGTTCGAGGGAGTCAGTCATGTCATCAGGCTGATAATAACTGTCAGGTTCAGTCATGTTCATGTACGCTTGTTGGTCATAGTCAGACTGCAAATCGTACGTGTCAGGGTCCACGAAGTGTTCGTTGAGGTCAATTTGAGGGCGCGTATTCTGATGTGTAGGGGGCAATGCGCGTGCTACGGGATGACTAACACCACTCATCGGTGTTGGAAAGTTTCGGTAATTTTGGGGGAAATTATTTCTAGGTGGGATCTTAAAACCGGTGGACATGTTTGTTGGCAAGGCTCTCATCATTTGTTGAGTCCTTGAAGGTCCTTGCTGACGAATAAAATTTTGATGTCCTTGAGTAGGCCTAAAACCGCTATAGGGGTAGTGACTGTTCGGTGCAAAGTTATTATTCGGTGCAAAGTTATTCGGTACAAAATTATTAGGGAAGTTATTTGGTCTAACTGGACGCATAGGGAATGCATAATTAAACTGTCTGGATGACGCGGGCAATTCATGTGAATTAAAAGGTGAGTAATTGAACTGGCTATAATTAGCTGGTTTCTTGGAATTCGGTGCGCTCGATTTATTTTGCAGGTAAATAACATTTAACTCCTCTTGGGCAAACTCTAATGCCTTTTGCAATGAATCGGGACGCATGCACCTAACACGTGAGCCTACAGGCTCGGTAAGGCCTCTAGTGTAAGTTTGGAGGGCTAATTTTTTGTAAAGCTCGCGTTTAGCTTCGACTGTAGTACTAACCCGTTCGTGTAACTGCACATAAGTTATAATTATACTTAATAAGTTTTGAACGCGCTCATAAAATATTTGCGGGGTATCGGAACCTTGAGTTAGCATAGACATATCCGTGTACAGAGCGGACTCATCTCTGTGATCTGAAAAGCTATTAATTAATGCATTTCTGATACCGTTCCAGTCCTGGGGAATGCCATTTGTTGCTAGCGTTTTAGCGGCATGCCCGGTTATTTTATTTAATATGCCATTTAATAAGGCGGAGTTATTTAAATCATTTCCCGGGGCTGGATCGACATATTTTAAAATAAGCTGGTCACAAATGTCTAAAAATCGTATTAAGACGTTAGAATTTCCATCAAACTCAGGTACTAGTCTTAAGGCTTTCCAAATGTTCTCTGTCTGATCTGCAACTGGCATCTGAAGTGGCTGCTCGTTGGCCATGTCTTCTTCGATGCTCTCTAAGCTGGATAAGTCAATATCACGATAAAATCTTAATTCCCTAGAATTTGATCGGATATTGCGCCGTTGATTCGGCCCAATATCTCTATCTCTCCTCGGATAGAAAATGGTGAAGCTATACTATAATACTTTTAAACTAATAATTAATCCTTTACCTAACTAACTGGTCTTAGGGTTAACAGGAAAGGTGCCACTGGCAACCAATAAGACTTAAATTTACTTTTACCTATAAAATAACTACTAAGTAAGTTCTACAGGAACCAGGAAAGGGACCGCTGGCGACCAATAGGAATTACGTAACCTTATTAAATACGACTCACAGGAGCAGGATACTCATCATGATGTGGAGTTGGTGGGCCATCGATTTCTGGATAAGCGCCGTCCTTGTAGTTGCTCTCCTCTCCATCCGACGACCGCTTCGCGTAGATTCGTAGAGATAGTCGACGCGTCGACGAAACGACTATCAGGCGCGGTTCGATTTGTGATACGCGCGTGACTCGACTATCCTACCGACTGCGCCAATTACGGAATTGGGCCGTCGGGTAGGATTTTTAAAAAGGTAGATTTATAATTATTATATAGTTTATTAAATTGAATATGTATTACATAAGTTTCTTAATTTAATTACAATTAATTTGATCACGATGATCAGACTTAAGACTAAGTACGTCCGGTTGCTTCCGCGATTGAAGCTTGAAGACCACCAGGAACTGTCCAAAAGTTTCCCATCGCTGAAAACTGTCCGCTCAGCATTTTCCATAGAATGATTTCCCAATCGGGCCAGTTGCACCGATGAATCAGTTCACGGTATGTACATATGTAGTGACGTAGGCGTGACGTAGACGAGGCTTGCACTCGTAACATGCATGAACATGTTTGTTTGTATTGGTCTGGGTGTTTCCTATGTATTATAAGTATGTAATTACAAAAAAGAGTTATATATGTATATATTTGTAATCCCACTGTTGATTCTGAAATCCGTAACACAGGTGCTTGAGCTACCATCTCAGAGTCAGATCAATGTATGTGATGTTGTGAAATATTTATTTATTTATCATCTTTACGCCTTGCCAGGTGTCCTGCCCATCTTCACTATACGGATTTTCATTAGTACGGAATAAGATCATTGTTTAAATGTTGCATGAATTTATTTATTAATCATAACCCTTTCTTTTCCTAAACCTTTCCAATGCACACCTTTATTACGCGAACATACCATTGAGTGCGCCGTTATAAGCCTTTGTATACCTAAATAGTCTAGAAAATATGTCATATACACGCGGTAGATTACGACGAGACAACACTGTTTTAAAGCTTATTAAATTTCCTAAAAAAAATTCTGCGAAAAAAACCGCCTTCATAAACTACGAACTCAAAAGTGTAAAATAATACTTTTATCACTTTATCCACTTCAAATGACATTTTATAACAGTACACTCGAGAAAAGGTGTTACCGAAGCCGGCGCCCAAAACTATCTTGTAATTGAATACAAGAATCAATTATTCCACAGAGATTAAGCGCCGACTTCGGCGGATATATGCAATTAGGCGTAAATACTGGTGCACTTTTTAAAAAAGATACGAAAACATTACGTGTGGTTCATAAATGGCAAAGTAATCGGCGAACAAACATAAACATATATATATATATATTATATATATATATATATATATATATATATATATATATATATATATATATATATATATATCCATAGCCTAAAAGACTTGCGACGCCAATCGATTTTAATTATTACCTACTAAACCGGATCTGTTTTAAACAATGTCTAAAAAAAGGGTAAAAAATTCACGATAACACGGTGTTACCACGCGCATTCGAAAGGATAATGAAATTATTAAATAGTTCAATAACATACTTATATTTAGGTTCGTATATTGGACGAATTAGTTTAATTCTTGTCTAAGCCATATATTATTTAGTATTTGTGTATGGTGAGGATGTATGTACAGGTGTATGTATATTTATATATAACATATATCAAATAAATATGTAAAATATACATCTTTTCATGGGCTTGGTATAGCATGTTGTTTCATACATTCGTTCCTGCATAATACTATGTATGAATGTGTGATATAGTTTTTTTTTTATATGGGTGGTGGCAGACGAGCAAACGGATCACCTGATGGTAGGAATTGCGCCGCCCATGGACACCAGCAACACCAGTGGAGTCACAAGTGCGCTGCCAACCTTTTCCCCTTCCCCCCATTGGGCCTCTGGTAACCTCACTCACACGGCGAAACACAGTGCAGGCGCTACTTCACGCCGGTCTTCTGTGAGGCAGTGGTATCACACCGGTCGAGCCGGCCCATTAATGCCTAAGCGTGGCTCTCCCACATTTAGTTTGTGTCGGTTTGAACTTAGGAATACAAATAGGTATATTGTAAAAACTTTGTGTTTCTTCATTATCAGACTTAATAAATTGAGAATGCTACGTAGATAACTGTAATTGGCTTTCAAAATTGTATTAAGTAAGATTGTAACTGAAATTGTAATATGCTGTTTTTATCCCAAATAAACAAATTAATTAACCATCCCTGTATGTAACATGTGTGTAGAAGGAGTGATGAAAGGTGGAGCAAGGATGCCCTTGAATGGAGACCAAGAGACGGAAAGAGGAGTGTTGGCGGACAAACTGCCAGATGGTCCGATGACATCAAGGCTCAAGCTGGTGTAGCGTGGTCCAGGAAAATCGACGACAAAAGAAAGTGGACAGAAATTGGAGAGGCATATGCTCTGCAGTGAGCAAACACATGCTGCTGAAGAAGAAGAAGTATGTAACATAGTGGAGCAGATAAAGTCATCATCATCATCATCAGCTCACTTAAGTCCCCACTGCTGAGGCACGGGCCTCCCTCAATCACATAAGGGGTAATTGCCATACTCACCACGCTTGGCAGACGGGTTGGCGAGGGTTTTGATATAAATGCAGAGTTTTCCTTCTCTGGGTGCTGATGATCATGCCAGCAGCTTTACCTTAGTCGACTTTTACGACACCTCGGTAAGATTGAGGGTGGCCTATTCTACTCTGCCGGGGAACCACGCGGGCCGGCGGAGCAAATAAAGTATTGAGAATTTTTGGCTTTGCCAAAAGAAAATGTTTTATGGCTACTAGGTATACTGGTAAAGTCAAAGTCAAAGTCAAAGTCAAATAATTCTTTATTCGCATAGGCTTGTACACAGCACTTACAAATCGTCATACATTTGAATGACTTAAAACTATTTATAAGTACTTATGTATAATTTACATGTTAATACGTAAATATGTTGATACATAAAATATACTAAAGAAATAAATAAACATAATGCGATTCTACCACCGGCTCGGAAAGTTGTTTCTGGTCGAGAAGATCCGGCAAGAAACTCGCCAGTTACTCTTTTTAATAGCCAAACTTTCATACAATGTTGTGTCATCATCATACCAAGCCATACAGTTCAATTGTTACACAAAATAAAATAAAGGAAATATTAATAAAATAAATATTATGAGGTAAACCGAAGCAGACCAGTCCCCAAAGGTGGCACCTGTTCACAAGTATGACGTATGTGTCAGCCATCATTTCACTCAACCATATTAGAGGGAATGTAATGACCCGCCACATAGCGCCACCACCTCAGAGACATTTGAGTGAGCATGACTACTTAGGTTCCCCTCATAGGTCACAAAGAGTAGTAGTTACTTAATACAACACTAACAAACTGCAGGACGAGGTGTACAATAGTAGTAGGTGGTTAGCATCTTGTCAATTTTTGAATAATCAATATAAATCAATTTTTATACAGTAATAAATGCTGCTAAGCCTAATTTATTAAAAATGAGTAATTATATAATATTAATAATTTCCGTAAATATATATGAAAATGCTACAAGTGTGCAGGCATGGAGGTCATTATGTCCATGAATCCTTATCATTTAGGTAGTCTACAATCTTATAGTATCCTTTACTCATTAAACAGGCTTTCACGTGAGATTTAAATTTATGCGTTGGTAACTCAATGACATTTTGTGGCAACTTATTGTACATTTTAATACTTAGACCAACAAATGAATTATAAGTATTTTTGAAAATCCCAGGACTAGTCCGCCGGTCCACATGATTATAATCTAAACTTAATGACTTCAAAGAAAACTACCTCTACCCTGTCCTAAATCTGGCACACTGGGTATGAGTATACTTTTATACTCCAGTTTCTTAAGAGCTTGTTCATTTGCATATCAAGGGTCATTAAAATTTCCACGCGACCAGTTTTAAGATAGAGCGTTTACCGAGCGTTGAGTCGGCATTTTTTAATTTTATCTCGAGTAACTGAGTCTGTACTTCAATAACCTTCAATAACAATCTTGATCCCGGAATCTGGAAGTAGGCGGTTTTTTTTATTTGAGAGGCGGCAGACGAGCAGACGGATCACCTGATGAACAACACAAGTAAAGTCACAAGTGCGCTGCCAACCTTTTTCCCTTCCCCCCATTGGGCCTCCGGTAACCTCACTCACACGGCGAAACACAGCGCAGGCGTTGATTGACGCCGGTCTTCTGTAAGGTTTTGTACCCCCGTGCTTTGGAAAGCACGTTAAGCCGTTGGATACGATCCCTTTTCGATCGTGTCACGCTGGTGTCCCATCGCAATATGAGGGTAAGGGAATAGAGAGTGCATTTGTGTTTACGCACACAATGGAGCACTATAATATATCCTACGTACGTGGCTAATCGTTACAATCGGCTGCCGTCGCCATAATCGGTTGGAGGATATTATTATTATTTATCGATTAATAAGTTTAGGAAGCTTTCTTCATTACAGTCAAACACAAGTAGTTTCGTGATGACGTTTTTGGGATCATCCTCCTCGTCATATTAGCGTGTAATCCCCGGTTGCGGATTCAGGATCCCGGTCCATGATTAAGGATTTGGGGAATCTGGTATTTTTTTAATAATTAGTTTGGACTCTGGTACTGTACTGCTACGCCAATCGTAGACCTCCACATCTTAGCGTGTAACTCTCAGTTGCGTATAAAACTGTCGCTCTGGATGTCTGTGTATGGGTTTTACTATAAACCCTGATGTTGACCCTGAAGATGATGATCATCCTCTTAGGATTCTTACTCAAGAAAATTTAACCGTAGCCTCGACGTTTACTGATACTTTATCTTTACACAGTGAAGTCGAAAGACAAATAAGAAATGAGGCATACCTTAGACACACAATGGGATATTATGCAGAAAATTTTAGTTGTGAGCCAATAGGAGACTTGAATCCTCTCCACAGCTTACATTCATCTAGATCAAGGATTGATAATCTCTTAGGCCTCACAGAACTTTACGGATTTCGTCGAGTTTTAGACAATGACGATATGCCAGCATCAAGAATAGCACCACAATTACAATCACTGTCTCTTTCTAATGTTAGAGACACTGAGGAATACCATGGAGATGGTTCCGTATACAGTAAACCAGCATACCGGCCCAGTGATAAAATATGTGATAGTTGTAGAAGGACAATGTCAAGGCCTGGGAGTGCTGTAGGAGATTGTGGAGCATATCAAGATTTAGACGTTACTCATAATGAATGTTACGGTCCTTTTGAAAAATATCGATTAAATGATATAACTGATGCAAGAATAGCGTCACTGCGGCATCCAGATGGCTCGGGGTACGCTTAGACCATGATTCAGGATTTGAGAAATCTGCTAACTACAATGAAGCGACGGCCGTCACCGACCGACCTTCACAACCCTATAAGCGGTGAACCAAGACCGATTGAATCATGGTTACACATTTCAGAAACTATCCGAAACGTGCAGGTTTCCTGACTAGTTTTCCCTTAGTGCCGACTTAATAGTAGAAATATGCAAATACAATTTCTGTAGCAAATTCTCTATAGCAAACTGAATGAGCTCAGAATAAGAAGATATATACTTTTAATTGCATTAAAGTCTATATAGTGGTAGGCGTTCTTATTGCTAGGAGCAATCTCAGACAACCGTCACATACCATCAAGTGATCAATCTGTTCGTCTGCCACCTATGACATAAAAACCTCTGACTCTGAAATACAGTAGTTGAAACTTTAATACTTAAAAGATTTGTACATAGTCCTTAACAATGAGAATTGAATTTAAATTCACTTACAATTTCACCTGGCCTAAATCCGAATACACTTCGCCCATCTTTTTAAACGAACACCAAAATCTAGGAGAGGTTCACCGAAACAGCTCACCGATATGATATTCCTCAATTTTGAATTTTATTCATATGAAAATAAAGTTGGAAGATGGAGAGTAGCGTTTTGTGGAGACGAGTCGCTAGGGACCGCACAGCTAAATTGGACTAGGGGACTGGACACTCGCCTTTTCCGATCGAATGATTCTTTATTCCTCTTGGGTAATGTTTTGCTGATATTCTCGGTCGGTAATGAAATATCGCTAGCAATGGGATAATCTTTGTTTAGAATGGTTTTTATTGCCATACTTATTTTGTCGTTAGAGTAAATAGTCGAAGTGCAGGATAGACAGATCTCCGGCTGCCTATTTCGTCGTCTTGGCGTGGTTCCGCATGATACTAGAACTAACTAGCACATAGATGTCAGTTAGAGCTTCTGTTGTATCTTTTTAACTAATCAAATTAATCAAATCTATGTGCATATTCCATCATAGAAGTTATAACTTTTTTTCTATTACAGAAGCCTTTGCCCTGCAATAATAATAATTATAATAATAATAATAATTATTATTATTTGTGCCGCTGGTGCTCTCCTGCACTGGAGTTATCCCTACACATCTTCACCACAGTAGTCAAACTCTTAGGTCTCCCGGAAAATACATATATAACAATGCAAAAAGCTGCTATACTTAACACTTGTCTTGTAGAATAGTCAGACGTTTTCTACAAGATGAACCGTATGACTCGAACCCGCCAAATTAACAAATACTTCAGTTGCTTGGTAAAACGCCCGTAACTGAACTTTGAATCCAGCACTGACGCTGAGAAATAGTATAGGAAGATAATAATAATAAATATTTCACAACATCACATACATTGATCTGACTCCGAGATAGGTAGCTCAAGCACCTGTGTTACGGATATCAGAATCAACAGTAGGATTACAAATATATACATATAATACTTTTCTTTTGT
The DNA here is from genome assembly GCA_019059595.1 of Marasmia exigua. NCBI lineage: Eukaryota > Metazoa > Arthropoda > Insecta > Lepidoptera > Crambidae > Marasmia > Marasmia exigua. The sequence goes on from CM032473.1 coordinate 18,539,657, forward strand.
AAATACATACTTATAATACATAGATAACGCCCAGACCAACACAAACAGATATGTTCATGCACACAAATGTTTGTACTGTGCGGGGATCGAACCCGCAACCCTTGCACCAGAGGCAGCGTTCACTACCACTGTTCCAAACGGGTCGTCACTTGCTGTTGCAATGCGACAGTTTATAGGCTAATTAAAAAAAATGTACATATGTCTACCAACACCGCGGTGACAAAAAACATTCAGTTCCTCAAAGTGTCTGTACCTGTAGGTTTGGGATAATTTCTTTTAACTACACGCATTTTGACACTTGAAAAAAACTTATAAAATGAAATTATACTTTGTAATTTAGTAATTGTCGCATGCAATTCCGCCTTCTTATAAAATGGATTCCTTCAAACAAAGCGTGAAGAAGCATCTCGCGGGCTAGTATGGCGGTGCCAACGGAGGTGATGCCTTGACATCGCTTCCGTTGTAATTGCAACTGCGCTCTTCTATTGCTCACCATCAGGCTGAGGAGAGCCAATATACTGAGTCTCTATAAAAAAAACACAATGCTACAATAACCTATATACATACTACTCTGTGAAACAATCATCAACACTATAGAAAACATAAAAGCCTAAAAAAGAAATAAAACAGCTATGAAAGATGAGACCCTCGATCAAAACAAAAATATCGACAGAGTTACGCCCTACAGGAATAGGGTCGTAACTCTGCCTTTTTACGCATCTTCTGCATACTAACTATGTAGTGATGTACAAAATTTGAGGCGATTGAGTGTTAGTTTTGAAGCTTCGAGGCAGATTTAAGGTGATGTGAGCTCTATGAGCCAAACTTTGAGGCTTCAAAAGAGTCCAAGCCTATCTAAAAGTTTGAGCCATGAAAAGAGTTTAAGTTTTTTTTTTAATAAATTCTTTGTAACTTAACAGTTCTTTTTTGTATTTTGAACATTTTTCTAATTTACTGTTATCCTAATTAATTATATTTTATTATTATTATTATTTTATGCTAGAGGCGGACAAACGAGCAAGCGTGTCACCTGATGGAAAGTAATCAACGCCACCCATGAATATCCACGAAATCAGGGAGATCGCTAATGTCCTTAATCTTTATTCATTAGCAGGACATCATATCAAAATGCAGCGACAATTGCGCTGAAAAGAACTGACGATTTTCAGCTGTTCTGTACTCTATCCCTAAAAAAGTCTCGAGACCGATCGAGTTCTCAGTAAAGTTGGCGCTCTGAAATAGTCTCGCGAGTCGTTGAACTTCATACAAATGAGACTATCTTAGTAAATGACACTGAGTTATGGATAAGAGAACTTTATATTATTTTTTTATTAAACATTTTATGAATAGATTGTATTGTAACACAATATAGCCTTGTCTTAACCTAAAATCTGTGTTTTAAAACATAGCTTGCTGCTTCATCATCATCGTCAGCCCATTTAAGTCCCCACTGCTAGGGCACGGGCCTCCCTCAATCACATGAGGGGTAGTTGGCATACTCACCACGCTTGGCAGACGGGTTGGCGAGGGTTTTGATATAAATGCAGAGTATTCCTTCTCTGGGTGCTGATAATCATGCCAGCAGCTTTACCTTAGTCGCCTTTTACGACACCTCGGCAAGAGTGAGGGTGGCCTATTCTACTCAGCCGGGGACCACACGGCAAAGCTTGCTGCTTAATGAGTTAGATAATATTATTTTGACACCTTAAGGCCACACTCAGAGATTTCATTTAAGCTAATGTTCATTAACTTTAGTAGCGGTAGTCTTTATGCGTATCAAAATAAGTGTCAATATTTTTTCTTAAGTAGCCAACTAAGTTAATCAACGGCTCTGAGTGTGACAGTAAGACCCTCCACTTCTCCTTCTTTAAATTGCACAACAATATCCAATATTGTCATTAAAGAAGGTTATAATTCAAAGATTTTTTGTATAATTACTTAAATATTGTCTTAATTTATCTGATATGCAATGCAATGAGAGTTTTACAAAGATTAAATGTGTAAGAGTATTTGATCTAAACATGATGTGTGGTGCATTCTGAAGCGATCTCTGTTTCTGTTGTAACTTCTATGTCAAATATGTATTTTGTTAGGTATCCGCAGAATATCAGCGTCGAGGCTCTGTGTCTCGACAAATAGCTGAGCGAGGACATTCTTGGCGCCTCTTAGAATTTAGATATTATACTGTACCTAGATTAGGATTGAATTAATAAGTAATGTATGGATCTATATTTTGTTATCTGTATTTTTGGTGCCAAATAAACATTTATCTATTTCTATTTCTATGAATTTAGGGAATAACATTGACACTCATTTTGAACATCACTAGAAGAAACCGAATGACTGTTTTACTATTACACGTCTCCTAGAGAACTGTTAAGCTTTTTTACATTCCACTAACTGGCACTAACTTTAGGCTTTAGACATTTCATTCCCTAACTTTGGTGTGAGTGAATATTAAAATCTTGGGGCAGTAGTAATTGACTTAGTTTATAGTCTTAACGCTCTGTTGGTCTAGTGTTATAAGTACTGGGACGTGATCTTAGGGTCCTGGGTTCGATTCCCGGGTTGAGCAAAAAGAATGGTTCGAATTTTTCGGATATAGCTCGGGTTCGTGATCATCAAAACGCATTTGGCAAGCGTGGTGATTAAGCCTAATCCCATCATAGCGATAACTTGATTTCTATGATGGAGGCCTTTGCCCTGCAGTGGGACAGTTTATAGGCTATTTAAAAAAATAGTATTAGAAATAATGCGGTAAGTTTAATAAAATAAGTTTTATCAAAATCATGATAAACAAGTAATCTGCCCTTACTACGTATGATGACTTCTTTATGCGGAGCTTAGAGCTTCCGAGTGTATTCGTTTAAAAAAATATGAATAGATGGTGCTGTGTGTCGATTGCCACACGCAAACGTTTGACCTTATCGCCCTAACTTTATAGCTAAGTCGACACGACAAGGTTTTTACCTTGTCTTCATCTATATATACGCCGCCATTTTTTTATCATTTACATCCCGAAAACCTCATAATAGGTATGGAATTGGTGATCGGTATGCCTGGCAACGAACGTATAACAGTTCTATATTTGAATTAAAATGACGTGCGAGAGTGAGATAGAAGACGAATGGCCGATGTAACTACGATGCGTGAAGATTAAAATATAGAAGTACTTATTCCCGAATCCCTGGCTTTATTCCTAGCCCCATTCGACATAGGTATCGTGAATAAAGTCCTTTTAGCATGTTAGATCAATAAAATAAGACAAAAAAATCCGCTGTTCTATACAAAATATAATATTCACCCGGCAATAATGGGGTTTTCGGGATGTAAACACTAAAAAAATACCAATTAAATCATAAAAGTTGATAACAATTTTACTATAAACGAACCTACTTTCAATATTATCATTGCTTTGTCTCTGTCTGTATATAAGTCACTTTGATCATTAACTCTCTAAAAAAAATGACATATGCCGAAATATACTCAAGCCCGTCTATCCACGTGTTGAGTCAATTTTCCGAAAAAAGTCCACATTTCGCCCCTTAAAAAGTTCTCACGCGCGGTGAACAAGTTTACGCGAAAAAAATGAGCTGTGTCCAGAATTTCGGACAACAGCCCACCGGGGATCGCTGGCAAATTGCACCCTGAGGATTTGTCGATTCAGTAATATTCTCACTGCACTCGTTGCTTTTGGCTGGGCAGTGGGAAGGAGGGGGGTTAATGACTTTGCATTTTTTCGGGCAGACAGTCGCCAGGTCGGTGTCTAAGTGTGCATAAGTAGGAAAATAGTGAGGAAAAGTTGATACTTTTTATTTGTTTAGGTAGATGATAAAGTTATCATCCGTCTTATGGCCGAATCGACCAATAAATAAATCTATGGTATAATGTCAGATTTGTATAAAATGACAGCGCTATACCATAGACTTAGTGTCGGATTAAGATTGGCCGAGGATTCGGCGGGTAGGGCTAAAACAAGCCGCATGGGCTGATGCAATTCAAAGGTTTTAAAATAGTGTCTAGTGGTTTTTAGTGTACAAATTTGGTGTGAGTGCCGTAAAGTGATCCTAATAATAAGAATCGATGGATTATATCGTTATTAACATTGCTAGTGTGTGTCGAGTGAGTTGTCACGTGACAACTTGCTTGGATCTAATAGTCTTAAAACCCGCGATTGTGTATAGTAGAGTGGTATCGGCAGAATCTGTAGGTCAATAAAATGTAAATCACTGGCGTTTTGTTGAATGACAGTGACTTTGACTGACTTCGACAGTTGACTACCTACTTATTCTCAATAAGTTACTTGACATTGGTGAATTATCCTTCGGGTAGAGCCACAATAAAAAAAAATGGCCGAATGCAGTCTTAGTTAAGCAGCTTTTTACAAAGCTGTTTCCGAGGCTTGGAATACGAACCAGGATTTCGTCAATCTGGTAATTACAATGAAGCGTGAAACGACTACCGTCAAATTCTTAGACACGGAATAACACAACTAAAATATGTTTACTCGTTAGGATGATTATCATTATAGTTTATCGAAAAAAATAAAATAATGGAAAACATGCTAGTTTTCTCACGAGGTTTTACCTCACCGTACCTCGAAGTGAATGGTGGTACATTTAGATTTAAAGGAATCCAGAGATGCAAGCTCAAATTTGATTTTACGACCTCCGATTCAGAAAGCTCTTTCTTATCGACTTAGACCAGCTATACTCAACCTGCGGCCCGCCGGGCCTTTATCAGTGGCCTCCGTGCAATTAAAGATAATTGTTAAATATTTTGATTTTTTTTATAGAAATTCAGAACAATTAGCTACAAAATTTCTCCACTATGTTAAAGACAACATAAGATCTTACCAATATTTCTGAGAAAAACTGTGTTATAATTTTGGATTATATGCCACAAATTTTCTTTTTTTTACTTTGTGCAATAAAGAATAAATAAATATATGTATACCTGCACTCATAAACGAGTTTCAAAAAAGGTTTCAGGATATAAGAAAAATTAAGAAAATGTTTGTTACTGGTAGAAAATCCATGGCATCTAGAAACAACAACTATTGGTGAAACACAGCGCAGTGCTGCTTCACGTCGGTTTTCTGTACGGCCGTGGTATCACTCCGGTCGCGCGGGCCCATTCAAGCTGGAGCGTGGCTTTTTGCTTGCGGCCCGCGAAACCATGACTAAAACGTGTTTGTGGCCCGTATATAAGAAATATTGAGTACCAATGACTTAGACTCTTTCTTATAGACTGCGGCTCTGAATTCCTCGCGAAAAGTATTTCGTTTTTAATATAAGGTAAGACCGCGTATACCAAACTTGTAGCCTAAAGTAGGGGTATAGAGATAGATGGAAAATACCTTTTTACCGGGCGCTTTGAAATATCCGCCTCAAAAGCGGTAACCGCCTGATGACCGTTTTCCAAGGATTCTATCTTGAAAGGTGAAAATATGCTTGCTCGAATAAATCCCGTGGGACTGAATTTATTTTACTTAAAGTTTGAAAAAATCTACAAATATCCCATTTCGCCTTGTGCGAAAATCAGAATAGCCATGGTTTGAAGAGATTTGTCCCTAAAGGACATGTCCAGGAATTGGCTAGGGTAGTATTTATGAAAATCAAGAAAATACGAATAATCATTATACAATCACGTGATGCAAAAAGAAAACAATTAAATATTCATATTCACGTGGGAGAGCCACGCTTCGGCATGAATGGGCCGGCTCGAACGGAGAGATACCACGGCCTCACAGAAAACCGCAGCAGCACTGTGCTGTGTTTCGCTGCATGAGTAAGGGTACTGGAGGCCCAATCCGGGGGAAAGAAGGGTTTAAAGGTTGGCAGTGCACTTGTGACTCTAATGGTGTCACGTGTGTCCATGGCCGGCGGCAATTGATTACCATCAGGTGATCCGATTGCTCGTCGGCCACCTATGACATAAAAAAAAATACTGCTGAACAAGCATACAATATGGTGTCAGAGGATATAATACACAACATGAACCATGAACCATAGACCACTAACCATTACCAATAACCAATAACCATTGACTGACCGGATGGCGCAATTGGTAGTGACCCTGCCTCTTACGCCAAAGGTGGTGGGTTCGATCCCCACCCTGGACAAACATTCGTGCGATGAACACTTGTGTTTGTTCGGTGTCTGGGTGTAATATATGTATTTAAGTATATATTTGTGTTCCTCTGTTGTCTGATATCTGTAACACAAGTGCTTAAGCTACTTAGTACGGATTCAGGTCAACTTATGAGATGTTGTGAGAATTATTATAAATGAAAAGCCACATTCTGATTAAACTTCTGAATAAATAGACTGCACAATATAACCATTTTTAGATCATCTTTTGTCAATATGTTTGTACTGATAAACTTGTCAGTTGGCAGACGCCATCATCGGCTTGTGATTCCCGCCATGATGCTTTTAGCTTTTCTGTGTTGCAAAATTTTGCTGTGATTTTGACGAAGCCAATATAAAGAAATAAGGTAGTGTATTTTATACTCAATATTTTATTATTCAGCTGTAAAGTGTAGCTATATTGGCCTTTTTTCTAAAAAATGTACCAGGTCCTAGCCACGCCTCTATACAATTTTGGACAATATCTTTGTCAATAATTATCTTTGCCGTGTGGTCCCCGGCAGAGTAGAATAGGCCACCCTCACTCTTAACGAGGTGTCGTAAAAGGCGACTAAGGTAAAGATGCTGGCATGATCATCAGCACCCAGAGAAGGAAAACTCTGCATTTATATCAAAACCCTCGCCAACCCGTCTGCCAAGCGTGGTGAGTATGGCAATTACCCCTCATGTGTTTGAGGGAGGCCCGTGCCCCAGCAGTGGGGACTTAAATGGGCTGATGATGATGATCTTTTCTATTAAGTGCTGCATGTGCAATATCTTTTACGTTCATCATATTCCCCTGTTTTTGTCAAAACCAAACCCATCCTTACTCTAGTTGATGGGGATTGAACCCACGACCTATGGCGTGAGAATTAGGGTTACTACCAAACGATCAGGCCAGCCAAATGTATCGTAAATCACAGTCGCTATCCGCATACCAAAACGTTGATTGATATTGGTGGCTTATTTTAGGATCGTGTTTAGAAGCCCATCAAGGTGAAGCCGTTGCTTTTATAGCCTCTGAGCTTCCCTTTGCGGTTTCCGTTTCGCATGTGCTTATGCTGCTTTGACGTTTACGTGTGTTGGAATTTACTAGAAATGTTCTAGAGCTGGGATGTTGGGTTGGTGGTGCCGTGAAATTCTTGGAGCGTGAATGTGGTTTATAGGTAATGGGATAGTAAGTGAAACTGGATTTAAAAGTACATTTGGATGACCGTGGGAGAGTCGTTGTGTCGAGTGACTTGTCACGTTGCTTGGATCTAATAGTTTTAAAACGGCAGATTCCCTAGATCAATAAAACGCAAATCACTGGCGTTTTATTGAGTGACTGTGACTTTGACCAACTTCGACTGTTAACTACCCTACACTTATTCTCAATAAGTTACTTGACATTGGCAAAATATATTCGGGCAAAGCCATAATGTATATAAAAAAAGTCTATTCAGCGTTCAAAGAAAAGAATACAAAACTCAATCGAGTTACCAGAGACTTATTTAATTTTGTCTTACAATTATCCTGAGAGGGAGTCCTAAGTGGCAGAGATCCAACTTGTTGAAGCTGCCCCGGTCAAGGGAGGTTACACTCATTACTATGCCATTATTCTATCTCTTTCGGATTTACAACGGAATATATTGTTATCTCTGTTTTATGGGACCAGACTTTGTTCGAGCTGCTTTACAAACGCATTGAAATGATTTAGTGTTTATTTGAATTTGTTTCGCTAGAAAACTGCATTTATAGAGTTTATTGAAGCTTTATTCAATGCAAATGGATGACAATGTGCGAAGATAGCTACACGTATAAGATTTTTGTACAAACAGTTACATGAGCTATGTTCGAAAAATGAGAATGTGAGCTATTTTCGGGTTTGGCAAGCGTGGTGATTAAGCCTAATCCCAACATAGTAGCGATAACTTGAATTCTATGATGGAGGCCTTTGCCCTGCAGTGGGACAGATTATAGGCTGATACTAGGTACTAGCTAGGGGCTATTAACGTCAATATTAAAATTTAAAATTGTGAACATTTAAAAAAAAAATACGACAAATTGTCTGTCCATGCTCTTATTGTTTGGAATAATAGTTACTTATTCAAAGTAATCAAGTGGCAATGGCAGGGCACATAGCGAGGAGAACAGACGGCTGTTGGGGCGGAAAGGTCCTCAAGTGGAGGCCTCGTACAGGAAGTCGCAGCCGTGACAAGGTGGACCGACGATCAGGTGAAGGTCGTGGGAATCCATTGGATGCGGGCGGTGCAGGACCGATCTGTGTGGAGATCATTGGGGGAGGCCTATGTCCAGCAGTGGACGTCTATTGGCTGAAATGATGATGATGATTGCAAGTGAAAGAGTAGAGACACGCTTGAGTGGGGATGTGGTATGAATGAGCCGGCTTGACAGGAGCGGAGTGACACCACGGCCTCATAGAATACTGTTGTTTCGCGGATTGAATGAGAGTACCGGAGTGGTCTCCGGTACTCTCGATTTTTTTTATTATAATTAATACTCCTCTGGTCTGCTCGTAAAAAAATGATGATGATGATGAAATCAAAGTACCTTATTTATTGATTATATTAACTACTAAAACTGCAATGGAATTGCTATGATGTGATTCGAGAATTAGCCAAGCAGGTCCAACCATTTAATTAGTCGTCCATTTTTTTATGGCTATGCTATTGTGTATGCTTATGCAGAACACATTTTTAAATCGGTCAATCTCGAGTGATTAAAGGGACATGAGTTATATAGAAAATTTACCGGTATGGATGAGATTATATTTTTCTTGATATTATTTCAATTTGAGTTCTATCGCCCATTTAGACCTCACTTATTTTGACGATGAAGTCAACAAACAAGGTATAATACAAAGTCATTTTTTTATCGTTTTCATCCCGAAAACCTCAGAATAGGTATCTAGATCAACAAATTAAACGAAAAAAAATCAGCTCCATAAATTATTGCCGGGTGGATATTGTATTTCCATGGAACAGCTGATTTATTGTAATATTGAATTTGGCTTACATTTTGTGTTTTGATGGGATGTGACACAATCTGTAAGTTAAATATTGCAACCAAAACCTACCAAGATTCGAACTATAAATCAAGTACATACTAAACTTGATTTATTTACTTGTGCAATGAGTGAATTCATAAAAGTCGTCTTATTTACATTGTGTTATTTAGATTAGTTAAAAATGACGAAGTCGATTCGACTAAATTAGTACCTACGTAAAAATGAAGAATGTTAAAAATAATAATAAAATGTAATAAATTAATAATGTAATGTAATAAATTAATAATGTAATGTAATAAATTAATAGGTAATGCAATTAATTCATAATTTAATGTAAATGAATGTAGTAACATTGACTTGTGTAGTAACGGACCAGGCTATTGAATTAGGTTAAAACCTGTAATGATAGTATTTAGGTATGTTTTAAATAAATAAATAAAAAATGTAAACTACTTTTGAAATCTGAATTCAATGCACTTCATTCCTTAACATTGTGGAATTTTCGAACAATACTATTCTTGATACAACATCGTAAAACACAAAACGCTACCGCATCTGCTTAACAAGAAGAGACAAAGTTCCTTTTATGATTCCTCGAAAAATTTTACTATCCTGAACATCGTAATCTTTTGCGAATTTTCACGAAATATTCCAAGTTTTGCGGGGACGACCGTAAAACGAAATGTAAATATCATAACTACGGGATAAGCATAAAATTGGCATAAAATATCGGTCCACTATCTTTATAGCTTTAATAGCCGACTTATCGGCTTAAGACTGGTTCTAAAACTATTTGATAGTTTACATGTTATGCGGTTGATGCGATAAAGTGAAATTTTCAATTTAATACTATAAATAAAAGTATAATAACTTTTACAGCCTTAGTATTTAAAATACTAGTATTGAAGTCACTGACTGACTGACTGTCTCCGAAGTGTAGTAGCTAATTGAACTTTAAAATAAAAAGGTACAAATTTTGGCTTGGTTGGACCAATATGTCGAACTTTCATTTTTCGGTTATAAAATTCTAAGAATCTTACTGCCGCCGCACTCAGAGACGTCAAAGTGAATTTAATGGATACTTAAGAAATAATATTGACACTTATTTCAATACGTAAAAAGACTTTCCATAATTAAGTTGATGAGCATTAAGCTTAATTGACTTCTCTGAGTGCGTGGCAGTAAGCGCGAAGTCTGATATAGAATAAAATTAAATAGAACTCTTTATTGCTTAAATATTTGGCTGTTCAGGGTGTATCATTAAACACTTTACCCATCACCTCCCCTTAATAATTCTTAAAAATTACAGCCCCCATCTCGTAAACATTAAAAGCGCTACAGGTACATACTTCCATAGCTATATTTATACCTCGTCATTGCATTGGCAAATACGTCAAGAACGCGTTGAGCTGTGAAATCCCGAACAATCTACCTACTCCCACCACACATTGCATTCTCAACCTTACACGTATAACCATAAAAACCAACAGGTAAGTAAGGATTTAGCAAAGCGAAGTGGACACTGGAACACCGGTGCCAAGAGCCAAGCCTAAAATCAATTTGCAAATTGTCTACTCCGTGTTTGTAATCTAAAATAGGCCGTAGTGTCTTAGATACTGTATGTTTATGGAGCCTAAAATTCTGTGTACATTTCCTTTCATATTTGAACTACTTTTCTTCCTTATTATTGCGGGTTTACAGTTCCAATTTCTAAAGCAGTACTTTACCTGCTTTAGAAATTGGAAGACTAGAAGGGTTGATAGACGAGCGTTTTGCTTATTGCCTACCCGGGAAAAGTTGATCAATCATAAGTTAGTAGCTTTCTTGACTGCTTACCCTAAACAATAGAAGCTTGGGTCTATTAAACTATAGAGAAAACTTCTTTTCCGTATGCACTTTTACGAAAAAAACAATCATGAAAAATATACCTACACCAGATATAAAACTGAAGAAGATGAACGAAAAGAAAAAAAATAAAGTGTTTTAATAAGTTGACATCGCTAAACTACAAATACCAGCTGATATAGTTTTCTTTCAATGATGATGGTAATAAATCTATGGCTCTGAAATTTGACCATCAAAATTATGTTTTTTTATGTGACAGGTGGTAGACGAGCAGACGGATCGCCTGATGGTAAGCGGTTGCCGCCGCCCATAGACACCTGCGACACCAGTGGAGTCACAGTGCGCTGCCAACACTTAATAACCCTTTTCCCGGATTGGGCCTCCCTCACTGACGCAGCGAAATTTAGCACAGCCACCTATGACTTACTTTTCCTCTACTCTGAGGTTGTTTGGTCTTCCAGGCGGCGGTCGGCGATCAAGAGATCGCTATTAGCGATAAGACCGCCTACATTGTTGTATGTTTATTATGTATAATATTCGTATTGCTATGTATTTGTATATATATGTATAGTTTTTTTTTTGTTTTGTTCTCCACGTTCACATAATCTTCTTTCGCCGCATATGATCCAAAGGTTGACTGGTAGAGAATGCCTCTTGGCATTAAGTTCGCCTATTGTATAAACTTTTTGTGCAATAAAGTTTTAAATAAATAAATAAATTGTTTTAATATAGTAACTTAGGCTAAGATCTGTAAATTTTGTGCAATAAAGTGTATCTATCTATCTATCTATGACATAAAAAAAAACATTGTTGCTTTACGCCGGTTTTCTGTGAGGCGGTGGTATCATAAAGAATATGATAAAAAAATGCAACATCACACAAATAAAATTTATAATTATAATTCAAAAAATTTTTTCGAAATATTTATGTAGAAACAACGATCGTACCACCAACACAAATATCAGTTTCGTCAACAAAAGAAAAGGTTCAGAACCCCAAAATTTAATACCCAAATGATAAAGAATTGCTGGCATAATGTAGTGCAAACAATGCCTGTGCCTTGGCATCGTTCTTAAGTTCAGGCTCATTTCTCGGAAACTAATATAGCATCGCAATATCAATAATCAATCGGTGCATTCTTGGCTGAGGTTCAAGTCTATTACGTTACGGTATAAGCTGTGCATTCAAATATATTGCAAGTCCTTTGTGGGAACTCGCATCTGGGACGCACCCTCTTTTATTCGGTTGGGTTTGTAGTGAGAAAACTACGAACAGTGATTATGATAAAAGATAGAAAATTCTTTATTCAATTTAGCTCAATACAGAACACTTATGAATGTACACATTATTATTAGTGACGATCCATTTGGAACAGTGGTAGTGAACGCTGCCTTTGGTCCAAGGGGTGCGGGTTCGATCATGAACATGTCTGTTGGTATTGGTCTGGAAGTTTTCTATGTATTATAAGTATGTATTCACAAAAGAAAAGTATTATATGTGTATATTTGTAATCACACTGTTGATTCTGATATCCAAAACACAGGTGCTTGAGCTACCTATCTCGTAGTCAGATCAATGTATGTCACGTTGTGAAATTTGTATTTATCATATCGTTTCTCACGTCATTTCCTACCACGCACAGTAAAACTGTGGAACCAGCTGTCATCCGTGGTGTTTCCGAATAGATACGACCTGGTGACCTTCAAGAAAAGGGTGTACTCCTTTCTTAAGAGCCGGCAACGCATATGTGACCTCAGGTGTTGCAGATGTCCATGGGCGGCGGTGATCACTTTCCATCAGGTGTGCCGTCTGCTCGTTTGTCCGCTATAATTACATAATTATATAATTACTTATTAAGTAATTAAGTAATTATATAATTATGTAATTGGGTTCTTCCCGTGTAATTATATTAAATAAATAAATAAATAAATAAAATAAATAATGTAAAAAAAAAAAAAACTACCGATGGTTCGGAATGTCGATTTCTACTGAAAAGACACCAGCAAGAAACTCAGTAGGAAACAAACTTTTTGGAAATATTGATGATATTACAGAGTTTCAATTGAGAAGAGAAAAATAATTAGGAGAGAGAAAGATGTTTTCAAGAAATAGTTTTAGTTATCATATACTTTTAACAAGTTAGAATGACGCTTCCAGCTTTACTGTTGCCTACACATTCAATAGTAATGTAATAAAGTGAAATTAAAGTAATACAGTAATATGGTCACAAACGTATTAATGTCGTAGCCATCTGATTCAATTAACGATCCAATGACTATTGATTACAACTAATACGGTTGATATAAATGCAGAGTTTTCCTTCTCTGGGTGCTGATGATCATGCCAGCAGCTTTACCTTAGTCGCCTTTTACGACACCTCGGTAAGAGTGAGGGTGGCCTATTCTACTCTGCCGGGGACCACACGGCACGGGAGAAGGAAAACTCTGCATTTATATCAAAACCCTCGCCAACCCGTCTGCCAAGCGTGGTGAGTATGGCAATTACCCCTCATGTGATTGAGGGAAGCCCGTGCCCCAACAGTGGGGACTTAAAAGGGCTGATGATGATGAATACGGTTGTTATCGTTTGCTAACATTTTGTCAAAATAGTTTTTAGTTACAATAATTTAATTATTTATTTAATTAGACGCCTAGAGAGTTTGTTATATGCCGGCATCCAATCAAATGGCTGTAGGGCAACTAAACACGTTTGTTGCCACCATCATCAAATCAGATGTCTAGGCCGATAGTTGATTGAACTCAAATCACTCGATAAGTCTAATTGGATGGCCAATTTAACCAGATGACTGCGACATAAAAACATGCAGTTGAATACTTAACGGAAAAAATACGCGCTAATTTTAAAAAGCCGGCCGAGCTCCTGTGACTGCTTAGTCGTGACAAGTGTCCATGGGCGGCGATGATTGCTTACCATCAGGTGATACGTCTGCTTGTCTGCCTCCTATATTAATAAAAAAGAATAATGAGAAAATGACAATTTACTATGATGCTTAGGAAGGGATATGGATAGTTTTTTTTTTATGATATAGGTGGCAGACGAGCCGTCGGATCACCTGATGGTTAGCGATAACCACCGCCCATGGACACCTGCAACACGAGTGGTGTCACAAGTGCGCTGCTTACCTTTTAACCCCCCTTCCCTTGGATTGGGCCTCCGGTACCCTCACTCACACCGCGAAACAAAGCGCATTTGCATGCGCTGTTTCGCTGCGTGAGTGAGGGCGAGTGAGGGTGAGTGCGGCGTGGTAATACTTCGGTCGAGCCGGCCCACTGTTAAAAGTGAACTGTTAATGGTGAATAGAAAGAGAAAAAGTTAACTAACTGTGTCAACTCCGCCTTGCTCAGTCAGTCAATCAAATGATAAACTACATAATTATATTCAAGGTTAATTTTATATCCATTACCTATCTTTAAAATAACCGAAAACACACCACAACACTCCCTATTTATTCATTGGCCTAGCAGCAACAGGATGTTAATAATTCGTTTGTTTTGCCAACCACACTGCTCCTGTATAACGAAATGAATATTGCATTTAGCGAATTATTATCTAGCAAACAAATAATTGCAATGCACTCAAATAAATAGCCAATAATTATGATGTGGACAGGTGAAATTAATCATAGACTTTCTCTACTCGGACGATGAACAAAAACAACAGAGGTTGAACGGGTATAAGGAAGGTCTCTGAAGGGGACTACGGTGCGGCGGCCTCCTCGTGTGGACCTTTCGGTAGTATTTTTGCTCTGTTTAGAGCTGCTACCGAAAGGGTCTTGGCGTCCCTGGGCAACGGCGGGTAGTAATCGGCATCGCCCATTGCTACCCGACGGCTAACAGCTGTACACAGACAGGAGGGCTCCTGGAGTCGTTCGGTCGACCCCCAGTTGAGCCCCACCGGGGCCTAGGACCGGCATCACGGTTTGGGGCATCGGAAACCCCTATCCTGTGGCCTTTTTTGTTCTGGGCCCGGAGCTCCACACTACCCGGCTGACTCCCAGCGGCCGGGTGTGCATAAGGTGGCGCCGACCAACGGCGCCGACGTCGGTTCCTTCTGAGCCGGCGGCATTTTCTCTACGTTACCAAAAAAAAAGGAAGGTCTCTGAAACGTTCCAGATACCAAAAAGTACTACCTCGTAATAGCAAGATTAGCTAGACTAATGGTCAGGTATGCATAAGGATCAGCTCCCCTTTTCTATTTGAGGCACTCCGATCGAGCCGGCCCATTCATGCCTAAGCGTGGCTCTCCCACATTTAATTATTAATGTTTTGTTTTTGTAATATGCACTTTCTTACGCTCTTAGTGCCTTGAAGTGCAGACCATGGTTAGGCATGCGTAGTAAGAGGCTCTGGCTTTGGATAGACTCAGCAGTCCATCGATTATCAGTGTTCTCTTAAGGCTAGTACCTTTGGAGGGCTAGTTTGAGTGACTGGATCACGGACGCCTGGGTTAAAATGTATACTTACTTACTAAGTACGCTGGCTCAACGACCCGGAGTGGATCTTGGCCTCCGACACGAGAATTCGCCATTCTGTTGTGTTCTCTGTTGCCAATCCGGCCCTTGTAGGTGACCGAGATCTTTCTTGACCTGGTCTATCCAGCGCTATCTAGGGCGCCTTACTGGACGCTTACCGGACGATCGACCCAGGTCTCTTCACAGCTCGACCCGACTCCATTCTCTCAACGTGGCTGAGCCAGCGCACTTTAGCTGATTTTGTCTCGCCCATTATGTTGGGTTTGGTCACGTGCTCTTCAATTTAAAAATGTATGCCGCATCTTTTAACAGTGAACTATCAAATACTGTTGGATGTGTCCCTGATGGTAAAAACATGTGTGCTCGCATGGATGCAGTGCTAGTTACTAATTAATTGTTAACTGCTAAAAAGAGAGAATGCCTCCTTTCATCCACTTCGAAAGACTACAGCTGTTACGTTTCTTGTATCTTTAGTAGTCCTTTTTATGCAAGAGGCGACAAACGAATAGGCGCGTCACATCATGGTAAGTAATCATGAACATCTGCAAAATCAGAGAGAGATTGCCGGCCTTTTAAAAGGGACTACGAAGGGACTTACTTCCTTAGTCCTTATAGTGAACCTAAAATATTTAAACCCGTTCTCAGCTGCTGCCGTTTCCAAGCACGTAATATTATTAAAAAGGTGACAAATGCCCTATTTGTTAATACTACATTAACATAATCGGCAATTTAGTTGGTCACGCAGGCTTGTTCGAGTTAAATCGGCTTTCGGCACTCTCCTCAACCATGCAAACCAATTAGGTTTATTACCTTTCTCTTTAGTGATGCGACGCTATTCGGCATTGGCACTTGATAGTTAAATGATACTCTTGAGTGGGTACGGCAATACAAATACCTCTGTGCTTGGGTAAATGAAGAGAAATCAAGACCCATATTGAGATTCCCCGAGCCTCATTCAATAAAATGAGGAAAGTTTTGTGTTGCCGGTAAATAGGCATGAAGCTCCGAGTTCGCATCTTACTGTGCTTTATATGGCCTGTTGTCACTTATGGATGCGAAGCCTGGACTTTGAAGGAAGGACACCAGATGACGTCTGGATGCATTCGAGATGTGTTGTTACCGCCGTATGCTCCGCATCAGCTGCACACATAGAGTGACAAACGAAACGGTATTCCAACGTGTCGCCATGACCCGTAACTTTATGAATGCCATCAAAAAGCGGAAAATCGAATACCTAGGTCACGTACTTAGGCATGAGAGGTACAAGTTGCTTCAACTCATCATATTGGGTAAAATAGAGGGGACGCGACGTGTTTGAAGAAGGAAGAAATCGTGGCTGCGCAATATAAGGGAGTGGACTGGCATCGAATCTGTGGAACGGTTGTTTCATCTCGCAGTGAACATAGAGGATTTTGGAAAGCTGACGGCCAACCTTCAGAAATGAAGAGGCACTCAAAGAAGAAGAAGTTAAATGAATTACTATCATCATCTGTATAAACACCCAAGCCCATATTAGGCGACAACCTCCCGAGTCTGGAGTCCGTACTCGAGAATCTAAGTGGTCCCCAAATTGTTTTGAACAGGCAGGCTCTTTACAGGATTATAAATATCTCTAACTAATCGGTTGATGAGGAGAATATTAGGAAAAACATCTAGAATAAAATATCCCCACAAAAATTAGCTTAACTCCGTTGATGCTTCTTTGCACACCCTGGAGCATCAACAAATGTTGTAAGTATTTTGAACCCAGCTATATTCATTGTCTTTTATCATCTGCGTTGTTATATTGCTGTGAGTTTGATTTTAATTTTAGACAAATGAAATAGTATTTTTTTTAAAGTGACACAGTATATTGGCTCACGTCAGCCTGATAGTAAGCAAGAGAAGAGCTCACGTTGCAATTACAACGGAAGCGATGTCAGGCATCACCTCAATTAGGACTGCCATACTGGCATGCTTCTTCACGCTTCGTTTGAAAGATGTATTCCATATTATAGGAAGGAGGCAATACATGCGCTGGCAACGAGTATTATTTGTTTGTTTAAGTAAATGTATATTTGTAGTAGGAACGTTTATTCAACGCACATGCTTTTATAACTTCCTTCGAATGCAAGTTAATGTCTAATATAACATTTTATATATAAGGGGGCCGTGTGGTCCCCGGCAGAGGAGAATAGGCCACCCTCACTCTTACCGAGGTGTTGTAAAAGGCGACTAAGGTAAAGCTGCTGGCATGATAACCCAGAGAAGGAAAACTCTGCATTTATATCTAAACCCTCGCCAACCCGTCTGCCAAGCGTGGTGAGTATGGCAACTACCCCTCATGTGACTGAGGGAGGCCCGTGCCCTAGCAGTGGGGACTTAAATGGGCTGATGATGATGATGGTGATGATAAGATTTTAAACTTTTGCGTTGCATTAAACAAATAATTAATGTACAGCGGGACAAAATGCGGTTATTTTTATATGTAAGTCCATACTCGTAGTAGCATCTACTCACAGCTTGACGTTTCGACCGCGTTACAACGGTCGTGGTCACAAGCGGACTGCAGGTGCACGGCGTCGTCTGCTACGCCCAGGCTTGTGAATCTTCAAGTTAATGTCTGATGTTGATCCGTTTTTGGGCGCCTTAGCATCCCTCTTTACCTCCTGGTTGAGCAAATTTTGCGCAAATGAGGTTGTCTTGTATTTACTTGTTTCATTTTTGTTGAATGTTTTTTCATTAATTTTTTCCTTTTTTTATTAAGGGTTACTCTTGGCTTACTCTTGGGTTATACTTTCTAAGAGAAAAAGTCTAGGATGGAGTGAGATTTCCCTTACCTTTACCTTACCATTGACTAACAGTCACTTAAATCGCATCCCTATATTTTTCCACGGGTGTGGTATGACGTATCACTATAAGTAGCCCTTATTATTTGCAGTGTAGCATAATGCATGGTTTTAGGGTATTAATAGCTCCTTTGTTGCGCCATTAGGTCAGTGAGCTACATGGAAAAGTATTACGGGGTATTTCAATTTGAGTTATAGCACAGTATAGTAACTCGAATTCGGCGAAGTTGTAAGAAGTAACAGTGGTTGTAAAAAACTGCGCATCATCGTCATTTCTTTATGTCACAGTAGATATATATATAGCGTATATATCTACTGTGGTTATGTCCCGGTTGCGTCCAAAGCTGTCGTTCCAGAGTTGGGGTCCGCTTTCCTGCTTCTACTCCTCCACTTCTTGTGATGTTGTGCATCCATTGTCATATGAAATACATACGGATGTTTACTTCAGAGTTCCGGTTACTAAAAATTGTATTTATAAGTATTTTAAAGAGGAAAATGGATTGCTTTCATGGTATTATGCTCTTGAAAAGTATAAGATGGTTAAAATTGCATGATGTAAATAAATGATTTATATACACGCTAGTCTAAAGAATATGCATTATACCGTCAAATCGGTGTAATGTAGATCATCAATTTCATTTTATTGAAACACAAAATCCACATCTCTTAAAAATTACTACATACTTATACTCTTATCATACAGCCAATAATGGATTACCTTTTTACTAACAAAACCCTTAAAATTATAATTCAAAACTTCTGCCCTATTGTAAAAACAATATTTAGACTGATGATGACACATAAAGGTAAAATTGAAATTTTCTTCACCAAATTACACTTCTTTGTAAAAGTCATTAGCTTAGCGCTGGCCACACCTTAGGCCGACATTTTTAATTCCAAAACATGATTTATTCTAACACTAGTCCCGCAGTATTAAATGTACCTTGCGCTACAAGTATAACTCCCTGAGTAATTGACCCAAAACCAAATAAATACACGCCCAAAATTAAACTTGTAATGTGGAACCACTCCCAAAATTAATTTCCCTTTCTCCCAAAGGGCCCAGTAATGATGAACCGGAAAATAACGAATTACACGTTCCAACTAAAAAGCCTTAAACGAACTTGAACTCTCTTCAAAAATCGCCACACAATTTTCAACCTTCCCACCTTGGCATACGCGTTGATCAAATCTTTACCATGTATTTCGACTTCATTAGGGCAGTTACTCAATGAAAATTTACTTACAAAATATCTAAGAAAGGGCAGCGAAGTTTCGATTTGTAAAGGCTGGTTCACATAGCATGGTGACGTCATGATGACAAGTTTCTTCGACCTATACGGGTTTTGTTTCGCTAATGAGGAATTGACAAAAACATAAAAGGGTTTCGGCTAAGGCCTTTATTGAGTGGGTTATTAGGAACAGGGGGATATTGAATTGGAAATATGGGGTGAAAATAGGGAAATATGAAGCTTTAAAGTTTAACAACATTAAAGGGTTTATTGCCTTGTCATACTTATGGAATTCAGTTGAAAGCGAATTTAGCTCAGTTGATTGGAAAATGAGGAGTAGAAACAAGGTTTGACTCCGAGGTAGTACCACAGATTTCCCAGTATCTATTTTTGTATTTATGTAATGAGTTTGGCAGTGAAGGAGAACATTAAATTTTTTTAATCAAAAAATTTTCGACTTCGGTAAAACTTTTCCTCGGTTGTATTTTATTGTTATAATATGTTATTTTTGAGGTGTATAAAGTGTTAAAATATTATTTAACACTTTTTAGGTCGTGGTTTTTGAAGGCGGTTTTTTTTTTGCAAAGAATTTTTTTCCCCTTTAGTGTTTCGTTTTTTGGCAGCGCCTTATAAGTATTGAGAAAAAAGATACAAAATCATTACGTATCCCTACTAAATTTGAGAGCTCCCCTCATTTTTTCCAGGATCCCACCATCAGATCCTAATATCCTGATCATGGTATCAATCCGGGACTATCTACTTTCCAACTAAAAAATAATCATCTAAAGCGGTTCATAAATAGCAAAGTTATCGGCAAACCAACATAAAAAATATATATGTATATACATATATATACATGTCGAACTGAGTACCTCTTTTTGAAGTCGATTAAAAAGAGAGAATTGGCGTTTTATTACTGGCCTAAATAAATAAAACAAATCTTTCACAACATCACATACATTGATCTGACTCCGAGATAGGTAGCTCAAGCACCTGTCAACAACAGTGAGATTTGATTACTTTTCTTTTGTAAATACATACTAATACATAGAAAACACCCAAACCCATATAGAATCAGACATGTTCAAGCACAGAAATCCACAGAGAAACCCGGCGCGAAGAAGCGCCTGCACTGTGTTTACAGGGGAGGCCCGATTTAGGGGGAAGGGAAATATGGTTGGCAGCGCATTTGTGACTACTAATGTTGTCTATGCGCGGCAAAAATCACACAAATAATTAGGTGATATGTCTGCTCTTTTGACACCTTTTACAAAATTCTGTATATTTCGGGATGTGTCAAGAGCTTGAAAGCTCAAGCTTTCAGCAAGAAATATGGAAAAAAAACATCAAACAAGACCCGATCGGGTACTTTGCATCCCATCCATAAGCTTCACTTTGGCAAGAATAATAAGACTTAGGCCCGATTCGACCATTCTTTATACGTGCATAAGTCTATATATGATGTCATGTATGGCGAAGCAGCGCTATCCTATAGATTTATCCTTAGACTAGTAGCGCGCCCTCACTTCGTTTCGAGACATCAATTCCACTTTATACCAATAGATGGCGCTAGGTGTCGATTACGTCGCGCAAGCATTTTAAGTTTTTGGATTACTTATAAGCGTTGCCACTGTCTGCATGATTTACTACTTTATAAATAGTATAGATAAAGAGTGGTCGAATCGTGCCTTAGTCACAGCCAAGCTGAATTACTGCACCCCCTCGTCCGCTCCTTTGTCGATCTAACAATAAAATTTTATCCGGGAAACCCATTCGCAGTTACCTTTTATTATAATGTTGCAACTGGAATCCGGAGTACTTTTCCCTGGGCTATTGTTGGTCCGGAATAATGGGGGCTTTTTATTCCGGTCGGATTTTGAGAGCACCACGCCGGGTGTCCTTTGTATAGGACGATTATGATTTTGGCGCTTAGCATGATGATTTATTTAGTGACTCCTAGTAGTGTATATCCTTTTTTCATCTCCGGGATACCACGTAAAAAGGAAACGAGGAAAGGATCTGAAGAGGTGGGAGGATGATCTATCTAAAGCCTGTAGCACACCTCGAACCTAAAATCATTTATTTATTTATTTAATACAATTATGCGGGATAAACCCAATTATAAGTATACATAATTACCTCTTATTGTATTTATAAACACATATCAATTTTATTTACTAAGGACTTAACATTATCTGTAAATATGTCTAGTTCTGTATCATATCCGTATAAAATCAGAATGCTAGCGACATTATCTCTTTCAGATCTTAGAATTAAATAAATCAATATTTCACAACATCACATGCATTGATCTGACTCCAAGATAGGCAGCTCAAGCGCTTGTGCTACGGATATTAGAATCAACAGTGGCTTGATTATAATGTTGTCTTTTTCATTTCGTAAACAGGAGGTGTGCTATGGGTGTAAGTCAGAGAGAGCAGCAAGTCACTATGGCGAATAGACGAATATGGAAAATGCCTATATCAATAGACAGTCTGACAGTACTAGATATCAATGTCTAAAACTTTCGTAAAACTATAATATTAGAGAAATGAATGCTATGGGTAAATAATAATAATAATTCTCACAACATCTCATACGTTGACCTGATTCCGTACTAAGTAGCTTAAGCACTTGTGTTACAGATATCAGACAACAGAGGAACACAAATATATACTTAAATACATATTTACACCCAGACACCAAACAAACACAAGTATTCATCGCACGAATGTTTGTCCAGGGTGGGGATCGAACCCACGACCTTTGGCGTAAGAGGCAGGGTCATTACCAATTGCGCCATCCGGTCAGTAATAGGGGTAAAGTATGAAATCGCAAGTCCTATAAATACCTAAAAATACTGTTGATTATTTTTATTTTGATTAAATACTATTTTTCTAAGGTGTGTAATGTGCAGATCAGAAACAATTTTATACCTGATGCAGAAAAAAATTTCTTGAAAATTACTCTTTTTTTTTGTTAAGCAGAATTGACGCTTTCAGCATTCATAACTTATTAAATTAACAATGCTTTTTTCTGAAAACCTTTTAAATGTACCTAAACGTTGTCTTTAACAGTCACAGTCAGTACCGTTAATATTAACTTTGAAAATTAAAATGTTTATATGGGAAACACAACTTTTCAAAAAAAATCCATACAAATCGGCATTTCATACTTTAAGCCCTAATATGTTGCACAACAAGTTGAAAAAGTCAACAGATACAGTATACTGGTATAATCAAGTTTCTTACTAAATCATACATTCTCAGAGCACCTAATACATTGTTCTGACTTCGTAGGAGAGTTAAAAGGTTGGCAGCGCACTTGCAACTTGCTGTTACAGGTGTCCATGGGCAGCGATAATATCTTACCATCAGGTGATCCATCTCCTCGCCTGGCACCTATCACAAAAAAAATAAAGCATCACTCTTTTTTTCTCTAAGTCAGGATTTAAATAAGATACCTATCAAGCTATAAAGATAGACAGCCTTCATTTGTAGCTTATTTATTTTCTGCTTGCTAACAATAAAGGTTGCTTTAAAAATAGGGGTGAGCTGTCGATGTATCAATCAATTACAAAGGTTGGCGCCGTAGACGCTCGCTGCAGATAAGGCCACCTAGGAGGCGAGTAGTCGATGTTATAGGAGAAAGCGATTTTTAAAATAACAGAGGTAGCAAAAATTATAAACTCCCTTAAAAAAAAAATTAAACATCATAATACAATATAACATATTGACCGCCAATAAGTCGACTTCCATATGGTCAGCGGGACGCGAAGGAGTTACAGCGGCGTACGCTTGACCAATCGAAAAAGTTTATTTTCTCTTTGGGCAAATCAGCAGGGAGCGGAATCTGCTTGACCAATCGAGAAAGTTATTTTTGGAGCTCGCGCAGTCGCATAGTTTGAACGTCATTCTAATTGGTTGACGGTTGACATCCGACTGATTGATTGGCCCAAACAGAATATATTTTTTTTGGATTGGTCGAGCGCACACCGCGCTCTCGCGTCCCTCGAACCATGTGAAGGTCAACTTTGTAGAGGAAGAGTTAAAATTTGGGATTAACACAAATTATAAGTTGCTGTGTGCGTATGCAAGGCGCGATCCTATCCACTGAGTTACCATTGCTCGCTCATCTATCATATAAAAAAGAATCGCTTTATCTTATACCTCAGACCACACCTTTTTCACAGCCCTAATCAATATCTGTGTGCTATTTGCTGACATGACGTTTATATTAAATAAACGCCAATACAAAGTGTACCCGAATGTGTTCGTGTGTAAGACTTAAATGATAGATGCTTCGATGGTAGGGTAGATAAATGATATGTTGTTCCTTTAACATAGTTTGTGGTATATTTTTTTAAGTAACGAAAAGTGATCCATAGAAACTTTGTAGTTAGGTTAATATTTTTATAAAGTCACTTTAGTTAAACTACTTTGATCCGTAGTTAAATTAAACTAATGTTTTAAACAAGCCATCATCATCATCATGATTTCAGCCAATAGACGTCCACTGCTGGACATAAGCCTCCCAAAATGACCTCCACACAGATTGGTCCTGCGCCGCCTGCATCCAATGGATTCCCGCGACCGTCACCAGACCGTCGGTCCACTTTGTGGGGGGTCGGCCACGGCTGCGACTTCCTGTACGTGGCCTCCACTCGAGGACCTTTCTGCCCTAATGGCCGTCTGTTCTCATCGTTATGTGTTTAAACAAGTAGCCAATGGTAAAATATTGCTAAAATGTGATTTATGAGCAATAGTTAGCTTACCAATAGTTATATCACAAAGCATTATGCCACTTTAATGCCGTCACTTTGACTATTGGTTAGACAGTTAATAAAAGTTAGTTTAACCAAAAGGCAACTACGGATCAATACATCGGCCTTAATGAAAAACCATTGTTATAAATCAAATGTGTAAATTATAATAGTGTTTGTCATACAGCATTATTCATTCGTTTTCCAAAATTATGTGTGATTTTTTTGTTTCAAAAGTCAAAACTGCTCAATAACACTCTTATAGCTGACAAAGGTTTATTGAACGTTTAGGTGATCCATCTGCTCATTCAAAGAAGGAAATCGATGGATATCGTAGTTATCATTGCTAAAGCTCTACTAAAAATTGATGCAGGATATGAAGAGTTTGGTAATTACAATGAAGCCACTTCTATCTGACCTTTGGTTTATATTTTTATGTGATAGGTGACAGTTGAACAGGCAGATCACCTGGTGGTGGGAGGGACGTGAAGTAAGGTAGCGATTCTTTAGTTAAATTGAAGAAACTAACTGCCGCACTCAGAGTCGTTGATTAACTTAGTTGGCTACTCAAGAAAAAATATTGACACTTATTTTGTTACGCATAAAGACTACCAATACTAAAGCTAATGAACATTAGTTTAAATGACGTATCTGAGTGCGCCCGTATATCCTCCCAAAAGATGTCAAACCTCTCTTTATAGTGAAATAGATTTAAGTCGTGTTGTAAGATCCAAATTTAATCCATTCTTCAACACTACTGTCACTGTTGTCAATATTGCATGCCGTTGTCACCTATAAATAAGATTTCGTTTAGACTGATTTATAATTTTTCTGGTGTTATTATTGTATCTTATACTGACGTTAATCTTGTCGGTGATCTCATAAATAAATAGAAGGAGAGACCACGTTGCAGTTACAATAAACATGATGACATAGAACCACTATTGTAATCCCTGCCATACTGGCCCGCGATGCTTCTTCACGCTTCGTTTGACGGAATCCGCTACCAAATCAATTGACAAGAGGTGTGTTACAATGTATGAAGGTCCTCTGCAGTTACGATTATCCGTAGGCTACGGTAATAGCTTACCATCAGACGAGCCGTACGATTTTTTACCATCGACGTAGTATAAAAAAAAACAAAGTCGATAACTCTTTCATTGATCTCTGACCTAGAACATCACTCACACAAAATGCGAATAGCTCACAAACCAAGAATGCCTAGAAGATATTCGAGCTTACCCATAATTGTGCCTTGACGTCAACAATTCCATAATACAGTGCAGAAATTATATTAATATAGCCTGCGACGCTCACGGCGTGATGGCGGCACGCGTCCCCATTCTTTGGTAGGCATTCCTCCTCAGTTCAGTATGTTAGTGATGCTACAGGAGGGTTTTGTCACTCGAGTCATTATTATTTTACTTAAAAACTTACAGGTTAGGAATCGCTTAATACATTTTATAGGCTAATACTTAAACCATAAGACCTGTTGGAAAGCGACGATAAAGTATATAATGTTACGTATTTGCCTAAGAGATGCCTGTTTCATTCAAGGAACATCTACTTTGGCTGATGATGATGATTAAAGAGAGTTGGATTAGAAGAATAAAAATTTTGCCAATAGGTTTCTTAACACCATAGAAAATACTGATAAGTTGATACATGAAGCAAACACTGTTGGAAGTATATTAATGAGAAATCCATGGGATCTTCCCCCTGGGAATTGTTACCTTCTGGAAAAAGTGGTTTCTTATTTCAATCATTCGAATCATAACAATTCATTCAAATACCTACTCTAGAGTCTGCATCACGAAAGAAGTCCCACGGCCAAACACGGATCAAAAATGTTAGATTCTTTGTGTCTATCGACATGAAGCACAAATAATGTTGATGGTGACTGGCTTCTTTGCTGGTGTGGGCTCTAGTTCTCAGTACTCAAGGCATTTACTATCAAAATTAATTAACTTTATGACGTCAATAGGGCAGACATTTCCAAATTCATTCGGATCTGAGTGTGCTGAGTGATGTCCCTGTCCTCTTATCGTCCTAGAATTCCTTGTTCAGGGAATGAAAACTTATGTTGAAGAAAAAAAAAACGCACCTGACCGCTGCATTCAGCCTTCACATTTAGACGAAAGCTAGCCCTTAGGCAGTCAACTTTTTACGCACGTATTTCACTCGGAGTCCCATCACTAAGTTATGTCGTTTTCGTAGACATTATGCACAATATATTGGATATCTCCCCTCACCAGAGCAAGGCTGGCTATCGAGGCCTTTTTGGCAATATTTTATGATGCTATACAGCGTTTGTAACGAGTAATGTAAATTATGTTTTGGTTCGTGGGCCTGCTTTCAACATAGGCAATAAATTCATGTTTTTTATTGGGTTGCTTAGGCCTTAAAATTTATGAATATGTTTTTCTATTTAATTTATGTATTTAAAAATACATTAAAAACCTTTTTAAATTTTGTGATACTTGTTTAAACATTTCAAAATAGGATTATATAAAAAAAATCTAGCTTTCACTCTTTGATATAATCAATCACTAACAATTTTTGTTGTCTTTAGTTCAACAATGTTAAATACCCTTACTACCACACTCAAAGATTTCAATTAAATTTAATGGTTATTGAAGAAAAAATATTGACACTTTTGTATTAGGCATTAAAGACTACATATAATTAAGTTAATGAACATAGTTAAAAACGGACGTCTCTAAGTGCAATCGTTTAAGGTGACGGGGACACACTACCCACGCCAATCAATTTAAATTGCTAGCAACTAAACCGGATATCTTTGATCAATTTCGAAGTGGCAGCCTCTCAGAAAATACTTACACAATTTATTTAATACTTATAATTAACCTTTGGGTCTGCTTTTGTACTCAAAATTTGAATTACCACCAAAAATGGCTACTTATGGCGTTAATTCAAATTTTGAGTGCAAAACCAGATCAAAAGTATTGCACTATTATTAAA
This sequence comes from Marasmia exigua, assembly GCA_019059595.1. Taxonomy (NCBI): domain Eukaryota; kingdom Metazoa; phylum Arthropoda; class Insecta; order Lepidoptera; family Crambidae; genus Marasmia; species Marasmia exigua. The sequence goes on from CM032473.1 coordinate 18,566,939, forward strand.
TAAATAGTGTAAATGTTTGCTTAGAGACTCCCGTTCCGAAATAGTTTAAAATAGATCCGGTTTAGTAGCTAACAATTTAAATCGATTGGTTTTGCTAGTTAAGGCTACCCGTCGCCTTAATACCTACCGAAAGCTTTTGTCATGAAAAAAAAATTAAATAAGCAAATCTCAAACACTTACAAAAACAAATACTTCGACACCAACACCACTCGCAATCCGACTTACCTGAAAAGAAAAAAGTAAAATTAGACGAAACCTTTTTACTCAGCCAAAAAGTAATCATGATTAATGTAGAAAAGTATCTCAAAATGGGTCCGTTTATATAAAAATGTCTTTAGCGGTGTAATCAGCATCCTCAAACATTTATTTAGGTGAAGAGAGGCGAGCGCCGAAATTCAAATTAAAGCCAAAGCGGCTCGTCTTAGAGGCAATGCGCTGTGATCCGAGCCATGTAAAGTTATTATTGTGGTACAAGATATTAACTTTTTGACATTCTTTTATAAGTAAAAAAGTAAAGGGCAAAGGCCTCCATCATAGAAATCAAGTCATCGCTACTATGATGGGATTAGACTAAGACTTGCCTTTATTTTTTGACATAGGTGACAGACAAGCAGACGGATCACCTAATGGTAAGCGATTGTCGCCGCCCATAGACACCAGCAACACCAGTGGAATCAGAAGTGCGCTGCCAATCTTTAAACTCCCCTTACCCCCACCGAAACCGGGTTACGTACAGTAACCCGGTTTCTGATACAGCACATTTACACGCTGAGATTAGAGAGAGCATTTATATCTCAGACTATAATATTCTATAGTTCGAAGTATTTATTATAATATTTTAGTATAGTCCTTTTCGACCTCATCTCTTCAGCGTGAACTTGCCTTCGACCATTTGTTGTTGTTCGTCCCAAGTACGCTATTTTTACTGCACGATCAACTCCAATTCTCTCGAGGTGGGTGAGCCAGCGAAGTCGCTGTGCTGATTTATCAGTTTCACCGATAATATTAGGCTGGCCCACCTGGACTTCATTTCACTTTACTGGACTAGACTGGCGAATTTCTGGCGGATTGGAAGTTGGTGGCGCAGCACCGACCTGGATGGAGATCCTTATTAACGGAGGCCAAGGCCCGCTTTAAGTTGCTGTGCCAACCTAGCTAGTTTTAGTATAGTAAATGAGACATATTAGTTAGAATTCGCTTAAGCTTATAGCTTACAAACAACCTACGTTGTAACAATATGTTGTAGACGCTCCATCTCGCAAAGATAAGCAACGGTGTGTAACCAAATCCAATATAATACTTAGTGAGGTTACAATGACGCACGTATTTCAAACGACTTAGCCCAATTGCTTTAATTATATCAATATAAAGCCTTATTAAGTAATTTATTCTCTTAGCAATTTATAATAAAGTATAAGCCCTATACTGTCCTACTGCAAAGCAAAGGCCTCCATTATAGAAATCAAGTAATCGCTACTATGATGGGAAGAGGCTTAATCACCACGCTTGCCAAATGCGGATTGTTGATCACAAACCTGACCTATTTTCAAAAAATTTGAAATACACTTTTTGCTCGACTAGGGAATCGAATCCAGGTCCCTGAGACCACGACCCTGTACTTAAACCACTAGAAAAACAGGGCGGCCAGTATTTTCATACAATACTTATGAATTTTGAATTGTTAATTGGTAAATAAAGATAATGTTATTAAAAGCAATATAGGTATTTCGGCTTTTTTATTTGGATAAATATATTTTATTTTAATTAAAGGAACCGAAGAACTAACCACTACGCCAGCGAGGAAGTCATTTTCAGAATCTGGGACCTCTCGCGCAGCTGCCGCTTTAAATTGAGACCCACTAACCACGGCGCCACAGAGCTCATGTTACAATTAAAAACGAATGCAATTATTAATCAAATCAGCTAGTCAGATTCACTTACATGCATCATCTGAAAACCCACAGACAATCATCTAAATTGTTGTACAAAAAAGTTCTCTATATCTACAGTGATATGATCACTATTAGTCTACGCGACGAAGGCCATCGGTCTTCACCTCAAACAGCACGCTCTGAACTCAAGTACTCAACACGACATCGGATTAGGTATGACAAGAAATCAGTTTCCCAAAAAACACAATAGTAAAAATGTGCTCTATCATCACGCTTATTATGGTCGCTTTCAGAGTACCGGAACACTTTGGCAGTACTTGGGCGGTGCATCATCAATCATGCGATATCTTCGCGCTTGTTCCACCTTTGTTTCTGTCAACGGCTGCAGTTCTTCCATTATATCCCGAAGTCGGTGATAAATGTATGGGTTCGCCATTACGATTGGTGTAGTGGTGGGACTGTTCTTTTGTTTTGGCAATATGGTATTGCTCTAAGACCTATTTTTAGCTCCTGACACAGACTCCTGAGCACATTATGTTCTTCTATTTTCGATTACTTTAATATGTACGACGCTTTAAAAGAATATCGCGGATACTGAGCGAGAGGTCACGTGTCGATAGGGTAAAATTTGCCCGTGTTTTATGTCTCCTCCTGCGCCTGCTCAATTATGTAAGTTTTTTTTATGTGATAGATGGCAGACGAGCAGACGGATCGCCTGATGGTAAACAATTACCGCCGCCCATAGACACTTGCGACACCAATGGAGTCACAAGTGCACTGCTAACCTTCAAACCCCCGTTTCCCCCGGATAGGGCCTCCGGCAAACGTAATGTAGGGCGCCCTCTGGCTAGGTGGAGGGGCGATCTGCGCAGAACGGCTGGCAAGAGCTGGATGCGAGAAGCCATGGATAGATCGCCTACGTCCAGCAGTGGACTGCGATAGGCTGATTATGATGAGGGCTCCGGTACCCTCAGTCACGCAGCTAAACACAGCATAGTGCTGCTTCATACCGGTTTTATGTGAGGCCAAAGTTTTAGGGGTTAAAGTATGAAATTGGTAGGTTAGCAGCGCACTTGTGACTCCATTGTTGTCATGGGTGTCCATGGGCGGCGGCAATCGCTTACCATCAGGTGATCCGTCTGTTCGTCTGCCTACCTATCACATAAAAAAAATGCCGTTTTATATGGTGATTTTTTAAAAGTTGTTTTTAAAGTAACATTTTTTTAATTTGCTAAGTAACTATTAATGCTACTACTCATTAATTAACTGTGCTGTGCTGTGTGTGTGTGTGTGTGTGTGTATGTAACTCAGTAATTAAATGGACGAAGTTAGGCAACGTGTAGGACTTTTTTTAAATAAAAAAGTTATTATTGATAAAAACGTCACTAAAATTCTGCAAAGTAAAAAAGGGTCCATTGCAAGATTTTTTTTTGCGTCAAGTTTACAATAAGTAAACATAAAGTTAAATAATAATTAATATCTAAATTATATTTAATATAAACCTTAAAATATAGTCTTTAATCACAATGAAATTAAAGTTTGGTGACTTTTTGCATATTAAAGCTTATTAAGTGAAGTTATACATCTGTGTCTGGAAAAAAACGGCAATTTTCTACTTTCACCCCTATTATATGGGCAAATTACAAAAATATAATAATTCTCACAACATCTCATACGTTGACCTGATTCCGTACTAGCTTAAGCACTTCATCATCAGCCCATTTAAGTCCCCACTGCTGGGGCACGGGCCTCCCTCAATCACATAAGGGGTAATTGCCATACTCACCACGCTTGGCAGACGGGTCGGCGAGGGTTTTGAACTAAATGCAGAGTTTTCCTTCTCTGGGTGCTGATGATTATGCCAGCAGCTTTACCTTAGTCGCCTTTTACGACACCTCGGTAAGAGTGAGGGTGGCCTATTCTACTCTGCCGGGGACCACACGGCCAAGCGTAAGCACTTGTGTTACAGATATCAGACAACAGAGGAACACAAATATACCTATACTTGAATACATATATTACACCCAGACACCGAACAAACACAAGTGTTCATCGCACGAATGTTTGTCCAGGGTGGGGATCGAACCCACGACCTTTGCGTCAGAGGCAGTGTCACCACCAATTGTGCCATCCGGTCAGTCAAATAAAGAAAAAGTCAAATATACCTGTCTAGTTGTCAGTGTGATATGTCTTATCAATGAGTAATGGTAACGCATTAGGTAAGCTGAAAGCACATGTGGTAAGCACACACCTAGATTTATCAAATCCTTGAATATGGCTTACATGGTCTTAAAGAGTTTCTTCGACTACACTAAAACACTACTTTTCCTAAACGATTTGCTTTTTAATTTTCCCTTAAATAAGCTACACTTTTACAATTGCGGAGGCCCAATTCCTGGGAAAAGGGAGGTTTAAAGGTCGGCAGCGCATTTGTGACTCCACTGATATCGCGGGTATCCATGGGTAGCAGCAATCACTTACCATCAGGTAATCCGTCTGCTTGTCTGCCATCTACCACATAAAAAAAGTTTGCAATAGAACACAAACAAAAAACCTCCTAATTTGCATACAATACAGTCAAAAACCATCCCTTATCAACCAACACACGTCCGCCCAAACGTTACAACTACGTTACCGTCCCGGACCCCATCTAATCGACACAATATTAACAACATCACCATTCACTGGCACATTGCAGTAACGTTCCTTATTAAGATAAAACCGTCCCTCCCCAGAAACCCCCCAAGTTTTTCGATGCGACGTAATTAAAAGAAAACAAGCACGTACGCGCCATGTTAGCGGATATAGCGAAGATTGCGAGAAATAAGGACGGATAAAATGTGTGATATAAGTTATAGACGAATAGCGAGTCAAATAAAAAGAAAATAAATTAATGTGCCAAAAAGTTTTACATAGGTCACTCCACTATAGTCTCAAATTAGGGTAGTCTTTGTTTTATAAGCACAAGCTGACAATACCCGAGGGCGTCACTCAGCGAACCTAATAAACACAAACAATAATAAAATATTAAAGATAAAGATTTTTTATTGGCCACAGAACACGAAAATAAACAAGAGTGACATAAATAGGCCCAATTCTGTAGCCAACAACGTCCAACCTCAGCATTTGCTAGTTATCAGGCAGAGCCTTGGGCGACGTAAGTGCTCACATACATACAACAGGAAGAAAAACAAAACAAAGAAAAAAAAACAATACGAAATAAATTGACAGATATATATTTTCTAAATTGAATTGAAATTGGGACTTGGTACGCTGGTTCTTCTATTCGAAGAAAATTAAGTCAATAATATTAGCAGATACAGCAAATAAAAATAAGGATGGATAACTGTTTGGATATTGGCGTCAAGCTTGACATGACCGGGACAAATGGCGACATCTCGTATCGGAGGCCAAGAGTAGTTTTGGGTCGCTGAGCCATTGTAGTTAGTTAATAAAAATGTGATTCAAGTTATAGACTAATAGCGGGTCCGATAAAAAAGAGGTTTTTAAAAAGTACGAAGTAAGAATCAAAAGAGAATAAACACGTATCTTGTTAACAGAAATGTCGAAGATTGCTAGTAATAAAGCTGGAGATTGTGTAGTATAAGGTTGTAGACACATTTGATAAAATAATATTTTTGCAGACAGTGAGAAGTCAATCTTCGGAAAGAAATGTCTAGAGCAGCACAAAGGCAGCATATGTTAAGCTGTGAACAGACATCGTCCAGGAGGACGAGGGCAGGAGCTCTCTTCCCAGGTTATCTGGGGTCAGCGCAGTATGTCTTCCTTTTCCATACGTCCCTGTCATTTGTCGTCGAACCTTCATGGCATTCTTCACAAACTTTAAGCCAATTTTTTTTCAGTATGTGATGATGAGATCCGCAGGAGAACTAAGGTCACAGACGTAGCCCAAAGGCAGGGCACATAGCGAGGAGAACAGACGGCCGTTGGGGCGGAAAGGTCCTCGATTGGAGGCCACGTACAGGAAGTCGCAGCCGTGGCAGGCCTCCTACAAGGTGGACCGACGATCTGGTGAAGATCGCGGGAATCCATTGGATGCGGGAGGCATAGGACCAATCTGTGTGGAGAACATTGGGGGAGGCCTATGTCCAGCAGTAGACTTCTATTGGCTGAAATGATGATGTGTAAGCTGTGAACAGTCACAGCTATCTATAGATTTGAGTAGATAAATCTTTAAATACTGCATAACATTGAATCGCTTTCTTCGAATAGCTACATAGATATTTTTCTTAGACAAAAAGCCCAAACTTTGCACACATCCTTTTAGCAGATATTACGCCACCAAATCTGCAATTTTCAGTAATTTTTTCCTGCCACCCAGTGACAAGTTGGCTCTATTTCAAACGAAACTTGGCAGTAAGGTACAAGGCGCGATAAATAACTAGTGCTTTGTTTCTTTAATCCATTCAGTGGACTGTTTAAGAGCCAGGGGAGTAATGGTTGATCTGAGAATTTATTAAGTTAATTGGATTCCCACGAGGTGTGGACTTTACCTAAGTTAAATAAAGGCTCTTATCTGAGCTTAAGAAGGTTGATTCTTAAACGTTCCTGAACTTTTCAAATAGTTTCTGAATTGTGTTACCTACCATGATTCAGTTGGTCTGGTTCCTCTATTAAAGGGTTGGGAGTGACAGATGGCAGTTGTTTCAAACAAATTACCAGACTCCCTAAATCCTGACTCATCTAAGCATACCCTGGGCTCTGTAGCGATAGCTTTGGAGCCCATTGACACCCTTCACACCAATAGAGTCACAATGACGCTGCCCAACCTTTTTAACCCTCTTCACAACAAACACAGTGTGCTCTGCTTGACATCGGTAGTCTGTGAGGCTTAGGCATCACAGACATCAGGTGCGTGGAACCTTTACACGCAACTCGATTTAGGGCGTCTTCTGGCTGTGTTTCAATTTTACCACTTTCAAAAATTCAAAATATCTTTATTTGCGTAGGCTTGTACACATACTTTTAAATCGTCATACATTAAAAGATTGTAACTATTTATTTATAATTATACGAGTAATATACATTTAATTACACATGTCCATACATTAAGTATACCTACTGAGAAATGAATAAACATAAGTGATTCTACCACCGTCCTGTCCACTTTCAAGTCCTGTCCACAATATTACTAAATATTCATAGTGTGAATAAAGTTTCTGTTTGAAAACATTATTTCTTTATAATCATAAGAAAATCATCGCACAATACATTAACCCCAAAAAGCTCACCGCCTTAAATATCAAAACTCCGCGGTCTGGTATCAAAACGCGCCTATTTTTAACCCAACACTAACAACGAATGCACGCGTTCGATTCCATACCAAACGGATTATTTACGATGTAGCCCAATCACACAGTTGGACAGAGAGGACAGTGAAGAAGCAAACGTTAACTGCATGGTTCAATAAACAATACTTATAACTGTTGTAAAAAAATATATTTATTTATTTTTATTTCTTTATTAAAGAACACAGACAGTTTACAAACATTACAGATAATAACTTAGTATTGTTTATTAAATTAACTTAAGTCAAATCGTAATCCAATAAAAGTGTTCCTGGCGAGTTTAAAATTAGTATTTTTTTTATCAAATTTAAAACAATTGGTGCATCACAAAACAAAAATAATACACAAAAAAAAGAAAAAATAATAATTGGTGAACATTGAAAATATATTAAGCATTACATTAAAATCAAAATAATAATAAAAAAAACTTCAATGTTATTATTATTAAAATTGGAATTGAGAATAAAAAAAAAATTGTGAGTGAAACATGTTTTTTCTCTTTATTTAAGGACTTTTATATGTAAGTACATGTTATATATGTTAATTGAATAAATTTTCTTGTAATTCTGTATGCATTGAAAATTGTCTTGATCAGTATTCAGAATCCTCAAATTGCTTAAAACTAAATTGATTATAGTTGTTTCTGTACCGCTCACATAAAAAATTTAATTTTAAATGAATGCACGAATTGATTATTAATATTTATAAAGCAATCTTTGCAATGTATTTCTAAGTAAATTGGTCAGGGTTGGTATTCCTACCAGTGCACCATCGCCGAAGAACAACGACAACAGCCGAACGACGCCATAGGACTGACGGCGGGCGGCGCCGGGTCTAACTACGCGTCAACGATCATCATCATCATCATCGTCATCGACGTGCACGTCACATCAACCATCTTACGGAATCACTGTCGGGCGCGATTTGTACGATTCTTCTAATTCTGGTCGAGTGCAACTAATTTACACTGCCACTGAAGTTTTATCCATAAAGGAACGATATCCCTTTTCTCCCACCATCTATACAGAAAAGGGCAATGGCCCCAACACAATAACACGCCTGAACGCGAGATGAAATATTTACAACCTGTGCGGATAAAGAATGGGACTCGTAGGGTGCGAGTATAGACGCAAATAGCGAGCGAGAAGTGGATAGATGCGCCGCCATTTCTGATCCCCTTCTTTATCCGCACAGGTTATAAGAGTGTTATTTACTTAATGCACTAATTTATAATTGTTATTTAAACATTCGAGTTATACATTCGCATGCCCTGTTACTAGGTTCAGAAGCGTCTGTGCAATATGTCTTCTTCTATATTTGTAAGAAAGGGGGCAGAAGAGCAGACGGATCACCTGATGGTACGTGATTACTGCCCGCTATGGACATTCGCAATACCAGAGGAAATGTGCCGCCGGCCTTTTTTTTTTTCTTATGTAATAGGTAGCAAACGAACAAACCGATCACCTGATGGTAAGCGAGTGCCGCCGCCCATGGACACCCGCGACACCATTGGAGTCACAAATGCGCTGCCAACCTTTAAACCTCCCTTTTCCCCCGATTGGGCCTCCGGTACCCGGTCACTCATGCAGCGAAACACAGCAAGGAGCTGCTTCTCGTCGGTTTTCTGTTGGTCGGTTCTCTCGCCTATTCATGCGGAAGCGTGGCTCTCCCACTATGATATTAAAAAGGAATACGCTATTATCTTGAATATTGGTCCGAAAATACCACAAGCGATAGTTTTCATTTGCTATCAATTCGTCTATTTCGTCAACAATCATTCTATTCTGTTATCAAGCTATCACTATTTTTTCCTGTAAAAGGTTAGTAGCAAGATCCCTATAGCTTCTACACTGTTGGGTGTTTTGTTGTGCAATGGTTTGTGATTAAAATAGAAACAGTAGCCATAGTCGGCTGGCTTTGCACGTATTACGGCGTACCGAGACGCAAAGCTGTATTGCGCTGGTACATTAAACCGGGAACGGTGGGTTTGACCTATAGGGTTTGGGCTGGGGATTGACTACTGTGTTGAGTGCTGGGAATTGAAAGAGCTTGGGGATAGTTTCGTTAGATGATAAATCATAAATAGGACAAATTAAACCTAAACAATTTCAAAAGAGTAAGTACATCTGTATCTATACTATGAGGTAAATTCGGAAGATCACGACAACGCTTTTAGGTAAACCGAAAAATCGAAACGCTTGCGCGATATAATCAACACCCAGCGCCATCTATTGTTATGATTTGAAACGAATGTCCCAAAACGAAATAATAGTCGCCTGCTAATTTTTCATAAATAGGCGAATTTAGGCAATAAAGAGTAGGTATTTATCTAAAATCTGAAAATTTTGGTAATCACTGTTTTTTTTTATGTGATAGGTAGACGAGCAGGCGGATCACCTGATGGTAAGCGATTGCCGCCCGCAAAACTGGTGGAATCACAAGTGCGCTGCCAACTTTCAAACCCCCCTTTCCCCGGATTGGGCCTCCGATACCCTCACTCACGCAGCGAAACACAACATAATGCTGCTTCACACCGGTTTTCTGTGAGGCCATGGTATCACTCCGGTCGAGCCGGTCCATTCATGCCGAAAGGCTCTCCCACGGTTAAATTCACTTTTAAGTATTATAATGAATAATAATAATACGTCAGAAATATTCAATTAATTTTACAAAAAAAAAAGATTACGTTTGACTCGACTTAACAAACATGTTAGATAAACTAACGAACTATAATACCACCGGCGAGGTGCTTTTAGCACCCACAGCTAGCCCATTCACCGTCTGATACCAAGCCATTTAGTTAAAACCTTATCTGGGCACCATTCTAAACTAGTCCAGGCGGACCCAAAATTTTGCCACTCACAGGGTTACAAACTTAATTATTTCGCCCAAACAACAAGCTAGACGGTTTAATTAAAAACATACACTTTGTTTGTTAAATTAACGCCCAATACGTGTTATCTTCCATACAAATCCGATTATCACTTCATAACCTGGCGTAAAATTAAAACGGTGGGTCTGTAGTACCCTCGCTTCAATTAGAAAGGTTAATTACTTTTATGACGTAATTTGGAGCTCGGATGAAAATTATAAATGGTGAATATAAAAACGTGGAAATTGATGTTTGATAAATAATTTGGATTAGTGATTGGGTGATTCATCTCATTTTCTTATTGAAATAGACAATGATTGATACACAGGTGGATATTTACATATTAGTGACCCGCCTTCACTTCTTTTTTTCTTTTTTTAATTATGGCTGCTACTGTGTTGCCCACGGCGAACACTTATATAACTCTGCCAATGTCGAGCAATTAAAGAGACACGTTTTAAAGAGAAATTGACCGGTGTAAGGATATTTTACTCATTCTGATTTTTATTTTTTAACTGAGGGTTACCATCTAAAACAAAATAGTAAAACGTATACAAACAAACAAACACATATACAGCACAACATTATGAGGGCGCCTTCACTTCGTTTCGAGACATTATTTTGCAGTGACGTTTCATGTGCAAAGTGACATTCGTTTTGACATTTCGAATAGATTTTTTTTCACACTAACTTTGAGCCCTCGTTTTGGGGAGAATTTACAAAAATCTTTCTTAGTGCTCCCCTACGCTATAAAATAAATCTTGGCGCAAAATTTGAAGTTTCACACCCTATAGTTAACCCCATGCGTCTATACATGATGATGCGATGAACACTTGTGTTTGTTCGGTGTCGGGTGTAATATATGTATTTAAGTATATATTTGTGTTTCTCTGTTGTCTGATATCTGTAACACAAGTGCTTAAGCTACTTAGTACGGAATCAGGTCAACGTATGAGATGTTGTGAGAATTATACATCAGTTAGCCAGTCAACTTTTGCTTATTCAACTATATGTATAAGCAAAATCTGACTGACTAGCTGATCTTTAAACGCATGGCCTATATTCGATTTTTTCTATAAATCTATAATTAGATATAATTAGGATTTTAAAGGTACTAATAGATGGGATCGATATGTATTAAAAAGTACAGTAAACACTAAATAAAATGCAGACGGCTCAAAATCGGATTGGTGGTCTTTGGGGAATGCTTACATTCAGTCGTCTGTGGACAGTGGGAGGTTGATTGAGACTATATCTTAAGTTTCTAGTAATAAGGCGCTTAATGAGATGAGATGTAATTTCATGTGCCACCTTTGTTGTAAAAAAATACTTGTAAAACAGTGAAAAGTATGTCATTGTGAACCGATACTCTTTTGTGACAACTCAGTAGCTTGCCCGACTAAAAATACGATAAAAATCCCAGTATACAAAAGTAAATGGAACGAAAATTATAACCCTCGTTCATTGAACTGCACGTAACTCCAAAGGTATTCTACCAAAGTGAAATACGGACATATGCACTCTCCGGACTATAAAAGTATGGTGTAATGGCAACAAATATGAATCAGGCAACACGTGGATGCATTAATGGGTTATTTTTAGATACGCACGAACAGACATTTTGAAATAATGTTTGGAAAGAATAGAACGGCGTTATTAAAGCGTCCTGTAGTTAATTAACATTGGATTAAGTAACTACTACACTTTGTGACCTATGTAGGGAACCTAAGTAGTCATGCTCACTCAAATGTCTCTGAGTTAGTGGCGCTATGTGGCGGGTCATTTTTTTTAATGTAATAGGTAGGCAGACGAACAGACGGATCACCTGATGGTAAGCAATTGCCGCCACCCATGGACACCCGCGACACCAGTGGAGTCACAAGTGCGCTGCCAACCTTTAAACCCCCCTATCCCCGAGATTGGGCCTTCGGTACCCTCACTCACGCAGCGAAACACTTCACAGTGCTTCTTCACTTCATTCTCTCTTTTTTTTGTGTTATGGCGTCTATCAAATTTCGATTTAACTTTGCTAATGTCGAGTGATTAAAGAGCCACATGTTATAAGACGAAATTGTCCGGTGTTTAGAGTTGGATCTCTTTATTTGCATTCTTTCTAATATGATTGAGTAAAATGATGGCTGACACATACGCGTACGTCATACTTGTGAACAGGTGCTACCTTTGGGGACTGGTCTTCTTCGGTTTACCTCATAATATTTATTTTATTACTTTCTTCATTTTATTTTGTTACAATTAAGATGTATGACTTGGTATGTATCATCCATACAATATTGTATGAAAGTTTGACGATTAAATTTGTATTTCCGGGCAGAAACAACTTTCCGAGCCGGTGGTAGAATCGCATTATGTTAATTAATTATTTTAGTTTTTTTATGTATCAACATATATATATATATATATATATATATATATAGATTATGCAAAGGTACTTATAAATAGTTTTAAATTATTGAAATATATAACGCTTTGTTTAGATCGCTAAAAATATTTTGATAACGTTCATTACTTTTCTGTTGTATTCAACCAATCAAGAGTTATTGTTCGATGAACTAACACTGCCATTTCAGATTTTAGAAACATTTTTTGAGTGTGTAAAATTGCTGAGAAGTTTTTTTGAGACTTTGTTGTAAACTTTTCCCATGCCAAAACAATCTAAATCGTAATTCCTTTAATAATAAATAAATATTTCACAACATCACATACATAGATTTGACTCCGAGATAGGTACTTAGCTCAAGCATCTGTGTTAAGATTATCAGAAGCAATCGCAAAATTACAGATAAATACTTTTCTTTTGTAAATACAAACATACTTTTTTAATACGATACATAGGAAACCCCCAGACCAATACAAGCTGACATGTTCATGCACTCAAATGATTTGTAGGTTACTATTGCAAGTTAGAGACTGTTACGATTAAACTTGCTTTACTAGCCTTCATTAAAATCTATAATATGGTAAACATTATCTACGTGTATCTATAGTTGTGTAATTTTTATGTACTTAATGGTGCATTTGGTTATTAGTGATGCCATCTTATGCGTCATTAGCCGATTGGTGCCGGCACAGTAGAACAGCACCACCCCATAATATCATCTCATGGGTGTGGTACAAGGCAACTAAGGGAGTATGAACACGGTACCAACAGTTTTTTTACACCCTGCTCATCATCATATTATATTATATTATATTATATTATATTATATGTATTTATTTGTAATTCCGCTGTTGATTCTGATATCCGTAACACAGGTGCTTGAGCTACCAATCTTGGAGTCAGATCAATGTATGTGATGTTGTAAAATATTTAATTATTTATATTATTTATTATATTCACAACATCCACACATCGTGGAAAGTGTCTGAGTCTAGAAGGGGGAGACGAGATTGTGCAACTGCGTTTGCGCATACGTTTGTGCACCTAAATATTTTCAGTGCACTTGACCGCTTTAGAAAATGGACACCAACCGTCTTTACAGAAGTGGTGGCTGTAGCCAAAATCGGCTGGGAAGGCAATCATATGCATCATAGGTGTTATTCTCTCCCAGTACAAACATTCATTTGAGTGGAGGCCGACACGTACAGGAAGTTGCAGCCGTGGCAGGCCCCCTACAAGGTGTACCAACGATCTGGTGAAGGTCGTAAGAATCCATTGGATGTGGGCGGCGCAGGACGGATCTGTGTGGAGAACTTTGGGGCAGGCCTATATCCAGCAATAAGCGACTATTGGCTGAAATGATGATGATGATGACAAACATTCATCATCTTCCATTAGTGTGATTAATATTTTTGTTTGTTCTTTGTCTGTGTGTCATTACTACCCTTTTCAAGAAGGTATTCTTCTATGTCCGTGCCTTTTCCGAAATAAATTAGGTTCAGCCCTCTTTCAGCTCTTTCTATCGAGGTAACTTGCTAGTATAGTGTTACTGAGTTAATCTAGAATTCTCCACCTTGTAGCTTTGAAGCCTCCTTCTGTCTGTTTGACTGGTTGGTCCTCTTCACGGCACATAACATGTCCATACTAGCGGAGTTGAATTTCATCACCCTTATTAAGAAGGTAGATAGATAGATAGATAGATAGATATTCTTTATAGCACAAAAATAAAATACAAGCATGATACAACAGCAACAGACAGTACAATAAGGCGGTCTTATCGCTTGTAGTGATTTCTTCCAGACAACCTTTGGGTGGAGGAAAGAAATATCGTATTCGTTATAATAAGGGAAGGCAGTGCAAAGTAGTTTAACAAATGAAATTGAGAATGGCAGAAATATACATTATTTTATATATTAATATGATTACATTACATAAATAATAATAAACAATACATACATACCCAATAATAATATATACATAGATAATTTATAACAAAAAATAAGGTATTAAATTATTATATTATAAATGCTTCCTATGTTTTCTGATATCCGTAACACTTAACAAAAATCAGGTCAATGTACGAGAGTTGTATGATTTTAATATTTGTTTATTCTAAGCTCGTGCGCACGCGGCGCCGATGATAGAGTAACCCAAGGAATCTAGTTTATTATAATACCGGCAGTTCTTACTGCTAACACTGTTCAAATGTTGCTATTAAAAGCTATGCTTTTAACATCGCCCCGTCAGTCTAGTGGTTTAAGTACCAGACGTGATGTCAGGGTTCTGGGTTCGATTCCCAGGTAGAGCAAAGATAATTATGTTTCGTATTTTTTGTATATAACTCGGGATTGTGATCATCAATCCGCATTAGATAAGCATGGTGATTAAGCCTTATCCCATCATAGTAGCGATGATTTGATTTCTTTGATAGAAGCTTTTCCCATTCAGTGGGACAGTTTACAGGCCGATCCTTTTTTTTTACTTTTAACATGGCCAATCTAATTTACTTTATAAGAATGATTTTTTTACCTAAAAGTTTACGTAAAAACTTTGTTTGTTAAATTCATTTTAGATAAAAAGTTACACAAGACTCAGCCAAATGATACACTATTCCAAATCTCTAATGTTCGCTCTGAATCATTCAACTCAAATGGATCTCGAGTCTGAATGAGTTGAATGATCCGATGAGCCGAATGATCAGAATGAGCTGAATGATCCGCGTGGCCAAATGATCTGAATAAGCAAAATGAATCACGGATCTATCGGAAATTCGATGTACCAAATGAAGCACTTCACTGTTCCAGATGCAAATGTTCCAATCTTGTGCTAGAACAATTTTCTGCTAGATCAGGAGTTAGATGTTAATATTGTAGTTGTTTTGAAGAGGCAGTCTAAAAGTCCGTCATTACCTACACTAGTACGGAAATATGCTACGGAAACTGGATAGCTACGTGGTCAACATCACAGGGTTCTATTAGAAGAGGTAGACCCAAGATGATTTAGTTAGACGTTGTAAGATACTTACTTACTCCCCTGGCTCAGCGATCCAAACATATGATGTTTGGATCGCTATGGATCCAAACATCATATGTTTGGATCGCTAGGATACATTGACCGAAGTTCTCGCAGATTAGTCTTGCTGGAAAGAGATGCGTGCCAATGACCTCAACACTGAATACCAAAGACAGTGCCGAGTGCCGAAGGTGTTGCTTCTAAGTGGACCCCGGATTCTAAACTTGAGTTTTGACAACCAGAAGGAGAAGCTGAGAAGATTATGAAACAACAAAAAAAAATCTTTTTCCTGTCCGTTTTAGGTGTCATACAGGTAATATTCTTATCGGTTGCGGGAAGGTTATGTTGTAGGCTTTTGTTTTTTATTATGTGACAGCCTGGTACTACCTGGCAAAAACGGAACATTGAAACGCTTCATTTGGAACATCGACTCTCAGATAGATCCGGGATTCATTCCGCTCATTCGGATCATTCAGCTCACGCGGATCACTCAGCTCATTTGGATCATTCGGCTCATCGGATCATTTCGCTCTTTCGGATCATTTGGCTCAATCGGATCATTCAGCTCATTCTGATCATTCGGTTCACTCAAACTCGAGATCCATTTGAGTCGAATGACACATTAGACATTAGAGATTTGAAATAGTGTATCATTTGGCTGAGTCGGATCACTGAGTAGTTTCAGTAAAGAGTTACAAACGTCTGTCTGGTACCACCTGGTGGCAAGCGATTACCCCCGCCCACCCGCAGCACCAGTGGAAAGAAATGTGCGCTGCCACCTTTTCAACCATCTATTCCCCTAAACTGGGCTTCCGGTACTCACGCAGCAAAACACAAGTCAGTGCTGCTTCGCTGGTCATGTTATGTGAGTTATGTCAGGCCATGGTGTCTGGTATACTTCGGTCGAGCCAACCTATTCATGCCGAAAGCGTTGCTCTCACACGTTTAAAGACTCTCATATTCTTTCGCCTAAGCAACAACATGTTCACAACTGCTACATTTATTACTAAATCTAATATTACTTAACCCTGCATTCCATTTTCTAAGCAGACCATTGTGCCTCAATGAGTCATTGTTTCGACGGCCGCGCCAGAGGCAAGCGCTAATTGTTATTGAGCCCGATCACTAACTGGGTACACTGGGCCTAATTGTCCCACTAATTATAGGTGGCTTGAAAGGCGGTTTTGTTTCTACTGTTTCACTGTTGCGATGCACCGTGGTTGTCGGGTCAGAAAGGGCCCTGCGGTTTTTAGGGTTGGGTAAAGGTCTCGTGTGATCATCATGTCATTCTGGATGATGCAGGTAATAACCTGGCATGACTGCTTGGGTTATTACCTGCATAAGATCCATCGAGAGAAGACACCTTCGTGCAACGCGTGCGGTTATGCTATGGACACGGCGCGACATTGTGACGGGTAGGGCACACTAGCGACGCCAATCGGTTTTAATTTTTAGCTACTAAACTGGATCTATTTCAAAACAATTTCGAGGTTACAACCTCTCGGCAAACATTTACACTATTTATAGGGTACAAATTTATTAGGTACCTTATACTTTATAATCTATTGTAAACGTGTCATTTATATGTAAGGACTAGTGGCACTTCGTTTCGGGATATTAATCCCACTTAATACCAATAGATGGCGCTAGGTGTCGATTACATCGCCCAAGCGGTTCTTGTTTTCGGATTACTCGCTGTCTGTAATAATAAAAAATTGTAAACTTAAATCTCCACGTACACTTCCGCAGCCCTAATCGAGTTACCAATAAAAAAAAAAATTTCTATTTCAAACAATTCCTATAAATCCCAGACAAAACGTTTGTTTTACGTATGTTTATACGATATGTAGGACAACAGTGGAAAAAACGGCAAATATAAAAAAACAGGCCTTTTTTTAGTCCCAAACTTCAAATTCAAAATAGTTATAGGCGTTATCTAAAACGAGAGCTTCCTCTATTTGAATTTTTCGAGCCGAAAGAGATTTTTAAATGCTAAATATTTTCCGCTGCAAGGCGTATTTTGGAATTCGGATAAAAAAGCACCCATTTTGTTTGTAAACTGAATAAAGATTTTATTGTTACTCTGACAAATACAAATGTTTCCCCAAAAGTAATGTTCTTGTGAAATAGTTTAACATTTAAACTCGTACGAACTTTGTAAGGCAGGAGAACCATACTAAGTAGATTATGGTTATTTTTGTTTTTTTTTATTCATTTGAAACTTAACAACCATACAATACAATTTATTACACACTCGTAAACATTTACACACGTTAATTTTCACATATTTCACACACAACATCACATCACATACATTGAATTGACTCCAAGATAGCTAGCTCAAGCACCTGTGTTACGGATATCAGAATCAACAGTGGCGTTACAAATATAAACATTTAATACCTTTCTTTTGTAAATACGTACTTATAATACAAGGAAAACACCCAGTCCAAAGAAACATGTTCATGCACACAAATGTTTGAACTAGTGTGCGGGGATTGAACCCGCAACCCTTGGACCAATGGCATCGTTCACTACCACTAATCCAAACGGGTCGTCAACACATACTACGAAATTATACAGTTGCACCCTGTTAGGGTACTTCAAAACATAAAATACCTAACATTGTTCTTAATTACTATCTTATAGAAATTTATTACATTGCACAATGATAAGTGGCAAGTGCCGCCGTGTGGTCCCCGGCAGAATAGAATAGGCCACCCTCACTCTTACCGAAGTGTCGCAAAAGGCGACTAAGTAAAGCTGCAGGCATGATCATCAGCACCCAGAGAAGGAAAACTCTGCATTTGTATCAAAACCCTCGCCAACCCGTCTGCCAAGCGTGGTGAGTATGGCAATTACCCCTCATGTGATTGAGGGAGGCCCGTGCCCCAGCAGTGGGGACTAAAATAGGCTGACGATGATGACGATGAAGTGGCAAGTACAAGTGCACTGACAACGTTTAGATTCGCTGTTTCCAGGTTTACGGTAAGACGAAGTTCAAGCACCGTTTCTTGCCGCTTTTATAAGACCGTGCTATCACTCCGGTTGAGCTGGCCTATTCATGCCGAAGCGTAGTTTTCCCACGGCTATTTTGTTTAGAATCATTACATGAATAATAACTTGTGAACACCTACAAAAAGACACTTCAAAACAAGATGCATAGGTTAGAAATTAGAAGTTTATATTGAAAGAAGGGTAGGTATCTTTGCGTGCTCTAATTTCAATTTTAAATTCTTATTCGGCTAATATTTTTGAGCCCATGGAAATCAGACGCAAAGAAACCGATAACCCTAATGCATGATAGACTGCTAAGATCATTCATCGTCATCTTAGGGTTTTATCCTGGTTGCGTCTCCAGCTGTCGCTCTGGAGCCTGGGGTCCGGCTTCTTCTGGAATCCTCCAATCCATCCATTGTGGTCTACTTATTGGCACACAGGTCATGCTCTGCTAAGATTATTTTTTTAGAGTTTGAGTTTTGCTTTATTGAACAAAAGAACAAAAACACAAAAAAAATAAGACAATAACTGAGAAATTGATAAAAAAAATATATGCCAAAAATAAATAAAAAGGAAAGTTAAAAGAAAGTAGGTCCCTGTGGCAATGAGCTCAAAATGCTGGCAGCATTACTCCGCTGGATCGCGATGGAAATTCGCTGGGCGAGGAAACATCCAGGCTTTGGCTCTCCCGTGACTTCAACGTTTAGCTAAGTCACGGAAGAAAGAAGGAGCGTCGGAACCCCATTTCAACACCGAAAGCTACAATCTGAGGTACCAGAAGCCTATACTTTGTAGCTTTCAGTTTCTCAGCCGCTCGGCCGCAGCTCCGGCACTCCTCGTAGTCCCGGGAAGATGAGACGATGCGAGAGTGTCGACGCAAGTAACATGCAACACGAGAGCACGCCCCATCTTCTAAGGGATAAGAGACATTCCGTCTGGTCTCTTGCCATCATCACGTGAAATGCCTTTCGGCTTCAAGTTTGCCGGCACATTGATGGCGGCAAGCGACCAACGGATAATTTGAGTTTCAGTTCGACAAGTTAAAATACTTCGTGTCAAAACATTAACTTTCAAAGCTATTGAGTGGTAATGCCTTCAAAGGTTCTTGAATACTTTGCCTGCAAAGTCGCCATTACTCTTGAAGTCTACTTAACTATAGCAAGCAACGACTCTGATTGACCGATTGCATGTTATTTTTTTATGTGATGGTTTTCTTGTCCTTTAACTTTGACCTAAGACATTCATTTACAACGACAGTTAACTTATAGACTGCCTCGCTGTAGCGCTGTAGCTAATGGCATACACTTTAAAGCAATGGGTGTGTTTGGGTCACAGGTTCGAATGTTGGATTGGGATAATATACATTTTTAGTACTTTCTTCATGAATGTTTATTAAGTATTTGCTAGCTAAAACGGTGTTATATAGCAATATTGACATTTGAAGAAAAAAAAAACATTTTTTTTAAATGAAAACTGCTCTGTTACACCGTTTCAGCTAGCTAAGGCTTTTTTTTATGTGATAGGTGGCAGACGAGTAAACGGATCACCTGACGGTAAGCGATTTCCGCCGCCCATGGGCACCTACGACACCAGTGGAGGCACAAGTGCTCTGCCAATCTTTAAACTCCCCTTTCCCCCGGATTGGGCCTTCGGTACCCTCACTCACGCAGCGAAATACAACACAATGCTGCTACACGCTGGTTTTCTTTGAGGCCGTGGTATCACTCCGGTCGAGCCGGCCCATTCATGCTGAAGCGTGGCTCTCCCACGGTCAAACATTTATGAATAAAACACTTAAGTCTTGAGTGCCTGGTGCCAAATTATTACGAGTTAACCAAAAATAACTAAAGGAGTAGTTATTCTTTAATTTTAACATTCCGAATTATCTCTTTTGGACACTCACCTAGGACAACGGTTTGTGTATGAAGTTTCTTGAAGCTATTTTCTAGGCTTAGTGTTCTTACGAGACTGATGGATGAACGTGCCATACTCGTCTCTGGGAAGATCAATATAGTAAAGTTGGAACTTACCCCTTAAGCTTTACAACGAAATAGTGGCTATCACCATCCTTATTTTTAATACCGTTCAATAAACTGCAAGTAGGTATTTTTCAATTTATAAAGTAAGTGATGGTAATATTTGCTGCAATAGCTTCAAAGCTATTCAGCGGATAGTGAAGATGTGTTCGGTGTCCCATCGGAATATGAGAGTAAGAGAATAGAGAGTACATTTGTATCTGTGCACACTACTTGTACACTTGAATATGTCCTACGTTGAGAGATTGGCCGCCATAGTCACAATATAGGTTATTATTATTATTTGATAATAATTAATTAATTTTGCCGTGTGGTCCCGGCAGAGTAGAATAGGCCATCCTCACTCTTACCGAGGTGTCGTAAAAGGCGACTAAGGTAAAGCTGCTGGCATGATCATCAGCACCCAGAGAAGGAAAACTCTGCATTAATATCAAAACCCTCGCCAACCCGTCTGCCAAGCGTGGTGAGTATGGCATTTACCCCTCATGTGATTGAGGGAGGCCCGTGCCCCAGCAGTGGGGACTTAAAGGGTAAGTGTAAACCACTCTTATGTTCACCACTCTGATTGGCCTTGGGCTACTCGCATCCATCTCCTGCCAGTCCTCTCTATACACCGTTATTTTTTTCTTGTTTCCATCCCAAAAACCTCATTACAGGTATCGTCTAAAAAGCCCATTTACCATGTTACCGCGGGAGAGTCACGCTTCTGCATGAAAGAGCAGGCTCAACCGGAGTGATACCACGGCCTTACAGGAAACCGGCGTGAAGCAGCACTATGCTGTGTATCGCTGCGTGAGTGAGGGTACCGGAGTCCCAATACGGAGGAAATGGCGGGTTTAAAGGTTGGCAGCGCAATTGTGACGCCGCTGGTGTCGAGGGTATCTATGGGCGGCGGCAATCACTTACCATCAGACGATTCGTCTGCTCGTCTGCCACATATCACATAAATAAAAATGTTAGACAAAATACCTGTTCCATACATTATTGGATATTTTCTGGATACATTGGTGGATATTTTCTTGACAGATCAATCATAATCATCATCAGATCATGCTTAGTGGACTTCATTCATGATACCTATTATGAGTTTACGGGATGTAAACGATATGAAAAAGACTTTTTTTTTAGATTTTCGCGTTGCATTATAATTATAATGTGTCAATACGGGAATTAACACGATATTTATTATGTGAAACAACATTGTGTACTCACATATTGTACGTTACAGCAGCCGAAACGTCGCTTATAGCTAAGAGGGACTTATTGAAATCTCTAAGAAAAAACAGATCTAAAAGAGGTTTTTTACTGTGATTTATTTATTATTTTAGTCAGAAGTTATGTGACCAGCCGTTGAACACTATGTGCGTGTTTACTTGTTGACAAATCCAAGCTTCGAATCCAAGTCACCGGCCAAGTGCTTAGGTCTTTTGGACAAAGTCAGCTTTGGACGCAACTGGGAATTGCACTTTAAGATCAGGAGGAGGTAGGTACATTAACAGTATATAAGAGAGCTGCAAGATATTTTCGAGTTGGGCCAAAATTTGGACCTAAGTTTCCAGTTTTGTACTCCTTGGCGGGTCTTGTAAGCCGTTGGTCCTGCGCCCAATCTCTCTCCAGTCGTGTCACTCTGGTGTCCTATCGGAATGTGAGGGTAACGGAATAAAGAGTGCACTTGTGTTTGCGCACACACTTGAGCACTATAATATATTCCGCGTAAGTGGCTGATCGTTGAGATTGCCCGCCGTAGCCGTAATCGGTTGGAGGATATTATAAGAGAGCGTTTCCACTCCAAATCCACCATGCTACAGCTTAGCTACTCTATATGCGGAGCATTAGCCAAAATGCCACCCGGCTACTTGATAAATATTCAGCAGAAAAACTCCTGCAAACTTATTTTGTCAACTAAAAAGTTTTAAAGTCTCTTTATTCAAATTAATAGGAATCCAAGTTTTGTTAATTTAACTTTCTGAGTTACACCACCAAATTGCACGGTTACCACGATGTGCGGTGATAAAGTATTTATAAGGGAACAAAAAGGTAAGAAAAATGAGGGTACCCGAAAAATCTCTCAATTTTTTAGTTTACTTACAAAGTAGCAACAAAGTCGTTTAACTTTCTAAAAGTGTTGTAAATTTAAAAACTAAGAGGCCGTGTCTTGTTGTGTTAAGTTTATTTGGAAATTTAAGTTATAAACTTTTATATTATAATGAACGCCTCTTAAGCTTATTCGGCACTTTTAGCTCTAATGCACACACCTTAACTTTACATAAAACAACTTTGTTGTACCGAGAGTGAAATAATGTTAAAATTAATTTCTATTTAACAAAAAAAAACCTCACCATTTCGTCGTAGTAATTCGCGATATGCGAGTAAATCAGCGAATCGTAATCCATTTTATCAACACTTCAATGTCACCCGCCGAACTCTAATCCCGCCCGTTGACAAATTCCGTCAGTGCAAATCCGCCCGCTCACTTCCGCGCGTTCCGCCTATTTGTAAAGAAATAAGGGACAACTTTCACTGTCACTGTGTTTACGAACCCGCTCGATCGCTTCCGCTTGGGACGACGAATTTTCTTTTGACACTGGCACTTGTTTTACGTCGGTTAAAACTGTGATAAGTACAATTTTGAAACTTAAAAATAATACTTTGCACGAATATTTAATTAAACTTCTTCGCACGTAATCTTTCCACCTCACTTCATAAAATCACGGACGCTCTACACTGTCACCGCATTTAATTACGCTTGCCAACTTTTCTACGTCGGTCACTTCTCAAACGAAAACTCCTACAATTTGTTAAAGAAATCACTGACGATTTTCCGGGCACGGCCGCCTTCGATTTAAGACGCATGGGCCGAGAAGACTGACGTGTACTAACGTCTGAAGCTAAAATAAGACCAAATTTTAAACACAAATCTTTGCTACTGCTACGTATATATATAGAGGTGAAGTAACCGCTGTTACTGACGGTCGCTCGTAAAATCTAAATGCAAATGCTTGTAAATATAATGTTTTGGTTATAAAATGTAGATGGGTAAGTGATAGTTAAAAGGTTAGACGTAAAGGCAAGGCAATGGTTAGTATAAGAGTAGTAAGCCGTACTGGTGTAAGATGAACGTTTGATGAAAAAGCATAAAAATAAATGACATCATTCTTGTAAATATTTCTCATTAACACCCGAAAAACTTACTTTAAAAAGTGATATACCTAATCCTCCTTATTACAAATAGCGAACTAAGGATAGTCCCGGAACAGAATTCGTGGCAAATCCCTTGGCCTTTGGGATGATACAAGCTTTAGTACAGTAGTAACTTTAGGCCGCGATTTAAAATAAGGTGGTTAGTGTGCTTTATCAAAATGTTAAGCTAATGTAAAATTAGAACGGTTCCCCGACACGACAACATTTAACCAACATTTTTTGGTTAACAACAGTCAACAGCAATTTCAAGATATTTTTCGAATTTTTAATTTCATACTATGTTACTTTAAAAAAGCAGGTTGAACTAACCATGGAATACATCTAAAATTCTTGCTGGTTTGCTCTCAGTTTCAAATTTTCATTAAAACAATAACACACCTGAGTTATTGTGTCACAGTGCTCTCAGTTCTAGCAATGTATTACCGTAAGGAAGCGGGTTATAGCGTATGTTTGCCATGAGTTACTTCAGACATTCTTGCCGGTTTGTTTTATCATTTCGAAGAAACTTTTCTTCAATCATTGACTATTTGAAAGGTGATATTATCATTAGCTTATCATCCAATGCAGCATAAAAATATTTTCCTTTGTATTTTTGATCCTTAGATGCATTATTGTCTTAACGTTGCAAATGTTTCGTAGGTCTTAGATGAAACAGAAATAGGGTTAGCAAACGAGAGCGATTTCTTTTGAATTTTTAACAGAGATGTTCAGAGAACACAAAATCTGGAAGTTCGCTCAAGAGCATGCAGGAGCGTTCGATTCCATCATCCTTGATTACCTTTCTCAAAGTGTTAGCTCACCTACCTACTAAACAAAGTCAGATTATTGTAGTGGTACCAAAGGTGAACGCAGTAAAAGAAATGGAAGGATCGATATGTCTGTCAGTAACAAATCACGCGCAGAAAACTTCAATTACGCCGTGACCATGGTGCATCTCAACAGCGCCGAAACATTGGCAACTCAAAAATAAGAACGTTACATGGTAGCGATCCCGTTACAAATACAAGTGAGAGAGAAGACGATGTCGAGATGACCTAGACTCTAATAGCCCTAATTGGACCACGATCACTTTACCCTGTAATGGGACACTATATGTTCCTAATAATAATATAGTGACCATGAAAGTTTAAAACAGCATAAACCCAGATTAATATCATAGATACAGAACTCAATTGAATAAATCGTTATATGCACATATATGTAGTCCCATTTCCATTGAATTCATAAAAGCTATTAGCATTCCGGCATGCCACACGAACATACATTACGACGACAAATAAAACCCTAATTTTAACGCGCCGACCAGTCCCAAAACACGTCATACATCATTCGATCGCTCGTAACTTTTACTTCCTCATTTAAATGAATAACTGTTAAAGTTATATAACCGCGTACTATGTAGGGGAAGGTTGGCAGTTTTCACCAAAAATTATATTGTATTGTAAATTACCCATTGAGAAACCACAAATTATTATTTAGTACCCTCCCAAGTCATACTTTGGACTTAAATTCAAGCACAGATCTTTGAGCAATTGTATTTCAAATCGTTATTTCCAAATTTCATCGTGGGAGAGCCACGATTCGTCAGAGCCAGCTCGACCGAAGTCATACCTCGGCCTCATGGTTAAAAGGTTGGCAGCGCACTTGTGACAGCACTGGTATCGTAGGTGTTCATGGGCGGCGGCAATCGCTTTCCATCAGGTGATATATCTGCTTGTCTGCCATCTATCAAATTGAAATAACAAAATTCACCTCCAGCATCGCCAAAGACAAGCAATATTGTCAATGTCTAATGATTTAAGAGATACAACGTAGTTATTTAATGTTGGAGTATCGACTTTTTTCTTGAAATATTAAATTATTTAGGAGAGACCAAAGCCTGGTTTCGATGTTCGTCTTGTTTCCACATGGTAAATAAAAGGTCTGATGAATGTTCTAAATTTTAAGCACATTAAAATCTCTATCTTAAACTAAATCAAGATATCGTACCCCTTATCTTCGTGTAAAAGAACATATTTTATGGACGAGGGTTTGCTTTCCATCAATTATATGACTCACTTGTTCAATTTCTTCCTTTTGATAAAAAAATAATCCAATATTAATGAATGACTGCAACACCACTAGCAGAAGTAGTCCCAAAAATACTGATTAATAGCTTACAAGTTTTAACCCGAGCATTAAAGCGACAAAAAGCACTTTAACGAGCAACAAACGCCAAAACACGTTGTACATTATTTAATGGTCTAACCCTAACTCACCCATTGAAAAATTACGTCCGCCACGCACAGTTGGCACGAAAAGGCTGGGAATTGAAAAATGTAAATGATAACTGCATGCCTTTATTTGACTATATTTCACTTAAACACTGGAAAGGATCCAGTTGTAGTAGATTGCAACAGGTCATGCGTGCGGTGGGATGTGCGAAGGATCAAAGCTTTGTTTGGATATGGTTCTTCTCTTTATAATTTACTACAGGCCCGCCCTCGCTTTATTTCGAGAAGTTTGTTCCACTTTATGCCAATAGATGGTGTAAGGTGTCGATTACATCGTGCAAGCTTTTCGTGTTTTTGGATTACCTATAAGCATTGCCGCTGTCTATAGGATCTACCTCTTTATAAATAGTAAAGATTAATTACTTTAACACAATATGATCACGACAAGGGACACACCCAGCAAGGGACTGAACGCAACAATCAACGTGCGACTTGCGTTCTATATTACAATTTCTTAAAAGAAAAACCAAATCAGTGTTAGCCCGGAGTCTGGAAGTTGGCGGTCTTGTACCCCTTCATCCCTCTTCGGTCGTGTCACACTAGTGTCCCATCGAAATAAGAGGATATGGCAATAGAGTGTGCAGTTGTGTCTGCGCAAACATTTGTGCACTATAATATGTCCCGCGTCGATGGCTGATTGCTGAGATTGGTCGCCATGGCCGAAATATCGGTTTGGAGGACATTATTATATTACAATTAAATTTAGATATATTTTAGTTATTTCTAGCTACTGCAACTGGATCTGGAGTCCGGGTACGCTTAGACCATGATCCAGAATTAGGAGGGTCTAGTATTATAATCAAGCGACTGCCGCCGAACCTTCGTAAACCTTTAACAAGAGAACCAGACCAACTGAATCATGATTACATTTCAAAAACTATCCGAAACGGGTAGGTTTTTCCTCACCATCGAACTGGTAGAAATATTCATATACTTAGAGTTGAAAAAGTACAATACCGTGACATTCATAATTTACGCTCACATAATTGAGCTGCTGAAGACTTACCGTCTGTGGTAGCTCAATTGGTACAGACCATTCAACCAGTTAGTGAAAGTACGAGGGTTCGTTTCACTTAAGATCGAGTTGGGAATAAAATGCAATGACATTGCGATACCTAAATACATATTTTATTACATTAATTTTGCCGATCACACGTCCGCAGCGCGATCACGGCGCGTCAAATACCCGCGTGGTCTACCGCGGCCGCCGCGCGACACGATGTCTTGCTTACGCGACACGATGTCTTGCTTACGCGACACGACATACTCGTATGTAGCGTCCAGACTCCAACATCTGGTTTTGTCGTTTAACCAATCAGCGACTTGCTCTTCATGATACAATGTCCCAGTGTTTTTATTACGATAATAATTATCTGAGGCAAAACTAATGCATTTTAATGTAAGCTGTGTAGTACGGATCGCAATTTATCGATAAGTTACAATGTAAAAGATTAAGATTTCTTTATTGGAAACAGAACACAAATTTAAAGACGAGTGGCATAATTACACAAATAAGACAGATTCTGTAGCCAACAAGACCCAACCTCAGCGGCCGAAGCCGCTGCAGCGCTGTGGTTTTCAGGTGGAGCCTTAGGCTATATACGTGCACACCTACATACAACAGGAAGATGACAATTGCAAGGAAAAAAAAAAACAATATTAATAGCATAAAATAATAAAAGTCTATAAATAAAAACGAAGAAACCCATAGTAATGTACATACTACACTTGTACGGACACTAATCAATGTTTTCAAATCTGTCAAAATGTATCAATTGATTCTCACTTTGATGCCCAACACATTTAGGTTAATATTATTATTGGTTTGACAGATTGTAGTAACTTGAATGAGGCTGTCATTGAATACTTAAAAGTTTCTAAAAAATGAGAGAGCAGCTCAAAAATGTTATTGTCCTTATCATAAATATATCTTAGAAAACGAGAGCACTCAAAGTTCAAAAGCGTTTATTTAGGGGTTCGTAATTTTACAATGTAACATACTCAAGCATAATGCATACACGTCCACTTTTAGCGGGTGCACGTCGCACGCGTGGCTCCTGCGCCAGACCGCAGCGCGATCGCGGCGCGATAAATATCCGCGCGGTCTGCCGCGGCCGCCGCGCGCGACGTCGCAATGTCTTGCTTACGCGACGCGGCATATGTCGCGTCCAGACTCCACCATCTGGTTTTGTCGCTTCTAATGTTTCGTTTATTCGTTTTGGGAATTACGTGCGGGCGTGGATTGTGTTCCGTATTGTCCCGTCTTTATATTTTCTGTTCCGGACAGCTTGTTTTAGTTGAGCGTTTTTTGGTTTGTTTCTGAATGGGTAACAAAGAATCGGTTAGGGGATTGGTTGGGTTTGATTTTCTATCCGAGTTTTAGTTTTATTTTGAAGTGTGAAGCTTTGAAATCGATTCAGCTACCAACAATGGTGTTACCGAACAGATATGACCTGGTCATCTTCAAGAAAAGAGCTTATTCTTCCCTTAAGAGCCGGCAACGCATCTGTGATGCCTCATGTGTCACTTACCATTAGGTGAGTCGTCTGCTCATTTGTCCGCCATAATGTAAAAAAATGTGTTAATACCTAAACGAAATGCCAATCTACTGATTTCATTAATTCGTCACATAAGGTGTAGATTTTATTTGTGTAGATAAGGTATGTACATTATTTGTGATTCACTTTAGTAACCAGCGGTTTTCAAAAATATGTTCATGAGGTTTGACATTCTTGTGAATGTTTGACGATACAATTAATGGAATGGACAAGACAAATTGACGACATATTATAACCAACTTAATAAAGGAGGAAGTTCTGAATTTTATTCATGTATTTATTTTTTTGTTTGTTCGCCGATTTCTTTGCCATTTATGAACCGATTTAGATTATTCTTTTTTAATTGAAAAGTATATAGACCCGGAATGTCAGTATGATAATGATATTAGAATCTGATGACGGAATCTTGGAAAAATCACCCTAAAACAAGGCATATGTAATATTTTTGTATATTTTTTAAAGCTGCACTAGTAATTACGCCTGATTGTATTAATTTTATGGCACTGCCGATGATGAAAATTCAACTCCTCAACGGTAAGGAGTTAAAGGATAACTCTTTTATTACTGCACTCACAATTAGTTTGTTAGTTATTTGGCGGCAGTGTAAGAGGGGGGACTGCCAAAAATGAGAACCGCCTTCAAAAACCAGTTGCTTTTTTACGTAGCCTACAATATTTCTTGGTGTACCTAAATCGTCCAATCGAACTACAACTAGCACCATATTTATTACCACAACATCTCATACTATGAGATTTCCAAAAGTTTCGTAATGTATGCATTTTGACGTTTGGTTTCGTTGCTAACTATCGTCATTCTGAGTATCTGCGTATTGCTCCGTAATTGTAGCAGGGGCACGATACGTTTCCGTTACGAATTATTTGAATGTTCGTGCTAGCCCTTGAGAGTAATATTGATCTGTGGACTCGAAATTGTGATATCGTCACAAAAAACTGGCAACACCCTTTGATAAATCGCTCACTCAAATGGAAATCGTGACAATATCCCTACCCTCAGTAATCACCCATTGTGTTAAAAGCTTCCAATAAAATGTCCAGGCAAATATCCCCCCGCCATAATAAAGGGATAAATGCTCAGACCTTTGTCTCATCTAGCGGTAGTTCAAGGAACCAATAACAGTTAAACATTAATAAAACACTTTATTACTGGAGCGATAAACAGCACGCTTAGTACCTACACCTAGTAATGTAGGCTTTCTATCAATTCGATGTTATCTATGGACATGTTTACTCTCCGTATAATGGATTCCCCATATTCAGTTCCCACTCCGATATTCTGGTGAACAAACCACAAAATAATAATACGCACAATGACCTACTGTTGGTCTAGTGGTTTAAGTACCGGGCCGTGATCTCGGGGTCCTGGGTTCGATTCCCGGGTCGAGCGAAAACTATGTTTCGAATTTTTCGAACATAGCTCGGGTTTGTGATCACCAATCCGCATTTGGCAAGCGTGGTGATTAAGCCTAATCCCATCATAGTAGCGATGACTTGATTTCTATGATGGAGGCCTTTGCCCTGCAGTGGGACAGTTTATAGGCTGATACTTTACAATGACCTACTAATGTTAGCAATTAATGTTGTAATGTTACTCTGTGAAGAAATTCTCAGTGTCAGATCGGAGTCTGATAGTTGGCAGTCTTGTACCTAGGAAATCACGTTAAGCAGTACTGCGTTCGATCCCTCTCCGGTCGTGTCACTCTGGTGTCCCATCGGAATATGAGGGTAAGGGAACAGAGAGTGCACTTGTGTTTGAGCACCATATAACCTGCGTACGTGGCTGATCGTTCAGATTGGCCGCCGTAGCCGTAATCGGTTGGAGGATATTATTATAGTGAGACTGAGGCAGTAGCTTTTTGTAATTTGTAAAATTACACCAAGCACAGAAGAAGATTATATTCTTTGGTCTCCTGTATAATCTGCTTTAGAGTATGGGATCCTTTTTTATGTGATAGGTGGCGGACGAGCAGACGATCACCTGATGATAAACAATTGCCAAGTCTCATGGACACCCACAACACCAGTGGAGTCACAAGTGCGCTGCCAACCTTTTAACCCCCTTTCCCCTGGCTTGGGCCTCCGGTACCCTCACCTCACTCACGCAGCTAAACACAGCACAGTGCTGCTTCACGCTGGTTTTCTGTGAGGCCGTGGTATCACTGCGGTCCAGCCGGCCCATTCGTTCTCCCACGGATCTACACAAAAATTTCAACACAGGACTAAAAGCGAGAGTACGAGTACGTTAGAACGATCTTTAGAAATGATTAACTTGTATTTTTATTGCCGTTTGTATTTTGGCTCAGGAAAACATTTTCGAAGCTATAAATCCTGACCTGAGTGTTGAAGACCGTAACAGCAAACTTTCGCAGGATAAAGACATTGTTGATTTCGTTAATGTGTTTTAGCTTTAAAAGATGAAATGTACACCGTTAAATCTAAGGTCATTTTAATCTCAAAATCCTTTTAATATCAATATAATAATACTTTAATTTACACTTTTGCCTCTCGACTTTTTAAGTGATGCCGGCATCAAATTATGACCCTTTTCTACTAAATATTTCACTTATATCAGGAGTTCACTCATATCTTTCGCAATTGCGTAAAAAGCGCTTTCCCTCCTTCTTCATGATGTGGACTGCCAAGGAATAAAACGCCCTGCCTGCGTTTGTTTTCCCCAACGACTACACCCCAACATTTTAATAGTCGAAGTGAATAGGCTTCTTCTGGGTAAACGTAATGTAGGGTGCCCTCTGGCTAGGTGGCAAGGCAATGGCTGGCAAGAGCTGGATGCGAGAAGCCATGGATAGATCACGGTGGCGAATAATTGGAGAGTCCTTCGTCCAGCAGTGGACTGCGATAGGCTGATGATGATGATGATGGGTAAACTCGCTCCACCGTAGGCTTCTTCTTGAGCTTATTCTTGAGTTAGGGTTTCAATGGAAATTAAGGGCACGCCTATCAATAATAGAAAATTTGGTTTGGGCAATTTATATAGTGACCTTTATTTGTCACAGCACCGTAACCGTGGGAGAGCCACACTTCGGCATGAATGGGCCGGCTTGACCGGAGTGATACAGAAAATAACCGTAGGACAGCAACGCTACGACATAAATGGGCCGGCTCGACAGAATTGTGTGCGAGTGCGAGTCGGACTCACCCATGAAGGGTTCCGTAGCAGCAAAGATATAACTTAATTGCAAAACAATTGAGTTAACTAAATGGAAGGACGGTTTAAACGTATTAAAAAAAACTACTTACCAGATCTAGTTCTAACCAATTTTCGTTGTTAGTTTTCATGGTTATGTATATCATATATTTTTTTTAGATTTATATTTCTTTTAACTTAGAAGTTAAGGGGAGGGGGACACATGT
Source organism: Marasmia exigua (assembly GCA_019059595.1). NCBI lineage: Eukaryota > Metazoa > Arthropoda > Insecta > Lepidoptera > Crambidae > Marasmia > Marasmia exigua. The sequence goes on from CM032473.1 coordinate 18,598,879, forward strand.
TACCACTTTGGGAGCGTCTCTTGCTTAAAGTATTAAGTTAAGAAAAAAAAATGTTAATAAGACCACAACATAATTTTTAAAGACCTATCCATAGATACCCCACACGTACGGGTTTTATGAAAAAAAAATGAGTTTAACTTCTAAGTATGGGGACCTCCCAAAAAAAAATTATTTAACTATCGGAAAAAAGTGGCTGTGACTTACGGATGGACGGACAGACGGACAGACGGATAGACGGATAGACGGACAGATGGACAGACGGACAGGCGGACAGACGAACAGACGGACAGACGGACAAACGGACAGACATGACGAATCTATAAGGGTTCCGTTTTTCCCTTTTGGCTACGAAACCCTAAAAAGGAAAATATATGTACATTTGTATTTATAACCTGGTGCACACTGCGATCCATTGCAATATTTTAAAGGGTAAAATACACAGACACGTTTTGGTAGAGAAATAAATAAAATACCTCATTCTTGGCTAAGCTGACGCATTTTCTCCAGGGCATTCCTAACCGCACCAATATTGGTATAGCGAAGCTCTTTTCACTTCAACCACAAAACACTCGAGTTTTATAGGTGTGTGTTTTCATATAATAATATTTTCATAGGGAAATTCTCCGGGTTTCCCGAAGGGATTGCCTCGAAGTCGGGAACGCCCATACATATGTTATTTCAGTACGTGACTTTTGTAAAATCATAACAAATACATACATACGTGTTTAGTTTTGCAAGCGGCGCGGTTTTGGGTTCCTTGTGCAATATAAAACAATGCCAACTCGGGAAATGTTCCATTTTCGTATCGCTCCTTGAAACTGAATTCATCATCACCAGCCCATTTTAGTCCCCACTGCTGGGGTACGGGCCTCCCTCAATCACATGAGGGGTAATTGCCATACTCACAACGCTTGGCAGACGGGTTGGTTAGGGTTTTGGTATAAATGCAGAGTTTTCCTTCTCTGGGTGCTGATGATCATGCCAGCAGCTTTACCTTAGTCGCCTTTTACGACACCTCGGTAAGAGTGAGGGTGGCCTATTCTACTCTGCCGGGGACCAAACTGAAGTAATACCGTGTATCTTTGATATGATAAGTGGCAAACGAGCAAATGGATCACCTAATAATAAGCAATTGCTGCCACCAATAGACATCCACAATATCAATGGAGTCACAATTAAAAAAAGTAAAGTTTAAAAACTAAAACCCGACTACAAAAAAACACTCTCTAAAACTACGAAACAAGAAAATTGTCCTGCTGAAATTATTCTGCCGTATCGCCGTGGTCGTATGCCCCATTGATTTTATTTTCTTATGATATTGAATCTGTTTTGCTACAGTAGGTGGCATACGACCACGGCGATACGGCATAATAATTTCAGCAGAGACAATTTTCTTGTTTCGTACTTTTTAGAGAATGTTTTTGGTAGGCGGGTTTTAGTTTTGAAACTTTATTTTTATTTAACATATTTTCAGTTATGTAAATGAATTTCATTTGATACCACACACGGTACTGTCAAGCAATTTTTTTTTAGTTCCTTGCTCTAAAACCCCTAGAGGGCGCTGTAGTCAATTTAACGTGACGTCATGTCTTTTTTAACCAGAAAACAATTAAGACGCTTCTAACGACACCTCATTTGTTCAAATATGATAACTAGTTTAGAACTTATGAGGGAACAGATGAACTACCATACATACATACATACAAACATACAGATCAAAATCCTAACCCTCCTTTTTGCTTCGCCGTAGTCAGGTAAAAATACGGAACACGCCACACCACGATTTTATCTCACCCTTGTTCAGTTTTTTCTCTTCCCCCTATGTAAGTTTACACCTTCAATCAGGCGCCGGATTACTTCAGACAGGATCAAATATATTGCACACCTCCAGTTCTGCTGAGTAGATGTAATTTATAGATTTGGGTCTTTTGACGACCAAGATGGCGCAGTGGCAAGTTGCATCAAAATGCGAAAGGTCCCAGATTTGCTCAGGCTCAAGAATGACGACCGTAGGTGAGCCACGCTTCGGCATGAATGGGCCGGGTCGACCGGAGTGATACCACGGCCTCACAGAAAACCGGCGTGAAACAGCACTGTGCTGTGTTTCGCTGCGTGAGTACCGGAGGCCGAGTCCGGTGTACTCTAATGGTGTCGCGGGTGTATATGGGGGGCGGCAATCGCTTGCCATCAGGTGATAAGTTCTATCTGACACTGCAACAGTTCCGGCGACAATTGTATAATAATAAGTTCTAATACCTAATTTGTAATTAAATTGTTAATTTGACTTGTAATTATATTTTACTTTTGACTTGTAATTAATTCAATTTATAATTTGACTTTGAACTTATGATTTGACATTTAATTTATCATTTGACATTTAATTTATGATTTGGTATAATTTATAATTTAATTTATAATTTAATACTTAATTTGTTTATTGTTGTGTTAATTAACTCTTGAGCTTTTAGGCATACATAATTTTGGACTACAATCTCGTCATGTACATTTTCATGCTACTAAAATAAGTCTCATTGATTGTAATCTGTTTTGTGTGCTATGATAATAAATAATAAATAAATAAATAAAATAAGTCTGCTCGTTTGCCATCTGTCACATTAAAAAATATATATATTCTTCATAACACAAAAACTTCAGGTCTTAACGCTCCCAGAAAACTTTCATTATTTTGTTCAGGCCAGTAGATTAATATTTAATTTTTTTATGATACTAATGGCAAAGACCCGCGCCAGACGCAAGAGTATTTTATTAATTAGTTATGAATGAAATATGGCATAGACTGCCACGAGTCTTTGGCTCAAGTACGAGTTTAATAGTTACATTCTTTTAAGGTGACGGGTAGGGCACACTAGCGACGCTAATCGATTTTAATTTTTAGCTACTAAACCGGATCTATTTTAAGCAATTTCGGGGTTAGAACCTCTCGGCAAAGACCTATACTATTTATTTAATACTTATAGTTAACTGTTTGGTCTGCTTTTGCACTCAAATTTTGGATTACCGCCAAAAGTGGCCGCTTTTGACGTGAATCAATTTTTCGCGTACAAAATGGACCCAACATTTGTGCATGGATATTAATAAATATTATAAGTGTTTGCCAAGAGGTTGTAACCCCGAAATTGTTTAAAATAGATCCGGTTTAGAAGCTAAAAATTAAAATATATTGGCGTCGCTAGTGTGCCCTACCCGTCACCTTAAATGTGACAGTTGCAGCATATGCTGAGGCTGAGCCTTGTTGGCCGCAACTTTTTGTCTCTGTACCTTGTTTTCTGTGTTTTGCTCTATGTATAATGTGTTGTGGTCAATAAATTGTTTCTTATCTTATCTTATCTTAAATATACCGACCATTTTGAATAACTTAACTGTCATATGAATCATGAATAAAAGACTCTTTCGTCTGCCTCGAGTCCTTGCATTTATTTATGTTTTTCCGTCTATAAAATGGGGTGTAGTTTCGCTGATTTTGATAATGTGTACTATGAAGACTTACACTGTATTGTTCCGCCTAAAGAGTCGAGTTGTTTCATTGCAGGACTGTACCAATATGTATGTAGTTCCTTCATTGCTTATGTGAGGTCGATGCTTCCACAATTATTTTAAATTATACAGTTTGAGTCTTCATGAAGTGCACATATCAAAATGAGGGAAACTACACCCCATTTATCGACGGAAAATATGAACAAAATTATTTGTATTTATTATGGTTTTTTAAAAATTATGAGTTGCAACTATTGACCCTATTTAGATAAATCATCATAATTTCTAAACTAAGTGTTTTATTGCAGTGAAATAAATTTTGTAATGATGTCAAATAATAAACCGTACCTATAAAGTAAAAATATTCAAGAAAACTAACCCTATAAGTTTATAATTAAGTGTAACTTGAAGAAAATCGGTATATTTTTTATCATTTTTGCATTTGTTTTCAATTTATTTATTTTTTATTTTTTTCTAATGGGGTGTAATTTCCCTTATTTTGATATGTGCACTTTTTAAAGACTCACGCTGTATTGTTCTGCCTTAAGCGTCGAGTTATTTCATTACAGGACTGTACCTATAAACGCCGTGTGGTCCCAGCAGAGTAGAATAGGCCACGCTCACTCTTACCGAGGTGTCGTAAAAGGCGACTAAGGTAAAGCTGCTGGCATGATCATCAGTACCCAGAGAAGGAAAACTCTGCATTTATATTAAAACCCTCGCCAACCCGTCTGCCAAGCGTGGTGGGTATGGCAATTACCCCTCATGTGATCGAGGGAGGCCCGTGCCCCAGCAGTGGGGACTTAAATGGGCTGATGATGATGATGATGACTGTACCTATATGCATGTGGTTCCTTCGTTGGTTATGTGAGGTTGATGTTTGCACTATCTTATATTCTATCGTCTGTTAATTCCTTTTCGCAATCTATCCATTAATAACTCGTTATTAATACACGTCTGCTAATAACCTCTGTAAATAAATAAAGAAACAGACACGTTCCAGAAGCCATTAAGCCACAGACACATGCACCACAAGGTAATTAAGGCTGGTGCACACGTGAACAACTGATACAATCGGAAGGCACTGTTTGTAGCTATCGGTGGAAGTTTTAATTGAGGACTTAATCGGCATTGAACTAATTACTAGAAGAAATGAAATGGAAATAAAGAAACTTAAATTACTTCAACTCTACTTCTAGGGTGTTTCGTAAATTTAGGTTTGAATTCCATTATAAACTTCGAATAGAGTGGAGGCCACGTACAGGAAGTCGCAGCCGTGGCAGGCACCCCGCAAGATGGATCGATGATCTGGTGAAGGTTCCGGGAATCCATTGGATGCAGGTGGCATAGGACCGTAATGTGTGGAGAACATTCGGGGAGGCCTATGTCCAGCAGTGGACGTCTATTGGCTGAAATGATGATGATGATGCACTTTGATCTGTCAAATCTATGTGCATACATAAAATTTGGAAAGCATCGTGAGGAAACCTGCTCGTGTCGGATAATTTCTGTAACGTGTTACCATGTTTCGATTGGAATGGTTCCTCTGTCTTTTTTATGTGATAGGTGGCAGACGAGCAGACGGATCACCTGAGATCACCGCGACACCAGTGGAGTCACAAGTGCGCTGTCAACCTTTAAACCCCCTTCCCCCGGATTCAGCCTCCGGTACCCTCACTCACGCAGAGAAACAATGCTGCACTACACAGCACAATGCTGCTTCACGCCGGTTTTCTGTGAGGCCGTGATTTAGCTTCGGTCGAGCCGGCCCATTCATGCCGAAAGTGTAGCTCTCCCACCGTCTGAGGGTAGGGAAGGTCAGACAGCAGTTGCTTCATTGTAATTATCAGACTCGCCAAATCCAGGATCATTGTCCAAATGTGCTGAGCTCTAAAGCAATGGCATTGGACGCAACTGGGGACAACACTCTGAGAGATGATGACTTGTATTCTGATGATAGAAATATTTTACAAGCAGATTTATTACGTGACCGATCATGTAATAAAATAACTTGTGAAATATTTCCATATATGGCAGACACGCAAGTCAAATCACCTGATGTTAAGCAATTGCCGCCGAACATGGATAACAACAGAAAAAAAACATAAGAAAACTTTTGCATCTTTTAAATCTCTGGACCCCAATTCTCGGGCTCGTGATAATTTGAAAACATGGCATCTGAAAACCATAGAAAAAAAAACTGTGTTTTAGTGATATATGTCGTATGAAAATAAATGTCACGAGCACGAGAATTGGGCTCCTGATCTTGAAAATGTAAATGAATCTTTTTTTTAACTAGAGGTCAAGCGTTGACCACCATTTCACCTGATTGAAAGTGACAACGAGGTCAAGGATATAACGCGTTCGCCTAGAAGATACCTGTTCACTCTTACCTTAAAAAAAGAAAAGAAAAGAAAGAAAGAACATTATATTGACCATCACTATACTCAATTTAACAATAACACTAATTAGAAAATAAACGACGATAGGTAAGTTATTACAATGAAAATATTCTAAATAAATAGGCGTGTGTGAAGTGTGAGGTCAATCAGGTCCCGGCCTCAGCATGGTGCTGCCACGACACCGACAGAAATGCCGCGGCAGCGCTGGTATTCTGGCAGGACCTGTTGTGAGTGAAGACAGTGTTATGAAAATAAAAAACTAATGTACATAAATAAATACCAATGTGAGATGTCCAGATTGTAGTGGTCCGACAAAACTAACCTTGCCAAGGAGTTTCTGTCTGCTGTCCGCATTATGAATATGGAAGCGAATCGCTTCGTGCTCTCTTTTACTCATTCTAGTAACCTACTCCAAAAAAATACCTGACCTTAAAACAACAAAAGCTACTCTCAAACTCATAACAATACCCATCCAATAAATTTCCACAAAATTGAATTAAGAAAAACGCGAAGTGTCCGCCCCTATAGATTGTACGTGTTAAACAAAAAAAAATGCGTCCCGAAATTTTCTCCATAAATCATTTACCGCAGTAAAATTTTATCTTGATGATTTACAGCGTACTTTTGTGTATAGGGAATATTTTAGCCGCGAAAGATAGAAAAAATATATATTACAAAACGTAATGTAATGTAAGGTTTTGCACGCCCCGAATGTGTTGAACTCATTATTTATAAATGCCTTTATGGGCTCAAAATTTCTTACGACTGAATTATTTAATCTGATATTCCATTAGGGTTTCGGTGAAACTGACATAATTTATATTCAGGACGCTACGTTTGGAACTCACAAGTACGACTTTATGCGAAGATTAGGGTTAATATCAAAAATTAAAATACATATGATCGTGGACGTAACATACGCTTTTTTGCTGACTTCCAATTAATTTGTGTTGTAACACTGTGTGGAGAAGTAAGTGTTACTATAATAATAACTCTCACAACATCTCATACATTGACCTGATTCCGTACTAAGTAGCTTAAGCACTTGTATTACAGATATCAGACAACAGAGGAACACAAATATTTACTTAAATACATATATTACACCCAGACACTGAAAAACACAAGTGTTCATCGCACGAATGTTTGTCCAGGGTGGGGATCGAACCCACGACCTATGACGCAAGAGGCAGGGTCACTACCAATTGCGCCAACCGGTCAGTCTATAACGTTGCAAACTTTGCCAACCTTTGCCAAACTTTGCCAACCAAAGGATTGTTTGTGTGTGTGTGTGTTAAAGGCGAAAGGTAGGGTGTACTAATGATGCCAATTTAACTATAATTAATCAAGGGGGACGGGAATTAACACGATATTTACTATGTGATACAACATTGTGCTGTCACATATTTTGCATGACGTTTCGGCTACGTTACAGCAGCCATGGTCGCGAGTCGTGACCACGGCTGCTTTATTCCCGTCTTGATTAATTATAGTCATATAGTTATAGTGCAAAAACTATTGATACCAATTTATTTTTTAGCTAGATTGAGTTGAGTAGCCAAAAATTTCAATCAATGGCGTTGTAAATTCAGTATAATAATAATAATAATAAATATTTCACAACATCACATACATTGATCTGTCTCCGAGATAGGTATCTCAAGCACCTGTGTTACGGATATCAGAATCAACAGTGGATTACAAATATATACATATACTACTTTTCTTTATAGTATACCCTTCACCTTAAGTAAAGGATAAACTGGGTCTATCGAAGTCAACTCAGTCACTGAATAAAACGCAGAGTTACCTCCCCAGAAACCTACCTTGTCATTACAATTCAGAAAATTTCAGGTTTTGGGAACATACACTGAATAAAGTAACAAGTTCTGGAATACTCAGTAAAGTAAAATTATGGTTCGTTATGTGCTTAGCGTAGTATGATGGGAAAATAATCCCAAAATTGTGGGATGGGGTTTTAAATAAAGCCAGGGATTTGTATAGTTGTTCTGTATTAATTATTTTCTTAAAGCGTCGTCTTCCACGTCTTTACATCGTCCGCCATACGTCGTAGTTATGTTTATGATCAGTTAGCGACAATTTTTAGATTGATCAGTGTTTTATTTCTGGGTGCATTCAAAGGCGTATCCCAAGGTTTGCTAGAATCATTATTATATATTTGGTACATCCAAATGTAATAGTGAAACGACTACTGTCTGACCTTAGCTATCCCTAGGCAGGGGAATATACTAACTGGAGAATGAGTACAAGGCGCTACTTGATTAGGTAGAATTTCTGGAGCCCAATTCTCGTGCTCGTGATATTTTGAAAACATGGCGGATATTACCTGAAAACCATACAAAAAAACTGTGTTTTAGTGATCAATATCATATGAAAATAAATATCACGAGTACGAGAATTAGGCTCCTGTTCGTCACCCTAAATATTCTCGTAAAAAATTACAGGTCACGTAAGAAATGGGGATTGCAAAAATTCGTTTAAGGGATTTATAATCTTTGTCATTTCTTCGAAAGCGTGAAGTTGATCCTTAAACTTTTAACGGCCTTAAAGTAATATGAAAGGCGAAATGATTGTTATGACGATATAAAATTTAAAGGCTAAGATTGATCATAATACATATTCATTTAATCTCCAGTTGCGTCCAAAGGAGTCGCATCTGGGCTCGAAATACGCTTGGACCTAGACCCGGGGTTTGGAAACTGTGATAATTACGTTGAAGTGATTGCCGCTGACCTTAAATCAGGAGAACTAAACTGGTAAATATGTAAACAGATGCTGCCATACCGACAGCTAGTTTGTAATACATGTCACTGGATGGCGCCACTGCGCCAGCCAATTATAGCGCATGCTGTTTCTGATTCTCTCTCTTCTCCTGTTGCCATTTTGCGTGCCTGTTGTTCTTTTTATACAATGAATATTTTATACTTCATTTTTACGAGTTTAGGGTCCATGGATATTTTCAACACATGAGACATCACAGATGCATTGCCGGCTCTTAAGAGAGGAATAAGCTCTTTTTTGAAGATCACCAGGTCGTATCTGTTCGGAAACACCATCGTTGGTAGCTGATTCCACAGTTTTACTACGCGTGATAGGAAGTGGCATGAAGAACGCATTGTGGTGGAATAAAATGCATATAGATGATGAAATTTGGAGTTCTGATGTACGATGGCGAAAATTTGCAGCTGGAATAAGGCCGAACAGATCCTCGGATCACTACCCATTATATATGTATCGTATTTTTAAACACTGGGTGTTAGGCCCGTTTCCACCAATCTTTATCAGAGAATAATCTATTGAATAACTGTACCAATTGTATGATATGACAGCGTTACGAAAATACCATAGATTTATTCTTGGACTTAGACTTAGGATGCCACGCTATTCAATTCTATTCCCTATTCAAAGATTTAATGTACAGCATCGACAAAGTTTTTATGATTGGGGTACAGTCTTCAACTGACGTTCACGACTCAAGGAACTCAAAGTGCTTCGCAACACGAGTATTTTTAAATGCACTGCAGTCCTGCTGTTTAACTCATGACTCATAAGACTTGAAAGAACTCAAAGAACTAAAAAAACTCGAAAGGACTGACAATAAATCTAACGATTCAAGAAATTTTAGGACTAAAAGAACTGAAAAGACTCAAAAAAACTCAAGACCTGAGACTCAGAAGATTAATGAGATGTGAGTTCTGCAAAAAGAACTCATAGCAGTGAAATGAGGACTAAAAGACTCAGTTCTTTTACAACACTATTTCGACCTTAAAGGATTAACAATAAGGTTTAAAAGTGGTCTACCGGAAACTTTGCCGTTAGACCACTTTTAGACCTTATTCCAATTTAATGTTTTCGGATAAAGATTGGTCGAGTCAGGACTTACACGTTTATTTTTATTTTTTTTAGTTTATGAGAAAATGTTGAATAGGCCAGATACAATCCACCTTCAGATGTATCATCATTCATGATCAGGTACCAGACTATGAAATTAAATAAGAATAATAATTTGTCAAATAGCAGTAGATATTTGAGTAAATGGCAAACTTATAAATTTCATCTCATATTCAGGCGGGCCTTGAACCCACATCCTTCACAATCCGGGCCGGTCGGCCGGGACCTGATTGACCACACACAACCACACCATCTCAATCAAGATGTGTTATTTTAAAACCATACTAAATTTTGACACTCTTGTTTAATGGTATTAGAGTGTAAGAACCAATTTAGTCATTGGTAAGAACATGTGTGGTATATTGACAACATGTAGCTATAAACCTTTAGAAAGTAAAATAAGTTCAGAAATCGTGTGATTTTAAAACCATACCATAATTTAACAACATGTAGCGAAACCCTTAGAGAATAAATTAGTTCAGAAACCAAAATATCAAAAAAGTACGACATGTGTTGTTTTAAAATCACACGATTCATTTATTTTTTCTGTATTGTAAGTTTTTTTTTTCGTTCAATTATTAACTTAAGAATAAATTGCAAAAAAAATGCTGTAATCATATTTGGCTTCACTTTGTAAGTGAAAAGGAATTCTCCTACCTTTAAATAAAAATCCAGTTTGCCGAAAAATAAAGCAATTTTGTCAACGTCCAACCACCAATCCAGACAACTATCTGTGATTAACCCATCCCCGCGGGCAGCGGTCGATATGACCCCTCTCGAAATTATCCGCAGCCGAAATCCGCAAACTCTAAAAACTTGTTTACTACGAACGGAAGTTACAATAGCTGATGCTAGACTCTATATAGTTGGCGCAAAAAAATAATTAATAAACTTTCAAGGTTCCAGTCATTAAATTAATTAACATGTCCCTCTTGGCTATTTTGCCAAGAAACGCTGGCGAGATGTCGTGAAAGACGATTAGTTAGCCAAGGCTTGCGAAACATGATGCATAAGTTTAGGTAATAGCAAAAATCCTTTAGAGTAGAATAGAATAGAATTTTTATTTGCAAGAATGAGCTACATTTCAGGTGTTGCATATACAAGCTAATTGTGAGGAACTAAACACATTCACCCCTTTAGAGCATGCAAATCATTGTTACTTACTTATTTAAATTAATTAATTCATTATTCATATTAAATAAACATCATTGCATAATAATTAAAATACATTCAAATTATTAGAAAATCATAATAAAAACAAACCTTAAAAACAAGATCTTATTCCAGATAACTTGAAACCATATTTATGGTAGTACAGCTTCACCTAAAGTTGTGAATACTCGTAGTGTTAATTTGGAAGAAATAGTCCGTAGATTGAATACCTGATTAAGGAGACGGGTAGGGCACACTAGCGACGTCAATCGATATTAATTTTTAGCTACTAAACAACATCTATTTTAAACAATTTCGGGCTTACAATTTCTCGGCAAACACTTATACTATTTATCAAATAACCATGCATAAATGTTAGGTTCGTTTTTGTACGCGAAAAATTAATTCATGCTAAAAGTGGCCGCTTTTGGCGGCAATCAAATTTTCACGTACAAAAACGGACCCAATATTTGTGCTTGGTTATTTAATAGATAGTATAAGTGTTTGCCGAGAGGTTGTAACCCCGAAATTATTTAAAATAGATCCGGTTCAGTAGCTAAAAATTTAAATCATTGGCGTCACTAGTGTGCCCTACCCGCCACCTCAAGGGTGGAATCGACCAATCTTTATCCAATGATAAACATATGGTATAGCACACTTATATACAGTGTAAAATAAAAATCCGTTCTAACAACTACTCATCCAACAGATAACGCCTAATTCCACTGGTAAATCTTTTGATCACTAATTTTGACAAAATCAGTAATATCCTTGGTAATTCAAAATGGCGTTGGCATTGTAACAGCTGTTTTTGACTTTTGATTTTACCTATAGAACCCTACTTATCAAAAATACCCGGTGGCATATCATGAATCACAAAATAATACATATAGTTTTTTGCTGGTTTATAGTATTATTCGTTCATTCATTCTTTAAACAAGGTAGTTGGTTATCCTCTTAAACTGTCAAGTTGGTCAAATCCGCCCTAAGTCGCTAAGATTTTTTATCAAATGTGACGGCTAGTGCAGAATACTCTTCATCTTGATTCTCATTTTTACAGTTAGCTGCAAAATAAACAATAACAGCAAAGAAAATCTAGTCCTAAAACTTGTACAGTGTCCAAAAAATCTTCCCCCGTAACCCGGCTTCCCGGGGCCTTTACGATGATACAGTCATTATGCCTGAATCGTTTTATGCCCTTAAATAAAATTACTCCAGTACGAAATTCTGCGGCACGGCAAGAATATAAAGTAGTGCTTAATTTCGTGTTCGGTTTAAATTTTGTAAGGCGCAATTACTTTATTCGGGGCGTGCGGACCCTTATCAAGTCTTTTTACGAAATTGAAGGATACCTGAGCGTTCAAGGACCTGGTAATAATTCACAAGGAGTTAAGTACAGAGTTGCTACAATTTAACCCACATCTAGAGCGATGGCAGCTAAGTGGTTCTGAACGCACCTACGATACGTCTTTTTGAAAGAAGAAAGAAAGATAAATTTATTATTTTGGACCTCACTACACTTTATACGAGTATAACATCAGTTTCATAAGTACAAACAAACCAAACAAAAAAATATAATACAGAAAAAAAACTTGTGACCTCCTACATAAATTATGGTTAATAAATAAATAAATCGCCCTGTTGGTCTAGTGGTTTAAGTACCACGGCTTGATCTCGAGGTTTTGGGTCCCGGGTCGAGCAAAGGTATATATCGAATTTTTTTAACATAGCACAGAACGGGATAACGGGATTGTGATCACCAACCCGCATTAGGAAACGTGGTGATTAAGCCTGATCCCATCATAGTAGCGATGACTTGATTTCTATGATGGAGTCCTTTGCCCAGCAGTGGGACAGTATATAGGCTGATACTTTATTTTTACTTTCACATAAGTAAAATAAAAGTCGAGTTTCGAATCCGAGCATGCTTTACTCTAGATTTCTTAAATCTATACGCTTGGGTATTTCTACCATTATATTATGTATTACTATTACCACCATCTTACCATTACATCGTGTATGTATTTCTACCATTGTATTATGGCGTGTGCGTATTTATTAGCTCGGCGGAGAGAGAAAACATCGTGAGGAAACCTACACGTTTCGGATAGTGTCTGCAATGTGTAACTATGATTCAGTTGGTTTGGTTAGCGGTAAAGGGTTGCGAAGGCCAAACGGCAGTCGCTTTTATTTTAATTACCAGACTCCCCAAATCCTGAATCATGCGTTTTAGCGTACCCCGGGCTCCAGAGCGACAGCTTTAAATGCAACCGGGAATTAAATATTAAGATGCGATAGGGCAAAAAAACTAGACATCTGACGTGGGAACATTACTTGGGGTCGTTCTTGTCTATATAAGAGTTTTTTGAGTCAAGCACCTGTATTACGGATATCAGAATCAACAGCGGAATTACAAATATATACATTTAGTCCTTTTTTTTGTAAAATACATTCTTATAATACATAGAAAACACCCAGATCAATGCAAACTTGTATTGTAGTAGGATCGAACCCGCAACCCTTGTACCAGTAGCAGCGTTCACTACCACTAATCCAAACGGGTTGTCAAATATATAGGTAGTATAAGTATTTTTTTTTATTCTAGAGGCGACAAACGAGCAAGCGGGTCACCTAATGGAAAGTAATCAACGCCGCCCATAAACATTCACGAAATCAGAGAGCTCGCTGTGTTGCCGGCCTTTTTAAAAAAGAGTACGCTTTTCTCTTGAAGGTCCCCAAGTCGAAGCCGTCAGGTATTATGTTAAGGTTCAACTTACCCCAAGTAATTACACCGACGACAATAAAGTAGATATGCCACCAGAATATTTTAAGAGAGCTATAATACTCCACGATGGCATATAACTTCATTGGCGAGACTAAAGAGCATCGACTTCTCTGGCTCGGCCACCTCCATAGAATCGAAGAAAATCGTGCAGTAAAGAGAGCGTACCTGGGACGTCCTAATGGGTGAAGGCCAGTCGGCCGTCCAAGATACCGCTGGAAAGATGAGGTCGATAAGGATTTGCGCGGACTCTTGGCGGATGACTGGCAGGAAGTGGCGCAAGACCGATTGAGATTGAGGCTCTTATTATCGGAGGCCAAGACTCACTATGGGTCGCTGCGCCAACCTAGTTAGTTATATTACTCCACTATTTGATTTGAGTAACACGGGTAGTTTAATTTATGGTGCAACTCACCCCAGGCAGTGTCCGTTTCTCATGGAGCGTCGACTGAGCGCTTGAAGCGCTCTCCGGGTTGAAATAGGTCAGGAACGCACACCCTGTAACAATAATAAGGTAATAAGGTTTTAATAGCTTATTATAAGGCCCGAAATTCTTAACTTGAAGGTAAATATGAACGTCGTATATTAGAAAAACAGTATCACAATTATGATTGCATATGATATTTTAATAAAAAATCAGGAAGGATAATTATTTTATAATGACCTAGGTACTCCATACTTAAAAAGTATCAAGATTAAAAATACCATAATCCTTAAAATAGATGCCGTTTGGGGTGGATTTGATCAACCATTATCCAAAGATAAATATATGGTCCAGCCCAGTTCATCATCATCATCATCATCAGCCCATTTAAGTCCCCACTGCTGGGGCACGGGCCTCCCTCAATCCCATGAGGGGTAATTGCCATACTCACCACGCTTGGCAGATGGGTTGGCGAGGGTTTTGATATAAATGCAGAGTTTTCCTTCTCTGGGTGCTGATGATCATGCCAGCAGCTTTACCTTAGTCGCCTTTTACGACATCTCGGTAAGAGTGAGAGGTGGCCTATTCTACTCTGCCGGGGACTACACGGCGAAGCCGAGCCCAGTTACATGCAGTGTAAAATAAAAATCCGTACTATCAACTACTCAACCAACTGTCAAAGCCTAATTCCAATAATAAATAAATTGTGAGATAGCCAATTTTGACCGAATTAGAAATATCCTAGGTGATTCAAAATGGCGTTGTTATTGTCACAGCTGTTATTGTCTTTTGACATTACCTATATAACTCTACATGACAAACACATACCGGTGGCATACTATGAATAACATAACAATAATAAGCATTGTTTTTTGCCGGCTTATAAAGTATCAGCCTATAACTGTCCCACTGCAGGGCAAGTCATCGCTACTATGATGGGATTAGGCTTAATCACCATCCCTTGCCAAATGCGGATTGGTGATCACAAACCCGAGCTATGTTCCAAAAATTAGAAACACACTTTTTGCTCGACCCAGGAATCGAACCCAGGACCCCGTGATCCCGGCCCGGTACTTAAACCACTAGACCAACAGGGCGCCTCTAGACCAACAGGGCGCCTGTCTGTACTTTGTTAGAAACCAGTCAATAAGCAATTTGTAATTTTATTTATTTATTTATTTCGTACAAGGTAAAACCGTAGGATTGGATGTGTATATGCCGAATAGGCGTGCTAAGGAGAACCAATCACGTTGCTTCATTTTTACATATTCGCAGAATCAATTGTTTGAGGTGACGGGTAGGTATCACTAGCGACGCCAATCAATATCAATTCTAGCTACTAAACCGGATATATTTAAAACAATTCATCATCATCAGCATATTTAAGTCCTCACTGCTGGGGCACGGGCCTCCCTCAATCACATGAGTTTAATTGCCATACTCACCACGCTTGGCAGACGGGTTGGCGAGGGTTTTGACATAAATGCAGAGTTAAAACAATTGCCGGCTTATAATGTCATTCATTCATTCAACAACGTATAGCTATACCCGCTTTAGAAGAACACAATTGAGTTTATTACGACAATAACGTAATGAAGTAAATTATTCTGCATATAGTTATCCTCTTATAAATGTCAGGCTGGTCAAATCCGCCCTAAGTAGCTAAAAGTTTTTATCCATGTAGCGACTATTCTTCCTCGTAATTCTAACTTTACGTGACGCAGATTCTAAAGTAAATAATGCATTTAAATTTTTTTCGCCAGTCTTCGGGTGGGATCTTTTGCTAACCGAGCAACTGCTTTACCGACTAAGATATCGGAGATCTTGGTATGTCGACGAATTTTATAAGTCCTTTTTGCTTCGCCGTGTGCCATTAAGGTGACGAGTAGGGCACACTAGCTACGCCAATCGGTTTTATTTTTTAGCTACTAAACCGGATCTATTTTAAACAATTTCGGGGTAAAAAGTGGCCGCTTTTGGCTGTAATCAATTATTCGCGTACAAAAACGGACCCAACATTTGTGCATAGTTATTTAATAAATAGTATAAGTGTTTGCCGAGAGGTTGTAATCCCAAAATTGTGTAAAATGGATCCGGTTTAGTAGCTAAAAATTAAAATCAATTGGCGTCGCTTGTGAGCTCTACCCGTCACCTTAAGAATAAATTGCAAAGGATTGCTATGATAAAAAAAAAACGCAGATTCTTTAATATTAATTAAGAAAACATGTAAGCTTGTATAGATACGTGATATTTTTTCACATCAAAAAGTTAGTGAAAAACTTTATTTTATTTACCATCATCTGAAACGTGCCAGTATCCTGGATTACCCGCCGAACAAATAAAACCACGACCAATAATCCTATGGTATCATACAAAACGAATGGTGCAAAAGGTGGATTAATTTCACCTCTTTTTATTGTTGCTTAATGGATCTGTATGCGTCTGAACTGAGTTTATCAGCAGGCAGTAACAATGCGTAGTTATGAGTATAGCAAACGAAGTTTTATTTATTTTTGCAGTGGAGGCAATCGTGCGAGGTGGTCACCTGAGACCGATTTGTTAAAGCTGAAATCATGTCAAAATCATATTAAAGGTTTGTGTCAAGTATAGTGAGGTATAGAACTTATTTTTAAGTAACAAATTAAAACTTAAAATTATTATTTAAAAATAAGTTCAAAACACTGGACAAGATGTGTGTCTTCAGACTAAAAACACCCGCCACTCGCTCCACGTTTGCGAAGCGTTTCGGGATCATTGCAGAGAATGGAGCCTATAATAAAGCCCTAAAGCACTGTTGCATTATTAATTGTCTTACGCGGAAGGCTAAAAATATTATTCAAGAATGGCTGATGTCATTAAGCTATGATGATTACGGAAAAACCTGATTAAAAACATAAACATATGATGATACTGTATTGGTAATGGTAGCGAGACAAATTGTAATGTAAATTGTTCCTACTTAATTAATCTTATTATTATTTTTTTTAATTAGAATTAGCCAGACATTTTACACCTGATGGTAAGTGATGATGTGGCCGAGGAGGGATCATGCCTGTCTAGTAACAGCCTATTCACTCTTTTCTTGAATAAGTTCAGATCATAGCGTTCAAGGGAACACATCTTCCGGCAGAGAGTTCCATTCCTTAGCTGTACGCAACATGAATGTATATTTGAACCGTTTGGTACGTGTTGCCGGTATTTCTACCACATAAGGGTGGTGGTAACCCTTTCTAGGCCTTGTGCCCCGATGATGAAAGGTGGCCGGTGGAATTAGATCATGTAATTCCTTCGCACACTCTCCGAAATGCAACCTGTAAAAGACCGAAAGACACGCTACTATATATACCTTACTTTGTATATTTTAATTGTATAATATATAAAGTAAGGTAAAAGGAATAACCTTTTAATAATAATATACTTTTAAAAAATATAATATATATAAACACATAAAATACATATAGACATAAATATATATAATTTGTTATGACTATTAGCCCCCAGCAGAGTAGAATAGGGCACCCTCACTCTTACCGAGGTGTCGTAAAAGGCGACTAAGGTAAAGCTGCTGGCCTGATCATCAGCACCCAGAGAAGGAAAACTCTGCATTTATATAACAACCCTCGCCAGCCCGTCTGCCAAGCTTGGTGAGTATGGCAATTACCTCTCATGTGATTGAGGGAGGCCCGTGCCCCAGCAGTGGGGACTTAAATGGGCTGATGATGATGACTATTAGCACTATGTTTTCAAAAGCGCCTTAATCTTAATGTGTTGATTGCACGCCAGGCCCTCACGATACAGGTTGTCCTAGTGTGATGTTCAAAGGTAATCTAACTGCACGTCTTGTAAGCAACAAAATGTTCTGGTATAAGCACATATTGTCCTTTATAATTATAATTCATCTTTCCATGTATCATCATTTTGTTGCAAATAAATATTTTAAATTTTCTTAAAAAAAAACACTTTTGGATGATTCTGTCAAAATTATCGGAGAAATGTAAATTTAAACACTGATGGAAATATAAGACAATTTTTTCATGCGAAATTGTCACCTGCTAGGAAAGTTTAAATCTTGACAGCGCCCTTGTGACTCCACTGGTGTTGCTCTCACTCTAAAACGCCCATGAGCTGATGTAAACGCTTACCAATAGGTGACCCGTCTGCTTATCAGCCACTTATCATATTAAAAATAATTACGCCCTCCATCGTGCACGTGATTACTGGTTTGCTTCCAAACCTTGTGGTCTATAAAATCTCTTGATTTATTTTAGATCAAAACGATATTCGTGATATTCCAATGTTTTATTATATTAGGGGCTAAAGTATAAAATTTGTACTGCGAATTTTTCAGAAGTTGTATTTTCTTTACTATTTTTTTTTTAATTTGCAAAGTAACTATTAATGCTACTTAGTGCATTATGGACTTTAATGGACAGTGCTTTAATGGACAACGTTTAGAAACGTGTAGGATGTTTTTCGGAAAAAAAAACCTTTTGGACCGACTTAAAAAAAAGGAGGAGGTTCTCAATTCGACATGTATATATATTTTATTGTTTGTTCGCCGACTACTTTGCCATTTATAAACTGATTTAGATGATTCTTTTTTAGTAGGAAAGTAGATAGACCCGGATTGGTACCATGATAAGAACAACAGGATCTGATTGGGGACCCGGGATCCTGAGAAAAATAAGGAGAACCTTCAAATTTTAAAGGCACACGTAAGGTTTTTGTTTAAAACAAAGAATGTTATTTGAAGTGAATAAAGTGTTACAAATATTATTTTACAAATTGTAGTTCCTGGTTTTTGAAGTCAGTTTTTTTTTATTAAAACAGTTATGATTGATAAAAACGTCAATTCTGCCAAGTAAAAAAAAGATTTTTTCAAGTTTTTTTTTGTATATAGAATACAATAAGATGTGATTTCTTTGAATGAATGAATGAATATACTTTTATTGCACTCAAAATATGGAAATGAAAACTTAAAAACTAGGTATCACAGGATGTGTACAACGAAGGCGGCCTTGTCACTATGAGCGATCTCTTCCAGGCAACCTTTGGATAAAGGACACTTTATGAAGGTGTTTGTAATATCTTTTAAATATAAAACTTACAAATGTAGTTTTAAATCAAAATAAAATTATATTATGGTGACTTTTAGTTTTGATAAGGGAGTAGTCGTATTGTGTCTAGAAAAAAACGGAAATTTCATACTTTAACCCCTATTATATATTTTCAACTACAATAATTCCGCCCCATTCACAAACCGTTATAAATCTCAGCGGTAATCCAATCGCCGTAACGACCGATCGATTAATTATACTTTTTATTGCTTAATGGATAGAGTATGAGTGCGAACTGAATCGGAGTGTTTATCGCCCGCAGTTGTTAAAAATTGCAATTTTATATTGATTTATTTGGTAGGTTTTGTATCGGTGACGTTTTTGCACACTACACGTGTGCAGTAACTTAATATATTCATACTACATCTCGTACATGGACCAATCTTTATCCGTGGATAAATCTGTGGTATATAATCAGATTTGTATAGGATGACAGCGCTACACTATAGATTTAGTATCGAATTAACATTGGTCAAATCGGCCCTATGTAGCTTAAGCACTTCTAATGATATTTTAATTATGGTGTTAATCTCAAAGTTCAGCACAAGGATGTGCGAAGATATTATGCTTTCTCTGTTCCTAAACCCTCATAACCCGCCCTGGACACCAGCGACACCAGGGGAGGCATATCACATTAAAAAAACAATTATAATGTTTAAGTTGGGTGATAGGTGGTTGATGAGCAGCGGATTTTCGATATGAAAAAAACATGGTGGATGTCGCATGAAATGGATGCATAAAACTGTATTTTAGTGATATATGTCGTATGATAATAAAAGTGATATTTTGTCATCTTCTTTAATTATCATATGGCATATTATTATACCACAATTTTTTTTGTATGGTTTTCGGGTGATATCCGCCATGTTTTTTCATATCGAAAATTCTGGGAATTGGCCTCTTGGAGCTCAATCCGAATCCGGGAATCCGATATGAAAAATGACAAAATATCAAATCCCAAGAATTGGGCTCCTGAAGCCAAATTCACGTGCTCGTGACATTTCTTTTCATACGACATATATCACTAAAGCATAGTTTTTTTGTATTGTTTTCATGTGATATCCGCCATGTTTTCAAAATATCATGAGCATGAGTGGGCATTGGGCTCCAGATCTTCTGTTGGTTGGGGATATTCGTCGCCCATACACACCTGCGACACCAGCTTAATAAACTACAACTCATCGTTTACACCAACATTGTTATACGACCTTTGACAACAAACGTTCACAGTAAACCGTGTCCTCTGCCTTTTGAATACAAACTAATTTCGCATTCACATAGCTCTAAGTGCAAACTATTCTGTCATCGTTTTAACATTTAAATGTTAGCGGCGGATTGTTCAGTGTAATCTAATTGGAATGAACAGCGATCGCATTCCGGAATGCTCACGTATCCGCTGACCGTACACTATGCATTCCAATTTATGGCAAAGTAATTTAAAATATACTGTGCAATGATATACTACGCAGATGCAGCCATTGTGGAGTTGGAACGGTTGCAACTCGAATGTTAGTTTATAACTTCTATCTTTTTTATGTGATAAGTGGCAGACGAGTAGACGGATCACCTGATGGTAAGCGATTGTCGCCGCCTAAAGACACCCCGGGGCCTCCAGTACCCTCACGCAGCGGAACACAGCACATTGCTGCTTCACGCCGGTTTTTTGTGAGGCCGTGGTCAATCCGGTCGAGCCGACCCATTCATGCCGAAGCGTGACTCTCCCACGGTATTTAAACGATAATTAATAATATGCGCGTCCCTCTTCGGCATGCTTGGGACGGCTCGACTGGAGTGATACAAAAACCTCACAGGAAATCGTCGAGAAGACGCGCCTTCGCTGTTTCATACTAATTTTGAACCCCCGTTGTACACCCTAAGGGGGTAAAAGTAAAGTAAAGTATCAGCCTATATACTGTCCTATTACAGGACAAAGGCCTCCATCATAGAAATCAAGTTATCTCTATTAAGATAGGATTAGGTCTAATCACCACGCTAGCCTAATGCAGATTGGTGATCAGAAACTCGAGATATATTCGAAAAATTCGAAACATACTTTTCGCTTGACCCGGGAGTCGAACCCAGGACTCCAAGATCCCGGCCCGATACTTAAACCACTGGACCAACAGGGCGTTCCTATGGGGGTGAATTTACTAAAATCCTTTCTTGCGCTATAAAAAGAACCACTGTGCGAAATATCAAGTTTCTAACCCTTACCCTGTTATTACAAATCGGGAAATTAAGGATAGTACCGGAACAAAATTCATGCCAGCTCCTTTTAACATTCGGTGTTGGAAAGGGATGACATGAGCTTTAGTACGGTAATAACTTAAGATCTTGATTTATAATAAGGTGGTTATAGTTTAGGCGTGCCTCCATTGATAGATAAGTCAGTCAGTCAGCCTTATATAGATTTATTTTAAACTTCAAATAAATGTTTTAGCACTTGTTTCAAAATCATTATTCTGGGAAATATTGGGGCAACATAACTAATGATAGGCCCAACGGTACATTTGATAGTGACCCTTACGATATACGAGTAATAAAGTAATCGGCAGTTTAATATAGTTTGCGTGGAAAGCCGATTTTTATTTTGACATAAGTCCGTTTGTTTCTACGGCCCGATTCGATCAATCTTTATCCGAGGTAAAAATTGGTCGCTACAAACCGATTGGTGTGACAGCGATATGCCATGGATATACGCTCGGATATAAATTAAATAAGCACTTCAAACATATCTCAATCTCCTACTAAAATTGTCCCTATACGTGCATACGAGGGCGACACTGAAAGTTCTTAGAAAATCAAAAACTGAACAATATTGCAAGTTGTTACTTTTATTATATATTTTCAAAATAGTGTCCATTCACATCAATACATCGCTGCATTCGATGAAACCTCTGAGTCTCTTCGACGGCCTTTTGATACACAGCCACAGCTTCTTCGGCGTCCGCGAAACGTTTACCTTTTAGTTTTTCTTTTATTTTTGGAAATAAATAAAAAGCGCAGCGTGCAAGGTCTGGGCTATATGGCTGGTGACCCAGTAATTTTACAGTCTGACGTCGCCAAATACTCGAGTGTTTGCTTGGCGGTGTGCGGCGAAGCGTTGTCGTGGTAAATATAAGTGGCCAGTTCTAAAAACTTTCAGTGTCGCCCTCGTATCAGGCCGAGGCACAACAACATCCATCTTCCTCAGCAAACTTCTCAGACGTTACAGTCTTAGCCTTTGTTGCGTCACAACTCCCAGCTTTGACGAGGGTCCTAAATCGAAGAGCTACACCAGAAAACCAATTTGATCCACGCCGATATTCAAATACTTCGACAACAGTAGATTGAGGAATTGACGCTGAGAATATTTTTGGGGCCGTGTGAGTTCGGAAACTTTAAGAGTGATTATGTGAGGTAAAACTCATTTCGAAGTTGCGATCTCCGCAGAAGTCGATACTTCGAAGACAATCGAAGGGAAAGGACTCGAGTTTATATTGACTTGTACAAACTTAGTACCAACGGCACATACCCTATCAATCCTTCAGAGAAAATGATATTTTAATAGGTAGGTCAGGTATAACGATATCTGAGGCGATAAACCGGTCAATGTCATTGAATTGCCTTCTGATCGTGGTCGCGCTGTATTTGGGTATAGTGACCACATTGGTAATAAAGTAATAAAATATGGGAACTCCGGTATCTCCTAATAATTCACTGTATTCGGCATTTTAATGTATTATAATTTACTATGACTGCCACGGTGGCGTAGTGGTTATTGAGTCGCACTATAAAGCGACGGCTAACCATTTACAGCCCTTTCCTCCAATTGGGTTTAATATATCCTTACTCACTTCGGAAGCGCCGTTTCACGCCAGTTTCCTGTGATTCTGTCATCACATTGACAGAATCCTAATCATGTCCTAAGCCGACCCAATATAAAACCGAACCGGGGATATTGTTATTTTTAATTATATTGTGAGCTCTTTCATTTATCGCCAAAGTGTTATAAATACATTGCACCTACAACAAAATTTATTA
The DNA here is from genome assembly GCA_019059595.1 of Marasmia exigua. Classification (NCBI taxonomy): domain Eukaryota; kingdom Metazoa; phylum Arthropoda; class Insecta; order Lepidoptera; family Crambidae; genus Marasmia; species Marasmia exigua. The sequence continues at coordinate 18,622,186 of CM032473.1, forward strand.
TGTCAAAGCAAAAACAGCCCATTTAAACGATACATGAATTCGTTACCTTTTCACGGCCGAACGAAAATCGCCTCGCATTTTCACTGAAAGCTTAAAAATTATGACTTGGCAGCATCGAATAGGCCGGAAATGTATAGGCGCAGGAAATGAACCCGTTAGCGCAATCCAAGATGGCCGCCGGAAGCGGCGAGGCGATTTATTTCACTTGCAACTGGACCACGCGAGATGAAGCGGACACTTCATAAAGTACAGGCTGTTAAAATGTTGGTTTATGTTAGTCCTGTTTGTGGGATATAGGGTGTTTTGCATTCGACTTTGTGTTGAAATTGTGGGATTGATATGGAACTGAATTGGTTTGTAGTATAGGAAGGAATTATGTTTTGAATTGCAGGTGCTGGTTGTATCAGTCTCTATTCAATATTTGAGAGGAGCATCTTTATTGATTTGCTCATCTGCCTTATGGCATCTGCTGGCAATATATAAACTCCCGGCCCCCTTTTTTAAGAATAAGTATAATTTTTTTTTTACATTATGGCAGACAAACGAGCAGACGGCTCATCTGAGGGTAAGTGAATTACCGCCACCCATGGACATCTGCGACACACGGGGCATCACAAATGCGTTGCCGCCTCTTAAGGGAGGAATTACCTAGCTCTTTTCTTGAAGATTACCAGATCGTATCTTTTCGGAAACACCATCGTTGGTAGCTGATTCCATAGTTTTACTACGCGCGGTAGGAAGGAAAATAGAACGAAACATTAGAATGGCACTGAAATGGGCTCCACTCAGCATATGTCTCAGCATGTGTCGCAGTTTCTAAGGAAAACCCCGACCCTGGTCTTCCGTGGAGTCCAGAGGAAGTAAGAAAAGATACTGTGCATGCCGATGTCATGAAGTACTAAATTACACTTAACGTTCATTAAATTAATTAAAATTAGACACAATTTTTCATGATTTGTAATTTTCCAGTGACATAGATTGTATTTTTTTATAATTATCAATACTACAATAGACAGTAAAACATAAAATGCGCAGACAATACCTTTGAAATAAACCTCAACAATATTTCGCGAAGCTCCCACCGGCTTCTGAAGGCTATTCATTCTTTACTAGGCGGTAGGCGCGGCCGGGCGATTGTGCCGGCTTAGATAACCTCTACTCGGAAATAAAAGCGGCTAACTACTAATTAGTGGTCAGCGTAGCCAGTAGCGTGGGTAGCTGAGGCCAGTAAGCTTGGTGTTGCCACGTGGCTATGTTTGTATGACATTTTGTACATTTCATTCAAAGCCAGAGCTAGTTAAATAGACGGTGAACATGACTAAGGATAATCTCACCTTGGAAATAAAAGCGGGTAACTGTTAATTAGTGGTCCTAGCATAAGGTACCTAGCTGAGATCGGAAAGACTTGTTGCTACGTGACCATGTGTTCCAATAAAGATGTTGATGGCGTTTTGTAAAAAAACATTATTGAAAGGCAAGGATACTTAGCTGGTAGCCACGTGTCAGGCTTAGATAACCTTAACTTAAAAATGGCTAATTGCGAATTAGTGACTTAACCCAGCTATTTTTGACATTGCCAAATGATCTCACGGAAGATTTACTAACACAATACTCAGCGCACCCTGCTCACTCAAGTGCTTACTCCACGTTCAGCCAAAAGGATGCATCGGTGGCGAGTCTTTGCATAATGTAGGTCGTATATCTAGATTTCCTGGCAACATCGCCGGTCAGGTGGCAGGTACCAGCGGCCATGCAAATTCGACCGCTCCACCTAAATTAGCATCAGACTAATTCGAACCATTGTACTTATTTGAATCGTTGCAATCAGTTGTTATGGGGTCTGCGTTTGTAGATACCTCCAAATTCGAGCTTCGGTCCGCTTAGAGCTGTAATTTTGGGGATTGGGTAAAGTTGGCTTCGCTATGAGTTTGTTTTGGTGGCTATTCTTACAACCGCCTATATTATACTACTATAATAATATGTTATCTCTTATATCCGAGCTAAGATGTTACTACGTACAACAATTTTATCATCATTATCAAATCAAAATAAAATAAAATAAATAAAAATTAAATAAATAAATTTTTCACAACGTCACATACCTGACTGCGAGATAGGTAGCTCAAGCACCTGTGTTTCGGACATCAGAATCAACAGTGGGATTACAAATATATACATATAATACTTTTCTTTTGTAAATACATACTTATAATACATAGAAAACACCCAGACTAATACAAACGGACATTTTCATGCACACAAATGTTTGTACTGTGCGGGGATCGAACCCGCAACCCTTGGACCATAGGCAGCGTTCTCTACTGTTCCAAACGGGTCGTCATTGTTAATTTTATTTTAAAGTTAAATTAAATTGAAAAATTATATATATTTAAAGAAATTTGTAACTCCTATTTTAACACCCTTTTATGTAAGGTTAGCTTCATATCCAAACGTTTAATAACAATTTAATTAATTTAATATTAGTAAAGTATTTATCAAAAATAGTCATATACCCTTCAACTTGCACACGTGATTGCCTTATTTTTGAGTTGAGATGGTTAGTCGTGCGTAGCTTCATTGCAATTACCAGACTAATCAAAAACTGGATCTAAACGCAGCGGGCTCCGAAGAGACAACTTTGGACGCAACTTTGAATGAAATAGTATGATGATGATAAGTTATTAATTTCAGTCCCTCCCTATATGATTTGAAACAAAATTAACAACTAAGATTCTTTATTGGGGTCAGGAGTGGGTACAAAATAATGTTAAGTTATTCGTAGATGCTTTAAAAATAAAGAAACGAGTCCACACAAAAATATCCAAACCTCTTTAGATTATACATTCCGCCACCGCACTGGATGGTTTTATCTATGAATGTTAATTAAATCATTTATGTTGGTCTCGTGATCTTTCAAATTTTTTAAATTATGCTTTTTAGATGTCTTTATGTAAATTTGAGAGACAAAGGAAACATTAATGTAAATGTATGGACGCGGTGCAGTTTTGTGATTTAATGAGAAACGTATTATGTGTAAGGTTTTCTATTTTAATAGACAACGGTTGCATTTAGTTTCAGGTTGCAAGAAATTGTATAAATTTAAATAGTTTGTTTCGAAATACTATTTTATTAATAGTATAGTCCGTAAAATATAGTTTGATTAGAATGGCAGCCATAGGTGTGATAGAAAAAATGATCTGTAATAATAAAAATCTATGGAATAAAACTTGGATATAATAATAATAATTCTCACAACATCTCATACATTGAACTGATTCCGTACTAAGTAGCGTAAGCACTTGTGTTACAGATATCAGACAACAGTTGTACACAAATATATACTTAAATACATATATTACACCCAGACACTGAACAAACACAAGTGTTCATCGCACGAATGTTTGTCCAGAGTGGGGATCGAACCCACGACCTTTGGCGTAAGAGGCAGGGTCACTACCAATTGCGCCATCCGGTCATCAATATAATAATAAACTTTATATCTATTGAAATAAAGGTCAAGTGATAGCTGTCATTCTAATCAAGCTACATTTTCAATTTCAATCGTGTTGAGTTATTTTGTACCAGAGCATAATTTATTTCATTGTGTAGGTACTCATCATAACTATAAACAACTTTTAGGAAACAAATTAATAGTTCATAATTTTTTATAGCAATCTTTTGCAATTTATTCTTAAGTAAAAAACTTACTTAAAAATTTCATCTCGTGTTCAGGCGGGACACGAACCCAGACCTTCTACAATCCGAGTGAATGTTCTATCAATTAGACCACTGAACGCGTTACTAAGCCGACTAAATTTGTAAGTGCTTGATTCGACATTAAATTAATTGTTAGTCTACTTTTCCATACATATCCATTAGTACCCGATTATTGTTGTTTATTTATCTCGGTGTATTCATACAAAATTTTATAAACACTTTGTATAAAACCACACTTTGCATAAAAGGAATTCGGAGTTTGTAACTTGAAACTAAATAAGGACGCTGTACCTGTTTGCAGTCAAATTTAAATCAAGCCCAAAGTAGTAAAGTTAGGTTACAAGTTAAAAGTGGCGAAACTTTCCTTTATTCGGCGTAACCTCGTCGAGTCGCAATCCAAACAACACAAACATTATTCACTGCTAATAAAACCGTTGGAACAACAGCAAACTTTATTTTAATGAGAATACTCAAACTTATGAATTCTGAATCGTTAATGAGGAAAAATTCGCAAAAATCCGGCCGAAGTCTACTGCGGGGAAAGTTTCCCTCCTCGGAACGGGTGAAAAGATGCAACGCGGCATCTTCCAACAAAAATTAGCTTGAAAAGATTCAAAGTCCACAATAACTGCAATCTGACAAAAACCTTAGAGCAGATCCATATGACACATTTTCGTCTGTACCCGAAAATTTTTTAAGTCGTTTTTTGTGTGAGGAGAGAAAAGTTCGTTTTCAGGTTTACATTGTTGTCTGAAATTAGTTCTAGTTGAACGTCAGAAGAGATATAAAGTGTATTCAATCCGGTACGTCCGTTTCATGTGAGCGCGGAATTCGCAGAGTATGACTGGCGCATTCGTTTTAGGAATAGACTGAGTTGGCCTCAACTGTAATAGGACTGGGGACTGGTAAGACTTTAATCAGTTCTGACATTTTTGTTGCAGTGTTGAGGGAATACAATGTGGGAATACAAAATTTTGTAAAAAGTTTGTTTCTGGTGTTGTTGCAATTTTTGAGAAAGGGCTTCAATTCTAGATGTGCATTGCAACTTAATTTTGACCGACTTCAAAGAAGAAGGAGGTTCTATTTTCGACTGTTTGTATGATTTTTTTTATATATTTTTATGTCATCATCATCATCATCATCAGCCCATTTAAGTCCCCACTGCTGGGGCACGGGCCTCCCTCAATCACATGAGGGGTAATTGCCATACTCACCACGCTTGGCAGACGGGTTGGCGAGGGTTTTGATATAAATACAGAGTTTTCCTTCTCTGGGTGCTGATGATCATGCCAGCAGCTTTACCTTAGTCGCCTTTTACGACACCTCGGTAAGAGTGAGGGTGGCCTATTCTACTCTGCCGGGACCACAGATACCACAGATTTATTTTTATGTATGTTCATCGATTTCGAAAATTGAGACACTAAAGAGCATGAAAAAATGTTTTTCGAAAAATAATCGCCTTCAAAAACTTAGAACTAAGAAGTGCAAAATAATATTTATAACACTTCATACACTTCAGATAACATATTATAACAGTATACTCAAAAAAAGGTGTTACTGAAGTCGGCGCCTGATTCCTGTTGAATAATATCTTCTACGCAAAACGTACTTAGATTTCATCGACGCTTTCTATTAGGTGCAGTATTCAGGTTAAGCGTTATCATCAACAATTAAAAAAAATCTGTACATCTGTAATAATGACCGATTCACGATACAGTTATGACGTACATTATATTGGACTCTAAAACTTGATTTGCTTAGAAAATAATAACTTACATTTCTTTTATTTTACAGCATAGTTATGCATATATAGAAAAACACTCTCCAGCACTTTGTCATACGTGAATCATGTTTTCTTAGTGAAGAAAAAAGCTCACGGTCGAGTTTAAAGTCAAAAATATACGTAAAGATAAAGATAAAAAAATCTTTATTCAATTTAGGTCCACACAGAACACTTATGAATGTCAAAATAGGTACATAATACCGCTGGTTCGGAATGTCGATTTCTACTGAGAAGACACCAGCAAGAAACTCAGTAGTTACTCTTTTCAAATATTGATGATGTCACAGAGTTTCAATTGAGAAGAGAAAAAAATACAATTATGAAAGTTAATAGACTACCATGAATAACAACTCAAAAGATTAATCAATTAACATGACCAAGAATCCTTATCTTGTACACTATAGTAACCTTTCTTCATTAGGCAGGTTTTAATATGGCACTTAAACTTATCCAGTGATAGGTTAATGACATTTTATGGTATCTTATTAAATATCTTAATACTTAAGCCAACAAACGAATTACCGATTTTATGAAGTCTGAGAACCGGGACTCAGTCAGGGATATCAGTCATTTTATATTGAAAAACCATAATATTACAGGGATTTATTTGAACACGGATTTAAAATGGATTGCACATTGCTTCTTTTTTAATTAACACTCTCATTCCCTCTACGCGACACCAATTACATTATGGGCATTATTTTATTCTCTAGCACCACAATTACTTTATTGTACTAGTATGCATGCAACTTCCGACTTTAAAACTATAGTCTTTAAGCATTAAATCACATTTCCTTTGTGTCTTCATATTTTGTTTTAATAATCCCACCCTTTGCGTCTCTTTGGACGCCGGGTTTTCATCATGCTGTGTTATTAATATCACCACTGTTTTATATTTATGTTCATTCAAACGTACAGAAAGGAACACTGACATTTATGTCTTTGGTTTTGATTAACAGTTTTTAATGAATAATGGTAGCTTGGTTCTTAAGAATATATTGCGTAACATTTTAAAATAATTAAACATAAAATCCGGCGAATCTGAAAGATAGATGAACAAAAACATTTTAATGGTAAGACATGGAAACCTCGCCAAATTGCATGCTACCTTTACTTTCATTAATTATAATTTATGTATACTTCTTGTGTTAATCTTAATATAGAGCAAAATAAAGTTGGTGTCTTATTATTAAACATTAAAATGAAACATTAAGAATATTTTTTTATGATAAAAGACAAATAAAAAATTAAAAATAGAATAAAAAAATATTTAAATTTGTACCCAAATAATCTTTAAAGAATCTGAAGATCCAGACAAAAAGATTTCAGTCAAGCGATTTACTGTATTATTACGTAATTAAAGCGGAGCGAGCGAAAAAAGCGAGCGGTTAAAAAGAAGCGAACCCACGCCAAAGGGAAACGTAAACAACCAGGTAGCAATGTGCAAATTGCTAAGGCTAAAAAGCGAAAGAGGTGTGAATAGGCCTACCTTTATCCAAGTTCCGTACCACATAAAATTGATGGAATGATTTTGGCAAACCGCCATTTTGTTCTGCAGGTCGTGATAAAAACTTGTACGGAAATATAAGGAAGATTTGAGAATAAACATTAGATTTATTCTAGGCTATGCCTGTGAAAAAGATTTAGCAGATTTATAATTTTAAAGCACTGTGGAATATAAAAAATCTGCAAAATTTTAAGGAATAAAAAGATACAATAAAGAAAATAAATTATCCATCTCATTAAAACCTTCCACCATCAAAGTAAACCATAATGATGATGATACAGTTTCTGTTCCGAAAGTTACAAGTTAATTTAGTATTTACTTTAGGTTTTGACGTCAGTTAAAACAAAAGTTAATTATAGATTAATAAAACAAAACTACACAACTATCGTCACTATATGCTCCATATCATAACACATAAGCAATCTACAGTAAAAAATCGATTTCTCCAGGCAAGAATCTTCAGTGCGCGTGGTCCGACATCTTCTAATTTAACAAAGAATTTATGATACAGTCACCGCAAAACAGATTCCATAAGCGTTCCGTTTTCCAATCCCACAACGGGTCCCCTAAAACGAATTCAGTAAAAAAACCTTTACAAGAAGGGAATTGCAAGTGGCCACTGGAACATTGCAGAGTAATAAACATTGGAAAATACGACCAGCGGCCGATCATGGTACCGATTGTGGATTATACTTTTAGTGACTATGGTTTCTTTTATTCTGCTAAAAAATTAACTAGTATATGGCGGTTGAAGGTTTTTCAGCGCACTTGTGACTCCACTGGTGTCGCGGGTGTCCATGGACAATCGCTTACCATCAGAAGTTTCGTCTGCTCGTTTGCCACCTATCACATAAAAAAAAATATTATTCAATTTAAATCCATACAAAACATTTATGAATGTCAAATATTATGTAATCTACCGCTTATTTGGAATGTCAATTTCTATCACAGTTAAAAAAAACTTGGTTTTTTAGATTCACCTTGATCATCCAGATGAATAGCGAGCGAGTACTTGCGCTTCTCTCGCGAGCCATATAATTCAGTTTTGTGGAATAATTTGCTGCAGACATATTTCCTGACGATTATGGCATAGAGGCCTCCAAAAGACTTACAGCGCATCATCGACTTCTATGATCTCATAGATTCCCAAAGGCAGCGGTGATTACTTCCCATCAGCTTTCTCGTTTGCCAACCCTAGCATAAATAAAACAATCTATCGTCAATTTTCTACCCACCCAAATTTAGAGCTGCAACTAAAAATACATAAGGACCTTTATACTCTTTGAGATAAATAAATTTAAGAAGGAGCTACTTTTTGCTCGTCTCCTGTTTAGAAATTTGCTCCAGTTGTTATTAATTAAGGCTAAAATAACACAATTACGCTCCCCTAAACTAACTCCCTTGATTTTGTCGGCCATGCGAGATAGAAAAAAATCATAAAGCGTATATAAGGTAAAACTCTTTGATTTGAGATCATCTAATCCTATGATAAGATCAACTCAACTAATACAGACGTCTGGCATAAATTAGGGTTATTTTTCTCCTCCTTATTCTTACTGTTTTGGTTTTGTAAATAAACTTTATTCATCATTTCAGCCAATAGACGTCCTCTCCTGGACATAGCCCCGCCCCAAATCTCCACACAGATCGGTCCTGTGCCGCCCGCATCCAATGTGTTCCCGCGATCTTCACCAGATCGTCGGCCCACCTTGTGGCGGGCCTGCTACGGCTGAGACTTCCTGTACGTGGCCACCACTCGAGGACCTTTCCGCCCCAAAGGGCCGTCTGTTCTCCTCGCTATGTGCCCTGCCCATTTCCACTTGAGGCATGCACTCCTTTGGGCTATGTCTGTGACCTTAATTCTCATGCGAATCTCATCATTTCTGATATGATCACGCAGGGAGACTAACTACTAACTAATAAACTTTATTGCTTCATTAGGTATTAAATTAGAAATTCAATCTTTTTTATTTCTGTTCTTATTACCCACAACTTTTAATTTTTGACTTTGCTGTCAAAAATGCATAGGAAAAAATAAAACATACTCGCTTTTGCCCACGGCTTCGCTTGCGTAAGAAAGAGACAACTATCTTCACTATAAAAATCGTCTCAATCCGTCACTCAGTTTTGCCCAGGGCAAACAGACAGGCACACATACACACATACACACACACACACACTTTCACATATATATTTTTAGTATTTTTTAAATGGACAAGCTACTTTGAATTTAAATGAATTTAAATGTAGGAGAGCCACGCTAAGACATGAATGGGCCGGCTCGACTGGAGTGATACCACTGCCTCACAGAAGACCGGTGTAAAGCAGCGCCTGCGCTGTATTTCGCCGTGTGAGTGAGGTTACCGGAGGCTCAATGGGGGGAAGGGGAAAAGGTTGTCAGCGCACTTGTGACTCCACTGGTCCATGGGCGGCGGATGATTTTGATTTGACGCATGATTATTAGAAAAGTTGCTTTCATTATGATGAAAGAAAAAAAGGTTAATTTTTTCTAGCATTATTACCTTCTTTTCAATCTGAATGGGGTTTTCTTTGAGTGACTAATTAAATCCCGATGATAATGCAGTTTGGCTGCAGTCGTCTCCTCCAGTCGGAGCTTAAGGAGAATTAAAGGCGGATTGAGTCTTTGAGAACACTCTTGAAGAATCTATTAGTAATCGTCTTGGATGCGGTCGTATTTTAATTTCAGCTTCATGGATTAAACGTATAAAAACTTATAAAACCCGACCCGACCCGACGACCCGTTTGGATCAGTGGTAGTGAACGCTGCCTCAGGTGCAAGGATTTTAGGTTCGATCAACGCACAGTACAAACATTTGTATGCATGAACATGTCTGTTATACAAACATCTGTCTTCAAACATCGGTCTGGGTGCTTTCTATGTATTATAAGTATGTATTTACAAAATAAAAGCAGTAAGTATATGTATATATTGTATTTCCGCTGATGGTTATGATATCCGTAACACAGGTACTTGAGCTACCTATCTCGGTCAGATCAATGCAAGTGATGTTGTTAAATAATATCGTCCTAAAGTATATTATCTGCACTTGTGATACATTTTAATTAATACATTTCATGATGTAACACATCTACTGTTTCTCTTCAAAAGCTCTAAAAAGATTCACTTTAAAAACAGTAACTACGATTTTACGTCACGTTCCGTGTCACTTGAAAATGCTTGAAATATCAAAAACATAACGAATATTCGAGCCAGCCCTTCACAAGCACGTAGGAGTCAATTAGGCTTGTTCTCGAAGCGACGCGGACTTTTATGTTCAGACAATGTAATGGTTAAAAAATATATAGACAGAGAACCCTAAACCGCCTACGCATTCAGGCTACGTGATATCGAAGAATTCTTTGGCTTACGCGCTCAACAGTATACAGAACATTCCAAGACTTATGGGACATGAAGGGATCCTTAAGTTTCTATTTTTTGTTAATCACTTAAATAATCTTTAGAAAGAAAAACTGCATTCAAAAGTTTTTTAGATTTCTTTGTATTGCACGGGAATCTAAACGGTAGAAATGAAATTTCTTTTTTTATTCTGCCAATCAATACAGCCATTACTCTAAGCAACTTTAGGTCTGACACTCGTCTGTCGTGAAATATCTTTAGTACCGAAATTTAGCATAAAACTAATTTGGGTGTTGTGGATATCTTATACGAAACCAGCGACCTTCACCAGATCGTCAGTCCACCTTGTGGGGGATCGGCCTCAGCTTCGACCTCCTATACGCGGCCTCCACTCGAGGTACTCTCTGCCCCACCAACCGCCTGATCTCCTTGCAATGTATCCTGCCCAATGCCATTTGAGGCTTGCAATATTTTGGGCAATGTCTTTGATCTTAGTTCTCCTGCAGATCTCATCATTCCTGATACAATCTATTTATTCATTTATTTATTTAGTAAAGGTACACCAACAGCAATACACATCTAGAACATTCACAGTATATCTACATTACATATTGGGGTTTTGGTTCAAATATGTTTGCCAATTATAGGTATACACAACAATTTTCAAAACATTGCAGCTTAGTAAATATAGGTAAGTCATGCATACAAAATAACAAAAGACATTATACTATACAAGTCAATCAATAAAGCTTTCTTATTTTGGGTGTGTACAGATAGGCTGAAAATGAATGTTCAATTTAGCCTTGAATTTGTGACATAACCCTTTCCATTGCTGACAATTACAAATTTAAAGAAATATTAGGTTTTTCTTCTCTCTGGCATCGGAACACAGGGCTTATCCGGCGTGGTCGTATAGAGATTAGTATGCCTTGCCTGTCGTCCGGCGGAAAAGTTGGCGCCAAAATTGACACTTTTTAGCGTGTGTCTTGTCCAAGTTAGAGAGCTTTTTTTGTAATGTGCCACGTTATTTTCATTCTTATCCATTAAATTATACTGTATTTGTAGCACATTTTCAAATCTGTAACATTTAACATGTTTTGATTTGACTTTGAATGGTGGTGACTAAGCAAATCTTATCATTTTATTTTCTTCATCAGAAGTTATCGGGAAAGACAGTTTCATCTGCTGGTTTTATCAAATAGATCAAAGACATACCTAATAATTTGATATTTTAAACTATTTTCTATCAATCCTATATCATCATCATTTTAGCCAATAAACGTTAACTGCTGGACATAGTCCTTCCCCAATGATCTTCACACAGATCGGTCCTGTGCCACCCGTATCCAAAGGATTTCCACCATGAATGAATGAATGAATATACTTTTATTGCACTCAAAATAAAGTATCATCATCATCATTTCAGCCAATAGACGTCCACTGCTGGACGTAGGCCTCCCCTAATTTTCTCCACACAGATCAGTCCTGTGCCGCCCACATCCAATAGATTCCCGCAATCTTCAACAGATCGTCGGTCCACCTTGTGAGGGGCCTGCCACGGCTGCGACTTCCTGCACGTGGCATTCAATCGAGGACCTTTCCGCCCAACGGCCGTCTGTTCTCATCGCTATGTGCCCTGCCCATTGCCACTTGAGGCATGCAATCCTTTGGGCTATGTCTGTGACCTTAGTTCTCCTGCGTATATCATCATTTCTGATACGATCATGCAAAGAGACTCTGAGCATAAAATAAAGTACGTAAACTTAAAAACTAAAGTATTACAGGATGTGTACAACGAAGGTGGCCGTATCACTATGAACTTTTACATTTTTTTGATAGAAATGTCAACATAACACCTTTATCAAACAAGTCTCTGGTTGTCTGAACCACAAACCGGCTCTTTTTCCCCCAACTGTACCGTGACTGGTTTTCAATGTTTAGCCAACACTAAAACTACAGTAACGAGTTACAAATTACCGTGTTGAATTGCATACACAAACACGGCAACCTAACTTTGTTTATTATTTAATAAGTGGTAATCCAAGTTTACTGCCCTATCGCAGTTCGGAACTAACTTAGTGAAATGGTTAGCAGAATTTGCATTCGTACTGAACTTTCTATAGCCCGTTGAAACAGACAGGCGCCGATGCTTTTCAGTAGGTATCGTAAGGCTAAAAAGGCTTCGAATGAAATGTCTGAAAAGAGACCGATATGCTAGTAGATATAGGCTTATTGTACTCGTAAGTATATGAGGAACGACGTGTTTTTTTTTCACTATCCGAAAGTATATCGGGTTAATGTCCTGTTCATTTCCATTAAAATATAATTTGATCATCTCCTTGACGATGTTCATGGTCTGGAAGCATCTCCCAGCGCCCAGCCATTTCCTTTTTTCATTACCTCTGACACCATCTCACCCGGCTGCTGGCATGTGAGATTGCCAGCTTCCGACTCCATTCACTTCTGGCAGCCAGCAACAACTTCATCATCCCTCGGGCGCCATCAACGCCCTGCGCCCTGCTCTCCTCGTGATGTTATTCTTATTTATTATCATTGCCGTTATGCAGCACGCACGCACCGTATTGTCTTTTTTTTACACTTCTTAAAGTCTTAGTTTTGGCTTGTTTGTTTTTTTTTTCACAAAAATAGTCCTTTTTTTAGTCCGTTATCGCTATCACATAAACTTATACACATGTACCCGTGCGCAGCGCCGCCAAATGCCACTGGCAGGGTCGCCATGCAATGATGGGCTTAGGGGACGTGTTAATCGAACAAGTGATGCGTTATAACTGTCTTATTTATTACATACAAATAACTTATATACTAACCTAGGGGTGAGGTGCGTCACACACTACATTATTATATTCGACTTGTCAGATATACATAATATCCATTGCACAAAGTGGTATTCATGGTTTCGTCTAAGGCATTTCAGACTCTATGCTTTATTGGGTGATGCAATTCCAACTAAGTGATGCCATCTGCACTTTAAAACTATAAACAGGGAACTTACAAAAAAGTCAGGATAAGAAATGTTTGAGAGTCCCTGTTAGTCTTAGACATATGTTATCGTGCCATTCCATACCAATGGGGATACTAAAGCATCATGTATTTTCAACATCATCATCATCGTCAGCCCATTTAAGTCCCCACTGCTGGGGCACGGGCCTCCTTCAATCACATGAGGGGTAATTGCCATACTCACCACGCTTGGCAGACGGGTTGGCGAGGGTTTTGATATAAATGCAGAGTTTTCCTTCTCGGGGTGCTGATGATCATGCCAGCAGCTTTACCTTAGTCGCCTTTTACGACACCTCGGTAAGAGTGAGGGTGGCCTGTTCTACTCTGCCGGGCACCACACGGCCTCATGTATTTTCATAATTGTATAATCTACTAGCTTTCGCCAGCGAAGCCTATGCTAAAATAGCCTATGCTATTCCATCTCTTTAAATCTCCACTTATAAAAACACGACAATTTGTCCCTCCGTTTTGCCGTGAAAGATAGTAAAATAGACATATAAACACATACACTTTTACATTTATATTAGTATGGAAAACTGGATCACGGCTACTCGATCAGAATCACTCAACAAATATATATAAATACTCTTTTTTGCACAAAAGGTTACACAACTTAATGCTTCATCATCGCCATCATCAGCCTGTATTCTGATCCCACTGCGGGGTATAGGCCCCCTCCTGTGCTCGCCATACGCAACGGTCCTTTGCCAGCCTCATCCAGATCTTACCCACCGCTCGGACTATATTGTCGTCAACCCATCTGATTAACGGGCGTCTTCTTTTTCGTTTCCCTTACCTTGGCCACTAATGTGTTATGGATTGGCTTCATCTGCCGTCACCTCTGCGAGCCAGGTGCTTTGCCCACTGCCATTTGAGTGACATCACGCGTTACCCAATATCCACCTTGGTTCGTAGTCTTATCTCTGTATTGGGAAAGCGGTCTTGGACATGGACCGCTCCATAGCTCTCTACGCTACGCAGATTATATACATAGAGCTTTTGGTTTGTGCCCATGTTTCGGCTCCATACGTCATGGTTGGCAATATAATGCTATGCTTTAAGGTAAACAAAATATTGGTGATCTTATCTCTTCCAAGTGATTTTGGGGAAAAAGAAAAAGACAGCGGATCAAAACTTGTATTGTTAGTATCCACAATTTTAGAAGTTAACCGGAACATTTTAATGCCTCTATCATAAAAAATTGCAGGGTTTCCATCTTTGTGGTATAATGAAAAGCACATTGAATTCAATTAACTCACAAACTAAGCAATAGTCTTCCGTTTTCCATCACTCAGAATTAGCAGCTACAACCCAAGTCACGAAAGTATAATTTCACCAAGTGTTACTTTACAAATTGTCCGTCCGTTTGTACAACGAGCTTGGTTGTTAATAGGGATGTAACTTAAAGTTATTCCACTCGAGTCACTATTCGTTAACTGATTATTTAGATAGTTTTATTATATTATATAGTTATCAAAACTGTGGAATACCTCAAACTCTATAAACAAAATGCTTTAGTTAATGTACACGATAGGGCTTTAAATTATGTAAAAATAAAAGTGTGATTTGATAAGAGCCGGTGCACTTAAATGAAATGATATTTTGTAAAGGTTCAATAAAACATAAACTTCGATTCTTTTTGCAATGTCAATAATTTTGTATACGTATAGATGTGTGAAAATGCAGGCGAATCATAACACAATTGTGAAAAATCGAGAATAGGTACTGCGTTTTGAAAAAAAATCTGAGGTGGTAAAATATTAGAAAATGTTGAATACATTCCAACTGAAGTAGACTAATGTGTCAGACACTGACATTCTCTTCTTCTCTCTCTCTCTCTCTCTCAGACTCTCTCTTCTTTGCATTTTTGAGGTAGTGTTTGTTTTTATACTCCTATGATATTCCATTTCGTTCAACTATTAGTAGTAGACTCGAGAAATGTTCACGTCACAAGTGATTTTATTTCACTAGTGTGATAATTTCATAGTTGTCACTCAAACAAAATCGCGAGTCGCATCACTAGTTGTTAACGTGTTATGAGTTTAAGCCTTTAAAATGTTTGTTTACGTTTTTTCTGTTCTCTCGCAATTTAAACATGGAGTTGGTTGGCTACTTGTGTATTTTCTGGAAAATTATGTTATGGTTATGTCGCGGAAAAATGAAAAAAAAATGCATGTTATTGTATTGTTTTTATAATAAAAAATAATAATAATTCTCACATCTCATACGTTGACCTGATTCCGTACTAAGTAGCTTAAGCACTTGTGTTACAGATATCAGACAACAGAGGAACACAAATATATACTTAAATACATATATTACACCAAGACACCGAACAAACACAAGTATTCATCGCACGAGTGTTTGTCCTAGGGTGGGGATTCGAACCCACGAACTTTGGCGTAAGAGGCAGGGTCACTACCAATTGCGCCATCCGGTCAGTCACTTTCAGGTCAGGTTTTTACTTTCTTAATTATATATTGTAATTAGGAAGAAATAATAATTACTTTCTCGTATGTAGTTTCTCTATATTTTGGCGTTTTTAAGTTTGCGTAAATCGTAAATAAAGAAATTACATACGTGCCTAGGTACCTACGATATCCAGTTCCTTAACTAAAACTTATCTAAACCACATATAAGTATACTGCAGTAATATAAGTGCTACTTTATTCTATGACGAAGCATCGAACGAGACATCGCGAGAATATAAAGTACTGTATCTGGCAAGTTTGAGACATTCGATTTAGAAATAAGTGAAATTTTCTCCACCTTTCTTGAAAACTAATGTTTTTCTTGGACTTTACTCAGCAATATTTCGTGCGGTAGAGGAACAAGGAAACGCTTCGAAAAATCTAATTCAGATCCACCGAGCTGTCTTATCACGAATAGAAGCTAAGCTATTTTCTTATGATGCAATATGAAGAAGCATTACTTGGATTGGAAGACTATTCACGACGACTTCTACCATCAGATCATTAATAATATCATTAACATCATCAGCCTCTTGCAGTTCATTGCTGGACATAGGCTCCGTCAAAATAATGTTTCCGTCTTTTTTTTTCTTTGTGGACTCAATCACTCGTTCAGCGACGCAATGATTCCGCCAATGTCAAGTGTTTCCGTCTTTAAAAATGTTTGCATACTCGTAACAAACTCAAGCCTGTCATCTTGCAGAAAGCGTCACTCAATTTAGCCTGAGGGTTATCAAAAATACCCAAATTACCTACTTCAAATCGTATTACTTTTATAAACATCAAAGGAAATGCATCATTAAGCATTTTATTCACTCACAGATGTTACTGAAGCGTGTATAATGAATCTAAAACATTTTTGCATGCCAGATTTCTCCCTATCTCCCAATCCAGTTGAATGCCAAATTTCGGCGAAGTTCCAAACAAGATACAAGCATTCTTTTAAAACTTCGAGTTTTACCCCTTGGACTCAATCTAAAAAGACGTTAAGGGAGTGTGTTTACTTGAGGAAGTTTTATCGCGGGTAAAGTCGACATGTGGGCGAGGCCTTATGACGCTGGATGTGGAAATAATGATATTAACTTTTTCCCTCTCTTCATTAATGGCGAGAAAAATTCGCGTTGAAAGATAAAAGTTTTTGCTCAAATTCTTTGATATGTAAAGTTGGGGATTTTCAAATGTATTTTTAAAGCTGGTAGCGTAAGATTAACACTTTTATAATTATTCTACATAGATCAATGTAGATGCTTTATATAAAGTGATTTTCAAATTAATTTTGTTATGTTTTATATTAATGGTGTATCGATATTAAAAGATGATGTTGATTGAACATTGAACTGTTATAAATTCTTCAATATTGGTTTATTCTAAAATAAATAATAAATAAATATTTCACAACATCACATACTTTGAACTGACTCCGAGATAGGTAGCTCAAGCACATGTGTAACGGATATAATTAGAATCAACAGTGGGATTACAAATAGATGAAGAAAGAAGGTAACAAGTTACATTTTGCTCTGGAGGGAAACTACCTTAAATCCCTATGTAATTGATAGGTGAAATAAAATGCCAATTTAATGCTTTGGCAAAT
This sequence comes from Marasmia exigua, assembly GCA_019059595.1. Classification (NCBI taxonomy): domain Eukaryota; kingdom Metazoa; phylum Arthropoda; class Insecta; order Lepidoptera; family Crambidae; genus Marasmia; species Marasmia exigua. Next base: position 18,639,658 of record CM032473.1, read on the forward strand.
TACCGGTTCAAATCCCGGATTGGAAATAACAGCAAATTAAATAAAATACTTTGAATGCAGCTTTGACTCGTTGGAACAGTGGTAGTGAACGCTGCCTTTGGTCCAAGGGTTGCGGGTTCGATCCCAGCATAGTACAAACATTTGTGTGCATGAACATGTCTGTTTGTATTGGTCTGGGTGTTCCCTATGTATTATAAGTATGTATTGGCCGCCGTAGCCGTAATCGGTTGGAGGATATTATTGGACCCTGGATGTGCAATAAAATTTTAATCGCTGCGTAATGGAAGATGACATCTACCTGAGGGCATTATGAGTGCCTCGACCAAAACGAGTTAAGCAAAAGCGCAGGAGCACTGGCATGTAGCTTATAATATCATAATCATCATCATAATTTCAGCCAATAGACGTCCACTGCTGGACATAGGCCTCCCCCAATGTTCTCCACACAGATCGGTCCTGTGCCGCCCGCATCCAATGGATTCCCGCGATCTTCACCAGATTGTCGGTCCACCTAGTGGGGGGCCTGCCACGTTTGCAACTTCCTGTACGTGGCCTCCACTCGAGGACCTTTTCCGCTCCACCGGCCGTCTGTTCTCCTCGCTATGTGCCCTGCCCATTGCCACTTGAGGCATGCAATCCTTTGAGCTATGTCTGTGACCTTAGTTCTCCTGCGGATCTCATCATTACTGATACGATCACGCAGGGAGACTCCGAGCATAGCCCTCTCCATGGCTCTCTGGGTGACTTTGAGCCTCCTTTATCCGACACATTGTAAGCGGCCACGTTTCGGTTCCGTATGTCATCACTGGCAACACACACGCATTAAAGACTTTCGTCTTGAGACACTGCGGTAGATGGTCCGAAAATATGCTGCTTATAATATACATTGTATAAAAATTTGATTGCACCTACAGAAGCACACAATTTGAGAGAAAAGGAAGGAAGAAAAAAAATATTTATCCGTCATTTTTTAGTACCAGTACGATATATATCTTTTTTAACACACTTCCAGTGCTGAGATCAGGCACTTTGTAACCGATTTGCACCGCGGGTTTTTTACCAGGCATACATTTTTCATTCCCCCGTACAATGGTGGCACATTTCAATCTGTGGCTCGCCAGGTCCTGGCCCATTGTACCGGCCGCGCCTCGCTTGACCCACGCGGGGTTACGCTTCGATGCTCTTGCATAATTAAAATCGACTGCTTCACTTTTAGTTGGCAGTTTTTTAATGACGAGGGTACGTTTCTATGTCTAATTTTACTCATTGTCGACTTATTTAGTACAGTGGATTGACTGTTTGAAACGCAATGGTTGCCGCTCAATTGTAAATTATAAATTCACCCCCTCATAGTATAAAACGGGAGATCAAGGGTAGTATGAAACTTTGCCAGTTTTTGAAGTTATTCGAATGAAATGTATTTTTTTTAATCAAAAGTCACACTACAAGTGTAAAATATTTTTTTCGCACATCATTTTCTAAGCGAGTAAAATGGGGGTTGGAAATTTTTATAAAAGTTCTTGGTTTCAAAAAAAATGTGCATCGAAACGAAGTGAAGCCACTAGTCAAACTATATACAAAAGAGAGTTGCCGTCAAGGTTAGTAGGAAAAAAAAAATCAAAAATGTCTTTTTTCAATTATTTTTTTATGGTGTTATCCCGCGCACGGTTACAGCCGCGCGTGTGACTCCGCCAATGTCAAGTGTATTTTTTCAATTTAAGTCCATACAGAACATTTATGACTGTCAAATATTATGTAATCTACCGCTAATTCGGAATGTCAATTTCTACCCAGAAGAATCAGCAAGAAACTCGGTAGTTACTCTTTTCAAATAATTTGGTAATTACAATTTTCATTCATATACAAATTATGATTACAGTGACAGTATGATATACAATGCTTATAATCAATATCGTTTAGATAAATCGTCAAAGAAAAATTAGAAATCCTTAATAATATTATAAAGGCGAAGTTTGTTATGGGTTGATGGAGTCCCTTTCCGTTCAAATACTCATCTTACTTTCTATGTAGCCTTTTCTGCAATAGGCATAATTTTTAACGATGCAACTTGCATTCGATTACCGCAGAATCGAACTGTTACTTTGAGATGAGTAACTTAATGAAGGGTACTTTCTATGTCTAATTTTACTCATTGGTCGACTTTTTATTACAGTGAAATTGACTGTTTGAAACGCATGGTTGCCGCTCAATTGTAAATTATAAATTCACCCTCCGCTATATTATAAAACGGAGTCAAGGGTAGTATGACAACTTTGTGCCATTTTTTGAAGTTATTCGAATGAAATGTATTTTTTTTTAATCAAAAGTCCCACTACACGTGGTAAAATATTTTTTTCGCACATCCATTTTCTAAGCGGAGTAAATGGGGGTTGGAATTTTTTATAAAAGTTCTGTGGGTATCAAAAAAATGTGCATATCGAAACGAATGAAGCCACTAGTCAAAGCTATATACAAAGAAGATTGCCGTCCAAGGTTAGTAAAAGGGAAAAAAAAAAAAAAAAAAAACAATTAAAATTGTCCCTTTTTCATTATTTTTTTATGGTGTTATCATCCCGCGCACGTTACAGCGCGCGTGTTACTCCGCCAAGTGTCAAGTGTAATCTTTTCAATTTAAGTCCATACAGAACATTTATGACTGTCAAATATTATGTAATCTACCGCTAATTCGGAATGTCAATTTCTTCCCAGAAGAATCAGCAAGAAACTCGGTAGTTATTCTTTTCAAATAATTTGGGAATTACAATTTTCATTCATATACAAATTATGATTACAGTGACAGTATGATATACAATGCTTATAATCAATATCGTTTAGATAAATCGTCAAAGAAAAATTATGAAATTAATTATACATTAGAGGACAGGCGAAGAGATCAACAAGTTCAGGAATCCTTATCGTTCAAATAATCATCTACTTTCTATGTAGCCTTTCTGCATTAGGCAGTTTTTTACATGCAACTTAAATTTATGTACCGGTAAATCGACTGCTTCACTTTGATATTTTGAGGTAACTTATTAAACATTCTAATGCTCAATCCTACAAATGAATTGCCAGTTTCATGAAGTCTTAGATTAGCTATGAAAATCTGATTATGTACCTACGACTATGTAGGTCAAAGGAAAAAAACTTCTTTTTGCGTCGTTCAAAAGTGAAATTGAAACATCAAATTTCCGACCCCTTTCCGTAATATACGCAACTTCCCCACTGTGCAATTTCACTTCCACTTCTGCACAAGATTTCAATCAAAATTAAACGTTTCCCCGCAAAGTAATATTTTCGCCCACTGTGCTCCAAACTAGTGGTGTTCAAGGCTCGAGGAATGAAGATCCTTTTAGGTCTCACAGAAATCCAGCGTGATGCTGTGTATCGCCGTGAGAATGAGGGTACTGGAAGCCCAACGGGGGAATGGGGGCTTAAAGGTTAGCAGCTCACTACGCTGCTCATCTGCCACCTATAGCACATAAAGTATTCAAGGTTGATTTACAAGGATTGAATGCTTTATCTGCGCTAAAGCCGAGTATACATTCGAGTCTTTTTTGGCGCTTTAATCATTTTTGCGCGCTCATGTCATTCACTACTTGTTTTGTTTTATCTTTCTTACACGAATGAAAACTTAGTTTTATTTTATTAAAAAGTCTTGAATGTTCGTGGCCTAGTTGAAACGATTGGGCTTTTTATTGATCTAGGAAATCTCAATTTGCCGAGCTCAAATTGATGTCAGTAACTTAAATGGTGATGAAGGAACTCTTCAAACAATAAAGAAACTGCAATAGGTGCTGATATAATCCGACCATTATTAAAAGTTGAGAAACTATTCATTGTCCTTTCTGCATGACCTAAAGTTTGACTGGGCGAGAAAGCCTCTAGGTATTAAGTTCGCCTATAGTATCGTTTTGTGCAATAAAGTTTTAAATAAATAAATAATCTATCCGCAACGTGCATATTTTACTTCACCGCTGAAAAAATAGAAAAAAAAACTAGAATTTATAGTTTAACTAAATGCTATTCTCGTTCATAAACATTATTTCTTAGCATTTTTTATCATCAAGATCAAGAGGCCAAGCCAACGCCAATTTTTGATCGCTGGGCCAGCGTGGTAAGTCGCAAGACTTAAAGACTCGAGTGTTGTACATCACTATTTCAAACGGAAAGGTCTGCACCGAAATTTTCATCAGTCGGACCTTTTAATAACATTGTAATGTCCTCTGCCTCCGTTCTTCTTTAATATTTTTTAATGAAATGTTTCCTGTTATATTTTTGAGGATTCCATTATTTTTATATGTCGCTCTTAGGAGGAAATGTTCTCATTTTGTCGGTACTATTTTGCATTTATTAAAATATGAAAGGATCACTGTTTTTCTTCTGGCTTCTTTGAAAATATATTCAAGTTTTGTCCAGTCTTGTGAAACTTGAAAACCTTTTACTAAAACATAATGAATGCGCGTCTAATTAGCAAATACCTTTTATACTTTTACACATTTTTTAGTTTTTTATTGTCTATAGCGACTACTTTAATTGTAAATTAAAAAGAACAATAGGATACGTTGTGGATATATTTTTTCCTAAATTTCTAATTGAGTGAGGAATAGGCCTTATACTGATTGTAACAAAACAAAAGTTAGATATTTGTTGAACAAAGGAGCAAAGATTTTTTTTTCTCTGAAAGCCGGCAAAAAGATCAAACTAGGAAGGTATTCTAGAAATAATTAAACACAATGAACACAATTACAAAATATATTCCTCTGAGAATCATAATATAAAGAGGTAGGTATATGGTTTTAAAAACAAGCAGTAAATCTTTTGCTGGTTAGTTTATTTGGGGTCGTCGAAAATAAATCAATTTAGTTGCAAGTTTTTACTAACCAAATTGCGTCTTTATTTCTGGAGAGGTGAAAAAATGCTATTTGTTGACTAATAATATCAATCATCATAAATCACAGTGAGTGATTCATCTGTACTACAGGTTTTTCCTTAGACAATTTCAGGCACCAGTCTCTCACAAAGTAAAGGTCTGAGTGTCACATAAAATAGTATCCATTCACTGTCTGTATGACCTTGTACTGTGAGAGAAATAAACGAATTATTTAAACGTTTTGTTTCCCAGTTTCGTCCAGAGTCATCGCTTTGAAGCCCAAACGTACCAACGTACCCCGTTTGATCTTTTATCCAGTAGTCAGTAAGTGTATCGTAGGAAGATTGTATAATCCGCCGTATTACATTACGGCTAGCGGTTATCAAGAACAGCGCCGTTTTGAAACTCTTCAATGACTATCAAATCAAATCAAAATCAAATGACTATAATAAATATCGTGTTAATCTCCGGATTGATACATTATAGTTATAATGCAACGCGGAAATCTAAAAAACTTTTCTTCAATGATTAGACGGATTTAGTGCGGCTGAATAAAAAACGGCTGAAATGTATTCAGCGTTATACTTTATTCTAACAGATAGCCATAATGTAATAAAGCGAGAGATTAGCCGCCACTCTGACAGTTTTTAGTTCCTATTCTTAACACTCGTGGCGTTGCTTGACACAACAACAAAAATGGAGTTGGATACAGAAAATGTTTTGCTAAATTCAGAAGTTATTAGTAAATTAAACAAAGAAAACGTATCTAATTTATATATAATCTTCAGGTGCAACTAAAGAAATTCCATTATTTTTAATTTGGAACATTAAAATAACTATCAACAAAGGACCGATTTTTTTTTACGATATAAGTGGCAGACGAGCCGACGGATCACCTGATGGTAAGCGATTACCACCGCCCATGGACACCTGCAACACCAGTGGTGTCACAAGTGCGCTGCTTACCTTTTAACCCCCCTTCTCCTTGATTGGGCCCCCGGTACCCTCACTCACGCAGCGAAACACAGCGCATGCATGATTTTCAGAGCTAGTAAGTAGTACGATGCGGCTAAACGTGGGCCGCCTTATTGAAACGGCGAGGCTGGTTTATTTCAGCTACTTTCATAGCATCATGTCATATGGTCTATTACTATGGGGATCAGCTGCTGATATACAGACTATTTTCGTATTACAGAAGAGAGCCATCCGCGCCATTTATGGCCTTAGATCGCGCGACTCCCTTAGAGATTTGTTTAAAGAAATCGACATACTTACCGTGGCTTCTCAATACATCCTTGATTGCCTTATGTACGTACATAAGAATCTCCATCTGTTCTCGAAGAAGTCTGACTGTCACAGCCTTAACACCAGAAATAAGCACAGACTGGCCGTTCCAAATATCAGGCTCCATAAGGTTGGTAGTTCATTTATAGGATTGAGCATAAAAATGTTTAATAAGTTACCTCAGATTATTATTGACTTGCCCACACATAAGTTTAAATTGTATATAAAAAACTGTTTAATGAAGAAAGGCTATTATAAAATAGACGATTTTTTGAATGACAATAATTTAGGGCCATATTAGTAACACAAACATTGTACTATATTTTAAGTTAATGGTGACATTTTGTAAAACATTTCTTTTTTAAAAGAGTAACTGCTGAGTTTCTTGCTGGTGTCTTCTTGGCAGAAAACTACATTCCGAACCAGTGGTAAACATGTTGACATTCATAAGTTTTCTGTATGGACCTAAATTGAATAAACAATTTTCATTTCATTTCATTTCATTTCATTTCATTTCATTTCATTTCATTTCATTTCATTTCATTTCATTTCATTTCATTTCATTTCATTTCATTTCATTTCATTTCAAGAAGAATTACAATCCGACTAAAGGTTGAACCGCCGCATTTCAAGATGGCCCTGTTTTTGATAACAGCTAGCCGTGATGTAATACGGCGAATTAAACAATCCAACTGCGACACGTATAGTAATTACGATGAAAATATCCAGGTATGCTCGGCTTTGAACCTAGGATCCTCTGTAAAGACGGTGCACATTCAGTTTTTTTTTTTAAAGTGATAGTTGGCAGACTAGCAGATGGATCATTAATAAGCGATGCCGCCGCCCATGGACACTCGAAACACAAGTGAGCTACCAACCTTTAAACCCTCCTTTACCCCGGATTGAGCCTCTGGTATCCTCACTCACGCATCGAAACAGTAGAAACTCTGCTTCTAACCGGTTTTCTGTGAGGTCCGGTCAATTCATGCCAAAGCGTGACTCTCCAACTTTTCCATATCTAAATAACAAAATCAATGGGGAAACTAAAAAAAAATACCTAACTTCACTAAAAAACGTGCGAACACATTGTCCTGCAGTTTCAACTCCCAACTTTTCCGCGAGTTTTGTTTAGAAAATATGGATCGCATCGCCGAAAACCGAAGCGACGTTGAAAAATGATCTGGCTCTCTCCCTCTTCCCTTTGCAGTTGGAGTGAGACGGAAAACGCACTTAAACCCGCCCGTTTGTTATGTTGTCTGCACCGGCCTGCCTCAAGATGATTAATGAAGCCGGAAAATTTTAAATCCTACCCAAAATTTGGTAAAATACGGCCAAGTTCTTTCGGTGTCGCTGAGGAAGTGATACCTGAATGAATGCCAAGTTTCGTGTTTTGCCTTCGTGGAAGATGGAATCGGGCTTACCTGGAACAAAAGAGTTTGTAATTATTATATTATAATGGGATTTCGTTGTGGTTCTATTGGCAGGGTTCGCTGGTTTGTATTTATTGCTTGCAAATTGACAATTAGTTATCAATTGTTATTAAAAATAATAGTTTTTTTACATATAATTTATATTCGAAGATTTCTTCACGTTTCATTTCTTGGTAAGTCATTCTCACCTTAACTTTGTTTAAATTAAGGCTAAAAACGGATAAATAAATTGTGGAGCTTATAAATAAATATTTCACATCACATACATTAATCTGACTCCGAGATAAGTAGCTCAAGCTACCGTGTTACGGATATCATAACCAACTGCGGAATTACAAATATACGCATTGAATACTTATCTTTTTTAAATTTATACTTATAATATGTACATAATAAACATCCCAGTCCAATACAAACAGATATGATCGTGCAGACAAATGTCTGCGGGAATCAAACTCCCAACCCTTTCACCGGAGGCAGCGTTCACTACCACTGATACAAACGGGCATGTCATGAACTATACATACAGCTACATAAAAAGTTAACCACCATCTGTCAAAATTCCTCAATTTATATTGAGCTAAACGTGTTTGATTATTAAGAATAGAATCGATTGAAGAGATCAGACAAATTTGTTTACAAATTCACGTGTGACTTTACATACTGTGAGTACCTACCACTAATAATAATAGGTAAAACATACTGCTTGAAATTCATATTTTGATATGGTTTAAGAGTCACATTAAACATAATGAAGTTTGAAGTAATAAAAACAGGGTCTTTTTGTAGGTCCAGATTTATTTTTCCCCTGTATTATACCTGGGTCAGGATCCCGTCTTTCTTGTTATTACTTAATTAAGTTTATTACACGAGGGTGTACAAGGTGGACTAATGAGATGGACATAATATTTCAGCTGCGTTCATTTCTGATGTTTCTCGTGAACTGCTAAAAAGGCTTGTTTTAAATAGAGTGTTTTTGTAACACTGATTCGTATTTTCCATTCAAATATGACACTGTAGAAAATGTTTGCAACGTGAATTTATAAAGTCCTCTTATCGCTAAGAGATTTCATTTAATATTAACCCTTTAATATAAATATTTACGGTTGTAACTTGCAAATCTTGGATAGTTTTGGAAACTTTTTACTATGATTTAGTTGGTCTGGTTACCCTTTTAAAGGGTGCTAACTGGTCAGACAACTGCCAGTTAGGTTAGTTATTGTAATTATCAGACTCCTCAATATCCTAAATCATGGCCTAAACGTACTCCTGGCTCCAGAACGACAGCTTTGGATGCTAAGATTGATTCTGGTAACTAACGAATTTGAAAATGAACGGTTACCTAACTCTATTGAGAATATGAAATTGACATATTCATTTGAGATCAAGTTTTATACAACTTCGTAATTATTTAAATTGATCAATATATTTTATTGCGATTGAGTTACATAACTTGGCCCTCGTTATTATTATTTACAATTGACGCATACTCTATTTGCCGAGCGGCAAAAATGGCCGACCTAATGCCGTCTTTCATGTGATATTCATCGGGCGTATTTGCATGGCATCCTGCGACGTGTAAAAAGCTGGAATTAGTTTAAGTATTAAAGGAGAGCGTCGCGTGCATGAATTAGAGGGAGAAATGTGTGAACGACATCGTTAGGGTTTTTTATACAGAACTTGGCCTTAATTTTTCTTTGGCAGCATCTCATTAGAACAGTGACAGCTTAGTGGATAAGAATGTGATCCTTAAAAACAGAAGGTTTTAGGTTTGAATTCTAGTACCAACAATGCGACCATGAATAGATTCAGAGGTAAAACTTTGAGGAACTAAATTGCATTGATAAAATAATTTTTAAATTGTAATTGTATGCCTGTTATTACAGCAAAACGAAGGGACGAATTTTACTGACATAATTTTTAAGTGTATAAAGTTATTGAATGGACAAATTCCACGCAAGCGATGCTGCGGGCGAGCGCTAGTATTATACGAAACCGTACAATTGTCACGTACAATGAACCGAAAGCAAACAAAAAAGAAACCTTTGCAACGTACTTTCATCCTGAATAAACTTTTAGCCTATCGCCTTCTGCTGCTGAACTTAGGCCATCCATATAGTAACTTATATATACTGAGATCTTGAGATAGAGGCATCAGTCGGTTAGCTAGTGCTAGACCCACCTAGAGGAATACGACCAATAAACTCTAAGGCTATGTAGTACGACCACCTTCGAGAATCAGTCAGGAAAACGATTAAAGAAAATATCAGAAATATTTTTATTTTCTTTTTTTTTTCTTTTTATTATGTTTGTTGTAAGATCCATCATTATCATCATCAGCCCATTTAAGTCCCCACTGCTGGGGCGCTGGCCTCCCTTTATCACATGAGGGGTAATTGCCATACTCACCACGCTTGGTAGACGGGTTGGCGAGGGTTTTGATATAAATGCAGAGTTTTCCTTCTCTGGGTGCTGATGATCATGCCAGCAGCTTTACCTTAGTTGTGCCGTGTGGTCCCCGGCAGAGTAGAATAGGCCACCCTCACTCTTACCGAGGTGTCGTAAAAGGCGACTAAGGTAGAGCTACTGGTAAGATACATAACCTCAGGCAATTATGTCCCGTATTTTTGGGAGGCGTGCGTGAAACCGAAGCCAACGTAGAGGCCAATTTACTCTAAAAATGATGTGACACCAGCCACCAACTATCTGAAAAATGAAATGAAATGAAAAATCTTTATTCGTGGCCGGAAATTTACATATAAATACAATGAAATTAAAAACGAATCCACTGAATTAAAAACTAAAGTAATTGGACCAAAATGGCGCCCCTCAGCATAGATGGCACGACCGGGGAGGTAGCCCCATTCGCCACCGCTGTATTCTGTGGAAAGGCCAGTTAGTTGAGGGAGCGTCATCAGTCACGAAACAAACACTTTATTTATAGGTACTTGTTAACAGTTTTTTGTTACAAAAATTAGTACGTATTGTGCAGCAACGTAATACCAGCCAGCGACTATCCCTGTATACACTATGGAGTGTAGCCAAGGACAGTACCTGGTTGATGTAGGACTATTGGAAGAAGTGGAAACGCAACTGTAAGTATAAGTAGTCAACGCAAGGACCCGCGGCAGATCGTAGAGTATTTCTTTCATAAATTATTTAAGTTGTTCAAAATGTTCAGTAAGTAAACATGGAAGTAACTGTTATACTCGAGTAAAAGACTTATGGTAGCCAGTGTCATACTTCATTCATAATGAATGAACGAAATACTACCGCCTGCCGCAAGCCTTTGCGTTTACTATAATAGATACTACGATGTTTTAAAAAAAAACCTATAATAATATTATCAATTAATGCATCCGTATGATCACTAGACGACCAAATCATTTTTTTGACCCACTACACTTTGCACTTATATTGAAAAGCACGCTCATCATCTTAAAGTAATTTCAAAAATTACGACACATTCCTAACTTAAAAAGCTTCCAATTGCTCAGCATAATCTCATATAACGACATGCCAATTTTAAAAATGAATCTACAGAAACTAAGTTAGAACACTTGATCCTAATTTAAAGTAGTTCTTAAAACTGCCAACAGATGTCACTATGCTAAATTGCATCGCATCAGCAAAATTTGTCCTCCAAGTCTGTCAACATCTAAAGTCAAAAGAACATCTCAGAAATTACTCTGGACATGTGACAAATTCTCGAATCCATAATATGACCTGCTTTGAAGAAATTATTTTGAAGTCAGGGCCATGTATGTAGAATAGAATAGAATTGAATAAGCATTTATTTGGTAAACACATCATATTATCAGTACACTTTACTACAAAATGATTGCCACTCAGTAGTATTTCACGGCGCCGTAACGCCTTGACTATGTACGTTACATTGTCTTACCTATACTGTATGATCTAACCTAAAAATACAAGCCCCTCTATTACGATTGATCTCGAAACCAAGCCCCTAAAGAGTAGGATCGCCCACAATATCATATCCACAACAAAAACCTCCAGCTTCCCTTTATTTTATTAGCCATAGCCGATAAAAACGCAGGCTATTTTCCTTCGCTCTGGGCATAGCAGTTTGACACTTTTATTACATCTGTCTCGATTAAATGCCTCAAGTTGGTCGAGGAGAAATGGGCGCTATGCTTATGAGAAGAAGAATGGGAATGCAGTGACGAATGTTGATTGAAAGTAGGGGTTGTAATGAGACGGTCAGTCGTTATTGATTCACGTGGTTCCATTAGTAGGATAGGGTTGGGACAAGTCTGGTGACTGGGACGTTGTTTGGAATCTTCATTTACAGCCTCCTCCTCCTCTAGTCGTTTTCCTCATTACTGAGGGTCGTGATTCCTCCCGTGGGTGGCCAGTTTGCTCTTTATAATAGACCTCCATCTATGCCTGTCTTTTGCAATGTGGAGGGCGTCATACAGCTTGGTGTCCAGCGTCGAACGTATTTGGTCTGACCATCTGATAAGGCTACGACCTCTGGGTCTCCTTCCATCCACCTTGCCGGTGACCATCAGTTATTCCAGATTATGTCTCTCTTTCCGGGCTATGTGACCAAAAACTCAAGGATTCTTCTCAGGCAAGTGGTGGACAGCCTTTTAATGTGGAGTTCTCGGCGGATGGATTCGTTTGTACAATTCGTTTGTCATTTACAGCATCTATACACAAAATAATTACACACAGATCGTCGTGAGCCTAAACAGACTTCACTCATGTTAGTTTAACATTGTAAGGTTATGTATACGTTATTTATGCGTTTTTCATGTGATAAGTGGCAGACAAACAGACAGATTACCTGATGTTAAGCGATTGCCATTGCCCTTGGACACCAATTTCACTATTCATCAGTAATCACAAAAATATTAGTAAAAATCTACCTACTTCGGGCACCAAATAGTTCGACGCAGAACCGTGCCCACGTCGTAGGCTAAACAGGCTTTGTTCACATATATATATATATATACACGCGCATTTTCGGTAATCTCAGCATGTTTCAGTGTATATGACAGATACAGTCGTCCGGCGGGAGAGACACGATACGATATACTTCAAACGCATAGGTCAACAAGCTCATCAATATCAAGGACAGATAGAGTCAACTTTCTGTGTGTGTGTAATTCTTTCGTGCTTCAGGGACAGAATTCGCACAACACTATCTAGTAACGCAAGTCAGCGGGATCTTACGCGACCTTTTTTCGATTGCAATCATACTATATTATCTCCGGATCAATTTTATTTCGAGCACCGTTTATTTTTGCCACAGTAATTCATCTCCACATAATTGGTTACCGTCACCAAATTTATTTGGGGCCATTTTTTGGGGCCCCCTGTTTGGGAATGGAACACATGGAGTTCCATTTGTCGACATCGAGGTCTGTTTTCACGATCATTATACCCTAACAAGACATCTTTAAGGTTAAAGTTAACAAGCATAATAAATTCTGGATGAGAACGTAAAATCTAAGACCTCATCGTCACTTTTCATCAGCTGTGAATGTGATGAAACTTTCATCTGTAGTTGATTAAAAACACGTTTTTTGTGTCAAACAGCCAAATATCAATTTGCTGACACTTCTAGCTAGTCTCCGATAGAGAAATTAAGAGGGGTATGCTTAGAATCTCCTCCTATATGCTCCTTGCGTGATCATATCAGAAGCAATGATATCCGCAGGAGAACTAAGGTCATAGACATAGCACAAAGGATAGCATGCCTCAAGTCGCAATGGGCAGGACACATGCAAGGAGAACAGACGCCCTTTGGAGCGGAAAGGTCCTCGAGTGGAGGCCATGTCCAGGAAGTCGCAGCCGCGGCAGGCCCCTCACAAGGTTTTTATGTGATACATTAAAAAAGCCGTGTGGTCCTGGCAGAGTAGAATAGGCCACCCTCACTCTTACCGAGGTGTCGTAAAAGGCGACTAACGTTAAGCTGCTGGCATGATCATCAGCGCCCAGAGAAGGAAAACTCTGCATTTACATCAAAACCCTCGCCAACCCGTCTGCCAAGCGTGGTGAGTATGGCAATTGCCCCTCATGAGGAGGAGGCCCGTGCCCCAGCAGTAGGTACTTTAATGGGCTGACGACGATGATGATGATGATGACATTAAAAAAGTAGCAAAAATCGCCGTCGCCCATATACATCCGCAACACCATTGGAGTCACAAGTGCGCTGATAACCTTAACTAAGTACTGGAAGCCCAATCCAGGGGAAAGGCGGGTATTTTCCCCTTTTTGCTTTAAAAGCAATACCTTTTAAGATCGCGCACTCTTTGAATTTAGTTTTGGTACTTAACGGCATTAGGTTTAGCTTGTGGATGGCAAAAAACTTTGGTTTCATTCCGATGTATATGTAATGATCTGTTTCATGTTGATGTATTCTGACATTAGGCAACCCGTTTGCTTTACCTTTTCTCTCAAGTATAAAAATGTTGTTGCTATATTTTGCTGAAGCTGTAACGGAAAGTCTGAGTACATCTGGGGAAACGTTGTAAGAATGACTGCAAGATAGATGGGCGTGAGTCTTGATTAATGTGCCTTTTCCTCTGTCTGACCCTTCCTAATATCCAACAGTCTAGGAATAAGTGCTTCGGTTTTGGTTCGTATGGCAGGGAATTTTTTGCGTGGACCCTCGGTGTTAATGAATGGCAGAACTTACTGCAAAACACTATTCCAAAAATAAATAAATCGGTAAGTTTCAAAAATGCAAATGGCCAATTTAGACGCAAGAGTCGGGAGTTCGATTTTCACACCAACGCAAAATGTTAGCTGATGAAATAGATATTTGTGTTGGGTCTCGGTCTTTGTGGTACCTTCGGTGTTCCTGGTTTCCATAGTCCAAGTGAAAACCTTAGTTTGGGACTAGAACAATAATATTAAATACAACACATCATACTCGTATATACATTGACCTAAGTAGCTTTACAATTTATATGATGTTGTCTCAATTTCCTTATGATTTATTTAAAAAATCCTGTACTCATGAAAAATACGTGAAATATTTTGAACTGCAAGATATTTTTATGAGATAAGGGGCAGATGAGCAGATGGGTGGCCTAATAACCTCCGCCCATAGACACCTGCATCACCCAATAAGTCATAAGTCGGCGGGGCACTTTCAAAAAGGAATATCCTATTTTCTTGAAGATTTTTTTTACAAAATGATTCAATACAGTACAGAACCAATGGAAATCGGGACCCACTGACACAATAATATGTTTTTCATCAACATCTTGTTGTACCTACACGATTGGTAAAATCCGGTATACCCTGTGCGGAATACCCAATATGCATCTCCTCATTGTGATAAGATAATGTTGATGACGTATAAGTTTTTTTTATGTACATCTATTAGGCAGCAATAATCGCTCAACATCAAGTGACCAAATAGGTTTATGGCCTTCTTTTCCCTCATAAAAAACCTTACCTTCGCGGGCGTGATTTCCCGTTGCGCCCAAAACTGTTGCTCCAAAAGCCAGGGTAAGCTTTGACCATGATTTAGGAATTGAGAAGTCTAGTATGTAAAGACTGCCGTCTGACCTTCGAAACCCTTAATAGGGGAACCAGATCAATTGATTCATGGTTATACGTCTCAGAAACTATCCGACACGTTCAAGTTAATACACGGTGTTTTCCCTCACCGCAAGGCGTGCGCATAGATTTCAAAAACCTAGAGAAGCATGTTCGGATTTGAATTACGACCTATCGTATAGAAGGCGCTTTTTGAACTACTGAGCTCTCTCACCATCGCTCTCTCAATTAAGGCGACAGCTAGCTCTAACTAGCAACACAAATCGATTTAAATTATTAGGTACTAAACCGGATTTGTTTTAAGCAATTTCTGAGCGGGAGTCTATAAGCAAACATTTATACTATTTATGTAATTATTTAGTACTACTATTTGATCTGTTTTTGCACTTAAAATTTGGATTAACGCCATTAGTGGCAGTTTTAGGCGGTAATTCAAATTTGGAGTACAAAAGTTATGTGTAAGTAATAAATAAATAGTATAAGGGTATTTCTGAGAGGCTGCAGCTTCGAAATTATCAAAAAGATATCTGGTTCAGTGGGTAACGATTTAAATCGTTTGGCGTTGTTAGTATGCCCATTTATGTCCCCACTGCTGGTGCACGGGCTTCCCTCAATCACATGAGGGGTAGTTGCCATACTCACCACGCTTGGCAGACGGGTTGGCGAGGGTTTTGATATAAATGCAGAGTTTTCCTTCTCTGGGTGCTGATGATCATGCCAGCAGCTTTACCTTAGTCGCCTTTTACGACACCTCGGTAACAGTGAGGGTGGCCTATTCTACTCTGCCGGGACCACACGGCCAATGCCCTACTCATCACCTTAAAAAAATAATTCACAAAAGAAATTGCAAGTCATTTAATTCCCTTTTCTAAGCATCCCTTAAATCCTTAAGATCCAGAATAGACCGCCCTAATTAAGATTCTCTGTATCAAATTATCGAAACCTAATCCCGTCTGGAAATCCCTGTTATTTATTCCACCATTACGGCCAACTTTCCAGGCATTCCTCGGACAACAATTACGCCGGGATTACGACATGGCGTCATAAGCGTGTCCCCTGGAATCCTGTTAAATAGGTATAATGCTGCGCCTGGCTTAGCCGGGAGGATCATATTATACTTAATTGTGCTCTTAAGTACAAGTTTATGGGAGATTATAAGGCACAATCCTTGTACCAAAAAGTAAGGGTTGCGACTTGCGACTCTTTTTGTATTTCATTTCTTGACTTAAGGTGACGGGTGGGGCACACTAGTGACGCCACTCGATTTTAATTTTTAGCTACTAAACTGGATCTACTTTAAACAATTTCGGGGTTACAACCTCTCGGCAAACATTTATACTATTTACATATTAAATCATCATCAGCCCATTTAAGTCCCCACTGCTGGGGCACGGGCCTCCCTCAATCACATGAGGGGTAATTGCCATACTCACCACGCTTGGCAGACGGGTTGGCGAGGGTTTTGATATAAATGCAGAGTTTTCCTTCTCTGGGTGCTGATGATCATGCTAGCAGCTTTACCTTAGTCGCCTTTTACGACACCTCGGTAAAAGTGAGGGTGGCCTATTCTACTCTGCCGGGGACCACACGGCGAACATTAAATAACCATATACATATTAAATATAATATACATATTAAATAACCATGCAAAAATGTTGGGTCCGTTTTAGTTTAGTAGCTAAAAATTAAATTCGATTGGCGTCGCTAGTGTGTCCTACCCGTCACTTTAAATTTATATTTATTTTGTGTTGTTTTTATTTAGATGATTTTTGTTCAAACTTATTTAACATGTACAGTGGCGAACAGGTCAAGATATACAAAACTGTTTAATTTCCTCAATCGATTTCGAACTCAATGAGTAACAATATAAGGTTTATAATCGAGTGAAGAAATATGACAGTTTTGTATAGCTTTATGTGTCCGCCACTGTACAGGTTAAACCTAGTTCAGGTATGCATGATATAAAAATTTTGTTTTAGTATAAATAAAATTTGTTTATTTATTTGTATTATTTTATTTATTACTCCTTGCATGAAAAAAAAGGATGATTCATTGAAAAAATGGTTTTAATATTTTACTAAGCCTGCAAAAAAAATTCAAGGTACAGACAGGCACACATCTGGTAACTACTACCTGTCAAATTTTCGCAATATTGAACCAAACGTGTTTGACATTATTGTAAGAATCAATTTAAGAAATTTGACAGATTTTAATACATTGACGGCGTGACTGTACTAGGCTGCGCCTGCGGCGTTAAGTATGCAGATTTAGTATGTGCAGAACAAAGCAAAGTCCTGTTCGATGTTAATGTATTTCTCAACACGAACTTTGGAACTCCGTCTCTCACTTTTCCAACTCCCCAAAAACTTTAAAGGACCTTGCGGTGATGATTTTTTGAAAACACCTTAATTTCTACTTTGACTTTTTATTTCATTTTCCCTTCAAATAACTTGTATGCGCCACAGTCAGCCGCAAAAATATGTATTGGTACGCTTTAGTGCCTTATTCCGTGTGGTCCCCGGCAGAGTAGAATAGGCCACCCTCACTCTTACCGAGGTGTCGTAAAAGGCGACTAAGGTAAAGCTGCTGGCATGATCATCAGCACCCAGAGAAGGAAAACTCTGCATTTATATCTAAAACTTCGCCAATCCGTCTGCCAAGCGTGGTGAGTATGGCAATTACTCCTCATGTGATTGAGGTAGGCCCGTGCCCCAGCAGTGGTTACTTAAATGGGCTGATGATGATGATGAGTGCCTTATTCCAAGACTATAATTTCCGTGTAAAAAAGTAGAGTTTAGAGGTACTAAAATGTTTACAGTTTTTGCTGTTATAGTACGGGAGATATGGTAGTTTAGTGGATATAATCCGAACTTGCGGCTACTTAACGGTAGTTCGTAGATAAAAATCTGAGCCTTTGAATTTTTCAAATTTATAATATTATACCATTCGCTCAACGGTGTGGGAAAACAAAGAGAGTAAATGTGCACGTTTCGGATATTATCTCAAATTACTGATACCACTTGCCAGATGCAATGCCAACCTACAAACAAATGATGTTAGGAATATTTTAACCAAGACATATTATGTGGTTAGGTTTCCACTGACTGCGTGAGAGAGCCGGGTGCCACAGCTGTCACTTATTCAACAGCTAAAGCAAGATGGCCTGCGTTGCCTCGTTCCGGGTCAGGCCAGGAATGAAATATTACGCCTTATTTTGCCAAGTGAGTGCCCAAGGTACTGGAGGCCCAAACCGGGAGGGGTGGGCAGGGGGGAGTTATAATATGAGTAGCGCACTTGTGGACCGAATAAGACGGCGAACGTTGACGTCAGAGGCCAGACCCATTTTGAATCGCTAATAATGCTTAGTAAGTAAGCTTACCTACTTGTCACTTTACCAAGTGGCGGCGGCAATCACTAACCATCAAGTAATCTGTCTCATGGCTAGCCACTTATGATATAAATGAAAAAAGAACAAGTATTTTGATGTAATCAGAAATGATGTAATCCGACAGAGAATGTCACCGACATAGCTCACCGAATTAGCAAACTGAAGTGGCAGTGGGCTGGTCACATTAGCCGCTGAACTGACAGCCGTTGGAGCCGTAAAGTCCTTGAGTGGTAAGCGTAGTGTAGGACGCCCTGCGACCAGATGGAATGATGACATTCGAAGGCTGACTGGTGTGGGCTGGATGAGAGTGTCCGAAAATCCGGAGCAGTGGCGTGCATTAGGGGAGACCTATGTCCAGCAGTGGACGAATGATGATATCCGGTATTGTGGAAGGTCTAATAAATCTAACATTAATTTCTGCGATCACTTTAGTCACTTTATATGATAGGTGACAGAAGAGCAGATGATTCACCAGATAACTCGAATGAAACTCAATTTGAGTCACACCACTACTCCAGATGACTCCAGATTTATTTTCTGCGTACAATAGACTCAGGCCTATATAATCACCCTGTCTCGTCCTGGACTTAGTAAACTGCCGAAATTTGCATTTTCATTTAGAGTTTCATCAAGTCCTCTTAGGAGATGTATTGTTCCATTTAATGAGAAAGATAATACTTTGTAACAATGGACTAATATGGAATTATGAGTTTTTTCACATAGTAATATCTTAAAGCATGCTGTGAAGTTTAATTTTGAATCGTGGATTACAATTGAAATTGTCAAAATAGAACCATTAATTTTAAATTATAATAGATGTGGGAGAGCCACGCTTAGGCATGAATGGGCCGGCTCGACCGGAGTGATACCAGTGCCTTACAGAAGACCGACGTGAAGTAGTGCCTGCGCTGTGTTTCGTGTGAGTGAGGTTACCGGAGGCCCAATGGGGGGGAAGGGGAAAAGGTTGGCAGCGCACTTGTGACTCCACTGGTGTTGCGGGTGTCCATGGGTGGCGGAATCGCTTACCATCAGGTGATTCGTTTGCTCGTCGGCCACCATCATATAAAAAAAAGATGTACAAATATATGTTTTTTCTGTAAATTCAAGAGGTTTTTTGTACAATAAAAAAATATAGGTAAATGACTTTGGCCTTTGTGGGTAAATATTCTCAATGACTAGAGTCATATTTTTGTTTTCAATTTACTTTTTACATGATTACTCATCATAACACAATAAATGTGATTAAATGTTAACCTAATATGAATACCTAATTCATAATTTATATAATATTAAATATTCCACTACTAAACTGTGTATTAAGTATGATTCAGTATTATTTTGGAATGTTCCACTACTGTTATCGACGACTACCGTTGTCAATTTAATATTATTTAAAAAACTCAAATTCATCACAATTCATTTGAATCGAATAAATACGAAAGCACACCGAAAAAAAAAACATAAATTTTTGGAACATTTTTTTATTTACAACCTGCAAACACAGATCCTGTAAATTCAGTTCCGGGTCGAGGAATAAAACACGCCGGACGGAGAGCTTTTTTCAGGGCGACTATTACTCGTCATTACGCCGACTGAAAGTTCTAATATGTTTTAATTAAAAGTAATCGCCGGCAATTTATCCTGAGTTAGGATCATTTTAGGCGCAGCGGTCGTAATAATGTGAAACATTTAACGTCCGCCATCTTTGTTTTGCGGTAGTGGAAATGTGGGTAACTTGCAACGTTTTTTGTTGCAAGTTTTGATGAAAAGGTATGAGGAATTATATTGGGAAGGGGATGAGAATTTGAGGTGGAAACTTGGATGTTATATTATTTTTAGGGAAACTTCAGAAGCTTTAAAATTGGATGTGTAGATTAGAGGAAAGATTAAATTTAATACTACTAACATTCTTTCACTAATTGATAGTTTTGTTATACATAGGTTTTTTTATGAACTCACAACCTCACACAATCTCACCTGATGAAAGTGACGATGAGGTCTAGGATGTGACGCGTTTGCCTAGAACATGCTTGTTCACTCTTGCCTTAAATTACATATTACATTTAGGGCGGATTCGACCAACTTGACACTTATAAGAATCCTCTAACTGTCAAGTTGGTCGAACTATCCGCAGGATAATTTACTTCGTCAAGTAAAACTCAATTGTGTTCTTTCAAAGCCGCTATAGCTATATACCACGTTTAACAAGAGAATGAACGAATGACAGTATAGGCCGGCTAAAAACAATATGTATTGTTTTGTGATTCCTAATATGCCACCGAGATATTTTCATTAATACAGTGATACAGGTAATGTCGATGATAAGTAGCAGAAGAATCACCAGGTAGTAAGCAATTTCCACCGCCCAATGCAACACCAGTGGAGCCACAAGTAAGTCGCCTTAATTTTACACTACCGCTGGAATGTCATCGTCTGCGGGAATGGGCCGGTTCTACCATAGTGACACCGCAGCCTCACAAAGATCGTGTAGCAGCTCTTGTGCTGTGTTTCGCTTAGTGATTGAGGTCACCGAAGGCGCACTTGCGACTCCACTGGTATCGAGAGTGTCCATGGGCGACGGCAATTGCTCAACATCAAGTAATCCGTCTGCTTGACTGCCAATTTTTTATGTCATAGGTGGCAGACGAGCAGACGGTTCACCTGATGGTAAGCGATTGCCGCCGCCCATGGATACCCGCGACACCAGTGGAGACACAAGTGCACTGTGCACTGCCAACCTTTCAACACCCTTCCACCAGATTCGGTCTCCGGTACCTTCACTCACGTACCGAAACAAAGCACAGTGCTGCTTCATGCCGGTTTTCTGTGAGACCGTGGTAATACTCTGGTCGAACCGGCCCATTCATTAAGCGTGGCTATCCCCATTAAAACAATTATTTCACAAAAACACTCCGTCTTTGGATGAAACACCTAACAAACGACATCATCAAGCGATGGATTGACTGCGAACAAACCGCAGCGTACGGGAGCAACGGACCCGATTGAGTTTCGAAGGTACGCATCAAACGATCGCCCGGCAAAGAATGCTCAATTTGACCGAATGGAATGCGAACCGAATACTTGCATCCGCTGAATTTTCGCGGTTTGTATAATGAGGTTTTAAGCGGGGCAAAATGTTGCTATAACCAGTTTAACATTTTAATACATTTTATTTGTAGTTTTCCTTTTTAATGTGGGAAAACTCCGTTCCGTTATGAATCCGGGCCGGCACAACTGGCCAAATGTTGCCGTAATTTGTTAAACTGTTTTTTTTTCATGTTAATGTCTAATGTGTATGTGGCACATGGTGAACCGACGATCTAGTGAAGATTGCGGGAATCCATTGGATGCGGGCGGCACAGGACCTATCTATGTGGAGAACAAAGGGGGGGGGGGGGGGGTGTATGTCCAGCAGTGGACGCCTATTGGCTGAAATGATGATGATGCTGATGAAATGCAGCATCATCATCATTTCAGCCAATAGGCGTCCACTGCTGGACATAGCCCCCCTCCAATTTATCATAGTTTTACTTGTAGGAAAAAATATCTATTACCACTTTTTTTTTAGATTTGCTTGTATACGTACTTGAGACATTTTGGTATCAAAGGTCGTGGGTTCGATCCTCACCCTGGACATACATGCGTGCGATGAACACTTGTGTTTGTTCGGTGTCTGTATGTAAGTATATATTTGTGTTCCTCTGTTGTCTGATATCTGTAACACAAGTGCTTAAGCTACTTAGTACGGAACCAGGTCAACGTATGAGATGTTGTGAGAATTATTATTATTATTATCATCAAAAGAAATTTTCAAAACAAACCGATAGTATGTTCTTTGTAAATTACTTTTTTTATACAATTAGCGGCAGACGAGCAGACGGATCAACTAATAGTAAGCGTTTAAGGCCGCCCATGGACAACCGCGACACCAGTGGAGTCACAAGTACGCTGCCAACCTTTCAATTTTGGGTAACATAATATGGTTAGTATAATACAGGGTGTATCTATGGGCATTTACATCCCTTTAACTACGTGTTTTATCAAACATTCTGAACAACATCTTTTCTATGACTTTTGGAAATTCGCATAAAAAATTTCAACTTCTCATACAAAGTCGGTCACGTGACTTGGTCATTTTGTATGGGGAGTCGAAAAAAATTCGACTAATTTCGAAAAGTCGTAGAACAAATGTTGTTCAGAATGGATGGTAGAACACGTGGTTAAATGGATGTAAATGTCCACAGATACACTATGTATTTTAAAAATTCTTCAGTAGCAATCCAAGCTTCGTTAGCCGTGTGGTCCCCGGCAGAGTAGAATAGGCCACCTTCACTCTTACCGAGGTGTCGTAAAAGGCGACTAAGGTAAAGCTGCTGTCATGATCATTAGCACCCAGAGAAGGAAAACTCTGCATTTAGATCAAAACCCTCGCCAACCCGTCTGCCAAGCGTGGTGAGTATGGCAATTACCCCTCATGTGATTGAGGGAGGCCCGTGCCCCAGCAGTGGGGACTTAAAGGGGCTGATGATGATGATGATGAATCCAAGCTTCACGCGAGCGGAGCTGTAGGCATCCAATGAAATGAAGATTCACACAATGTACGTATCAACCTAAAATTTGTTTGTACGGAAACCGCCCACTGTCATAACAACAACTTACTCATATGTATTATATGTAGTTTCGTATTCTCATTGAAACTTTGAGGCGACCCGAATCTTCAGCCCAATTTCAATCAATACCTCACGGCTTATATTTATAGTTATATTTGTCACTCGAGTGAAAATTTTGAATTAAATATGAGAAGAGCATCGATGATGTCTTATTGTGGAATAACCTCAGATTCTAAAAATGATTCAGCTATTTTTGCAGTGAAAATTGAAGTTTGGAGTGGCACTATTAAATTGATTTATTCGTAAGTTAATTTAACCAAAAATATATTAAATTCACAACATGAAACTTCAAAGATATGATTTGGCTGGAATATGTAAGTGAGACTGAAAAAAATTTGGCGATTTAAAAGAGTAACTGCCGAGTTTCTTGCCGAATCTTCTCGTCAGAATCAACTTTCCGATTCCGGTGGTAGAATCACATTATGTGTATTCATTTCTTAGTATATTTTTTGTGTCGACATATATGTGTAATTACATGTATAATATACTAGCTTTTGCCCGCGACTTCGTCTGCGTTCACACAATATCTTTATAAATTATAGCCTATGTGTTATTCTGATCTATAAGCTACATTACTGTAAAGTTTCATTAAAATCCGTTTAGTAGTTTTTGCGTGAAAGAGGAACAAACATCCATCCATACATCCATCCAAACAAACTTTCGCCTTTATAATATTAGTAAGGAAGTAAGGATAAGTTATAATTTATATTTTTCATGTAGGACGATTAGTAAGAGCTGTATATAAGCCTATGCAAATAAAGTACTTTTGAATTTTGAATTTATATAATGAATCTAAATCCTAAATGTTAATCGTAGATACTGTGTCAATAAAGGGTCTTATTTTTTATATAATTAGTGGCGGATAATCAGACAGGTCACTTAATGATTAGGGATTCTCGCCTGCACACCCAGTGGAAGAACACCAGGGAAGTCAACCGTTCTCCCCTTCCATGGGAAAGTGTGAGTGCCGGAGGCCCAATCTTGGAATTCGGCCTCGGGCAAGCGCTGCTTAACGCCGATTTTGTTGATGCCGTGATGTCACCTCATTCAAACCGGCCCATTCATGCCGAAGCATGGCTATCCTATTGTCAAAGTCTAAATAACTGAACTGTGAGTGTGATTCTACGGCCTCGCAGAAAATCACCATGAGTTAGCGTCTGTGTTGTGTTTCGCTGCATGAGTGAGGGTACCGGAGGCCCAATCTAGGTGAAAGGGGGTTTAAAAGTTAACAGTGCACTTGTGACTCTACTGGTATTGCGAATGTCCATGAGTATTTTTTTATTTTAAGCGGGCGGCTATGCAGGTCCTATTTAAACCAGTATCAATGCCACCAGTTTGATCAATTGTGATCGCCACTGTGCTACATATCAGTCCCAAACCCTAAACTTTTCAGAAAATGTATTAGTTGTTTGGGACTGAGATCCCTAGCTTTATTGGGCCTCAAAAAGTGCTTTCCCAGATGTAAGCTACGTTTGCGCATCAGTGGTCCGCATTCAGTGATTATGTGTAAAGGGGTTTCATCCGCCTCGTTACACATTCTGCAGATTCTAGTGTCACTCAGTCCTATAGAGGCCATGTGCTTATTGAGGATCTTACTAGGATGCGTATGTTGTTCCTACTTAGCCCTTATGAGTAGCTTGGAATGGGTTAATCCCATCAATTTTAGCCATGATTCGCGTGATTTGTGTGTATAGATTCTTTCTTAAGACGGGCGAGCTCATCAGCAATCTTGTTGCCTCCAATCCCCGCGTGACCTGGAACCCACCTAAGTGTTACTCTGTTACATTAACCTAGAATGTCCATGGGCTTACCATCAGGTGATCCCTCTGCTCATCTCATCATCATCATCAGCCCATTTAAGTCCCCACTGCTGGGGAACGGGCCTCCCTCAATCACATGAGGGGTAATTGCCATACTCACCACGCTTGGCAGACGGGTTGGCGAGGGTTTTGATATAAATGCAGAGTTTTCCTTCTCTGGGTGCTAATGATCATAACAGCAGTAACCTTTCTCAATAAAAAAAAAGTACCAAGAAACGAAAAAATGTTTGTAACTTAGTAAATAAAAAAAGCGTATTATTTTCATGTTTATAGTTTTTACAGCGATTAAATTGTTTTTGTTAGAAAGTTTGTATAAACGAGACAAGTACGAAGCCGTACCTTAGTCGCCTTTTACGACACCTCGGTAAGAGTGAGGGTGGCCTATTCTACTCTGCCGGGGACCACACGGCTTGAGCTGGGTAGATTTGAATAATTCAACCTGATGTTTAAAATATAGACATTTTCAGACAGAATTATAATGTATATTCATCAAAGAAAGTTTTTTTTTTATATGAGAGGTGGCAGACGAGCAGACGGATCACTGCTCTGCTCATCTACCACCTATTAAATAAAAAATCTTAAGACGCCTCGAATAAGCGGTGCCTTCAAATACTATTTATTTTCCTTGCAGAAGTAATAAACCCAACATAGACGCTAATAGAATTAGCGGCATATGCCGGGGGAAGGCGATCGCATAGTGGTTTTCGATGTTAGCCTTCCCATGCCTCGGAGAGCGCATTAAGCCGTCGACCCTCGCTTTTATCAATAACCAAGTTGTGCGCGCGGTTTTGCTCACTTTTAGATGTAATATTTACTTTCAAATATTTTAGAGTAACATATTTTTAAGGTTTGAAACCTAAAAACAAAATCATCATCATCATTTCAGCCAATAGACGTCCACTGCTGGACATAGGCCTCCCCCAATGTTCTCCACACAGATCGGTCCTGTGCCGCCCGCATCCAATGGATTCCCGCGATCTTCACCAGATCGTCGGTCCACCTTGTGGGGGGCCTGCCACGGCTGCGACTTCCTGTACGTGGCCTCCACTCATTGATTGCATGCCTCAAGTGGCAATGGGCAGGGCACATAGCGAGGAGATTAGACGGCCGTTGGGGCGGAAAGGTCCTCGAGTGGAGGCCACGTAGAAGAAGTAAAAACAAAAAAACCTTAAGAAAAAATAATTCTTCCATCTGTCAATAATTTATTAATTCATAAACATGGTTAAGTATTACAAGATATTATATAAAATATTGTAAGGTGCAGCCATGATTCACCGTAAAGGTATATGAATATAAATAGTTGGTACTTTTAAATTACAATTCTAGTTCATTATTATTATATGCATATTAATCATATTATATCGGCCTTACAGAAAATCGGCGTGAAGCAGCATTGTGCTGTGTTTCGCTGCGTGAGTGACGTTACCGGAGGCCAATCCGGGGGAAAGGGGGGTTTAAAGGTTGGCAGCGCATTTGTGACTTTACTGGTGTCGCGGGTGTCCATGGGCGGCGGCAATCGCATACCATCAGCAGCAGCACGAGCAGACGGATCACGTCTTCTCGTCTGTCACCTATCACGTAAAAAAAATATTAGTTTTAAATTTATTATAATTAGACATAATTTTCACACTTTTAAATCTAAAGTTATTTTTATAGCTTATAATCAAAAAAAGATCTAACATCATAGTAAGCTTTTTCGGCAAGAAAGCTGTTAAAGGTAGTTATACACTTTTTATTATCCTTGATTGATCTGATTTACAATGGGATTTTGTTATAGATCTTTGGAGCCAATTGAAATTTACGCATATTCTTTGGAGAAACTGATAACACAATTTCATTTGTTAAATAAACTACTT
The DNA here is from genome assembly GCA_019059595.1 of Marasmia exigua. Lineage (NCBI taxonomy): Eukaryota > Metazoa > Arthropoda > Insecta > Lepidoptera > Crambidae > Marasmia > Marasmia exigua. The sequence continues at coordinate 18,666,521 of CM032473.1, forward strand.
TGCACTGCCTTCCCTGATTATTACGAATACGATATTTCTTTCCTCTACCCAAAGGTTGTCTGGAAGAAATCGCTACAAGCGATAAGACCGCCTTATTGTACTGTCTGTTACTGTTGTATCATGCTTGTATTTTATTTTTGTGCAATAAAGAATATCTATCTATCTATCTAACACACAACTTGAGCTACCTATCTCGGAATCAGATCAATGTATGAGATGTTGAAAAATGTTTATTTATTTAGCAACCAATCAAATCCTTCATAAATCACACCGATGACCTACTCTCACAAGGAGACGTTGGAAACAGACGTCTCGACCGTCAGCTGTGGCGGTCTGTAGGGGAACGCTGAGGGAGAGTGGAATTTTAAGTTACTTTATGTATATTAAAATACTTTTACATTTCGTTGGGCTTTAAAAGTCTATCTTGAAAAAGAAACCAAGTACAAAACCAGTACTTCCTAAAAGGCCGGCAACGCATCCTCAACAACCTTCTGGTGTGGCTGATGTCCATTGGCGGCGTAGATCACTTACCATCAGGTGACTCGCTTGCCCGTTTGCCTCCCTTTCTCATAAAAAAGTACCAATAAACGAAATAATATATGTAACTAAGTAAATAAAAAAAGCGTATTATTTTTATGTTTATAGTTTTTTCAGCGAATTAAATTGTTTTTGATTAGAAAGTTTGTATATACGAGACAAGTACGAAGCCTACTTCAGCTTTAACTCCTTCAAGACGATCCTACTTCTTCCTAAAAAGCCGGCAACGCAAAAGAAAGTCCTGATCTGTTCTGACGCTGATCGATTCCGGCGACCCGCTTGCTCATTTGCCTTCCTATCTCATAAAAAGAAAACAAAATACAAATGATGTCGAACTTTCTAACATTGCAACAAAGCTCAATTTTTTCCAACTAACTAGACGTTCGTTTCTTGACATCAACATTTTAAATAATTGATAACACAGTTCGCTATTAAAATTTAATTTAAGACATAAATCACTATGTAACTACAAAAAGATTAAAAATCAGATATGATGATTTAACAATAACACAAACACGTTATTAAAAGTTAAATATTTTTGAGACCCCTCCCGTACTATTGACTACACAACTTTATTCCTTCGGTGTTGTCGGATAAATTATGTACATTGCCGTCAGAAGCCACAAAATGTATTACACAATTTAACTCAACCCTTATCTTCGCAAAGTATCAAATGACTGTACGCATACGCAGAAGTAACTTACACACATTAAGCTTAAAGTTACACTAGAATTTAATTTTGTTGTCTATGACAATGTTGTTATTATAATAACATATGAAAATTAAAACGTTTACCTAATGGAAGATGTTAGTGTCATTGTTAAAGGTCGCTCAGCGGGCTATGGAACGAGCTATGCTCGGCGTCTCTCTCCGAGATCGAATACGAAATGAGGTGATCCGGCAGAGAACCAAAGTCATCGACATTGCTCACCGAATTAGCAAGCTTAAGTGGCAGTGGGCTGGCCATATTAGCCGCAGAACCGACAACCGATGGGGTAAACGAGTTCTAGAGTGGAGACCGCGTCTTGGCAAACGTAATGTAGGGCGCCCTCTGGCTAGGTGGGGGGACGATCTGCGCAGGATGGCTGGCAAGAGCTGGATGCGAAAAGCTATGGATAGATCACAGTGGCAAACAATTGGAGAGGCCTACGTCCAGCAGTGGACTGCGATAGGCTAATGATGATGATGATGATGATGAGTGTCATTGATACTTGCTATTAATAGCTTATTTTAATGGAAACTCCCTTAATTGTCATAAAAATAATAACTATGTCGTACTTAATCAATTGATGACGTTATAACCGTGGGCGAGCTTCAACATAAATGGCTTGGCTCAACTGCAACATTTTTTTCTGGACCTGGAACCTACTGAGCAGCCTTAATCAGGAGCACGTTCTAATCCATTGAGTTTAATGTTAACTCATAGAATATACTGCTCATTAGATTTTAATTCATCATTAATAGACTTTCAGTCTCGACAAGGGCTTCTGATACTTAGGTCAGCATACTAGGCATCGGCCTATATGTACATACAACCCGTGCGGATAAAGAATGGGATCAGAAATGGCGGCGCAACTATTCACTTCTCGCTCGCACACTATTTGCGTCTATACTCGCACCCCACGAGTGCGAGTATAGACGCAAATAGTGTGCGAGCGAGAAGTGAATAGATGCGCCGCCATTTCTGATCCCATTCTATATCCGCACGGGTTGTATATATATATATATGAGTTACTCTTTGCCAATTATCACCAAAACGCCACTCATAAATCAGAATAATAACCACGGTCCTAATTTCGCAGTGTGTAATTTTGCCGCCGCCGCTAAATGTAACCGCATCCATTGACACATCAAGCCCATCTAAACGCGATCGTTGCAGTAATGTATTCGCAATGAATGCGTGACATGGACGTTCATTGTGATATATTGCACCCCGAGGAGTGAACGTGTACGTACAGTTCAGAACCCCGTTATAAAAATTCGGAACAGGTTTTGGGAAAACAATATGTTTGGACGAACATTTTTGGGATATCCCTAAGGTCTTATTCATGTCAAACATGTGACTACAAAAAGACGCAGAGCACCGGCTAAATATATCGTGTGCTAAACAGGCTTCGCACGTATACATTGTGGCGATTGGACTGTATACAATCTGGGGATGGGATGCTAATAAAACTACTAATATCAGCAGAATAGTGTGTTCCCAGGTTCATCAGACACATCAGCCATTAACAAAGACAATAAGACAAAACAATAATCTATCAAAATCAGTAAAAAAGTATAAAAACATAAACAATATAAAAGAGACTGGTGCAGCCGTCGATCCTCAACATACATGCACCAATACAAAACATAATTATCAATGTAGATCAGCATGAGACAAAGAAAAATCAACAAAAACTCTTGACATACTGTGCTAATACGGAACGTGTGCTGGAGAGACATTATATAGTGCCTAGCGCGTAACGTACTCTTTGATATCAATATCAGCTGCCAGAGCTGATCATCTGTCTACTTTGTGGTTGCTTACATGCTTCGCATACATCATTTTCGCATACTTCATCTTTATTTTGATCCTCCTGCAGGGAATATATGCCTCCTCCTGTGCTCGCCACTCACAACCGTCCTATGCCAGCCTCATCCAGGTCTTACCCACCGTTTTGACTATGTCGTGAACCCATCTTGTTAACGTTCGTCCTGTTTTTCGTTTCCCTTGCCTTGGCCATCAGCGTATCCTGCCAACCATGACGTATGGAGCCAAAACATGGGCACCAACCAAAAGCTCTATGTATAAACTCGGCTTAGCATAGAGCGCTATGGAGCGGTCCATGTTAGGCATCAAGCTCCAATACAGAGACAAGGCTACGAACCAAGGTGGTGTATATTGGGAAACGCGTGATGTCACTCAAATGGCAGTGGGCAGGGTACCTGGCTCGTCGAGGTGATGGTAGATGGAGCTAATCCATTGACACACTGGTGGCCAAAGCAAGGGAAACGAAAAAGAGGACGCACACATGGACCTATACAATACCTAAACCTAGACGTTAGACAAAAACAGACTAATAGGGAATGTGTGCGAGAGATGCATAATACGATATACTGCCTGACGTGTAAGTCAACGAACTCTTCGATATCATTGTCAGCAAAAGTTAACCTTCCGTATTATTTTATGGCTCGTTTCTGCTTAAGTGTGCGCGAGCGTTTTGTACATGAAACAGTTGCATATTATAACGTCATATGTTTGATAGTTGGACCGCGCGCCTGCGAGTCGACATGTTGTAGCCCTTAATTATGGTAGTGTGTATGTTTTAGTCGAAATTCATAATAATGAATTAGAAGCTCATCCCCATCTTAGCATATCATTCCTAGTTGCATCCAAAGCTCTTGCTTCGGAGACCGGAGTACGCTCGGACCATGATCCAGGATTTGAGAAGTCTGGTAATTACAATGAAGCGACTGCCGTCTGACCTTCGCAACCCTTGGACAGGGGGACCAAATCATCTGGATCACGGTCACACGTTCAGAATAATTATCTGAAATATTGTGGGTATGTCACAATACAATTTTGCTAAGCTATCCAAGAAGTTGCTGGGGCGGAAAGGTCCTCGAATGGAGGCCACGTACAGGAAGTGGCAGCCGTGGCAGGCCCCCCACGAAGTGGACCGACGATCTGGTGAATCCATTGGATGCGGGCGGCACAGGACTGATCTGTGTGGAGAACATTGGGGAAGGTCTATGTAAAGCAGTGGATGTCTATTGGCTGAAATGATGATGATGATGATCCAAGAAGTGCAGGTTTCCTTACGATAATTTCCCTCACCGCCGAGCTAATGACAGAATTATGCACAAAGATTTGAAAAATCCAGAGGTGTATAATCATGAATTGGAAATGCAGAAACATTGGTATTTAAAATGACAACAAGTGACGTCATTGGCAGAAATATATTGCGACCAGTCTCTGTGCTATGTTTTAATAACTGTCATAGACAGACTGTTCGCATACAGGGTTATTCTGAAACCTTTAGTTAAATGTGTTTAATGTGTTTGAGCATTGCCCATAGTTCTGCATAACTTTGTCAAAGGAACACAGATTGGGAACTTTGAAGAAACAAATTCCAATACCAAAGAGTTACTCTTCCTGACTGATTTAATGGGGGCTATCGCTTGCGAAAAATCCGCAAGATAGCGTACTATAGGCCTGAGGTCCACCTACAAGGTGTTTGGGTATTTTAGACGTGATATGTCGTATTTTTAATCAACGAATAAATCAGCCAATGTTGGTGAAGTTGGATCTCGGTTCACAGGCACCATCTAGCGGATATTTCTCTCTGTACTGTCTCTTAAGAACGTTCAATACCACAGTATTTAATAATGCTGTTTTAATGGCAAAATATCACTACTTATAAAAATATCAAAATACTCAATACTCCATACTCAAATATTTATTTGCATTATTTTAAGTATTACCGTAAGTTAACTGTAAAGGCTGGCGCGCATAACGCCCTGTTGGTCTAGTGGTTTAGGTACCGGGCTGTGATCTCGGGGTCCTGGGTTCGATTCCCGGGTCGAGCGAAAAGTATGTTGCGAATTTTTCGAACATAGCTCGGGTTTCTGATCACCAATCCGCATTTGGCAAGCGTGGTGATTAAGCCTAATCCCATCATAGTAGCGATAACTTGATTTCTATGATGGAGGCATTTGCCCTGCAGTGGGACAGTATATAGGCTGATACTAGAAACTACTAGAAACTAGGCAGCGGCAATTACTACCCATGAGGTAATCCAGACGGAAAGGACCGGATGGTCCTATCGCACATAACACAAAAAAGAAGTACTTATCAATGTATTTTATATAAGAACTTTACACAACTCATTTATATAAAGATTCATTGCCAATATAAATAAAAACATCAAAATGAGACAGATAGGCTGTGGGTCGTCCGAGTTAACGCTGGAGGGACGAAGTCGCCAAGGACCTCAAAGCACTCAACGTGCACGATTGGGCGCAATTGGCACAGGACCGCAAAAAATGGCGAACTTTGACATCGGAAGTCAAGACCCACTTTGGATCGCTGAGCCAGCGTAGTAAGTAAGTGAAATGAGACAGCAATACATTATTCAAATTTCAAAATAAGATTGTCCCTGTTAGTTTTACTCGTAAATTGAAGAAAATCACGCGTTCATTTCATATTTAAGCAAGTGTTTGCTTAGTGTAAACATTCGTTTCAACTGCCTTTTTAATATTATCTTAAAACAAATAAAGGTCGTGAATACCATGTCCCATGGGGAACATATGATAGCTTTCTCCTCTGGAGCCCGGGTATGTTTCGACCATTATTCTTAATTTGGGGAGTCTGGTATACGTCTGACCTTAGCAAACCCTTAAACAGGGGTACCATACCAACTGAATCAGGGTTACACGTTTCAGAAACTATCCGAAACGTGCAGGTTTCCCCACAATGTTTTCCCTCACCGCTGAGCTAATAGAAATGCGCACATAGATTATATATCATAATCTAATAAAATATCTAGGGGTGCATGCTCGGATTTACGCCGTATGGTCCCGGCAGAGTAGAATAGGCCACCCTCACTCTTACCGAGGTGTTGTAAAAGGCGACTAAGGTAAAGCTGCTGGCATGATCATCAGCACCCAGAGAAGGAAAACTCTGCATTTATATCAAAACCCTCGCCAACCCATCTGCCAAGCGTGGTGAGTATGGCAATTACCCCTCATGTGATTGAGGGAGGCCCGTGCCCCAGCAGTGGGGACTTAAATGGGCTGATGATGATGCTCGGATTTGAATCCCGGTTCCTCCGTATGGAAGACTGCGTTCTGAACCACTGAGCTACCATCGCTCATAAAAACTTCAATTACCTGACTGGTCAAATTCTCGTATGACTTCTTACTAGTGAGAATGTCACGCTTCGTCATGAATGCGTCAGTTTGACTGGAGATGCCTTACAGGAAACCAGCGTGAAGTAATCGCTTTTTGCACTGTGAAATGAGGGTATTGAAGGCCCGATTCATGAGGGAAGCGTAAAAGGCTGGTATCGAACTTGTGATCAGGAGATGCGTCTTCTCGTGTGCCACCATATCATATAAAAACGGGATTAGGTGCAAGGATCGAAATTCAAAATCGGAGTTTTCATTTAGGTACCATCACCAACATCATTAGGTACAATCCAGTCAAAGTGTGAATGGGTGATTTATAACCAAAGATCCAGGGTTAATCAATAAACCAACAAACAATAGAATCAAAAAGGACATTAAACAGTGTCAAATCCACGGTTTATAAAGGCGTTCCCATTGAATTCAACAAAATTAGGCAGGCTGTCCCACCAGCAGCGATGAGCGATAAAGAAAGCTGGAAACTATACACGAGTTAGCGAGAATCTGGAAAGGGAGTGTAGTTTTGTCGCAGGGTCAATAGCGAGTGCGCGAGTATGACGGGCGAACATTCAAAGAATTCGTAACGTTGACGTATCGCGACTATCCTACGATTACGGAGCAATATGCTAGTACGCAGTGCAAAGTAGTTAACCACGATACTAAGTTTTGGTCCTGGCTAACGTAAGCCTTGATGGGCACTAGCGAACGGAACATGCCATTTTCGGAAAAAACGTCACAGAGTGTGATAGAGGCAGATCCTGACGCAGATTCTATACGGGGGAGGTAGAGAAAGAACGTCGACCAGTACTAACGGCTTCGCGCATAGTTTTTCAACTTCGGCTTTCTATGAAAAAGCACTGTCAGTTTAGAGTGCATGGTTAATCATAATCATAAATCTTTATTGTTTCATTTGGTTTACAGTTCTTAAAAATAGCATAATGTCCTCAAATGAACCCTGCAAAGGGTATCACAATGAAAATAATAATAAAAATAATAGCATAACATTTACATTTCCTCTAAATTATTAAGTAATTATATTAAATGTCTAATAGCAATCGAATTAAAATGAAGTAGATAAATTTATGTATAAATATTAAATTATATATTTTAAGGGTTCAAATATTCATTCAGACTGTAGTAGGCATTTTGCAAAAGATATTCTTTTAATTTTATAAAAAAATCGGTATCTTTAGCAATACTTTTAATATCTTTGGGTAACTTGTTATATATTTTTATTGACATGTGCTCGGTACCTGAGCTTACTAAGTGCAACTTTGTGAAAGGTGTGGCTAATTTATTACCTATGCGCTAGCGTCATGCTAACGTTTAAGATTTCATCCTGTTAGACGTTGGTGCTGTTAATTTTAGTCATATATCCATAGAATAGAGGGAGCTCTTCAATTTTTCAAACTAACTGCTTGCGCATAGGCTACGAATCTATTCAATAGCTTACCTTTGTACTAAAATGCCAACAACAACTAGCTAATAACCACGTGAGGCAAGCAAGCATCTTTTTTTTATAATATTGCTCTACCCGAATATATCTTGCCAATGTTAAGTAACTTATTGATATAAGTGAGTAGTCAATAGTTTTTTTATATTTTTTTAATATTTTACAACATCACATACATTGATCTGACTCCGAGATAGGTAGCTCAAGCACCTGTGTTACGTATATCAGAATCAACAGTAGGATTACAAATAGATACATATAATACTTTTCTTTTCTATATACATACTTATAATTACATAGTAAACATCCAGACCAATACAAACCGACATGTTAATGCACACAAATGTTTGTACTGTGCGGGGATCGAACCCGCAACCCTTGGACCAAAGGCAGCGTTCACTTCTTAGTCACTCAATAAAACGCCAATGTGTTTTATCTACCTTCTGATTCTGCCGATACCACTCTAATCACAATCGCGGGTTAAGATTCTATTAGGTCCAAGCAAGTTGTCACGTGACAACTTGCTCGACATACTATAACAGTGTTGAAAACGATAAAACAGCTTTAAGTGAACAAATTTGGTGTCTATTTGTGAACTGAAGTGCCGCAAAGTGATCCTGATAATAGGAATCGTTGAATTATATGGTTTCTAACATTGCTATTGTGAGTCGAGTGAGTTGTCACGTTAACAACTTGCTTAGACCTAATAGTCCTTAAACCCGCGATTGTGTTTAAAGTTAGTATCGACAGAATTCGTAGGTCGGTAAAACGTAAAAGAGTGACTGTGACTTTGATTGACTTCCACTGTTGAACATTGGCAAGATATCTTCGGGTAGAGCCAAAATATAAAAAAACGATTCTCTTTTCAATACTCTGAAAGTATATCTAATATACGTTTCTTAAGCGAGTTAATCGCCTATAGCTTGTCGTATACTCGCCAGCGGTGTGGAACAACTGCCTAATAATGACTAACAATAACCACATTAATTCATCTGTCAACGAAGTGGCCAAACTATTTCTCATCTCATCTCAGCGTGTATTTTCCCGGTCACGCCTAAAGCAGTCGCTTCAGAGCCCAGGATTTCCAAATCCTGAATCATAGATACCTTCTATGGCTATGCTCGGAGTCTCCTTGCGTGATCCGCAGAAGAAACTAAGGTCAATGACATAGCCTAAAGAATTGCATGCCTCAAGTGGCAATGGGCAGAGCACATTGCGAGGAGATCAGACGGCCGTTGGAGTGGAAAGGTACTTGAGTAGGAGGCCACATACAGGAAGTCGCAGCCGTGGTATGGCCCCACAAGGGTGGACCGACGATCTGGTGTAGGTCGCGGGAATCCATTGGATGCGGGCGGCAGAGAACACTGGCGGAGGTCTATGTCCTGCAATGGACGTCTATTGGCTGAAATGATGGTGATGATAAACTGTTATCTGACCTATGCAACTCCTAGACAAGAGAACCAGACTAACTGAATCATGGTCACATATTTCAGAAAATAACCAAAACGTGTAGCTTTCGTCACGATATTTTTCCTCACCGCTGACCTTATGGTAGGAATATGGACATATTATTTCAGTCAAAAGGTTCTAAATCAAAGCAGACGACTGAATCGGAGTTTCCCTCTCTTTCACACGCACTGTGTATCTCCTTTGTTTCGATGCGACAAGCATATTGTCGATCGTTACGGGATGGGTTTAAATTAAGCCACCAGATTTGAATTTACGACCTCCCGTTAAAAAAGCGCTAGATCTTATCCACTGAGATACCAGTTCTTTTCATTCATTCAACATTCAAATTTTTGGCTCAACCCGGGATCGTAGCCGGGACCCTTAGCACACACGTTGCGAGTACAACCAACTGCGCCAAAGAGCCTAACTGCCTAACTTTGCCGCATTAATTCCATATTCCCAGTCTCTTATATTTCGATGAGACACCAAAGTAACACGACCTAATGTTCTGATCCTAACCAATGAGTTCACGCACTAGACAAGCGTCCGTGGCACTCATTCAGCTGGTCTCACTGAAAACCAGCGTCATGGCCTTTGTCTGGGCTGTGACATAAGCTGAGTGAGGGCCATTTATACTAGACGTCATAACACATCATAATATTCATTTGGCACTGTCTGGACATGATTGAATATAGTTTTGTTTTTTTTTCCCTTTTGTTTTATTTTTATGTATTTTTAATTGTTTTATGTTTTGTTTTCTGTTTGTGCCAAATTGTGTTCTGTTTACAATTGCTATATGTTCTGTGTTGTGATGTCTATAATAATAAATATTTTCTTTCTTCTTTCTTTCTTTCTTTCCGAGACGGACTTCTGGCTGAAACTGAATATTTCTCGACAGAAAAACTCAGGCACTTTACAACCAACCAGATTTGACCGTGGGAGAGTCACGTTTCGGAATGAATGGGCGGCTCGACCGGAGTGATAAAACGGTCTCACAGAAAACCGGCGAGAAGCAGCACTATGCTGTGTTGCTTCTCGCCGGATGGCGCAATTGGTAGTGACAAACATTCGTGCGTTGAACACTTGTGTTTGTTCAGAGTCTGTGTGTAATATATGTATTTAAGTATATATTTGTGTTCCTCTGTTGTCTGATATCCGTAACACAAGTGCTTAAGCTACTTAGTACGGAATCAGGTCAACGTACATGAGATGTTGTGAGAATTATTATTATTATATATTATTACTGCGGGAGTGACGGTACCGAAGGCGCAATCCGGGGTTTATAGGTTGGCAGCGCACTTGTGACTCCACTGGTGTCCACGTCCATGGGCGGCGGCAAACGCTTACCACTAGGCGACAAGTATGCTCATCTCCCACCTATCACATAAAAAAAACTTGACCTAGGGATCCAAACCTGGACTATAAGCGCAGCGGTCGCTTCAAAGTGCAACCCACTGCGCCAACAAGGCAGTCAGCTAACCGCATTAATTTCACTGTCAACAAAGTGTCCAAACTATTTCATCTCATTGTATTTCACGGCGAGTGTGGCAGAACATTCATTCAGCGGTATAATTATATAACAGCGAGTTCTGACGCGAGTTTAATATCTGTCAGGGACAGTGCCGCGAGTACGGTATTTTCTGTACGGACAGTGCATTTAACACGAATGAATAAATCTACTCGTATATCTATACAATTTATTTATAAAGAGGATAAAGAGGTAATCCTACAGATAGCGATAGCGTTTATAGGTAATCCAAAAACACGAAAAACTTACACGATACCTATTCGATATTGGTATGAATCGGAACTAATGTCCTTAAACAAAGTAAAGGCGGGCTACTAGTAAATACTATTTACAAAGAGGCAAATTCTCTAGAAAGCGGCAATGTTTATAGGTAATCTGGAAACACAAAATGCTTGCGCGATGTAATGGACACCTAGCGCCATCTATTGGAATAAAGTGGAACATATTATGTCGCGAAACAAAGTGAGGGCAGGTGACTAGTTATTTATAACGACGTACATTTCATAGACAACGCCATCTATAGGTACAGTTTGAAACAAATGTCCGAGACGGAGTAAGAGCGGGCCAATTGTATTATACATCGTGATTTTTTGAATACTTGAAAAATTACACTCAAAGTCATTAGACTAATGAATACAAACATTTTTACCCAACATACGGTTTAATTGCAATAAAAATAAATATTTGCCTTCCCATGCAAATTTCGTCAATCAGTTGATCGTTTTTATATGGTAAGCTAAATTTAATGAATTATGAATACCAGATGAAAGCCCATTCGCTTGAAATGTTTTCAAGGATGAACACTTTTGGACTATCAAAAACAATCGTCGAAAAATTTCCAGCGAAAGTTTTACTGTAAATGTTACTGAGTATTTGATCTCGAAAGTTTTGGAGTATTTTAAAACAGTTTTCTATGTGTTTGTAACTCTGCTGTAACGCGAGTTTAATATCTGTCACTACCAGTGTGCTGCAAGAGGTTTAGTCTCTGTAAGGACAGAGAATTCAACACAAAACTGTTTTTTTTATTGCGAATAAAGGCAGACGAGCATGCGGCCCATCTGATGGTAAATGGTAACCGCCGCTCATAGACATCAACAATGCCAATCAAATACACATTTTATCTCGTAACAGTAAATCATATAGCTTAAAGATTATAGGCTAACACGCTAGACCACATACGAAACTGATGGAAAGCGACAGATAAAGTCTAGGATGGCATGCATAACAGTTCTTGCCTGAAAGATTTCCAGACAACAGAGGAAAAACTAAACGGAATATAAAAAAAGTAAAGTATCAGCCTATAGGTATATCTATTGATAATAATTTACTGACATTATACTTATTTTTTATTTGTGACTGTATACATTTAATCTGATTATGACTGTATTCACTTATCAATTTCATTTGTGTGTTTAGTAATGTTTTTTGTTTTCAAATAGCATGCTGACATCTTGGGTCAACTGTAAGCCAGCATGTGTCGAATGTAAAATAAATAAATATAAACTGTCCCATTGTTGGCCACAAACCAATGTCATATCCTATTATATTTAGTTTTTTTTTGCTTTTCCATGTACTTGTCTACTGCTGTATGTACTGTGTTTTCATGGCCAGTAAAATTATCTCTATCTTCTATCTCTATTATTCATTGCAGGTGAAAGGCCTCCATCATAGAAATCAAGTTATCGCTACTATGATGGGATTAGGCTTAATCACAACGTTTGCCAAATGCGGATTGGTGATGACAATCCCGAGCTACGTCCGAAAAATTCGAAACATACTTTTCGCACGATCTGGGATTCGAAACCAAGACCAACAAGGCGTCAAACGAAATATGCAACCTGAAAAATAAGAATCTAATGCTATCATTAGATTCTTCTATCTTATATCATTAACTAGAATGCTACTAGTAGCATGCTAGTAAACATACAAGTCACAGTGATTATCACGATCAAAATACTCCTTTTACAATGAACAGCAAACAAATTTCACATAACACAAAATATCCTTCAAACAACATGCGGAAACGTATACAACCGAAATCAGGTCATCATGTAGTCATCTTCCGTCTCGAGTCACAATAACAAATAAACAGAGAGAGTGAGAGAGAAAAAAATATTTTTCCTGCACGAGCGCTCGGTAGGGTGGCTTTCGCTGCTCATGACAGATGTCACCCATGTTAATTGTGGGTATAGTATAATTACGAATATTAGGTATTACCTACTTATCGTTTTAGAGTTCGAAAGAATACGGAACTAAAATTTTTGATTCCTTGTTATTTTTTATGAGATAGGTGGCAGACGAGCAGACGGATCACCTGATGGTAAGCGATTGCCACCGCCCATGGACACTCGCGACACCAATGGAGTCACAAGTACGCTGCCAACCGTTAAACCGTCTTTCCCTCGGATTGGGCCTCCGGTACCCTCACTCACGCAGCGAAACACTGAATAGTGCTGTTTTACGCCGGTTTTCTGTGAGTCCGTGGGTATCGATCCGGTCGAGCCGGTCCATTCATGCCGAAGCGTAGCGCTTGTTATTTTAATGTCGACTGAAGCGCGTATTTTAAGGGACTTCCTTGTTGGCACAGTCTCTACATAGGAACGCAACTTAAAATATTTCAATCTTCGTGTCACCCTAATCGAGCTAATAAAATTAAATAATGCATCAAAATATCGACCACACGAGCACATTTCCTTAAAAATGTGTACGCCGACAAATTCTCCTGTTACCATCGCCGTATTCGACCCACGCAGCAGTGCACTCGTGCGAGAAAATTGTATCCATCGTCGCGTCAGCTGATACAATGGAGTGGGATGTTCCAGATTGTGGACAATATTTTCTCCGCTTATTTTAAGTGCAAAGAATTGAGGGGGAAACTGTAATGACGTGACCTAGTTCAGTCCCTTCAAGAGAAAGGGTGGTTAGAATATTATTTTGATGTTTTTCATAAGCAATGTATTTGGCGAACCCAAAATTGATTCCCTGTGTTAAAAGAAACTTACTCGTGCATAAATTTGAAAAAAATATCTTTAAATTCAAGAAAACATGGCATTATAGAATGCAGTTCAAAAAATATTTTACAAAATGATTTTAGTTTTAGGTGGCAAATGAGCATATGGAGCACTTATTGGTAAGCGGTTGCCGATGCCCTCGCAACACCAGTGGCACAATAGCACTGCCAACTTTAATTCCCCTCCCGTTTGAACCTCCCGGTACCCGAACTCACTCGGTAAAACACAACGCAAGCGCTGCTTCGCGCTGGTTTTCTTTGGGTCGTAGTACATTTCCGGTCGGCCCATTCGTGCCGAAGCGTGGCTCTCCCGTGAAATATAAGTATATAGTAATAAATTTTAAAAACACTCAGTACCTAATGCAGTGCTATTAACAGGGGTACAGACAGCAACGAGCAGACTCGTATCCCAGTGTTATGAGACATCTCATTTCACGTGTTCACTCCCATTGTACCCGATGGGAGTGTTTACAGAAAGATTATGTGCTGCTAACATATTTTTACAAAGTATTTCACTTACTTGCGGATTGTTTTAATAAACATAAAATTATTTAAAAGACTGACTTTGTTCTTACTATTTTCTACAAATCGTAAGGATGACAAATTAATTCGACTTCGATTTTAAGGCAGTGGGTACAAAATATGTAACTAGCTTTAAAGCAATGGCTATGCTTGGGGCCCTGGGTTCAATCCCCAAATCGACCCAAATTACATATCAAGAAAGATGTGGCGCATGATAGAAACAAAGTTTTTTTACTCTATTATTGTATTGTTATACTTAAACATGACACGAGATGTCTTTCTTAACTTTTATTTTATATTCGAGCAAAAAAGTTAACTAAGCTAGTTAACTTTTTTGCTCGAATTTTTGCAAACAATAGATACAAAAGAATTTAGCATTTTGACAAAAATATATATTTTGTTTGTTGTAAATCAAGTGATTTGGACCAGATGCCTTCGCTGACCGAGCTGTCCCTAATTCGTTTGATCCTTGTTCAAAATAGGTTTTTCGGAACCTTCAAATTGTCAATGTCCAGATTCAACGTGCTTTTGTGTCGCCGTGCCTAGAACAACACGATAAACCGTTACTCCTGCGTCCGATTATAATATTAAGAAGCGGCAAATTCGGGATACAATAAAACACCTTCTTAAAACACTCAAATTAATCTTTTAACTTTGAATTTTTCCCCAATGCTAAACCCCAACAAGTTAATCACAAAAAAAGATAACGCAGCACGTTGCGAACTCAAAAGAACTCCACGCCCGTATTAAACAAAACCGGTTGAGCTGATAAGACTCTTGTACCCCCAGGAGCTAATCATGAACCTCCGCGTCTATTTACATAATGTTACCTTCATCCACTAAGTTGGAGGGAACTTCACCGTCGCCTAGGGATGCGTGTCGAGACAAATTTTACTCGAAAGCCGCTTTATTTTAGTCGATGCCATCCGGATAGTCGAGTTTCTTTAGGTGACGCATCGATAAAACTAGCGGCACCAATATATTTGTATTAGTTGAGGCGACTATGAAACATTTTCGAAAAAGCAAAACAGTGAACCCATAAAAGAAAGTATTAAGAATTTTGTGAGACAAAATCATATCATAATTTCTTCCTACAAATAACCATAATTCTCTTTATTGCCTAAAGTGGCCACTTCAGGCAATAATAAGAATTATGTTCACTTTTACAAATATAATATACACAAGTACTTTTAAAAAATACTTGATACTTTCTTTTATGGATTCTCACATGTACTTTTTTTTAATGTCTCATAATCTTAAGTAAAAAATGCACTTAAACATTTTCGGGTGAGAGCACCCGAAATAAATAACTCTAAAATGAATACATTGCAAAAAATGTCTATACCCAAAAGATCATGTTAATTAAGCAGTTTCATCTTAACTGGTGGTAAAATATTTCTAACAATATTTCCCGCTAGATACTTGTAAGTACATAGAAATATTGATGAAACTATCGTCGGCTCACGCTTCACGCGTCACGCTCAGCAAAAAGGACTTACAAAATTCGTCGACATACCAAGGTCTCCGGTAGCTTAGTCGGTAAAGCAGTTGCCCCGTTAGCAAAAGATCGTGGGTTCGAGACCCACTCGAAGACTTTTTAAAAAATTGAGAGTACATTATTTACTTAAGAATAAATGGCAAAAATATTGCTATACCCAAAAATTCACGTCTCACAATCGCTACAATTAATAGAAATCTACTGGCGGAGCCAGTAACGTCGATGCCTCACCTTAAAGTCCGTGATATTTTTTTGCACACATCACATTTCTGTTCTTTCATTTAATATCATGGAGATAATTATCTTAAATAATCCACTTGTTTTGTTACAAGTTACAAATTCAGATTTTCCAATTCAGAGTCATAGCCTTAAACTCATATAAAAAAGAAATTCGCAAATTGTGGAGGAAAATTTCTTCTCGATGTATTGATTTGACCTTTCGTGGTCACTAACACGATAATATTTGTAACAAAATTGATACCAATTACTTATTTTTTTGTTTCCCACATTTATTCTCGATGCTTCTCGTTTCATTCGACTTAAATTAGTATCGAATCACATCACTTCCGTAGCCCAACTTCGTAAAAAGTTGTCGAGATGAATTAAAAATTAAATTGAGTCAGATGTTTAGGGATGTGAGTATTCTTTAATGTTCAAAAAGTTTTAAGCTAAAAAAGTAACTCAGTTGCCTGTCATAAATAATAGGTACTTATGCAAGATGGAAAGTAACTTTATTTGTTTTAAAGAACCATCGAAAAAAACTAAATATGTGTTGAAAATCAAAAGCTCTTAAATGGGGTTGGGTACGGCCGAACTGGTGGGTTCGAAATACTTTAACCGATGCAATCTCACGGCAAGGCCTCTCCGTGTTCCTCAATACCCCTATCCATCCCCTTAGCTGCCAATCTTGTAAAAAACGTCACACCATCTTTTTCTGGGCCTGCCACGCAGTCAGCGTCCATCGATCGCCCGCCATTGGGTTAAGATTTTGGTTCATCATTCTAGACGCATTCTGCACAGATGATCCGCGCAACCCCATTTCAGTCTTCAGATTTCCGACCGACATCTTTGATTCCATTCCTAGAGCGTATATCAGTTTACACGATTCAATCTTAGTCGTATTTTATTGTTTTATCATTTTACTTGTATAGAGTTTCTACAATATCGCCTAGACGACCCATTTGAAACAATAGTAGTGAACGCTGCCTCTGGTGCAAGGGTTGCGGGTTCGGTCCCCGCATAGTACAAACATTTGTGTGCATAGACATGTCTGTTTGTATTGATCTGGGTGTTTTCTATGTATTATAAGTATGTATTTTCAAAAGAAAAGTATTCAATGTATAATATTTGTAATCCCACTGTTGATTCTGATATCCGTAACACAGGTGCTTGAGCTACCTCGCAGTCAGCTCAATGTATGTGATGTTGTTAATATTATTATTATTTATTTATTTATTTAATGTGTAAAATTGTTTCAAAAATCATGCTTAATATTAGCCAAATATGCTTGAATAAAAGTATGCTTAAAAAAAATAAGCCAAAATATGCTTAATATTAAGAAATTACTTTTAATTAAATATTGATATGAATTGGTAGCTTTGTGATCGGATTAATGTTTGCAATGTTGATATGCAAATAAAAGTGAAAAGTTATTTATTCAAAATAATCAAAACTATAACCCTTTCCAATCCTCGGTATGTTTAGGGCTTAAAAGGCATCACCAACCGAAATCTCCTACAAAGCCTTTAGTATCGAAAACCAATTACGTTTGGTCAGTGTTGGTACAAAAAGGGTGGCAAGCGAAAAATAGGAATGACTAAAACTTTACAAAAACTGGCTCAATAAAACGTGGTTCGTTTACATGGATTATTTTACAAGCAAATGTTTGTTCGGAGATTTATCAGCTCCAACTGGTATAATATTGTCATGTTTGTTGAAAGCGCTGTGTTTCACCGAGTGAGGGTACAAGTCCAATCCAGTCCATGGTAATAGCTTACGATTAGGTAATCCGTCTGCTTGTCTGCTACATATCAGTTGAAAAAGCAAATAGCTATAGTAGCTCCGTAGATAAGTACGTGCGCCTCTGGAACGTATAAATATGCACAATAATGCACTTTAAAATTATCGACAGTCTTCGGGTTGGACACGAACTCACGATCTTTTGCTAACCGGGCATTTGCTCTACTATTTATTATATTTCTAAGTAATATTGAATAAATTAATATTGGTGAAACTATCGTCGGCTCACGGAGAAGCAAAAAGCAATTACAAAATTCGTCGACTTACCAAGGTCTCCGGTAGCTTATCGGTAAAGCATTTACCCGGTTAGCAAAAGATCGTGGGATTGAGTACCTACCTGAAGACCGTTGATAAATTTTAAGTGCATTATTTACTTAAGAATAAATTGCTATACCCGAAAAATTCATATAAATATAAGCTCTCTAAAATCCCTGGACTTAACCCAAACTATGACCCGGACAAATGTATATGATGTCGTCTCAATTTATTTTATGAAATGCTTATTAGCTAGCGCTCATTGAGAGAGACGGCAATATGCTATTTTGTCTAAAAAAAAGTGACTTACGTTTCCATAAACAAAATTTAATTTAGCAAGCCTCTTGGCCTCCTTCAAACCGCTTAACAAATAGTCCCTTTGTATAAGACCTCGGAAGCATTAGCTCGCATCTTGCGTAATAGTGCAATAAAATTAAAATCAGTGAAACAACTACAACTAGAAATAACACTACTTACTAAGGGTTGAGAAAAATCCAATAACACCGCGCCGTACTTCCTAGGTGATCACAAACCCGAGTTATGTTCGAAAACTTTAAAACATATCTTTTTCTCGACCCGGGAATCGCAACCGGGACCCTGAGAGGGCGTTATTAGACCAATAGGGCGTTTTATGCACTTATAAATCTATATAAAAGAAACCGTGTTTTGTCCCGTGTACATTAATTGTTTATTTAAAAAGGTCAACAGTGGCAAAGCACCGTGAGTGTGGTTGATGTACCTACAAAGTAAGCTGTCATTATCATTACTACGAGCAAGATTTTATTTTATTAATATATCGACCACTTCGAGGCGAAACGCCGAAAATGCCAGTTGGGTTCTGGTTGCTACATCGCGTTTTCTTTTGCCAAATTAGTATCTGCGACGTTTGATTTTGTGACGGGTAAATAACTAGACGCCAATTCTCCACTGATATCTTTATTATACTATGATAATAGTGTCACGCATTACAAGGGGTGCGTCGTAACGGTATGGGGTGATCACCCCCACGGAAGGGTGAGGGGGGAGGGGGAGGAATTGAGAAGACCGTGTAAGATACCTCTAAACTTAGACTATGTTACTCGCATTTTGTAGATACGATAATGTTACCTATTAAGTTTTGATATGGGAACAAAATTTATGCGAAGGTTATGCCAACACGCCCAGACGAATTATAGAGAGTAATATTTTCGCTTATAATAAGCACTAAGACGCGTATCTACATTCTCTAAATTTAACAGCAATATTATAGTGTGCGACTCACCTCACCCTTAAGTTAGGTTTATAAGATAGGTGGTAGACGAGCAAACGGATCACCTGATAGTAACCGATTGCCACCGCCTATGGACACCCGCGTCACCAGTGGAGTCACAAATGCGCTGCGAACCTATAAACCCCCCTTTCCCCCGGATCAGGCCTCCGGTATCCTCACTCATGCAGCGAAACACAACACAGTGCTGCTTCACACCGGTTTTCTGTGAGGCTGTGGTATCACTCTGGTCAAGCTGGCCAATCCATGCCGAAGCGTGGCTCTACTGCTACTCCGCTGGCTCAGCGATAATAATAATAATATCCTCCAACAAATTTCGGCTAAGGCGGCCAATCTCAACGATCAGCCACTTATATCTATTATAGTGCTTAAGTGTGTGCGCGAACACAAGTGCTCTTGCCCTCATATTATAATGGGACACCAGTGTGACTCGGCCGGAGAGGGATAGGGCGGCTTAACTTGCTTTCCGAGGCCCGTGCTTCGGAACCTCGGTACCCCCGTGGGAACTAGACCGCCAACTTCCAGACTCCGGAAAAATTCAGGTACAGATTTTGGCCCGACCTGGGGATCGAAATAGCGACCTCAAGCGTGACCATCGATTTAAAAAGCGACGCACTATCTACTGCGCCAACGAGGCAGTTAAGTCAAGGGTCATTTATACATATAATAAATATATTTATATATGTAGGTATGTATATAATGTAGTTATTTAATATTAGTGTTTTTTTTTCCTTACTAGTAACTACAAATTTTCCTTTCGCCGCACCACAGCACTTTCTGCATGACCCAAAGGTTGACTGGTAGAGAATGCTTCTTGGCATTAAGTTCGCCTTATTGTATCAAAATTTGTGCAATAAAAGTTATAAATAAATAAATCAGTAAATTGTAATATAACCGTCGCAATGTATAAGTGAAACCTGTCTTACATTGTTCAAATACATAGCACTGTTAATATGAATGTCTATGTACCGGCTTTGTAGCTATTATATGCAAGCTTCTAAAGTCCATATTTTGCCTTGAACACAAAGCTGACCGGTGGATAACCGCATCTCACAAAACAGTTTCAAATTTATTCAGTGCCGGGTCCACAGAGCAGTGTCACTCTGCACCCTGGTTCGAGAAGGTCTTAGTGATGCTAGCAGAGTTAATTTTGAAATAGACTCAAGGTTAATGGTTTTTTTTATGATGGTGGCCGACGAGCCGACGGATCACCTGATGGTAAACGATTACCGCCGCCCATGGACACCTGCAAGACCAGTGGTGTCACAAGTGCGATGCTTACCTTATATCTATTATACCTCTGGATTGGGCCTCCGGTACCCTCACTCACGCAACGAAACACAGCGCATTCACTGCTTCACGCCGGTTTTCTGTGAGGATGTGGTATCACTCCGGTTGACCTGGCCCATTTATGCCAAAGTGTGGCTCTACCACGTTCAAAATGGTAAAAATATGCCATTCGAGTTTAAGGATCGTTATCCCAAGAATCATATTCACAGTTTGGAGAAATATTCGAAACGTGCAGTTGGTCACCGCCAAGCTTGTGGTACAAGGGAGAGCCACGCTATTACCGTGGGAAAGCCACGCTTTGGCATGAATGGGATGGCTCAACCAGAGAGGCCTATTAGAAAACCGGCGTGAAGCAGTAATGTACTGTGTTTCGCTGCGTGAGTAAGGCCCAATCCAGAGGAAGGGGGGTTTAAAGGTTGGCAGCGCGCTTGTGACTTTACTTACTGGTGTCGCGAGTGTCCATGGGCGGCGGCATTGCTTATCATCAGGTGCTATCGTCTGCTCGTCTGCCACCTATCACATAACAAAAAAAAACAATTCACATATTGATTCGACAAGTCTAGAAGTGCATGCTCAGATTCGAATCTGCGTCTTTGTCCAAGAGTTAATATGTGTAATGTTTTTTTTTTACGTCATAGGTGGCAGACGAGCAGACGATAGCACCTGATGATAAGCAATGCCGCCGCCCATGCACTACTGCCACGTCAAAGGAGTCACAGGTGCGCTGCCGGCCTTTTTAAAAAGGAGTGCGCTCCTGTCTTGAATTATGGTTATATATTACGGAAGATAATATTAAATAAATAAATATTTCACAACGTCACATACATTAATTTGACTCCGAGAGTTACCTGAAGCACCTGTGTTACGGATATCAGAACCAACAGTGGGGTTTACAAATATATACATATAATACTTTTCTTTTGTAAAAACATACTTATCATCGTCAGCCTATTTAAGTCCCCACTGCTGGGGCACGGGCTTCTCTCAATTACATGAGGGGTAATTGCCATACTCACCACGCTTGTCAGACGGGTTAGTTATAAATGCAGAGTTTTCCTTCTCTGGGTGCTGATGATCATGCCAGCAGCTTTACCTTAGTCGCCTTTTACGACACCTCGGTAAGAGTGAGGGTGGCCTATTCTACTCTGCCGGGGACCACACGGCATACAACATACATATAAAAACATACTTATAATAAAAAAAAAACACCCAGACCAAGACATGTTCATGCACACAATTTTTTGCACTGTGCGGGGATCGAACCCGCCAACTCTTGCACAAGAGGCAGCATTCACTACCACTCCACTCCATTCCAAATGGTTTATCTAAACAAGTACGTATACGTAAGTATCTATACGTAATACACAAGTACATCTCAAAAAAATGTTAGTAATTTCTTTTATGGATTTACCGTTGTACTTTTTTTAGATGTCTCATTATAGCCACAAGTAATAAAACAACTTCACATTAAAAAGGCCGATTCTAGGGAATTAATACCATAGCCTCACAGAAAACCAGCCAAAAAGCGCTTGGGCTGGGTTTTGTCGAGTGAGTGAGGGTAGTGGAAGCCCAGTGAGGGAAGAGCCAGCACACTTGTGACTTCACTGGTGTTCACCATCAGGTGATCCATCTGCTCGTCTGACATCTATCACATAAAAAAACATCAAAGACTCCAGTGATAAAATGTAACTCTTTTCGTTTCACTACCGAGTCTAGAATCTTGGAATTTCACGCGAAATCGTGAGGGCTGAAGTTTGGTTGATTTTATTTCTTCGCCGAAATGCCTTTGTTATCCGGGACAAAAGGTGAACCCAGTACTCGGCCTTATTCGGAATTAAAATTACGAGTGAATTAATTCACAAACTCATTGTGAATGGTGAAAGTATATTCTGGGGAAGTTTAGTGTGTGTGCTGGCCGTAGGTGAGTATTAGGGGATTGTGCAAATGTTTAATTTAATTTTGAAATTGAATGAACCTTCCTTTCCTGCTATTTTACTGGTACATCTACAACCACGCGTTATAATTTTATTGAGTAAGTACTTACTCCACTGGCTCAGCGACCCGAAGCGAGTCTTGGCCTCCGAAACAAGAGAACGCCACTTTAATCGATCCTGCACTACTTGTCGCCAGTCACCGGCCTGAAGTTCTCGCAGATAATTTTCGACGACGTCCTTCCAGCGATACCTAGGACGGCCTACCGGGCGTCGGCCCATCGGTCGACTGATCGGTCATTGAGTAAGTATCAGCCTATTTTATTATCCTACTGCATGGCACAGGCCTCTATCATAGAAATCAATTCATCGCTTGTTTGATGGTATAAGGCTAACCCGACAAACCGGAGCTATGTTCGAAAAATTTGAAACATTTTTTTTACTGACCTGATGCTGACTGGGTATTTAACCCAGGAACCCTGAATCACGGTCGCGTACTTAAGCCACTAGACCAAATTTTTTTTCTTGTATAGTGGATCATGCAATCAGTCTGATTGACTCAAGTGGCAATGGGCAGGGCACATAGCGAGGAGAACAGACGGCCGTTGGTGCGGAAAGGTCCTCGAGTGGAGGCCACGTTCAGGAAGTCGCAGCCGTGGCAGGCCCCCCACAAGGTGGACCGACGATCTGGTGAAGATCGCGGGAATCCATTGGATGCGGGCGGCACAGGACCGATCTGTGTGGAGAACATTGGGGGAGGCCTATGTCCAGCAGTGGACGTCTATTGGCTGAAATGATGATGATGAATCAGTCTGATTGACTATGAGCTGTTGTATGTCATGATGTGTTGATGCTATGATGTATTGTATGGCAGTCGGCGAGTAAGATGTGACCACTTTGGTACATCTTTTAAAGTTAAAGAAAGCCCTTCATGTATGGCAATGTGAATGCAAGATTTTGCGTCTCTTGAAGCGAAGACCAAAATTAAAAAGTTAACCTTATTCATCGTTTTCTTCATTGGTGATGGTTGTGCCTTTCTTGAAATGCCTTTACCGAGGCAGTAACAAGGTATTTCCATTCTTTCCTATCCTCCGCTTATAAAAGTAAATAAAACCCTTTTAATAATTAAATTAATTAATTAACGTGCCAGTCATTCATATCGTATCTAGTCCTAAGCTAAAATATTTCATGTACTGTGAGGAGGTAGGTATAGGATAATGAAAGCCGGGTTTTTTTTCAATTTACAACAGGTAATATTCTATATTGACTTGAAACCTCAGGTAGAAATTGTGGCCTGACCTAGGAGGGTCCAGCCGTTATCGCTCTCATTCCGTTCTGCTCGGCCGCGACGCGCTCGATTTCTCGAAATGTGTTTGTCCACGATGCGCTCGGTCGCAACGCTCATGAATTTTATTTATTTTTGAAATGTATGTATTGTTGCGATTAAAATTGTTTTTTTTATGCTAGAGGCGACAAACGAGTAAGCGAGTCACCTGATGGAAAGCAATCATCGCCGCCCATTTAAATCCGCGAAATCAGAGAGATCGCTAATGCGTTGATGGCCTTTTTAAAAAGGAGTCCGCTCTTCTCTTGAAGGTCCCTAAGTCGTAGCCGTCGGGAAATACTCCCGTAGGTAACTGTTCCACAGAACTGAGGTACGTGGTAGAAAATTCCGAAATTGTTTAGTGAAAATAATAGATTAAGTTAGTCTGAGTTGAACTATGTATTTTTTTTTGTTTAAATATGAATTAATAGGTTGAATTGTATCAGACAATTAACATTAAGAAAAGATAATTCAAAAGGAAATAATAAATGATTGTACAAACAAAATCAACGAACTTTTATTTCACGTAATATTTCTACACAATTCAAACTATTTATTAATATTTAAACAAACAAAATAAGTAGTTCAACTCAGACTTACATAATCTATTAATTTCATTTAACAACATTTTAATCGTAACAGTACTTTGAATGGCGGACAAACAAAGTTTGAAAACCGAGCGCGTCGCGGAATGAGAGCATAACGGCTGGACCCACCTAGGAATCACTACACTTCAACTACCACTACTTCAAAGTGAGACTTCTAGCCATTGCACTAAGGCAATAACCTTCCAAACATACAGCGAAACCAAACATTGTTCCATCTGAAATTATATGATGGAAGTCTGACTTCATGTCTTGGAGCAATCCACTCTTTGGCGGGCAAATACTCTGGGCATGATAAGTGGATTGAAGCTCGGCACTGTTTCAATTTTAAACAGTGTCGCTGGATTCTGCCCCGTATTTTGTTCTGGCCTAGAACATGCTACTTTCTATCTAGCTATGTATTCCTTTGAAAAAATCATAGCGAGAACCCAGTCGGACAAGTTGGTACAAAATTTAATAGATAGATAAGTTTCAATATCGATAATCACAAAATAAATATTGCAGATTTTCCCCATGATCAAAAGTCTGACCTTTGAAACCCATAGAAAGGAAATCAGATCAAATAGTCATGGTTACACGTTTAAACCCACTGACTTAACATTTTTATGTGATAGGTGGCAGACTAGCAGACGGTAACTAATTATATAGTAATTATTCGCTATATAATTATTCTAATTTTGTTTTCAATATTAATATAAATGAGTTAGTCAACAGTAAAGTTAGTATTGCGACCAAACCCAAAACAAAAAGAAACGAATGCCATTTTAAATGGAAACGAAGCTTAAACCTGATTTGTGTGGCATCCAACCACTTTGTGTCTTTATGTCGATATAAATAATTCCAATGTCTAAAAAGGCACGAATGTTTTTAACAAAACAAGCAGGATATCAAACTCTGAATCGTTGACGAAAAAGGCAAGGTTACTAATAATACTCCGAAACAAAAGTTTCGAGGACACCTAATTATTTACCCTGCCTAAGCCGAAAATATCACTGGGGTTCATTAACAAAAATGCCTCCGTCACAATCAAGCCTCCGAATTACACCGAGCGTTAAGTGCAGGTGCCTATACGCTGTGGTGGCCACACGCGGGCCATTAGGACAACGGTCGGGACTTTGCAACTTGATATATACCGTAGGAGAGCCACGCTTCGGCATGAATGGGCCGGTTCCCCCCTAGTGAACCAGAAAGCCAGTGACCCTCATTCCAGGGGAAAAGAGGGGTTTAAGGGTTAGCAGCACACTTGTGACTCCATTAGTGCCGCGGGTATCCATGGGAGGTGGCAATCTCTAGCAATCAATTGATCTATCTGCTCATCTGCCACATAAATATTAAATACTTATGAGAGATTCCCAACGCCGATCTTAGAAAAATGCAACAGCAGTGGAGTCACAAATGAATCTTTATCCTATAAAGCACTTTTGTTTGGATGCGACAGGTATATTTTCATTCGTTTTGTTTTCGTTATGGCTATACACCGTCATTTTTTATCGTGATTGAAGTCCATGTAGCATGTTAGATCAACAATGTCAGCGAAAAAAAAATCTGCTGTTCCATACATTATTGCCGGGTGAATTACAAAGTTTTGACGTTTGTAACAAAAAATATTCAAACAACATTTTTGACAAAAGAATGACAACTGTTTTAAAACCCCGTTTTAGTTAATAAAGGTTTAACAAACATTTATGAATAAGACCCTAAGTATATTAGTTATAGTAGCAGAGAAAAGCACTAAAAAACTTCGCATAGTCTCTGTGAAACCTAAAAGCCTAGTCACCTTACTTAGCGTCACTCAGAGCGGAGGATCCTCAGGCCGAGGGCCACAATTAGGGCAGGGAGGGCCCTCGATGCCGCGATATCGTGCGGGATGAGGTGCCAACGAGGGATAGAACGCCCAATTAATGTATTGGTAATGAGAACCGTTGCTTAAAGACGGGTAAGGTGATTTATATTTGGAACTAAATTTCTTCCTCTTTTAACGTTATACATGGTAGTATTTATTTTTTTAATTGTATAGGATGTGGTGCTAACGATGGATAGGACTGCCAATTATTGTATTGGTAATGAGAACCATTGCTTAAATAGGGGTTAGGTATTTTTATGGTAGAGGCGACAAACGAGCAAGCTAGTCACCTGATGGAAAGTAATCAACGCCGCACATGAACATCCGCGAGTGTTTTATTTTTGGAAATTCTGTTCTTAATTAAACATAATTTGACTACTACTCAAAGTCTTTGATTAACTTAGTTGGCCACTTAAGAAAAAATATTGACACTTATTATACGCATAAAGACTACCGATACTGAAGCTAGCTTACGGATCACCTGATGGTAAACAATTACCGCCGCCCATGGTCACCTGCAACACCAGTGGTGTCACAAGTGGGCTGCTTACCTTTTAACCTCCTTTCCCCGGGATTGGGCCACCGGTACCATCACTCACGCAAATAAACACAGTGCATGCACTGCTTCACGCCGGTTTTCTGTGAGGACATGGTATTTTGCCGGTCGAGCCGGCCCATTCATGCCGAAACGTGTCTCTCCCACTGTACTAACAATGTACTTGTATAAATATTTTTACGCTACTTACTTACATTAAGCATGCTTAAATATAAGTGTTGTTTTTTTTTTCTCTCTCTCCTGTCGATTCCCTTACTGCTGAGGAATTGTGACTCTTTCCGATTTTGTCGACCAGCTGTCGCCATCGGTTGCGCTCCGCCGCTCGGTGCAGGTCAGTGCTTATCGGGATCTCGAGCTGTTTCGCTATCTGGTCTGACAATCGCTGGGGACTACGACCTCTCGGTCTTCTCCCTTCCACTTTCCCTGTTACAATCAATTCGCTCCAAGTTATCCCCACTTCTTCGTGCAATGTGTCCAAAATATTGCACGATACGTCGCAAACAGGTGGCGGACAAGCGCTGAGTATCCTCTATTTTTAATTCTTTGAGAATCGAGACGTTGGTGCGGCGGGCAGTCCATGGTATCTTAACATGCAGGCGCCAGCACCACATATCAAAGGCGTCGATTATTTTTTGGTCGGCTGCCTTGATTGTCCACGTCTCGACATTATAGAGGGTGATGGGGAAGACAAGTGTGCGAACAAGGTGTTGTTTTATTCCCGAAATTGTTTAAAATAGATCCAGTTTAGTTGCTAAAAATTTAAATCTATTAGCGTCGCTAGTGTGCCCTACCCGTCACCTTTACTTTGCCAACGAATATTTCATTTTATCTACTTGGATCTTCTTAAAGAAAACTATGTTTCTTACAAAATTTGCCTTATTTATTTCTTACCAAATCAATGAAACATGAATAAAGGCTTATTTTTAGAAGCGACTACCTACCAAATAAAATAACGATAACTAGGTATTTTGTTCCATAAAAAAATTGAGCGAGGTAATGCAAGTAATTATAAAGTGATTAGTCGCTATATAATTATTCATTTTTTTTTCAATATCTATATAGGTAAGTGAGAGCCTCCTAAAGGGTAAAGTTAGCCAAATGAATTGGCGATAACTAGGTATTCTGTTACAAAAAAATTGAGCGCGGTACCGCGAATAATTATAGTGATTAGTATATATTGAAAAGAAATACTATAATAATTATATAGCGGCTATATAATTATTCGTGTGTTTTGTTACCACTAAAATTGAGTACCGCGAATAATTATATAGTAATTATTGTTGTAGTGCACAGTCAACTCCAACACAATCACACTTTACGCCCAACACAAAATGTTCACAAAGTTCAAACTGGTGAAGTTAACAGACTCTGACGTCTGCATACAAGACGGTCCCGCTTTATGTCTGTTAGAAAGAATTGTTTCTTTATAGATATCCATTTGGATTCGGCCCGGCTCTTAAACTGAAGTAAAACTAAAAGTGTTGCGAGTTCCAGTTTTTATGGGCGAAAGTTTACATTGTTTTGGTGCTAGATGGAGCTTAAAAATGTGAGCCTACCTTGAAAGAAGAAAGAAAGAAAGAAAGAAACATTTTATTGACCATCACAATAAATAATTTAACAATGAACATTCATTAGTAAACATAGGTAAGGTAACATTGACACATTAAAACTACAGACAAAGGTGAGTACGATAACAGACGATAGGTAGGTAAATACACAGTTATATAATGAAAATGTTCTAAATAAGTAGGCTTGTGTGAAGTGTGAGGTCAATCAGGTCCTGGCCTCAGCATGGTGCTGCCACGACAGAAATGCCGCGGCAGCGCTGGTATTCTGGCAGGACCTGTTGTGACTGACGACCGTGTTAATGTGTAACCATAAATAAATAAATACTAATGTACATAAATAAATGATAATGTGAGATAGCGATTGCGCTGTCATAAACGTTTGTAAGTACGTCTATAGACAATTTAATATATATTTTTTTTTTAGATTTTCGCGTTGCATTATAACTATAATGTATCAATACGGGGATTAACACGATACTTATTATGTGGAACAATATTGTGTACTCACATATTTGGCTCGACGTTTCGGCTACGTTACAGAAGCCGTGGTCACGAGCGGACATTGCGGACAGTGGTCCGCTCGTGACCACGGCTGCTGTAACGTAGCCGAAACGTCGAGCCAAATATGTGAGTACACAATGATGTTCCACATAATAAATATCGTGTTAATCCCCGTATTGATACATTATAATTTAATATATTTCATAATATTTGACATTCCCTATTAATAATTTTATTGTTACTAGCACTCTAGTACTTGACTTCACTGACATCTGAATTAAAGTTTTGACTATTATGTTTTCTAAGTTAATTTGATTATTGTCTCGATATTGCTTTGAAATGTATTATTATAACTACTTATTTATGCATGATGACACTAAAATATTTATATATCGATAGATCGATTAAACATGCATGAGCAATACTTAAGATAAGAACTATAAAATGTACCATGTTTACTGACAATAAATGAAAAAAAATTGAATCGGTAACAGCATGACAGATTTATACGTAAGCAAGAAGGTTATTATAACTTCGTGTACGTAAGTCACACGTTAGAAAGATACTAAACGTGAAAAATGTATAGATTTTGACATGTGTCACCCATATCATGCTAAAGCGAAAGAAGTATAATGACCTGCCTTTACCTCGTTTTGGGACGTGATTGTACTATTTTCCATTATTAACAATAGATGGCGTTGAATGCAGATTACATCGCGCAAGTGTTCTGCCTTTTCCGTTAACATAAATATAGCAAGCAAGCCTTATGAATTTATATCATAGTAATAGATGTATTTTTTGACACAACGAACAAATTCTACCCATGATGGTAATTGAATCTGCTCATGACAAAATCATTCCTGGTTGCGTCCAAAGCCGTCACTTTTGGGCCCAGTGTACGCTTGGACCATGAGTTTGGAAAGTTAGAAATTACAACAAACGACCGGCCGCCTACGCTTCCCTTAGATAGGGACCAATCCTTTGGGGCCGTTCAAGTATTATGTAAGCACTATAGGGGCGGGGGATCTTTGCTTTGCTTATTTTGGATGACATGGTGGGTAGGGGAGTCTAGGTGATGATTACGTCATCGATAATTATTTTCTTTTTAACACAAATGGCAACCCTCACATTCTGTTTGCTTGAAAACGAAACGAGGAACTACCTACAAACAAATGCATACGGTTAGTAGGGTTGCCGAGCTGTGACAAAAAAATCGAAAAATAATAATAAAGATAAAGATAAAAAAATCTTTATTCAATTTAGGTCCACACAGAACACTTATGAATGTCAAAATAGGTACATAATATCTACCGCTGGTTCGGAATGTCGATTTCTACTGAGAAGACACCAGCAAGAAACTCAGTAGTTACTCTTTTCAAATATTGATGATTAAATGTTTACGTAAGCATGGGGGGAGTGAGTAAGAGCTTTGCTTACTTTTGCTAACAAGAGGGGAGTGGGGTGGGGGGTAAACAACTGTAATAAACCTGCTTACGTAATACTTGAACGTCCCCTTTAGACCAAAATATGAATGATGATTGGTGAGAATTTCACCAAAATATGGATGATGGTTGGTGAGAATCATTGCGGCTATCTACAATTCTAATTTATAGAAACTATCAAAAACGTATAGGTCTCCTCATGAAGTTTTTTCTCACCACGAATTTAGTGTTATAATAGATATTAAGATTCAATCGACTCTTATTTTCTGCAGAGATAATAATATCCCCAACCGATTACGGCCGATCGTTACTTACGCAGGATATGCTCAAGTTTGTGCGCATACACAAGTGCACTCTCTATTCCCTTATCCTAGTATTCCGATGGGACACCAGCGTGACACGATCGAAGAGGGTCCGGTGCAGGACCATCGGCTAAACGTGCTTTCCGAGGCACGGGGTTACAAGACCGCCAACTTTTAGACTCCGGGCTAACACTAAAAATTTCTAACTGAAAACTTAGGAACAAATTTTTAGCCCAACCTCACGGAACAAAACTGGAACCTCTTGCGCAGCCGTCGCTTTAAATTGCGACCCACTAACCACTGCACCACCGAAGCAGTCAAACATGCAGTTGGTTGATTTTGAGTTTACAATCTTATAAAAAATTAATAACTTGTTTGTTGTTGTAATTTAAAGTCTAGTCGTCAAGTCACTCATTAACGGTATCATCATCATCATCAGCATATTTAGTCCCCACTGCTGGGGCATGGACCTCCCTCGATCACATGAGGGGTAATTGCCATACTCACCACGCTTGGCGGACGGGTTGGCGAGGGTTTTGATATAAATGCAGAGTTTTCCTTCTCCGGGTGCCGATGATCATGCCAGCAGCTTTACCTTAGTCGCCTTTTACGACACCTCGGTAAGAGTGAGGGTGGCCTATTCTACTCTGCCGGGGACCACACGGCTTTAAAGTAATCCTTCAATATTACGATCTTTCTCATTCCCTCCGTGCCAGAGTCCGAGTGATCCCACATTATACCATCTACTTTAGCTTTAATAGGCAGTTAAACTTCAGCAATAACACAAAGTCGGAGAATATTAGTATTCATCTGGCTGCATTGCATATCATGGAGCTGGGTTTAAGGTTTATATTCTGGAATGGACTTCAATTGTTGCTGTACTGGTTATAAAGACTTGTGGCAGACATATAATGATTTACGACACCGTCTACCACGAGACTACGTTTAGTCGTTGTTTTGATAGCTACTGCAACTGCAAAACCTATTTTATGTGATAGGTGGCACACGAGCAGACGGATCACCTGATGGTAAGCGATTGCGACTCCTTTTTTGAAGAACCTCGTGCTGTATTTCCCTGGCAAAACCTTAATATTTAATAGTGTCTCTAAAAATATGCTTTTTGTATAAAGACCTGTATTTTTTTTGTCGCAAAGCTGACGACAATAGAAAGGAAGGCTTTATAAAGATGAAAATGTACAGTACAGGTGCGCATACCTAATTAAAGAAGTTTCACCCAAATTGCTACTTCCAAGAAAAGCCACTCCCGACGACGGCCGATCCATTTTCTCTATCACCCAACATTGACCCATTTTATCAGCGCCCGACCACACCGGTATTCAGAAGTAAGATAATTAAAACTTTAGAACCCCACCTGTATTATTCTTTCGTCTAAAATCGATAACCTTTATTAAACCCGGCGGCACTTTTGTCATCAGCGTCCGAGTTTGTGATACCTATCTCAACTAGTGATGTGACTTGGATCCATTTTACCGACTAATTATATCCTCCGACCGATTCGGCTACAAAGGCCAGAATCATACTCAAATTTGTTTGTCATCATTATCGTAGCGTTTTTGTTCCGGTTGCGTCCTAAGGGCCGAGTTCACCAACATTTCAAACAATGGTTATCACGCTTAAACCATGCAAGCACCAATAGCAAGCACGGTTAAAATCATTAGCGTTGTTTTAAAGTTGGTTAAGTCGGCCCTAAGCTGTCATTCTGAAACCCGGGGTTTCCTGCTTAGAAATTGAGTGCCGTGTGAGTGAGGTTACCGGAGGCCCAATGGGAGGAAGGGGAAAAGGTTGGCAGCGCACTTGTGACTCCAATGGTGTTGCGGGTGTCCATAGGCGGCGGAATTGCTTACCATCAGATGATCCGTCTGCTCGTCTGCCACATCTCTAAAATAAAAAAAAACCCACCATGGACGATGCATCCATTATGGCAAATGGTAAAGGCACATTTTTTGGGTCTACCCCTTCAGCTGGGACCTGGTGGGTGGTGGCATGGCCAAAAAATTATGTTTCCCACGTAGCTGTCAAGTTTTTGCAGGACATGGTCGTGCCAATGTATGCAGTTCATCTGCTATGTCACGGACATGACGGCTTCCAAGTAAGCATGAGTTTCTCATTCGGTGTTTCCACGTAACTCCACGCATCCACCGCAACATATTCACATCCCCATGTGCGTGTGGACCGAGGGACCGGTCCTCGGATTCTGACATGCAACTCCAGCCGGAGTCGCTCAAGTACAAGCCAAAGATTCTGCTATCGCTTGGCATGAAAGTGAAAAAATGTGTGCGCAAACACAAGTGTATTATTTATTATCTTATTCCATATTTCGATGAGACACCATTATGAGAAACCGGGAGCATATAGCATAGCATTAAGGTCTAGAATTCTGCGCGTTTACCTAAATTTGGTTGTCAGTGACATTTATTTTACACTAACTTCGTTTCGGTACATACGTTCTAATTTATACCAATAGATGGCGCTCGGTGTCGATAACATCACGCAAGCTTTACGTGTTTTCGGATTACCAATAAGCAAAGCCGCTGCCTATAGGATTAACGGTGGATTTACCAATTATAAATAGTATAGATTGTCATCGAGCCAAATGACATTATGTTTGCGTCACATCACTGATCATTCTTACCAATTATTTCGACTTGACTTCCTTAAAGCTTCATTTATCTCTGTCACTAAAATGGCGTCGATTAAAATTTTCTGTTCATCTTTTAATGTCATTTGAATAACTATGATAAGACGAAATGTAATTAGGCTTAAAACTTTGAACGATCTGCCATTGTGATGGACTAGAGCGAACGTTCCTTCCACACGAGAGGTGGGGGGGGGAGGGGGGGAATTCGTGTCTTAAACCCAAGCATACACCTTTGGATTTTTCAAATCTTTGTGCGTATTTCTACAATTAGCTCGGCATTGAGGAAAAACATCGTAAGGAAACCTGCACGTTTCGGATAGTTTCTGAAACCTGTAACCATGTTTCAGTTGGTCTGGTTCCCCTGTAAGGATGCGAAGGTCAGACGGCAGTCACTTTATTGTAATTACCAGACAAGATCCTGGATCATGGTCTAAGAGTATTCCTGGCTCCAGAGTGACAATTTAGGACACAACCAAGAATTCAAATGCTAAGATGAGGAGGAACGTAAAGTAACAGAAATGTTTTCGACACGTGATATCACTCCGGTTGAGCCGGCCCATTCATGCCACGCTTCGGCATGAATGGGCCGGCTCGACCGGAGTGATACCACGGCCTCATAGAAAACCGGGGTAAAACAGCATTGTGCTGTGTTTCGCTGCCTGAGTGAGGGTACCCAATTTTGGGGAAAGGGGGATTTTAAGGATGGCAGCACACTTGTGACTCCACTGGTGACGCAGGTGTTCATAGGCGGCGGCAAACGCTTACCAGCAGGTGATCCGTCTGCTCGGCTACCACCTATCAAATACAAAAAAAAAAAGATTTTGTAAATAAATTACCCCTAGTTAGCCTCGCCTAGTTTCCAGCTAGTTCAATCACTCAAGTGACTTAATAAAAATATATACATGTCGAATTGAGAACCTCCTTTTTTTTTTAAAAGTCGGCTTATAATGTTGATAAATTGATTGATAATAATAAAAAAAATACAAAATTCCGTGATGCTAATAATTATATTTATGTATTTGATAATGTGTAAGTATGTATGTTTAAAGTCTTCAGATTATTACTTATAATACCTTCCATATATATTATATATATATTCCATATTTTAAATATGTATTAGTAGTTATTAATATTTCTTATTTATTATCATATTTTGCCGCCACAAATTTTCTGCTTCGCCCAATGGTTGACTGGTAGAGAATGCTGTAAGGCATTAAGTCCGCCAATTGTACTTTTTTTTCTTTGTGCAATAAAGAATAAATAAATAAATAAAATAAATACCCCCTTTCAAAATACTTACATGCAGTAGCAAAGGCTTTTAGCCGGAGGAACAGTGGATGCACCTGCCTTTGTGACTACTGCCAATTAACCGCTTTGTAAGGTGACCGGAGCGCCACTCTAATTATTTACGATCAATGCAACCCGCATTATGTAGTTTGCAAACTGTTGGAGTTAGCCTTTGGGTGTATCATTTTCTTTGTCAGGTAACTTTATAATGGTTGCATCATTATGCAGGGTTGTTTGGTAAATATCTTTTAATGATTCTCATATGTCATCATCATCATCATTATGAATTCAGCCAATAGACGTCCTCTGCTGGCCATAGGCCTCCCCCAATGTTCTCCACACAGATCGGTCCTGTGCCGAGCTGGATTACTCTTTTGGCGATTAAAAAGAGTAACTGGCGAGTTTCTTGCCGGATCTTTTCGTCAGAATAAACTTTCCGATTTCAGTGGTAGAGTCAGATTAAATATGTTTATTCATTTCTTAGTATATTTTATGTATCGACATATATATGCAATTACATTTACGAGTATATTATACTTACAAATAAATAGTTATAATAATTACTGTGTGGAGATTCGAAAGTGCTATATGTATACAAGCCTATGTAAATAAAGATATTTTGAATTTAATTGATTAATAAGTATCCAACACGCTGTCCTCAGCACATTAGATCTGAGAAACTCAAGTAATTAGTGTAGTCAAGGACTTGCTTATTAAAGCAAGTCCTTGACACCGCTAATCTGGAGAACTCGATAAAGCGGATTTTAAAAGTTCCAGCGCCAGCACTCGAAACTTCTTTTGTAAACTGGTTCTGTCTTCTTAGATATCCATATCTATAAAGTAAGTTTATGAAAATTAGGTAATATACGCCTTATTGCATATGCCACAGGTTACAAAAAAATTTAAAGAGTTTATTACTTGGAGTTACTCAGAGACAGAGCAGTTACTAAATATACCACTTTATTTTTATTAATTTTAAAGTTTTTTCTTTTTTAATTTTTTATTTACTTCTTATTTATTTTGATCGAAGGTATAAATTAACACACATTACATTAATAATAGATTATATATATATATTTTTTTTTAATATTTCACAACATCACATACGTAGATCTTACTCCGAGATAGGTAGCTCCAGCACCTGTGTTACGGATATCAGAATCAACAGTGGGATATACAAACTGGTTTATTTTAGCTATTTTCATAGTCTGATGTCATATGGTCTACTACTGTGGGGATCCGGTGCTGACTTACAAGCCATCTTCATTTTGCAGAAGAGGGCCATCCGTGCCATCTACGGTCTTAGATCACGTGACTCACTCAGAGAAGTATTCAAGGAAATCAATATTTTAACCGTATCATCTCAATACATTTTTGATTGTATTATGTTTGTACGCAAGAACTTGCACCTTTACTCGCAAAAATCAGATTTTCATAGCTTTAACACGCGAAATAAACATAGGCTTGCTGTCCCAAATCTAAGACTTCATAAAATTGGAAGTTCATTTGTAGGATTGAGCATTAGAATGTTTAATAAGTTACCTCAAAATATTATTGATTTACCGGTACATAAGTTTAAGTTGCATGTAAAAAACTGCCTAATGCAGAAAGGCTACTATAAAGTAGAGGATTATTTGAATGATAAGGATTCCTGGACATGTTGATCTCTTCGGCTGTCCTCTAATGTGTAATTCATTTCATAATTTTTCATTGACGATTTATCTAAACGATATTGATTATAAGCAATGTATATCATACTGTCACTGAAATCATAATTTGTATAAGAATGAAAGTTGTAATTACCATATTATTTGGAAAGAGTAACTACTGAGTTTCTTGCTGATTCTTCTCGGTAGAAATTGACGTTCCGAATCAGCGGTAGATTACATAATATTGACATTCATAAATGTTCTTTATTGAATAAAGACATTTTAGATTTTGACTGTATAAACATTGATTTATATTAATTATTCAATAATTGACAAGATGCTAACCACCTACTATTGTACACCTCGTCCTGCAGTTTATTAGTCTGGATTAAGTAACTACTATTCTTTGTGACCTATGAGGGGAACCTAAGTAGTCATGCTCACTCAAATGTCTCTGAGGTGGTGGCGCTATGTGGCGGGTCATTACATTCCCTCTAATATGGTTGAGTGAAATGATGGCTGGCACGTACGTCATACTTGTGAACAGGTGCCACCTTTGGGGACTGGTCTGCTTCGGTTTACCTCATAATATTTATTTTATTATTATTTCCTTTATTTTATTTTGTGTAACAATTAAACTGTATGGCTCGGTATGATGATGACACAACATTGTATGAAAGTTTGGCGATTAAAAAGAGTAACTGGCGAGTTTCTTGCCGGATCTTCTCGACCAGAAACAACTTTCCGAGCCGGTGGTAGAATCGCATTATGTTTATTTATTTCTTTAGTATATTTTATGTATCAACATATATATGTATTAACATGTAAATTATACATAAGTACTTATAAATAGTTTAAAGTCATTCAAATGTATGACGATTTGTAAGTGCTGTGTACAAGCCTATGCAAATAAAGAATTATTTGTTTGTTTGTTTGTTAAAACATATACATATAAATGAATGAATGAATGAATGAATGAATATACTTTTATTGCACTCAAAGTATAGTAAGAAAACTTAATACTAGGTATTATAGGATATGTACAACGAAGGCGGCCTTATTACTATGAGCAATCTCTTCCAGGCAACCTTTGGGTAAAGGACACTTGATGGAGGTGTAGGGCAGTGCAATATTAACATTTATATACTTACATAGAAAGTTTAAATATTAATACATAAATAAAATATAAATATACTAATACATATCTGCATAACATATCATAAACTACTTACATATGTACTATATATATAATACTTTTCTTTTGTAAAAGCATACTTATAAATACATAGTACACACCCAGACCAATACAAACAGACATGTTCATGCACACAAATGTTTGTACTTCAACCAGAGGTAGCGTTCACTACCACTGTTCCAAACGTGCCGTCACAATTCACAAGAAGTTGTTCTTTAAAGTATCCAGCCACGTCAATGTGTAAGAGAATACCGCATTAGAATACTTCTTTATTTTTCTTTATACTTTTTTAATTGTAAAACCCTTAATCTAAATTAAAATCGTAGTTAAGGTCCTCGCCAGTAGGCCTCGAAAACTGTGTTTAAAATTATTATTTTTATACCTGCGTTTTCTTAAGTAAAGTAAGCCTGGCTTGATATTACTCGAATTGTAACCTTATAAATTGTAACATGAACTAAATAAAGTGTTTTTTTTTATTTAAAAGCCTTACTGTCGTAACCTACTGAGTAGCTGTTCTTACAAACTCATTAAAAATACTATTTAAGTACTATTTTTCCTGAACGCTCATAGGATACCAATTTCAAAAAAGCTTCATATTTAAATTACCAATTGGATGAATCAAAATCGCCTTATGTTTTAAATTAAACCATTTTGCCTTAATAAATACAGACTTTTTGTCCGTTTCATATAGTAAAAGTAATACCTTCTTTATGAAACTGAATGAATATTTTATATTAAAAACCTAATCCCAGTACTCTTAGTAATAGGGACAATAATAATTATTACGCTATTACAATAATGGGCAAAAGTTCCTCCCCCTTAATTACATTCCGAACCTTCAAAATGAAGAAATAAGGCGCAAAAGAGATCCGCAGATCGAGGAAAATTATAAAACGGATTCCATTTGTGCTTTAATTCCGATGGGAGTAAAATCCAAACCTTGCCTTCTTGACTTAGAGCGGTTTACATGAAGAGACTACGATCGTTCATTTTGTCTGTCGCAGCCAACTAAAGGGCGATAGTGGAAGAGCTCCGCTTCGGCATGAATGGTCTGACTCAATCAGAGTGATACCACGTCCTCACAGACAGCGTCTCTGACTAACCCCCTGGTTAAGGTCAGTTAGAGGATGTTCTAGCCAACAAAAACAAAACAAAAAAGCTCGGACAACAACAGGTTCATTGCAAATAAAATTCCATTATGCCTTAAATTCATCCGTAAACACCATTTGCTGGTGCGATGCAATATAGCATAGTGACATCTGTTGGCAGTTTTACGAACTACTTTAACTTAAGATCTATAGGTCATTAACGCTTGCAAGTGTTCTTACAGCTTCTGTTGTAAGGTAATCACACTGAAGCGACCGTCATAGCCCTCAGGGGAACCAAGCCAACTAAATCATGGTTACACATTCAGAATCCATATCTCAAATATTGTAAGTATTCACAATTTTTGAGAAACTAGCCCAGATGTGCAGGTTTCCTCATAATGTTTTCCCTCGCCGAGCTAATGGTATAAATATGCACATCTCATTTCATACTAGCCCACATCCACCCACTGCACATAGATTTCTAAAATCCAGAGGTACATGCTCTAATTGGCTTGGACCTGGATGTAATTGACTGTTCAAAAAAACAGCTAATTAACCTACAACACATAGTCACTATCCAAATTCTTTATAATGACTTCGTTTTTTGTACAAAATTTAAAAGAAATCAGAAAAGCAAAAACCATCATAGTGGGAAAGACATTTCGATGATGACGTCTGTCAGCTGTCTGGTTTGACAATTAAAACATATAGGATTTGTCAAAGTGACAACAGAAAGTTATCATTTTGCAGATCCGGCGGGTAGGGCTAATACAAGCCGCGTGGACTAATTCAATTCAAAGGTTTTAAATTAGTGTCTAGGGTACAAATTTGGTATTAATTTTTGCAGTGGAGTGCCGAAAAATTATCCTAATAATAAGAATCGTTGGATTGTATCGTTTTTAACACTGCTATGGTGTCTCGAGTGAGTTGTCTCGTGACAACTTGCTTGGACCTAATAGAGTCTTAAAACCAACGATTGCTTTTAGAGTGATATCAGCTGAATCCGTAGGTCAATAAAATGTAAAAACACCGGTGTTTTATTGAGTGACTGTAACTTTGACTGTTGACCACCTTATTCTCAATATGTTACTTGACATTGGCAAATTATCTTCGGCGGAAGAGCCATATTAAATTAAAAATATATCCTTTTGCAGAATTGCATAATGGTTCATGTCGTTTTTCTTTCGACGCATATTGTATACTTGGTTGGGATTAAAATTATCAATTAATTTTCCGTTGAACTTAGGGACCTTCAAGAGAAGAGCGTGCTCTTTTTTAAACAGTCTGGCAAACACATTAGCGATCTCTCTGAATACGCAGAGCTTCATGGACTGCGTTGATTACTTTCCATCAGGTGACTCACTTCTCTAGCATAAAAAAATACTCTACAATATCCTAGCCATGTATTGGATATGTCCTTTATCTAAAATAAAGCAAAGTTAATTGATTGATGCGATCAAACAACTCCAGTCGAGGTATGTAAACCGCTTCTCCGAAGAAGGAGACATGGGTTAATTGAAATTCTTCTCAATTCCCGTGGGTAGTTCGCAAAAAGTCCAACTTAAAGTTTGGGATAATGTCCTTCAAGGTTGTTTGAGATTGGACTGCTCCCGTTCACCGTTGGGAATGATGGCAGAAGTAATTTGTGTGGAGAAACAGGCCAGGCATTATTCGGTATCCAATTGGCATCAATTCGAAAAAAGTTTCACGATTACTTTAAAAGTTTAAGAATGGGATCTAATCTTAATGGATCTGGAAATATCCACTTAAGGCCATGCCACGCCGATACTAGCGCCGCTAAGTGATTTATATTGATTGTGGCAAAACGGCAGACATTTTTTTTTAAAGTGACTAACGAATAGTTTAAAGAAATGATTTACACTTTTTTGCGACCTACCTAATGTAATGCAATAACGAATGAATGAATTAATATACTTTTATTGCACTCAAAATAAAGTATAAAACTTAAAAACTAGGTATTATAGGACATGTACAACGAACGTGACCTTATCACTATGAGCGATCTCTTCCAAGCAACCTTTGGGTAAAGGACACTTGATGAAGGAGTAGGGTTAATGTTTTCCTACAAGTAACAATAAACTCTATTATTACTAAAATTGGCCACTTTTAGCAATTATCAAAATTAAACTTACTTACAGAAAGAAATTATTACATAAGTTTGTCTCGAAAAATTGTCAATACTATACTTAAAGTCTTCATTGCATTTTTTTTAAATGTAAATTTTAAGTGTCTCTAATTCGCCACAACTTGACGGCGCTAGTATCGTCGCATTATCGCCTTAAGGTGACGGGTAGGGCACACTAGCGACGCCATTCAATTTTAATTTTAGCTACTTAACCGGATCTATTTTAAACTATTTCGGGGTTACAATCTCTCGGAAAATACCTATACTATTTATTTAATACTTACAGTTTACTGTTTGGTCTGCTTTTTCACTCGAATTTTGGATTACCGCCAAAAGTGGCCGCTTTTGGCATGAATAAATTTTTCGCGTACAAAAACGGACCCAATAGTTATTTAATAAATAGTATAAATATTTGCCGAGAGATTGTAACCCCGAAATTGTTTAAAATAGATCCGGTTTAGTAGCTAAAAATTAAAGTCGATTGGCGTCGCTAGTGTGCCCTACCCGTCACTTTAGGCAACAGCTGTCTCTGGCGACCAGTCAAATGACATTTTTAATTAGAATGTCACTGAAAAGCTGTGTAACTTTAGGGGCTGCTCAAGTATCATTCGTCATTAAGATTCAGTTAAAGTTAGTCTTAAGTTAGGTTAATTAAGTTAAGTGGGTGTTAAGATTTTTATAGCGTTGGCAGCGCTTATGTAGGTCCTTTAGAATAGCAAAGGTAATCGCTTACCAACAGGTGAGCTGCACCCTTGTGTGCCACAGTTATACTACAATAAAAAATATTTTTCAACCGATTTGGCTACGGCAGCTAATTTCAACGTTCAGCCACGTACGCGGGATTTTATTATAATGCTCAATTGTATGCGCTAACATAAGTGCATATTCCCTTTGATCTTCTAGATAGAATAAAAAAAATGCTTTATTTCATACCAAGTCACTTCGACTAACAAAGATTTAGGTACATTTATTAAGAAGTACTAATTTAATTAATTGTCTAATACAATTGTATAAATGTGCAGGGGATCCCAAACTAGGCATAAATGGAACATAAATGATATTTATGCGTCTAAGATAGAACCACAAAGCACTTACTCAGCAATAATGTATGGAATCATTGACATTTTGCTTAAAATATCAAAAAAAAATTATGCGATGATAGATAGATTTTTTATGTGATTGCCCCAGCCCATGGACATTAATTGGACCTCCGATACCCTCACTCACGCAGCGAAACACAGCAGAGACGGTGTTGCACTGTGATTTTCCGTGAGGCCTGTGGTATCACTCCAACCGAGCGAGACCATTAATGCCGAAGCGTGGCTCTACGACGGTCATACGATTAAAGCTTTTTTAAAGCTAGAGGTGACAAACAAGCGAGCGGGTCACCTGATGGATAGTAATCAACGCGGCCCATCTTTAATTTAAATTAATTAATCCTTAAATCTTTAATATAATGGTTTTATACACATAAAAGCATAAACCAAACATCAGTTGTATAATACTGGTTAGGTGAAATTTTTGTGGCTGAATCCCGCCGAAACTTGGCAAGCCATTTATCGACTAGTTCCATTAATGTGATCAATATTAAATGGGATGACATCACTGATCGTGGGGCTTAATAACCAGCGGGCGTGGCTGGATTGACCTCAACGGATATCGCATTTGTCGACAGTTTCACAAATACCAGCTTTGGAAGGTTAACCAACAACAATTTATTTTTAATAGTGGCCTGCCCTTATTTCGTTTTTGGGCTTAATTTTATTCAATAA
Organism: Marasmia exigua; assembly: GCA_019059595.1. Taxonomy (NCBI): domain Eukaryota; kingdom Metazoa; phylum Arthropoda; class Insecta; order Lepidoptera; family Crambidae; genus Marasmia; species Marasmia exigua. The sequence goes on from CM032473.1 coordinate 18,709,106, forward strand.
TTCACATTAGGCAAGCGTGGTGTATTAGCCTAATTCCATCATGAAAAAAAATTAAAAATGTTTATTCAATATCTTTTAAATTATATACATTACGAACGTATATAATTTAAAAGATATTGAATTACCTCTATAACGGGAAATGCTCTGATGAGTTATTTCAACTTATCCCATCCTCATTTCCACTTCCGAACATCACGTGCTGGACAGCGTTGCCATCCGCATATCATCCAGACAATGGCGGCGCGCACCAAGAGGTTTGGCTCCTCGTTCCTGCCCCGAGCCATCAAGGCATGGAATGCCCTCCCAGCTCATGTGTTTCCTCCTTCACACAATCCGGGGTCTTTTAGGCGGGGCGTGAAACGCCATCTCAGCAGGCCATTAGGGTGAGGATGGCAGACACAATGGGTACTTTGTTAGTTCTTCTGTGCTTGTCAGCCTCATATTTGGATTTCACGGCCGCTTACCATCAGGCGGAGTGAGGTCATCCTGATCGGCCTTTCTATATAAGAAAAATGGCTGGGGTATCTATTTAAGTATGCAATACCTGTGTTTAGAGACCCCGCTTCTTCTTGAAATTTACAAAAATAAGGATCATACTAAACTAATGTGTGTATGTGTGCATTTGTGCGTATCTATAACTATGTGTGTGTTGCATGTGTATCTGTGTGTGTGTATCTTTAGTGTGTGTAACTAGAGTGTAAGCATATGCGTGTGTGTCTGTATCTATGTGAGTTTGAATAGCGTGTATCTTGTGTGTTTGTGAGTATGTACGTGCATGAGTCTGAGTGTCTGTGTAGTAGTCATCATAGTAGCGATGACTTGAATTCCATGATGTAGGTTATTCCTTTCCCCTGCAGTAGAATAGTTTAAAGGCTGATACTTTACTTAATTCCATGACAATATCTCATCTCATCTCAGAATATGATTCCCGGTGGAGTCCAAAGCTGTCGCTTCAGACCCGGGGATTACATAGAGTGTGTTAACGCCATCCTGCGGCGAACAGCGGCAACCACCCCTACAACGGCGCGCCCGAGGGGCGCGGGGAGCGGAGGACGCAAAAATCAGCAGCCGCGGGCGCCGCGACACACTCTCTCACATCACCCTTGGAAGACGATCGTTTACTTGTACATATGAAATATTTGTAATTCGAAAATAAATAAGAATTTTAAACGTTAAATAATAATTCTACATTGGATAGACCTGCCCCAGCCTGTTGTAAGTCTTAGAGCATGTTTTAGCCGTTTGATTTTCACAATCCTTCATCAGGGAAAATTTTGGTTACACGTTTTAGAAACTATCCGAACCGTAAGGTTTCCTCACGACGTCCTTTAGCGCGCAGCTAATTGTAGATTTTTTTATTTATTTAAGGACAACCAACAAAGCATACACCTTACTTGGATTATCTTACTTTTAAATTTACATGTCATAGTGTTGCTTTAGGCTGCCACGGCATGCACAGATCAACAAGTCGGTAAGCGACTGACAAATATACATGTAATTAGGGTAATTCTTCGAGCTACCCCCCGTACTCCCACCGTCCGATTTACATGGGCTGAACACACTGCTCATGTTAAAGCCTAATTACATCAATACATATATATCTTAATTTTTGAAATGCGCACATAGACTTGAAAAATCCAAAGGTGTATGGATTCGAAACCATAAACTCCCGTATGGAAGTCGCGTTCTTATACAATATCATCAATCATCAATACGAATCATCATCATCATCAGCCCATTTAAGTCCCCACTGCTGGGGCACGGACCTCCCTCAATCACATGAGGGGTAATTGCCATACTCACCACGCTTGGCAGACGGTTTGGCGAGGGTTTTGATATAAATGCAGAGTTTTCTTCTCTGGGTGCTGATGATCATGCCAGCAGCTTTACCTTAGTCGCTTTTTACGACACCTCGGTAAGAGTGAGGGTGGCCTATTCTACTCTGCCGGAGACCACACGGCGAATTCCTATACGAATGTCACCAGACAATAAATCCCGTTATTCAAGGTCCAAACTGAATACCAGCGCTGCAGCGGTCTCAAGCAGTTGCAGCACATGCTGAGGTTGGACCTTGTTGACCACGGCAATAATAATAAATTATTGACAATAATCAATTTATTTTGCTCGAAAGGTGTTGATAAGTGTTGGCGACGGCCACAGCCATCCTTTTTTATATTATCTATGTCTTTTATATTTCCTTTACTTTTGATACTATCTCCTATTGTCTATGACTAAAACAGTGGTTTGGTTTGATTATATTGTGTGTGGTAAATAAGTGTGTTTTCTTTTATTTAACTGGCGTGCTTTAGGGACCTTAAGCTAGGGACATTAAGTATTAAGATTACGTATTAATACTAAGTATTAAGTATTAAGATATTTAATAAGATACCACAAAATGTCATTAACCTATCACTGCATAAGTTTAAGTCTCATATTAAAACCTGCCTAATGAAGAAATGTTACTATAGTGTACAAGACTATTTAAATGATAAGGATTCTTGGTCATGTTAATTGATTAATCTTTTGAGTTGTTATTCATAGTACCTAGTCTATTAACTTTCATAATTGTATTGTTTTTCTCTTCTCAATTGAAACTCTGTAACATCATCAATATTTGAAAAGAGTAACTACTGAGTTTCTTGCTGGTGTCTTCTCAGTAGAAATCGACATTCCGAACCAGCGGTAGATATTATGTACCTATTTTGACATTCATTTAGTGTTCTGTGTGGACCTAAATTGAATAAAGTTTTTTTATTTTAATTTATCTTTAAGCGTTACCAGCAATGGTGTTACTAATAGATTATCTAGTGTTACAATTCGCCAAAAACTGGCATGTAATAAAATCAGTTGATTGATGATACTTAAATATTATTTAACTTTAGTATCAGTAACAATATCGTGGGTTACAACTATAACAACATGTATTGAAGTGCTGAAAGTGTTCGTCAATCGAGTAAAAGCATTCTTGTATTAACCAGGATTAAAGTTTCATTTTTTTGTAATTTTTCATGGGGATTTTTGTAGTAGTTTTTCATGCAACAGATAACAATTTATTATTTGTTCTTGTCTGTCTTATTAAATTGAATTATTGTTAACATCTTGTTGCGATTGTATTCGTGATTGTGGTCAAATGTTTTACTTACTTACTTACTTAGCCACTAAGCTAGAATCATTCACGTTTAATCCATTACGAATAACGGAACGTATTATACCCCATATACTCCGCCCAAGCAATCTTGATCCAGCCTACACACGGCACGGCGAAGTCGAGCTAATCTACCCGGCCATACATACATGTCATCGTGAAAGTTGCATACAAGATGCGCCGCGGTACCGGGACTGACAGCTTATTTTAATGCATTAGGCAGAAACGGAATACAAACTATGGACTTCCGTTGTGAGTTTACGAGGGAGACTTTTAGCAGGGATCTGTGGGAGAATAATTGGATAACCTTTTCAGTTGGTTTGTTTTAGTTCATATTAATACATGTTTAATCTATTGACCCGATTTTGATTAAGTAAATAAAGTATACATTGTATTAAATAAGTGGTTACTGTGTTTATAAGTATACGTAAAGAGACGAAACTCTTATACTAGGTTTGACTCACTCCCCTTTCAGCGGTGTTACGTTTCGTTACGTTTCTCAAACGCTTTAATATTAAAATACTTATTCTCATGGGAATTAGCCCAATTTGAAGAGACGGAACTCTCATACTAGGTTACACTCACAGGGTCCCCGGTGTTACGTTTTGTAACGTTTCTCATATGCCATGCGACTTTGCCCGATTCGAAGAGTCGGAACATTTAAATTAGGTTTGACTCACACTTCCCCGGTGTTACATTATGTAACGTTTCTCAGACACCATACTACTTATTCTCACGGGTAATAACCTAATTCGAAGAGACGGAACATTCATACTAGGTTTGACTCACACTTCCCCGGTTTTACGTTTCGTAACGTTTCCTTCACGCCATACAACTCATTCTCATGGGAAATAGCCCAATTCGTAGAGACGGAACTTTCATACTAGGATCAACTCACCCTTCCCCGGTGTTACGTTTCGTTACATTTCCCACACGCGACTCCTTCGTTTTAAATAAAGCATGACGCAGCGATAACTTTACATGCAGTTGTAAACGTTAAAATATTATTATAAGCAAGGAAATAAATAAAACCTTTTTTATACTTGTCACGATGTGAGTTAAATGAGATTTTTTTCCAATTAATTAAAATGGTGAGTTATTTTATTTAAATGATGCATTTTTATATGTTTTTGACATGGCATATTTAAAGATAAAATTTGTATCTGTCTATTTAAACTTATTTATTTCCAATTGAATAAAATATTTTTCATTCTTTTATTCAGAAATTTCAATTTCAGGCAATCAAATGTTAATATCAGTTAGTATTTGTTCTTCCCATAATTCAAAACTGACTTACTCTCGAATATTGTTATGTGAAAATTGTGGCAGATGGATCAGCTGATAATCACCGATGGAGACATATGCGCTGCCAACCTCTAAACTACACTTTCCCACGGGCCGCTCCTTCACTTTACTTACACGCTTATCAATTTTGAAAGCTGCTCAAACCTGTTTTTGTTGTTTCTATTATAACTTTGACTTGAAAATATCTAGCACAATATTTGAGCTGCCCCCGAAGTAAAACGACTTTAAAATTTTCGGGAATCAATAAGTACCTTTGTATTACTGAACTAGTGCAATTGCATTTTCAACAAACGCGAGCTGAATCGCATCCACACACATTATTATCAAGTTGATTATTTTAATCCTCCACGTGGGACGAAACTAAACCCCCCATAAATTCTCCCTTGTCAAAACTCCCCTATAATCCTACATACCATCCTTACATGTGGGTAATAACTCTACTCCTACTATTTCAAAAACTTTTTCAGTCACACAAATACATTAAAAATCATTTGACAGTTATGATGTACGAGCCATCGAACTATCGGTCGTTTGTCATGGGGGTAGGCTTGGACAAGCGATTGTCTATCGATAGTATCGATAGCTTCTCGAAGTACCGAATCAGTTGCACTGTCAACAGTATGAACGACCATAATATTGATATCGATTGTCATCCATACTATTAATAGTACAAGTAGTATTGTGTCAATAGTATCAATACTGTTTATAGTATTGATACTGTTGATGGTAAGAATACTATTGTTGATATCGACATAGTTGTTAATAATAGTATTGTCAACATAATTGACATTGTAGATAGTATCAATATTATAGATTATGGTAATACTATCAATAATGCTGTTGTAATGACAATGTCCATATTATTGACTGTATATTCCTCGCTATTGCTACTATCAATTGTGTTATTTTGCGGCTATGCTGTCAAATCCCTCCCCAAATCCTAAATCATGGTCTAAACATATCCTGTGTTCTAAAGTGACAGCTTTGGACTTTACTGAGAATTATACGCTAAAATAAGAGGGGCTATCAAAGCTAACAAAAGTATAGCCAGTCACAATACGAAATTTATAAATTCTTTCGATACAATTTGAGATTTGACTTGCTGAGAGCTAGTACGAATGGGAATCATTAAATTAATACGATAGTGTTTGGTGTATTTCTCGATGTCGATACTTTGAGTTATATCAATATCGATTTTTTTGATATCGAAGGCAGCATGACTGAATTAAACTAAAAGCTACCGTTTAATAGATATTCGATTGTTCAGCAACACTAAATGGGAAGGAAAGCTTGGAGTCGCGCCTAGTTCAAATGCGGGTAATGGCGCAACTTTGTGTTGGGTTTGTTCAAATTTGCCGATTTTCTCAACGGATAGCGCCTGTTATTTATCGCCTTCGGACACTGTTGATTCTGCGATTCAATATTTGAGATTCTTCAGCCGTTTGTAGTGTTAAACTGGATCTTCTGTTGTTTTTGTGTTAAAAATAAACTTTTGAAGTATTTTTTCTTTGCAATTTAAAAGGTAACCCTTTGAAAGGAAGACTTAACGTAAATTATAAAAGTATGTTGAAGATAAAACTTTTCCTTGGAATTGTGTTTGCAAGCGAGATAAAGAGATTATTTTTTTAACTGGTTCTTCTTCTTGAGCGAGCATGTTTGCCCACTGCAGGTCATATGCCTTTAACTCCTCTACAATTACATAGCTAAATTTTTATTCAAGTTTTCATTGACACACAAAAATAAATACGCACTTAATGGTAGGTTCTGGATTTAAAAGAATTTAGGGTAAAGTTAATATTATTAGATAACGTGATTTTGGACACTCATAAGTTCTAAACTACACGACGAAGTCTGTTGAAAGTAACTATAATACGGTATTTGTTTTTTTTTCAAAAGACCTCTCAAATAAAGAAACATCGCTGAAAGAATTACTTGATTCTAATTTAAACTGCTTGAGATATCACAACTTTAAAATCACATTATTTTGGGAAAACCCTAACGCTCCTTACAAATGGCTACTGGCATCTGACGTCACATGCAAGAAATGCATACATTTCATTTGATTTTTGTATAGCAGCAATAACAAATATGTCGTTTATGTCAATGGTTTAATTAAATTTGGTGCAAATTGTATGGGTTATTCATATTTTTTTAATAATTTAATACTTTTAAAATGGACTTGCCCATGAATCTTTAATGACCATAAAACTGAGTAAACTTTATTTGGGATTTTTTGCTATTGGCACATATAATAATAATAATAATAATAATAAATATTTCACAACATCACATACATTACCTATTGACGGCCTAATTTATAAATATTCAAGTGTTTTCAATATTTTATCTGTTTGAAAAATCTGTTAATAAGAGTACAAACCACAAAGAAAATCCATCACACCACGCCTAGCTATGGTAAATCCGCCCCTTGCATCGGTGATGTCATCCTACTTATCGATCAGATTTATAGCACCTCCTGTATTAGCAATCAGTTTATAACTAACTTGCTGACTCGGCTTTCAGTGACAAGTTTGAGTGATTTTTGTATAGCATTTAACACAATAATTAATTAAGTTGGTTTATACGGTCTAAATTCGTTTGTCACTGACATCCCATACCTTAAACAATAAGTACTAATTCATTAACATGTCGTGGTACTCTCGTTCTGGTACTTATTCTATATATCTATCTATATAACTTTGACGAAACACTGACCGTGGGAGAGCCACGCTTCGGCATGAATGGGCCGGCTCGACGACCGGAGTGACAGCCGGCGTCACATTTAACCGGCGTGAAGCAGTACTATGCTCTGTTTCGCTGCGTGAGTAAGGGTACCAGAGCCCCTTCCGAGAGAAAGGGGGTTTGGCGGCGGCAATCTCTTTCCATCAGGTGATCTGTCTACTAGATTGCCACCTACACATAAAAGAAAACAACTGCTAAGAAACTCATACAGTCGATATCCCGCAAAAATCAAATTATTGGACTCGTACCGAATACCGATATTTATATCGTACCGCCTTCACAGGACGCTACCTCAAAGTATTTTCATTTCGAAAAACAATTTCGCTCGTGATATCTCGATGGTGAGTCGTTCCTGGAATAATAGCCTATTACTTTTTTAATTTGTTATTCAAAGTATGTTTTTCTGTTTTCCTCCTTTTGTCTTTGGGGCTGATGGAATTTTCCTCAAACATTTGGACCTTACGATCTGGTTCATGTGGGATTTTTAAGTTAAATAGGCCTTTTTATAGAATAGGAGGAAATATCGGTAAATAACTGCGTGGAAATTGGAAGGGAAATAGAAACAGATGTTGTGGAAGTATTTGTTTAAGTATGATAATATTATTATTGTGCGGATTATTTTCTTTGCTCTTGCCGCTTTTTAACCTTTGATTGACTGTACCTACTTTTTGTGTGTTTTACTTATTTTGTGGTAATAAAACATTCAACACATTTTGATTGAATAATGAATAATATTATATACTTACTTATAATAATAATTGTTAACTTAAATAACATTATTGGTTAATCTACATAGGTTTATCTCACATGTTAACTTGACAGACTCATCATCATCATCATTATCATCAACATCACCCCATTTTAGTCCCCACTGCTGGGGCACGGGCCTCCCTCAATCACATGAGAGGTAATTGCCATACTCACCACGCTTGGCAGACGGGTTGGCGAGGGTTTTGATATAAATGCAGAGTTTTCCTTCTCTGGGTGCTGATGATCATGCCAGCAGCTTTACCTTAGTCGCCTTTTACGACACCTCGGTAAGAGTGAGGGTGGCCTATTCTACTCTGCCGGGGACCACACGGCCGCTATAATAAGTTGACATGATGATATTTCAATAAGATTTGTATGTATCGAAGAGAAAACTTTTTGTGCTCTCATCGAATTTCGTTTTCGGTATTTAGAAAACCAATACTAACGAATTTTTGGGTGGTGGGCCCTCTGGTGCCTTTAATTTCCTTTCGAAGTAAGTATTCGTTCAACGTACTGTAGTATTGTGTAGACAAATTGCCTGTGTCTACGTGGTCTATAGCAAACTGAGTTTACTTTAAAGTTTCCATCTAACCAGTGATTGATTGTGGCAGACGGCCAACTGTGGCTCAGGCGACATTTATATCATGTAGTCTACTATTTCCTCTGGAATTTATGGCTCGAATTGCGTTAAAAGTTTTTATTAGCACCTTTTAATGTCTGGAACTTACTCGTGAATCATGAACATAAAGAGATTTCAAGCTATTAAAATCGCAATATGATGATAACCTTCTAAAAATACTAATACTTATAAATGAAGTAATGATTTTCTGTTTATTTTGAAAGTTAACTTTTCAGCGTGCCCAAAGCTGTAGCTTTGGAGTTCAAGATAATACCATGATCCGGGATTTAGAGAGTCTGGTAATACAATTTAAAAACGGCTGCTACACTTATAACTTGTACAATAATAAGTGAATATTTTTACAAAAAAATCATGTTTTGTTTTCATCATTTTGTTCGAAACCTTCCAACATGAATATGAAAACAAATTTAAAATATTGTTTAATATAATCCATAAAACTACCAATTCATTAACAAACTTGTTTACACCAACACAGATTGAAAACTGCCATTATGCCGATCCAAAAGTGGTTGACTACAAAAATAGCGCTCATAAAATACAAACATGGCAGACGCGTCGAAAACCGCGCGAAATTTTGTTAAAAATTTTCGCCCACGCGCGTTTAGGCATTTTGTAATAAATTGGAAGTGGCCTGATTGATGACACTCCCCCGAAGGATCGTGAATTTGTTAAATACTACTATGTATATGATACGTCGATTTCTGAAGCGGAGACCACGTGTCATGGAGAACGTAGTGGAAACGCCCTGGGGCTAGATGGAGGTAAGATTAGATTTACGTAAGATGCCTAGCAGGAATTGGATGCGAGTAGCCTAGGGAAGATCAAAGTGATAAACATTTGGAGAGGCTATGTCCAATAGTACGACATAACTATGACATGTGTCAAATCACAAAATATTTGATGGGTGGGTTTTATGACTGTTGACGGTTATTTCTATTAAAACTTATAATGTCATAAAATTCCTTGTCAAAAAAACAAGCACCTTGGCTTTTGCAGTTCAAATTATTGAACACTGCGATATTTAGAAATAAATTATCATTAACGTATTAGTAATTTCATGATATACCAGTTGAAAGATAGATAATCATAAAGATTATTGATCTATCGCATCAATAATATTCCATATAATAAAACCAACACATTGTATAGAAAACATGATTGATGAAACATGGTTGCTTAAGTGATGAGACGCGCATCGAGTGAACGACGAGTGAATTAAGTGATATCAGAGATTTGTTAATTAACTTGAGCTCAGTTTCACTTTGCCTGTCATGCTTATTTTTTTAAATTTTCGTAGATTAAAAAAGGCTATTTGTTTCTGTTGTTTTTAAAAAGTGCGGGAAAGAAATTATTTATTCCTATATTTAAATGAGTATGAATTTAATAAGTTGAGCATTTTAAAAACATTTAACTTATGAGAACCGAGTTTATGAATGACTTACACAACCTGTCAAGGTTTTTGTATTTGAGCGGATTGATATTGTTAAGGGTACTTTGCTATTAAATCACCATTTTAGATATGTATTGCTTGACTCATGCATTTTCAAATAACATTACATTTTAAATCAGTTACTTTTAACCATAATTATGAATTTAATACTGTACGCAACTAGGCTAAAAAATAAATAATTGCTCCAGTAAACACAAACGACATTAACAATTTTTTTAAGTGTAATATTAACAACTGAAAAAACAGGTGGGTATAATGGATGGATAAACGAATAGACTTGTGTAGGAATAATTTACTGAAGTCACATCACTAGTCTCTATAAACTTAGCCTACGAGCATTTTGTATGTGGTGTTCATGTGACATTCTAATAGTGACATTTAAATATCAAATGAAGTTTATTTGGTGCTGTAATCAAAATAAAGGATCACGTTAGTACCATGTCAAAGTAACCGTCCTGCCTATTATAAGTCAGTTTCTAAGGGGTACGTACAAAATGTTACTTCGACATGGTACTAATGTGTTTTTTGATGCTGACCATACATCGACAGTTCAGAGTTTCGACTTTGACTTAAATTACTTTCATAGAAGAGAAACTAGATAAAAGAAAGAAGTGTAAGTACTTAGCAGTTAATTACTAAGAAGAGATGTCTTAGTTTTTTTTATGTTATCGATGACAAGCTAACTAGGAGACGGTTCACCTGATGGTAAGTGTAAATGGGAACCCGCAACAACAGTGAAGTCACAAGTGCTCTTCAATCTTTTCTATTTTCGCTGAATTGGGCATCCGGTGGCGTCTCATTCGAGAAAACATCGCAAGCTGCTTCACGGACGATTCTTTGTGAAACCTATCACTTCGTTCGAGCCAGCCTATTCAAGCCGAAGCGCAGCTCGCCCATAACTAATCTGTGGAGAACCTTATGTGCTGCAGATATTTTTTTTTATGTGAAAGGTGGCAGACGAGCAGACGGATCACCTGATGGTAAGCGATTGCCGCCGCCCATGGACACCCGCGACACCAGTGGAGTGCCAACCTTTAAACCCCCTTTCCCTTGGTTTGGGCCTCCGGTACCTTCACTCACGCAGCGAAACTAAGCTCAATGCTGCTTCATTCCGGTTTTCTATAAGGCCGTGGTATCACTCCGGTCGAGCCGGCCCATTCATGCCGAAGCGTGGCTCTCCCACGGTCTGCGTCCATAGGTGGAGGCAATAAATACCAGGTGAGCCGTCAGCTCGTTTATCCGCCATGATGTAAGTGCCTATTCTTCGCCTGTTACTTCTAAATATTAGGAAGCGTGATCACACAAAGATCTCTATTGTTTTGAGCAATCTATTTTATATGATAGCGTTATCAACACAGAAAACTGGGGTGAAGCAGCACTGTGATATGTTTCGCTGCGTGAGTGAGGGTACCGGAGGCCCAAGGGGTTTAAAAGTTGGCAGCGCAATTGTGACTCCACTAGTGTCGCTGTTGTCTATGGGCGGCGACAATCGCTTAACGTCAGGCCATCCATCTGCTCTGCCATCATCATCATTTCAGCCAATAGACGTCCACAGCTGGACATAGGCCTCCCCCAATGTTCTCCACACAGATCGGTCTTGTGCCTCCCGCATCCAATGGATTCCCGCGATCTTCACCAGATCGTCGGTCCACCTTGTAGGAGGCCTGCCACGGCTGCTACTTCCTTTACGTGGTCCACTCGAGGACCTTTCCGCCCCAACGGCCGTCTGTTCTCCTCGCTATGTGCCCTGCCCATTGCCACTTGAGGCATGCAATCCTTTGGGCTACGTCTGTGACCTTAGTTCTCCTGCGGATCTCATCATTTCTAATACGATCACGCTCTCTCCACCTCTGCTGCTTTGCCACCTTTCACATAAAAAAAATACAAAAGCTCTGAAATATCGAAAATACGACAGGCCCCGTGTCAATAGAATTCATAGCACTCGGTGTTGTCTGTCACTCACTTTATAGCCCTCAGTTCCTCAGAGTAGGGTGCTGAATCACTCGATATTTTATACCGCTCATAAAATACCACCCGTGCCTAATCGTAAAATTACTGTCACTGTTAAATACGCGTATTTTATTCGTCAAATTGTGACTAAGATGTTGAATGTCGTTTTCATTGCGTTGTAACATTTTATGAGGTTTCATTAATAAGGTTGCGAATGACGTGATAAACTCAATTTCAACGAATCTTCTTCATTTCACTCACAGAAAATCGGCGTGAAGCAGCACTGTGCTGTGTTTTGTTGTGTGAGTGAGGGTACCGGCCCAATCCAGCGGAGAAGAAGGGTTTAAAGGTTTGCAGCGCACTTGTGACTTCACTGGTGTCGTGGGTCATCATCGTCATCGTCAGCCCATTTAAGTCCCCACTGCTGGGGCACGGGCCTCCCTCAATCACATGAGGGGTAATCGCCATACTCACCACGCTTGGCAGACGGGTTGGCGAGGGTTTTGATATAAATCAGAGTTTTCCTTCTCTGGGTGCTGATGATCATGCCAGCAGCTTTACCTTAGTTCGCCTTTTACGACACCTCGGTAAGAGTGAGGGTGGCCTATTCTACTCTGCCGGGGACCACACAGCGCCACACAGCGCGGTGTCGCGGGTGTGTATCATATATCACTCACCATCAGGCGATCTGTCTACTCGTCTGCCACCTATCATATAAAAAAAAGCGTTCAAATAAAAATGGATTGCTCAAAACAATAGAGATGTTTGTGCGATCAATCTTCCTACTATTTAAGTAACAGGTGAAGAATTGGCTTTTTTTACATTATGGCGGATAACAGACGGCTCACCTGATTGTCATTACCGCCACCAATGAACATCTGCAGCACGTAAAGTATTAATTACCCCACAGATTAGTTATGGGCAAGGTGCGCTTTGGTATGAATAGGCTGGCTCGACCGGAGTGATAAGTCTCACCAGTGGGGTAGCGTGCCTTGTCGGGCCCCGTATAAAAAAATGTTTGGAGTCCCTTATATAGGGGTAAAGATTTTTCACAAAAGAAAAAAAATATTGTGAAAAGAAATATTTAATTATATTTTTTTACATACATAATTTAACCGGACTTTACTGACCGGATTACTTTCGACTGACTGGATGGCGCAATCGGTAGTGACCCTGCCTCTTACGCCAAAGGTCGTGGGTTCGATCCCCACCCTGGACAAACATTCGTGCGATGAACACTTGTGTTTGTTCAGTGTCTGGGTGTAATATATGTATTTAAGTTTAAATTTGTGTTCCTCTGTTGTCTGATATCTGTAACACAAGTGCTTAAGCTACTTAGTACGGAATCAGGTCAACGTATGAGATGTTGTGAGAATTATTATTATTATAACCACTTTACAAATAAAAAAATTGAACTTTTGAACTCACGCTTAAGGCGGGAAAAAAGTAATTGCTTTATATAATTTTATCTTAAATAAATTAGAAAGGTTTTATTATTTTTCCTTACACACCCCCAAAGTGAGTAAGCCCCGTGGCCCGTAGGCCCCGTATAATTGATACGGCGGTAGCTACGCCCCTGAGTCTCACATAGAATCGCTTGTGTTTCGTCAAATGAGTGAGGGCACCGGATGCCACCATCATTACCATCTTGTGAACCGGTTCACAAGATTTATTTATTTATTATTATTTGCATTACATATGACTATATGACTAGGTATGTGGTAACATTACACAATCAAAAGAACATATGCGCCTTGGTAGGCATTGCAAATTAGCATAGAGAGGAGCAGATATTTCTTATTTTATTTACTTGGTATTTGCTTTTGATATGTATTCTTCTATGTAATAGTCATCATCATCATCAGCCCATTTAAGTCCCCACTGCTGGGGCACGGGCCTCCCTCAATCACATGAGGGGTAATCGCCATACTCACCACGCTTGGCAGACGGGTTGGCGAGGGTTTTGATATAAATCAGAGTTTTCCTTCTCTGGGTGCTGATGATCATGCCAGCAGCTTTACCTTAGTCGCCTTTTACGACACCTCGGTAAGAGTGAGGGTGGCCTATTCTACTCTGCCGGGGACCACACGGCCTACGGTGTTGTGACGTAGGTGTTAAGGACTTGAATATGGAATAGTAATATTTGGAATTTGCAATTTATTTATAATCCACATGTACCTACTTATTTTTTCTTATATTTTATCCTGTAAATATTCGTTCACTGAGTAGTAGCATTTATGAGTAAGTAAATCTTTTAATAAATGAATAAACTTATTGTTATTATTTTCGTTTTTTATGTAGTTTGGCAATTTATTATATAATTTGATCGACATTGGGTAAGGTCCGGAGCTATGTAATGTTAATTTAGAAGTTATTTGGATGAGATTATTTTTATTGCGAGGTAGATGGTTATGATGCTGCTGTTTTGATAATAATACGGAATGAAATTATTTTTTATATTATTGAAGACACATTTTAGGCTATTTAACCGACAGAAATCTTATTTCATAAAGTTGACTACATACAATAAATTCGCAAAGCTGTGTCCATTTAACACGTCAAAGTATATAAAACTGTCAAACTTTTTTTTCGTCAAAGTTCTTCAGTCGATTCTCAACTATTTCATATAAATTATGGCTCTACCCGAAGATATCTTACAAATGTCAAGTAACTTATTGAGAATAAGTGGGCAGTCAACAGTCGAAGGTCATTCAAAGTCACAGTCACTCAATAAAAAGTTAGTGTTTAACGTTTTATCTACCTACGGATTTTGTCGATACTACTCTAAACACAATCGCGTGTTTTAAGACTATTAGGTCCAAACAAGTTGTCCAAAGTATTTTGACAGATTGTAGTAAGATGATGTTTGGATTTATGTACCTCGATTGTTTTTTTTTTACAAACTATACGGAACTGGAAATACTCCAGAGCTGACGAGCAGACGAATCACATGCAACACTAGAGGAGTCACAAGTACGTCGCCGGGATTTTAAAAATGTGTAGGTATGCTCTTTCTTGAATATTTATAAGGTCGTATCGGTCCAGGAACCACCGCATGTATATTTTTCTTTTTTAACCAACGACATTTTGTCTTGATAAAAAGATAATTACTAAAATAAACTCCAGAGGTAGCTTGAAGAAATTCTGAGACGTCATTTTTTTATTACCTTCATAACATTTTGACGACCCGTTTGGAACAGTGGTAGTGAACGCTGCCTTTGGTCCAAGGGTTGCGGGATCGTTTACTGCACAGTACAAACATTTGTGTGCAAGAACATGTCTGTTTGTATTGGTCTGGGTGTTTTCTACGTACTATAAGTATGTATTTATAAAAATAAAAAGTATTATATGTATACATTTGTAATCCCACTGTTGATTCTAATATCCGTAACACAGGTGCTTGAGCTACCTATGTCGGAGTCAGATGAATATATGTGATGTTATGAAATATTTATTTATTTATTATTATTATTTTAATTGATCAAGCCTAATCCCATCCAATTACTTTTTCTAATAGGCTGATACTGTACTTTTAAGTGACTTTAAACCCATTAATAAATAACCTGGCCTTAACTTACAATTTTGAATGAATAATAATGCACGCACTACCTGCCTTACTGATTTTTATTCTGTATGGATTATGAGGTAGTGGTGGAATGTGGCGGAAGCGCGTCTGACGGCTGACGAGACCATTTAGTAAAAACGCTCCGCGCCTTTTTGTCCGGGATATTGCCTGTCGAACTCTGTTTAAAATCACTGTGAGGAATGCTTTGTAAGCATTCCCGACACACGATTTATTTTGATATTATAAAATACTAGTGTCTGCGTGCAATTTTTCTAGTATATGTATATTTTTTCATTTTTGGACACGCTCCTGTTTGATAAAATCATTTATTTATTTAGGAAACAAACAATTACATAAAACTGAAAATAACAACATTTGAACATAATAAAAACATAAATCAGTGAAGTATCTACACTTTTTTTTAACACAAACGTATCACCTGACATGTAAAAAAAAAAACTAAAATACAATATTTTTTATTAATTTATTGGAAGACTAAGAGCTGAATAATACAATAAACTTATATCAATAAGAAAAAAACAGTGCCAATAATAATACACTATACAGCATACAAAGTATAAAAAAACATATCTTTAATATTTATAATGGGGTTAATAATAAAGACATCGGTAACGCTTACAGGCAATCCGAAAACAAAATGCTTGCGCGATGTAATCGACACCTAGCGCCATCTATTGGTATAAAGTAGAACTAATATCCCGAAACGAAGTAGCGGCGGTCTACTAGTATATTATAAATAAAAAAGTATGCATGTCTATCTGTTGGTACGTCTTTCACGTCAAAACTGGGCAACCAATTGACATAGGTGGCAGACGAGCAAACGGATCACCTGATGGTAAGCGATTACCGCCGCCCATGGACGCCTGCAACACCAGTGGTGTCACAAGTGCGCTGCCAACCTTTAAACTCCCCTTCTCCCCCAGATTGGGCCTTCGGTAAACTATCTCAAAAAGCAAGACATATTTTATAGTGGAGATAGTTTAAGGGATGGGGATATAGATGGGGAGTAACATAGTTTTGTTCCTTTCTAACGCGAGCGAAGCCGCAGGCAAAAGCTAGTACATATTATATAAAATCTGTCTTTTATACCTCATTTAAATATATGCTTCATCATCAGCCCATTTAAGTCCCCACTACTGAGGCACGGGCCTCCCTCAATCACATGAGGGGTAATTTCCATACTCACCACGCTTGGCAGACGGGTTGGCGAGGGTTTTGTAATGAATGCAGAGTTTTCCATCTCTGGGTGCTGATAATTATGCCAGCAGCTTTACCTTAGTCGCCTTTTACGACACCTCGGTAAGAGTGAGGGTGGCCTATTCTACTCTGCCGGGGACCACACGGCCAAATATAATAAATATGATTATTAGTAGCAAAACCACTTACATAATATTTATATTATTCTTAAAATTTGACTAACGTTTCAATGATATTTTTTATTTTTACCAAGCCATCGGCACATAAAAAGATCTGGAGCCCAATTCTCGTGCCCGTGACATTTATTATCATACGACATAATATATCACTAAAATATAGTTTGTTTTCTATGAATTTCATGTACCTAATATCCGCCATGTTTTTTCATATCGACAATCCCGAGAATTGGGCTCCAAAATGATACGAAACCCACGACATAAACCCACCGACTGAAAATCGCTAAATAAAAATGTCGCCCAGTGCATCGTTAAGGAAATGAGTAACACACATGTACAGACAAGACTTAGTGTACATACCTACAGTGATGTGTATATTTATACATCAGTGGCATCGTGGTTACAATCGTTGGAAATACAGTGACGAATCTTTACACCAAAACATTCTACCCTGCTATTTTATTTTTTAAGTCCTCTACTAAAAAATATGACCGAGGTAGAGCCACGCTTCGGCATGAAAGGACCGGCTCGACGGGAGTGATACCACGGCCTCACAGAAAACCAGCGTGAAGCAGCTTTGTGCTGTGTTTCGCTGCTTGAGTGAGGGTACCGGAGGCCCAATCCGGGGGAAAGAGGGTTTAAAGGTTGGCACTCCACTGGTGTCGCGGGTGTTCATGGGCGGCGGCAATCGCTTACCATCAGGTGATCCGTCTGCTCGTCTGCCACCTTTTACATAAAAAAGAGGTAGCTAGGCGTTTTATTTTAAAATCAGAAAAGTATCCAATTAATAGTGATACATGTATTAAGTATGTATTTATAAAAGAAAAGTATTATTTGTATATATTTGGATATCCGCTGTTGGTTCTGATATCCGTAATACAGGTGCTTGTGAGCTACCTATCTCGAAGTCAGATCAATGTATGTGATTTGTGAAATATTTATTATTAATATATATAAATACCATTCAATTGGTTATTCAAAACATACTTCTATTTATTGATCATGACAGCTTATCTTTTTAAAATGGGGCTTCTTATAATAAATATATAAATAATATAAATATTTCACAACATCACATAAACTGATCTGACTCCGAGATATACCGATCTCAAGCACCTGTGTTACGGATATCAGAATCGACAATGGGATTACAAATATATACATATAATACTTTTCTTTTGTAAATACATACTTATAATACATAGAAAACACCCAGACCAATACCAACACACATGTTGATGCACACAAATGTTTGTATTGTGCGGGGATCGAACCCGCAACCCTTGGACCAAAGGCAGCGTTCACTACCACTGTTCCGAACGGGTCGTCTTATGAATTTTAATTTTGCTAAAGTCTGTGGTTTTTTTTATTTCATGTGTGAAAATTAATTATATTTTTTCGGAAATAATGAAATGTCAATACACAACTTTCGAGTAACCCTATAAATCGACTCAGTGAGAATGAATAGCTTATTACAAAAATGTTACGTTATTTACATTACGATTAATAAAAAGCTGAAAATATAGCATTGCAATCCTTATTCGAATTGCAGCTACAAAGCTGTATCTGGCAATATGTATATCATCGTCAGCCCATTTAAGTCCCCACTGCTGGGGCACGGGCCTCACATGAGGGATAATTGCCATACTCACCACGCTTGGCAGACGGGTTGGCGAGGGTTTTGATATAAATGCAGAGTTTTCCTTCTCTGGGTGCTGATGATCATGCCAGCAGCTTTACCTTAGTCACCTTTTACGACACCTCGGTAAGAGTGAGGGTGGCCTGTTCTACTCTGCCGGGGACCACACGGCTCATGTATATAATATGCATATTTATTCAATATGTATATAATATGTATATTTTCAAGAAGAGTTTTATAGGCTATTATATTTAATATAATATGTTATGAAACTAATTACATAAGTTAGTGCTTGTGGGAAGTTATCAAAAACCCTCGCATTAAGCCTATCCCGTGAAGTTAATGAACAGGTTTACATCGAGTATTTTTTTTTTATGCTAGAGGCAGACAAACGAGCAAGCCAGTCACGTGATGGGAAGTAATCAATTTCGCCCATGAACATCTGTGAAATCAGAGAGATCACTAATGTGTTGCCGGCCTTTTCAAAAGTGGGTACGCTCTTTTCTTGAAGGTCCTTAAATCGCAGCCGTCCGGAAATAATCCTGCGGCCAAACCGTCCACAGAACTGAGGTACGTACCTCAGTTCAGAAAGTTCCGCGAAAATCGCACAGTATTAGATCGTCATCCATCGAGATCATTAGGATGAAATGACAATCGCTTGCGTGTGGTTCGATGTAAGAATTCAGCTGCAGGGAGTAGATCAAACAGTTCCTCAGAGCATTCCTCATAATATATGCGGTATAGAATGCTGAGGGAAGCTATGTCCCGCCGCAATACTAGAGGATCAAGTTGGCTAGAGAGACTCGAGTCACCGACAATTCTAGCAGCCTTACGTTGCACGCGGTCAATATATTCTATACCTCACTGGTTCCCTCTCTACACTATGCGGTTTACCCTGGCATTCAATTCTCGCTTTTTTAATTATATGGATAAACCCGAGAGATTTCTGTTTAAATCTTTTTTCGAGGAAAACTGTGGTTTTATTTTGAGATGTAAGGGTGTGAACGCTGGGGTTTAGTTTCCGCAAAGCCTTTAAACTGCGGTTGATGATTTATACATTCTAGTTGTCTAAAGTGGGGGAATTAGGGTGAGGTTGGTGGCTTGTGGTGATAACGGATTAAGTTTTGAAATTAAGGAATTACGTAACATTTCTTCGTTAAGGTGACACATCGGTGAAAAACCGTCTCATAATCGCCACAATCAATACAAATCTACAAGCGGCACTAGTTACGTCGATGTGTCACCTTAATTTGAAGAAATGATAGCTCATTGGATAAGAACGTGCACCTTATGAACGGGAGATCATAGGTTCGAACCTAGGCAAGCTCATTTAGATTTATCAAATCTATGTGCATATTCTTATCATTTGCTTTGCGGCGAGGATAGACATATTGTGAGGAAAAGTTTTTATTTTATTTTCCATTTATTCAAAATTCACAGCTCGGCGGTTTTAAACTTTAACGGTCACTATATTTTTTACAATAACTTTTAAAATTAGAGTTTTGCGCTGCAACAGCGCTAAAATATCGGACACTTAAAAAAAGGGTACGTGGAAGCAATCCCGTAAAAATATATTCTAATTGTGAGTCAACTTGCACATTTTGGGTAACTTTTTAATCATTGTTATCCACAACTTTTTTGAGAAACTATCCACATTTTTAAAAGCAAAGAAAAAAATTCTAGCGAGTAAGTAGTTTGTTAACTGTATTCAGAAACATACCATAAAAATATCAAAACAAGCTATCCAGATAGCACAGTTCTGCCAAAAATATCCAGCTAATAACGCTGCCTATAATATCAGGAAGCTTAACAGCTGTCTGTTCACTCGTACCGCCTGTCGATAAGATACAAAGCCTATGTACTTCGTCTATGTGTGTGTTTAACATAAGCTCTTTCGAACTTTGTAACGTGTGGCCGTATCATACATGATACTCATTTAGTATTATCAAGCGAAACATTTTTTCATCACACAAGCGAACGCTTGGCAGGCGGGTTGGCGAGGGTTTTGATGTAAATACAGAGTTTTTTTTTTGGGTGCTGATGATCATGCCAGCAGCTTTACCTTAGTCGCCTTTTACGACACCTCGGTAAGAGTGAGGGTGGCCTATTATACTCTGCCGGGGACCACACGGCCTCAACATTTTTTTAGATATGGTATATCTACCATTAGCTTATCGGCGAAAGAAAACATTGCGAGGAAACCTGAGCGTCTTGGTTTCTCAAAATTGTGGATACGTAAAATGTTTGAACCTGAATCCTTAGAGCTTTGGACGCAACGGAGAATAAAACGCTATAATGAGACATTTTTGTAGATACTTTGGTAATCCTATGTGTGTAGGTTCGATATAATTAAACGATAACGTCGGTCTCCAGATATTATTCAAAAAATTACGGGGTATACGAAAACTTCAAACTCTAGAGCTAGATTTTCGTGCTAATATAAATCAAAATCATGTAGGTACATAGCCGTGTGGTCCCCGGCAGAGTAGAATAGGCCACCCTCACTCTTACCGAGGTGTCGTAAAAGGCGACTAAGGTAAAGCTGCTGGCGTGATCATCAGCACCCAGAGAAGGAAAACTCTGCATTTATATCAAAACCCTCGCCAACCCGTCTGCCAAGCGTGGTGAGTATGGCAATTACCCCTCATGTGATTGAGGGAGGCCCGTGCCCCAGCAGTGGGGACTTAAATGGGCTGACGACGATTTCTGTAGGTACATTGATCTATCCTTAAAGTTTACACGATGATGCCTAAACAGTAGATGATTATTTCACTGATTGTGCTACTTACTAGCTCGACGTGCGAGTATTTCCTAATGACGACATCAGTCAAGTGATACTAGGTATCAGCGAACTGGCCATCGGCCCACAGGTCAACTCTGGTATGCTTAAATAATACATTTTACGGTCTGAGGGCCGATTCAGCCAATATTTATCACAACATCACAAACATTGATCTGATTCCGAGATAGGTAGATCAAGCACTTGTGTTACGGATATCAGAACCATCAGCGGAGTTACAAACATTTAAAACTTTTCTTTTGTAAATACATACTGAAAATACATAGAAAACACCCAGACTAATACAAACGGACATGTTTGTACTGTGCGAGGGTCGAACCCGCAACCCTTGCACAAGAGGCAGCGTTCACTACCACTGATCCAAACGGAATTGATTAAAAATAATGGGTTTGCCTTAACAATTGAGTAGCGTGTGTCACCCGGCAGAGTAAAAAAAAAAAAGGAAAAAAAAAAATAAGGACCCCCCCTCACTCTTACCGAGTGTCGTAAAAGGCGACTAAGGTAACGCTGCGGCGTGTCATCAGCACCCAGAGAAGGAAAACTTGCATTATATCAAAACCCTCGCCAACCCGTCCTGCCACTACGTGGTGGAGTATGGCAATTACCCCTCATGTGATTGAGGGAGGCCCGGCCCCCCAGCAGTGTGTACTTAATGGGCTGACGACGATTTCTGTAGGTACAATTGATCTATCCTTAAATTTACACGAGATGCTAACATGTAGATGATGTCGGTTCACTGATTTTGCTTACTTTACTAGCTCGACGTGCGATATTTCCTAATGACGACATCAGTCAAGTGATACTAGGTAATCAGCGAATCGGGCCATCGGCCCACAGGTCAACTCTGGGATGCTTAAATAATACATTTTTACGGTCTGAGGGCCGATTCAGCCAATATTTATCACAACATCACAAACATTGATCTGATTCCGAGATAGGTAGATCAAGCACTTGTGTTACGGATATCAGAACCATCAGCGGAGTTACAAACATTTAAACTTTTCTTTTGTAAATACATACTGAAAATACATAGAAAACACCCAGACTAATACAAACGGACATGTTTGTACTGTGCGAGGGTCGAACCCGCAACCCTTGCACAAGAGGCAGCGTTCACTACCACTGATCCAAACGGAATTGATTAAAAAATAATGGGTTTGCTTAACAATTGAAATAGCCGTGTGGTCCCCGGCAGAGTAGAATAGGCCACCCTCACTCTTACCGAGGTGTCGTAAAAGGCGACTAAGGTAAAGCTGCTGGCATAATCATCAGCACCCAGAGAAGGAAAACTCTACATTTATATCAAAACCCTCGCCAACCCGTCTGCCAAGCGTGGTGAGTATGGCAATTATCCCTCATGTGATTGAGGGAGGCCCGTGCCCCAGCAGTGGGGACTTAAATGGGCTGATGATGATGATACTACCTGCTTCTCATGGGATATTTATCCCGTTTCTTTTCACCTTGCTCGGCGTATTGAGCTGTGGCAGCTTAGTGGATAAGAACGTACGCCTTTCTCACTCGATTCTTAAAAGATAAGTGAAGAAATTTCACCCAGACCAAAAGACCCAGACAATGTTAATTCGCACAAATGTTTGTACTGTGCAACCGTAGCCCTTGCACCAGAGGGAACGTTCACTACCACTCATCCAAACGTTGAGAATAAATCTAAGGTATAGATTTATTCGTGGACAAAAATTGGTCGAATTAGCCTTTGGGCTTGATTCAACCAATCTTTATTCGTGGATTAATCTATGGTATAACGTCAGATTTGTAAAGAATAACATCGCTATACTATATACTTCGTATCGAAATAAGGTTAAGGTTAGTATCGAATTCAACTAAAATTGGGTCTTTACTAAGGCCTTACTTTAAAACCTATAACTTTACATTGTAAAACTATTTACAATATAGGTCACATTAAATAGTTTTTTAGATTTTCGCGTTGCATTATAACTATAATGTATCAATACGGGGATTAACACGATATTTGTTATGTGAAACAACATTGTGTACTCACATATTCGGCTCGACGTTTCGGCTACGTTACAGCAGCCGTAGTCACGAGCGGACCACTGTCCGCAATGTCCGCATCGTGACCACGGCTGCTGTAACGTAGCCGAAACGTCGAGCCAAATATGTGAGTACACAATGTTGTATCACATAATAAATATCGTGTTAATCCCCGTATTGATACATTATAGGTCACATTGTTGTAATATACATATGTATCAATTACATTCACAGTGCATAACAATTCAGTAGTACTAAAGTTAAAGTTATTCTTAAAAGCAAATATTTACCTGATACAGGGGATTTGTACAAACTCAATATCGGCTCTGTCATTAGCGGGCCGGGCTCTGCAAACCAAACACTGCCTTTGTACAACACATTATATACACGACATAAGACAATGTTGAATACTATCACAGTGTTAAATATAGCCAGTAACTTATGTACTAGGGTCAACGTTGAGGTTACAAAACGGGGGATAACGGAAAGTTGATCTGCGTTTAATTTAAGATGTTGGTTTATGATGGGACAGGATCGAGACTAAACGAAAGACCGAGACTAAGGTTTTTTTAGCCGCGCTTTGACATGAACGGGTCGGATCAAACGAAGTGGTATTCCGGCAAAGCAATGCCGTGGGTAGGGGAGTTAAAAGGTTCGCAGCCCACTTTTGATTTCACTGTGAGACACTATATCTATTCCGTCCGAATCAAGATTGAAATTTTATTCGAGTTGGAAGGATATATGAGTTGTACTCACTCGCTCTGATCCTAGGCGCACGCAAACAAAATGTTTAACTTACTCTTAGTAACCTCGACTTTCAGTTGCAAGGTCATCCTGGGTGCGTATTTAATACTCGTAAGATCTCTATTAGTCTTGCATTCGATATACTAATTTGCAATCTTAAATTCGCCTTCATTGTCGAGTGCACGAGGATAAGCCCTGAGCGGTAATCATCAAAAAAACTTTTTTTTTATGAATTAGGGGCAGACGAGCAGACGAATCACCTGATGGTAAGCGTTTGCCACCGCTCATGGACACCTGCAACAACAGTGCAGAGCACTTGGCTGCAAATCTTTAAACTTCCCTTATCCTGGATTGGGCCTACGGTCCCTCACTTATTCGCAAAACACCGCCTCGGCGCTGTCTATGTATTGCTACTGGCTATTATTGTTCTGTGATAATATTCCAGTCAAATCTTCTATAATTGAGGAAAATAGTCAGTCTATCTGATATAGGATTTGAAAGTGTTAGAATTATATATCATTGATTAAATTGTTAAATTATGTTTTTGGAATGGAAAACTAATATTTTAAATAATTTTAAATTCATAAAACGATTGATTTGGTTAAGTCTTGTATAACTTTTGAAATGTATTTTAAAAATATACACTAAATAAAATAAGTCTTTCGAGTTTGATTTAAATATGACGATCTTTTTGGAATACATGCTCAGTGTTATAAAAACTTATCTACACACGTCAGGTGGAGTTACCATTTTTGGATTTTGAACTGTCCTTATGTATGAGATGGGAGTGCTATTTTTAACTATTTGTAACTCGACCTGCCGCAGTCTGTACGTGAGAAATCATTTAATTCTACACAGTGCAACAAGGCATTTTCAGTTGATTATGAAAATATAAACGTTTCTTTTTTATGGCTTCTATGCGCCTTCAAGTATTTTAATTCCGCCAATGTCAAATAGTGATGACATTTTAATTATGAAACCGACCAGTTATTTCATTCACATCTCATCTGAATTTATTTTTAATTTTAGAGAAGTTTCTAATTAGTAACACTGACACTGCTTTTAAAATTTGAGGTCTGGTCAATGCCATATATTTACCACAACTAATCTGTCGCACTGTATGTATGATCACTTAGGGCCGATTTTTTGAAAACTGAACTAATGGTTAAAAAAATAACCGATCGTAAAATATCGCTAAGATGTGTTTTTGAGCAATAGTTAGCTTAATTAATAATTGTTTTACAAGAAATTAAGCCACTTTGACGTCGTCATTATGACTATAGGTTAGATAGTAACTAATTATAGTTAATTTTACCGGTTTTAAAAAATCGGCCCTTATTGCTAATAAGTTAAAAATATTTAGCTCTATGAGTTTATTACACGATTGCAATCACTGTTTTCTACAATTTTTATGGTGATTGTTAACTTGACTTTTAATTTGTCAGAAAATTTTCTATTCCATTGCTGGCTTTAAAATATTATTCAATATTTTTTACGGTTTACTATTATTTAAAACATTTGTAAATTATCAGTATTTTTGACTGGTTTACTGAACTACAAATATTAATGATTTGGAGGGAATTTGAAACGTCCAAAGCATTTTTTTTCCACAGTTCTACTCTTTGGCCGATCTAATGAAAAATCAGTTATGTATCTGTGTTTCTCACTTCAACTCCACGTGGTCTCTACTGAACACTCACAGGATAACACAATTTTCAGGACACAAAAATATTCACTTGTCTTTCTCACTTCTCGATTTTATAATTTTGTCGGTATCTTAAATACATTCCTTGCGACAATTTACCAGATTTGAAAGTACATTTTATAATAGTGATAATATGGTAAAAATAAATCAACAAATGGAATAAGCACTGGTTGCAATAACACAGTATTTTGTTTATCACTTTCGCTTTTCATCTAACACTTTTTTAGCTCATTTTTCATTTCGAACATAAAAAACACACAAAATCTACTCAAAACAAATTAACATATTTTGGTTTTGACGACCCCTGACATTATTTATTCACATCCAGTTCCAGGAATGTATTGCACGTTACGTTAAAATGCACTGTGATAACATTTAACTTAACAAAAACCAATGCGATCCATAAGACCCCCAACGGTTTATTTCCAAAAACCCCGACGCACCTTCGCCAACTTTCTGAATTATGACAGTGTGCACCAACCGTAATGGTAAATTCGAAAATATTTTAAAACATTTTTGGCTGTATTCATTGCACTTATTCTACACTCACTAATAGTTGGGCGGCACATCTGTGGCGAATGCCAAGAAACTCACAGCGAGTTATTGTTTTAAACGTCCCAAACAATATTTTACATTTAAATAACTTTATCTTAATTGAAATCTTATGATAGCCTCCTCCGGGTAACGTTTCGGAGCGTTGGGAAATAAAAATTTATATTTCACGTTCACGATCCGATGATCGTAGCAGTACTGTTTGCAATCTTGTCCATTATTGCCGTATTATTGTTATTTTATTACTTTCCACTGTTTGTTTTTCCTTTCGTTTTGTTTACATTGAAAATTTGCTTTTATAACCTACGCATATTTGTCAGTCTTATTTACAATGTAATTGTGATCTTGTATTGCGAGAAATTGAGACTTCAGTATTACTGTTTATGCCGGTCATTACTTTTTGTCATTCGTGAGGTTTTATCACAGGTTTTTCTCCATAATATCCATTTTACGATGCTTTGCAAGACTTTTATGGCGACGTAACCTGAGTCATCTCTCTGACAACACCGCTTTGACTAACAAAACAAAGTTAGATTTGTATATATGATTCAGTGTAGTGTGTAATAAACTCATAGACGCATTTTTAAATTAATTTACGGTATGTTAATTTTGCAATAATGAAACTCACCTCCACAAATCAGAGACATCGAGATTTTTTTTTATTAAACCGTTTCCGTAATAAATAACAATTGTACTCTAACTTCTTAGTAACTAACTAGCGCTTCTAATACGTTACACTCGAAGCTTTGCTACTTATAATTTTTAAACCCTATTTTAGAGGCGAGAAGGCAATGAAATATTAAACTTTGTACTGGCGATAAGATATCGTTAGCGCTACAACTAATCATATCACTTTGAATAAAATGGCACTAAAAAGACACGATTTACAATCGATTTTGTAACACAAAAATGCCGCCGCTGTCAATACACAAAATTACGTGGGACGAACAGAATACATCAAAATTGTAACTAAATACACCAAACTTGTTAAATAAATTTTCGCGCCGTGTGAGGGTTGTTATTGGTCATAGTCGCATGTTTGTTTACGGTGTTGGGCGCGCGGCGGCGGGTTGGGTTTGCAAGGCGGCCGTCAGTTTGTGACTGGCCGGACGGCGTGCCGTGACGTCACGGCGCGTGGTGCGCCTGCGCGAGCCGCCTTATCACCTCGCCGTACTCGAGTTAAAAGTTGCTTTATTAGTTAACTTGAACTGAAATGTTGTTTCCCCACGTTATTTTCGTGTTTGGATGAGACACGGTGAGATGCAGTGGCATGTGTGTGTTGCGAAAACATTATTTCCTTCTGTTTTTTTCACTTTAAACAGTGTAACTTTTTTTTCTAGTAGATTGCGTGCTGAGATTACCTATTATTATAAGTACAGTTAGCTTTAAGAAAAATGTGCTACTTTTATAATGCAATAAGTACTTGCAGTATCCTATGTTGGTAATATTGGTCAGTGGGTCGCACTTTAAAGCGACGGCTGCGGGTTCGATCCCCGGGTCGGGCCAAAAATGTGTACCTAAGTTTTCGGTAAGAAATTCTTAGTGACAGCCTGAAGTCTGGAAGTTGGCGGTCTTGTACCCCCGCGCCTCGGAAAGAACGTTAAGTTGTTGGTCCTGCGCCTAATCCGTCTTCGGTCGTGTCTAGTGTCCCATCGGATTATGAGGGTCAGGGAAAAGAGAGTCCACTTGTGTTTGCGCACACACTTGAGCACTATAATATATCCTGCGCAAGTTGCTAATCGTCGATATTGGCCACCTTAGCCGAAATCGGTTGGAGGATATTACAAATAATGAGCATGGGAGATTTTTTTTTAATCCTGAATTATTTCTAATATGTATTTCTAACACAATGTATATTGTTAAAGAATAAATAAATGGAAATGAAATATGCACACTCAAATTTTCTTTGACTGCCTCGGTACAGAGGTTAGTGGGTCGCACTATAAATAAATAAATATTTCACAACATCACATACATTGATCTGACTCCAAGATAGGTTGCTCAAGCACCTGTGTTATCCTATTCATCAGTGGGATTACAAGTATATACATAAAATATACTAAACTATAAAGCAACGGAATCGCAAGAGGTTCCTGGTTCCATCCTCAGGTCGGGCCAAAGGATTGTACCTAAGTTTTCGGTAAGAAATTTTTAGTGACAGCCCAGAGTCTGGAAGTTGGCAGTCTTTTACCCCCGTGCCTCGCAAAGTACTTTATGCCGTTGGTCTTACGCTTAATCCCTCTTCGGTTGTGTCACTCTGGTGTATATCGGAATATGAGGGTTTTTTTTATATGAGAGGTGGCAGACGAGCAGACGGATCACCTGATGGTAAGCAATTCCGCCACCCATGGACACCTGAAACACCA
The DNA here is from genome assembly GCA_019059595.1 of Marasmia exigua. Taxonomy (NCBI): domain Eukaryota; kingdom Metazoa; phylum Arthropoda; class Insecta; order Lepidoptera; family Crambidae; genus Marasmia; species Marasmia exigua. The sequence goes on from CM032473.1 coordinate 18,737,863, forward strand.
GTGGAGCCAAAAGTGGAGTGGGCCTCCGGTAACCTCACTCACACGTCGAAACGCAGCGCAGGCGCTGCTTCACGCCGGTCTTCTGTGAGGCAGTGGTATCACTCCGGTAGAGCCGGCCCATTCATACCTAAGCGTGGCTCTCCCACATTTAAAATAAATAAGTAACTTAGTAATAAATAAGTAAAGTGCACTTGTGTGTAGTGCACACACTTGAGCACTAATATATCCTGCGTACGTGGCTGATCGTTGAGCTTGGCTGCCGTAACCGTAATCGGTTGAGGGATATTATATTAAATTTTCTTTTCCCTTTTTTGTAAAAAGTGATGACTTAAGGATTTAAGGTACTTCCCTTTGATGTCTATATTCTTGGTTACGCCCTGTATACAACGTGACTTTTTGAATAACCGAGAACTTTCAAAACCTACATTGACTCAGCCTCGAAAATGGGAAAGCATAGATAATATTTGCGCAGAACGTCGGCTAAAACAACAGCGCATCAACAACAGCGATCGGTTTATGTTTACAAGAGTAGCAAATAAAAATATGGCGGGCTGTCTAGAGCAGTTAATAAAGTGCGCTCAGCTGCACTGGAGTGAGTGTTGCCAGAAAAATGTGATTTAAATTTATTTATGTTTTTTGCCGTGTGGTCCCGGCAGAGTAGAATAGGCCACCCTCACTCTTACCGAGGTGTCGTAAAAGGCGACTAAGGTAAAGCTGCTGGCATGATCATCAGCACCCAGAGAAGGAAAACTCTGCATTTACATCAAAACCCTCGCCAACCCGTCTGCCAAGCGTGGTGAGTATGGCAAATACCCCTCATGTGATTGAGGGAGGCCCGTGCCCCATCAGTGGGGACTTAAATGGGCTGATGATGATGATGATTGTTTTTTTTTAGTTACCACTGACAAGCATAACCTCAAGCACACCTGATGAATTTTTTAACGCCCTGTTGGTCTAGTGGTTTAAATACCGGGCCGTGATCTCGGGGTCCAGGGTTCGATTCCCGGGTCGAACTAAGTATGTTTTGAATTTTTCGAACATAGCTCCGGTTTGTGATCATCAATCCGCATTTGGCAAGCGTGGTGATTAAGCCTAATCCCATCATAGTAGCGATGACTTGATTTTTATGATAGAGGGAACCGCCCTGCAGTGGGACAGTTCATAGCCTGATACTTTACTTTACACCTGATGCTATGTGAAGATGAGGTATGAGGTAGGCAATGCTTTTTCGTGAAAAGCCTCACTCTGGCTCCAAAGAGACCCAGGTTAGTGTTCAGCAAATACTTCTGTGGTTAATTATTTATATGAAACATATAGATTTGAATTATCAGATTATAATTACAGATTGTTCGACGCCTGTCTGTCCGTCAAAATGATCAGCTGAATAATTCAATTGGTCTGAGATGACATTTTTTCAACCCTATGCTTCTCATTTATACTTACATTTCGTAATAATATATAATAGCCCTATCGTACTAATATAAATTAAGGATGTATAGTTGCGAGCTAGTTCACAAGACTTAAAAATGGGGCTTTTTTTACAGTTGTAAATACAGCCTCATTTTTAAGTCTTAGCGACCTAAGAACCATGGCATGAATGAACTGACTCGACCGTAGTGATACCACGGCCTCATAGGGAACCAGCATAAAATAGCGCATATGCTACGTTTCGCCAAGTGGGGGTACTGAAGTCGTAATTCGAAGAGAAGTTTAAATAGCATCGTGTATTAGACTCAACTGATATTGCAGGTCCACAGGCGGCTACAATTGCTTAGCATCTGGAGATATGTCTGTTTGTTTGCTAAATTATACCACACAAATGAACTTAAAAATAATACAGCTAGTATTCGTCAAAGAATTTCACAGCCAAACAAACATTTTAACAACAGAGGTCTGTATATGTTTACTAGAGTTACCAATAAAAATATGGCGGACTGTCTCGAGCAGTTAATACAGAGCGCTTAGCTGCACTCGCGATTTCGATGGCTCTCAAACTATTTGTACAGGTACAACAATGTGTCTTTTGGTATTAACGATATTCGTTTTGCAATGTGAAACAATTTGGTGTACCTATTAATTTGTTTTGGTGGAGAATGCTCTTAGCAATTGTTGGGACTGATTTCGGCCCCTTCATTTCGCCGTCGTTTCACTCGACAACAGTTCCATTGACATCATCTCTATGGTTGACAGTGCGTCTTTCTGCCTCGTACGACAAAACTAAGGAATGAACTATCGCCTGCGGTATTTCCGGACAGATACCACCTGGAAACCTTAAAAAGAGCGTATTCCTTTTTAAAAGGTCGGTAGCGCACTTGTGACTGCTCTGGTGTTGTAAGTATCCGTGGGCGACGGTAATCGCTTACCATCAGGTGATCCATCTGCTCGTCTGCCCCCTATCCCATAAAAAAATAATTTCGTGCATAACAAGGCAAAGATGTGATGTGGGATCTTTTGATTCAATTTGTGTCAATAATAGTACATGTAAGGAGGAGTATAGGGCTAAAAATGCTGGGAAAAGCAAATTGAGTCATGGCTGAAAGATATACAAGATTAGACTGGCATCAAACCCGCCGAACAACTTTTAAGGACTAGCCTGTCTTCGATTCCAAGTTCACAATAACTTTGAGTCGAGGACAGAGTAGTCCTGGTGGACCAATCTGTGTGGAGAACATTGGGGAGACCTATGTCCAGCAGTGGACGTCTATTGGCTGAAATGATGATGATAATATATGTCAAAGACTAAAGAGTATACATATTTTACAGCTGACTATACCTAACGTTTGCAAATTACGTATCACCGTCACCAGCCTATGTTCAAGCCCAGTGATGTACGAAACTCGGACAAGATAACCGCATTACGTCACAAGACGGTCGGATGTACGGATTACGGATATTGTGCATCTGCCCACGTTGGGTTTACAACCCGGGGTGTAATAATATTGGATTGACGAGCCTAAAATATATGACTCAACTTCAAAAGAAAAAAAACGGACCCTTTAAGATCAATTTCCGTCCGTCTACGAACGCACTGGTGTTGCGTATTTTTTTATGCTAGAGGCGGAAAAACGAGCAAGCGAGTCATGTGATGGAAAGTAATCAACGCCGCCCATGAACATCCGCGAAATCAGAGAGATCACTTATGTATTGCCTTCTTGAAGGTCCCGTTCCACAGAACTGAGGTACGTGATACAAAGTTCGACCGCCATCCATCGAGATGATGGGGAGGGAATGACAATCGCTTGCGAGGGATTCGATGTAAGAGTTCAGCTGCAGGGAGTAGATCGAACAGTTCCTCAGAGCACTCCCTGTGATATACGCGGTATAGAATGCTGAGGGAAGTTATATTCCGTCGCAGTGTTAGAGGAGCAAGTCGACTAGATAAAGTGAAATTGACAATTTGACAATTTGAAATTATGCATTGCAATCGCTTACAATCAGATAATCCGTCTGCTCGTCTGCCACCTATCACATTTACAAAAAAACTTCACTTATGTTATAAGAATCGAGTGAATAAGGCGTACGTTCTTATCAACTAAGATACTACAGCTCAATACGCTGAGCAAAGTGAAAGGATACTCCACGCACGCACGCACGCACCCACGCACACACACACACGCACGCATGCACGCACGCACGCACGCATGCACGCACGCAAGCACGCACGCACGCACGCACGCACGCACGCACTCACGCACTCACGCAAGCACGCACGCACGCACGCACGCACGCACGCACGCACGCACGCACGCACGCACGCACACACACACACACACACTCACACACAAATTAAATAATATGTAACATATTCTTCTAATTTTCATTAATTTTAGACTAGCTAGATATTAGTGAAAAGTTTCTAAGAAAACTCTTCTTCTACGCATACGTGGTCTCTAGGCTAAAACATATTTACTCCATCTTTCATCGTTTCGGCTACATAAGTGGCTGGCCCATGCCCACTTTATTTTAGCAGCAATTTAAATCTACAGGACCGTCTCTACTACATTATCTTCAACTGTAACTTCACTTAAAATGACGTTTCCATGTTGGCACCCACACTCAATCTTTTTATAAGAGCTGCGCTCGTGATTTAACGATTTCAAATATTTTATTATCACGGCCTTTTTATGTTACAAGATGGCACTCGAGTAAGTACGGTAAGATATAACTCCCGCCTTTATGCACGAGTACAGTTGGCCAAGAAATTGGTTAATTGCCTTAAGGTTTAACGCTATGTTAGTCTGTTGGTTCAAATACCAGCCCGTGGTCCTGGGTTTGATTCCCGGGTCGACCAAAAAAAATATATCGATATTTTTTTTCGAACATAGTTCAGGTTTGTGATCACTGTTCCGCATTAGGAAAGCAAGTTGTTAAGGATGGAGGCTTGCAGTGGGACAATTAAAAGGCTGAAATGTTGCTTTTATTTTGTTAAAGGTTCTAACTCGCTTGCATTTTAAACAGAAAAGATTTAACCAAGAGACAGATATTGCTTTGTTTTTTGTAAATTATATCTCATGATTTCAGCAATAAAGTTTAAAATAAGCTTTAGTTTTGTATTGAAATGAACATTGTTAACCCATACCTGGCAAATAGGAAAGGAAAAACCGAATACGGAGAAAAAAATTACAATATTTTCTATTAAAATAGAAATACAACAAACATTCACATTAATAGGCCTAAACGTCAGAAACATAACCTTCCAATCATAAATCAAAAATTATTCTGAAAAAAATAGAACTGCTAAGCAGTTAGGAATCATAGTTATTACGTAATAATAAATTTCTCACACGCTCGTGCAAACACTGAAATGAACTCCCATCCGCGGTGATTTTTTTGTCTTACCTGAAACAAATAAAACAAAATTAAGTATTGAATACAGTGTCGTTTAATAACAGATGTCTGTACCATCAAGAAAACGAAAAACCTTAGTAATACCCCGAAAATATACACACATAACCTTTAACGAAGACCTAACAGAAAATCGGCGTGAAGCAGCACTGAGCTGTGTCTCGCTGCGTGAATGTTTGTCTGGGTACCAGAGGTCCAATCCGGGAGAAAGGAGGAGTTTAAAGGTTGACAGCGCTGGTTTAAAGGTTGTTTGACTTTCAATCGAGAGGATGGATTTAAAATATCCAGTAATTAACAAGTGCCCACCCGTCATCATCATCATCATCATCAGCCCATTTAAGTCCCCACTGCTGGGGCACGGGCCTCCCTCAATCACATGAGGGGTAATTGCCATACTCACCACGCTTGGCAGACGGGTTGGCGAGGGTTTCGATATAAGTGCAGAGTTTTCCTTCTCTGGGTGCTGATGATCATGCCAACAGCTTTACCTTAGTGCCCACCCGTGCTAGGCCGTTACTAACGCAAACTAACACCGATTTGTTAGTGTAGTGTGTCGGAGTAGGTTCTGACAATTCATCTAGTGGCGAATTAATGTCAAAAAATGTGAGGGTGTCCGAAGATTCACAGAACTTCCCCAGCAGATGACGCCGTGCACCACCAGTCTGTTTGTGACCACGGCTGCTGTAACGTAGCCGATACATCGGCAAAATATGTGAGTATATAATGTTGTATCATATAATACATTTTGTTTTAATTCCCGTCTTAATTACTTTTTAACCCCTGACGCAAAAACGACGGGGTGTTATAAGTTTGACGTGTCTGTATGTGTGTGTGTGTGTGTCTGTCTATGACATCGTAGCTCCCGAACAAATGAACCGATTTTGATTTTGTTTTTTTTTTGTTTGAAAGATGAATAAGGAGGGAGTGTTCTTAGCTATGTTAGATAAAAAAAGATCCAAGATGGCCGCCGTCACAAAGATTCGATTTTATGTTTTAACACAACTCCCACAATATGGGTATCATATAAAAGGGCTTGAGTAGCAGAATATATTAATTGTGAAAAATTTCAAATCCAAGATGGCCGCCGTCAGAAAATGACGAATAACCTATTTGTTGTTCCAACTGCCTCAATATAGGTATCAAATGAAAGAGCTTTAGTTGTGTCGGGGGTTTTTTAAATTATCAATTTTACCTTTTTAGAATTAGTTTCTACTTTTGCCTCGCTCCAAATAACTATGAGGCGATTTTAAATAGATTTGATATGACTTGTGAATAATAATAGCTTCCATATTAGAATAACATAAAGGTTACAATTCATGAAGATATATTGTACTATCAAAAACATAATGATAAACAGGCCGATGAAACCACAGGGCGTAGCTATCTTTTTATAGTTCACAACCTTAGAATTACCAGGACCTTAAGATATTCCGCCAGCGCCCGAGCCATTTCGCCAAACAAACTGAACTAAAATTTATCGTTAGACCTCCCCCCCCCCCCCCCCCCACGGTCGGACTATATCTGTTTCAATGACCATTTCATTTATCTCAGGCCACTGTCCTATTACGACCGCCCATTACACAACTGGCACAGTATACGAACTCACAGCAGCCCAAGTTATAAGCATATATTTTCTGTCATATTGTTATAATAAATTAAAATACATTGAACATCACATACATTGATCTAACTCTGAGATAAGTAGCTCAAGCACCAGTGTTGCAAATTTCAAATATATACATTAAATACTTCAGCATCATCGTCAGCCCATTTATGTCCTCACTGCTGGGGCATGGGCCTCCCTCAATCACATGAGGGGTAATTGCCATACTCCCACGCTTGGCAGACGGGTTGGCGAGGGTTTTGATATAAATGCAGAGTTTTCCTTCTCTGGGTGCTGATGATCATGCCAGCAGCTTTACCTTAGTCGCCTTTTACGACACCTCGGTAAGAGTGAAGGTGGCCTATTCTACTCTGCCGGGACCACACGGCCAATTTATTTATTTAAATACTTATGTTTTGTCAATACATACAAATGATACATAGAAATCACCCAGAATAATACAAACAGACATGTTCATGCACACAAATGTTTGTACTGTGCGGGGATTGAACCCGCAACCCTTGCACCAGAGGCAGCGTTCGCTACCACTGTTGCAAACAGGTCGATAATATACTAATATACTAATAATAATAAGTACAGCTTTTGCCCGTGGTAAAGCAATGAGCTGGTTTGACCTGGTCTGCTCGTCTGCCACCAATCACATCAATATAAAAAAAATGTGGTGTAGAATAGGGGAAACCGGCACATTTTTTGTGCAGTAAAGCAACTAACAGTAGGCACCAATTTCTCACAATGTAACTGGCGTTGATTTTCTTCATGCTATTAAAGATTTTATACTTTAAGAAGCATTTAACCGCCCACAGCGTATTTTTCACATAAATGCGCTCACTTCTCGGTTTTATCAATTAAAAAGTAAAACGATTTATTGTAATGTTTTTGTGTAACGTGATTCGTATATTACGCTCGTCTTTTAAATAATCATTTAAATTAACCTTCGAATTAACCCAAGAAATTAAAGAAGTTGCTCGTACAACATCGATTCAAATTTAAATCAAATTAGTTTAAAAAATTGTTTTTATAGGTAGTTAAATAAAAATGCTAGGTTCTTTTGGTGGTTTAATTATTTTATCCCGCTACTGCGAATCATTATACTGTGCTACCTTCCTATATGTATCGAAAGTGCAAGCGAGGTCATTTGAACCTTAAGTTAAGGCGGCAGAGTTGATAATTAGGTGAATGCCGTTGATAAGAAACTTTTGTGTTCTAGTTTAAATCTTGTTTCGGGTGTCTAGTATTTAGATCAATATTCTTCAGATGGGATTTATGACTCATCTCATCCATTCACTGCTATTATATCATTAGACTTTAGTAACATGAAAAGTTGAATATGATTTTATTTTAATTAAACTTGAATATGAGGTTTGAACGGGTTATGTGTATGTGGATCAAAAACGTTACCCAATGGCCGCCGAAAAGATTGTGTGACCATCTCACAAAAATAGCAAGTAAGGACATTCGATATGAAACAATGAAGGATCTTTGGGGATTATTTTACCCGGCAGTACTTTATTATTATTTTACGTCATAGGTGGCAGACGACCAAGACAGCAGATGGACCACCTGATGTTAAGCAATTGCCACCGAACATGGACAATGGCCGTGTGGTCCCCGGCAGAGTAGAATAGGCCACCCTCACTCTTACCGAGGTGTCGGCAAAGGCGACTAAGGTAAAGCTGCTGGCATGATCATCAGCACCCAGAGAAGGAAAACTTTGCATTTATATCAAAACCCTCACCAACCCGTCTGCCAAGCGTGGTGAGTATGGCAATTACCCCTCATGTGATTGAGGGATGCCCGTGCCCCAGCAGTGGGGACTTAAACGGGCTGATGATGGACAATTAAGTCAATGCTGTGAACTTGTAGGGGAAAATTCACCCTATTAAAACTCGTCCCAGAATTTTACTCGGTAATATAAACTGAACTCTACAAAACCAAAAATATTGGTTAGGTTAGGTTAGGTTAGAATAGCAATCAGCAAAAAAAACTTAAAATTCCGGGACGAGTTTTAATAGGGCGAGTTTCCCCCTGTCCTTTGTACCCACAAGTCGTAGGATAAAGATCAAACCAGACCAGTGAGAAGTCCCTAGGCGCAAATACCATGCATCTTAACCGGCAAATGAGCGGATAACCCCAACACCGCACGGGTACAATTGGCTCGTCAGCTTAACTGCCTACACAAAACAAATCATTTATTCAGCGTATTGGCCACCGTGGTCTCTTAGCCGTCAATAATAAATAGATAGCACCATACTGGCCACAAATGCCCGCCCTAACATTCATTGTGGTTGCTGGAGGGTTAAATTCAGCTTTTAAAATTTAGACGGAAGGATGTAGTGCCTTTTAAATATGTTTGCAAAGGATAAAAACTATATATTTGTAAGTGTGAAAAACATAAAGAAGAGCAGTTTTTTTTTGTGCTAGAAGCGTCAAACGAGCAAGCGAGTCACCTGATGGAAAATAATCAACGCTGCCCATGAACATCCGCGAAATCATAGAGATCGCTAATTTTAAAACACACACACAGAAAACCGGCGTGAAGCAGCACTGTGCTGTGTTTCGCTGCGTGAGTGAGGGTACCGGAGACCCAATCCAGAGGAAGGGGGGGTTTAAAGGTTAGCAGCGTACTTGTGACTCCACTGGTGTCGCGGGTTTCCATGGGCGGCGGCAATTGCTTACCATCAGGTGATCCGTCTGCTCGTCTGCCACCTATTACATTAAAAAAAAAACACTTTTTCTTTACCTCTTTTTAAGAATCAAAAAATTCTTTATTTGCATAGGCTTGTAAACCTTGTGACCTCCCTTTCCCCGGATTGGGCCTCCTGTATGTCCTGAGTGAGGACTCACGCAGCGAAACAGCACAGTCCTTGTTCACGCTGGTTTTCTGTGCGGCCGTGGTATTATTCCGGTCGAGCCGGCTCATTCATTCCGAAGCGTAGCTCTCCCACGGTCGAAAGATAAAAAATAGAAGCATTTGTAAATGCTGAACTTTAAAAAATATCGCACGTAATAAACCATATGAGAAATATTTCAAGAGCGTTGGCTTATAACTACGTAATCTTGAGTAACGCTATTCGTGTGAGCGCACGCAAGTATCGTTTCGTATGCGTTCCATGCACCTCCGTCATCAATAATAGGGGTTATGTTGCAATGCTATGCGTTCAGTAGCCGATTGCAGGTTAAGGGTTGTGTTCCACAGAGAAATCGTTGCTCTTCAGTTTATCATTACTGAGCAGTACAAAACATTGACCGTGGGAGAGTACCTTTCGGCATGAATGGGCTGGCTCGACCGGAGTGATACCACGGCCTCACAGAAAACGGGCGTCAAGTAGCATTGTGCTGTGTTTCGCTGCGTGAGTGAGGGTACCATAGGCTCAATTCAGGGGAAAGGGGGTTTAAAGTTCGGCAACGCACTTGTGACTCCACTGGTGTCACGGGTGCCCATGGGATCAAATGATCGTCTGCCACCTATCACACAAAAAAAAACGTAGGAAGACTGACGCCCTGTTGGTCTAAGACCGTAATCTCGGGGTCCTGGGTTCGAGTCCCGGGTAGAACGAAAAATATGTTTTAATTTTTTCGAACATAGCAAGGGTTTGTCACCAATCCGCATTTGGTAAGCGTGGTGATTAAGCCTTAATCCCATAATAGTAGCGGTAACTTGATTTTTAATGTTTGAGGCCTTTGCCCTGGAGTGGGACAGCGTATAGGCTGATACTTGACTTTTTATTTTTACTTAGGAAGACTTACACGAATATGATTTGATTGATTTTTTATTTGATTGGTGGCAGGCGAAGCATCGGTGAGTGATTGTCCCTGCCCACGTGCACTTGCAATATCAATGGAGCCACAAGTGTGCTGCCAACCTTCGCCAACTCTCCTTCCCTCTCCAATGTTTTTTTTCCAGGGGAATTCCATCATGGCCTTCACATTGTTACATGTAGGGAACAAGATAGGTGTGTAGACCTAACCAAAAACCCATGTGTGGTGTCCATCTCAGCGCAATCACGGAAACGAAACGAAAACCCCACAGCCGGGACGAGACTGAATCACGCTCGCCGCGCTAGCCCTTCTCTGATGTATGACGTACCAGGACGCCTAATAACGTCGTCTCCCGCGGAGTCGTATACTGAGCAAGCCACTCGCCAATAGTGATTATGCTCGCGTACTCCGAAGGCCCTATTAGTCACCTCTAACGACAGGCAGGGAGCACTTTGGAGTATTTTAAGTAGCCCTCGCCACAGGCACCTCCCCAAAATTTTTTTGAACTTCCGGTAACCTTTATTTTATCCGTGGGAGAGCCAAGCCTTCCGGCAGAGTGGGCCGGCTCGACCGGAGTGATACCACGGCCTCACAGAAAACCGGCGTAAAGCAGCACTGTGCTGTGTTTCGCTGCGTGAGTGAGGGTACCATAGGCTCAATTCAGGGGAAAGGGGGTTTCAAGTTCGGCAACGCACTTGTGACTCCACTGGTGTCACGGTGACCATGGGATCAAATGATCCGTCCGCTTCTCGCCACCTATCACAACAAAAAAAAAACGTAGGAAGACTGACGCCCTGTTGGTCTAAGACCGTAATCTCGGGGTCCTGGGTTCGAGTCCCGGGTAGAACGAAAAATATGTTTTAATTTTTTCGAACATAGCATGGGTTTGTCACCAATCCGCATTTGGTAAGCGTGGTGATTAAGCCTTAATCCCATAATAGTAGCGGTAACTTGATTTTTAATGATTGGATGCCTTTGCTCTGCAGTGGGACAGCGTATAGGCTGATACTTGACTTTTTATTTTTACTTAGGAAGACTTACATACACGAATATGATTTGATTGATTTTTTATTTGATTGGTGGCAGGCGAAGCATCGGTGAGTGGTTGTCCCTGCCCACGTGCACTTGCAATATCAATGGAGTCACAAGTGTGCTGCCAACCTTCGCCAACTCTCCTTCCCTCTCCAATGTTTTTTTTCCAGGGGAATTCTATCATGGCCTTCACATTGTTACATGTAGGGAACAAGATAGTGTGTAACCTAACCAAAACCCATGTGTGGTGTCCATCTCAGCGCAATCACGGAAACGAAACGAAAACCCCACAGCCGGGACGGGACTGAATCACGCTCGCCGCGCTAGCCCTTCTCTGATGTATGACGTACCAGGATGCCCAATAACGTCGTCTCCCGCCGAGTCGTATACTGAGCAAGCCACTCGCCAATAGTGATTATGCTCGCGTACTCCGAAGGCCCTATTAGTCACCTCTAACGACAGGCAGGGAGCACTTTGGCAGTATTTTAAGTAGCCCTCGCCACAGGGCACCTCCCCATTGAACTTTCGGTAACCTTTATTTTTAATCTTTATTTAAAGAATTCGGCCTTATTTTTTAATTGTGGGAGAGCCAATCTTCGGCATGAATGGGCCGGCTCGACCGGAGTGATACCACGGCCTCACAGAAAACCGGCGTAAAGCAGCACTGTGCTGTGTTTCGCTGCGTGAGTGAGGGTACCGGAGGCCTAGTCCGGGGGGTTTAAAGGTTGGCAGCGCACTTTTGACACCACTGGTGTTGCGGGTGTCCATGGACGGCGGCAATTGCTTACCATCAGGTGATCCGTCTGTTCGTCTGCCTACCTATTACATAAAAAAAGACTATGTCGCTCTGTAAACGATCACAAAAAAAAAAAAAAATTTTTTACTGTTGATAGGTAAGCGTTTGACCATATTTCACCTTATGGTAAGTGAAAATTACATAAATACAACCTTACTTTGGTCAAGCCAATTAACTTATGCCACATTGTGGCTCTCCTACGATCAAATTCCAATGTCGTGTTGGTTTGGAAATACGCTCTATCCTTTTCATCATGGAGGGCATCCTGAATATTTGTGACTTGAGTACTGTACAGTGGATTTTATTTGAAGCGTACTTTGAAGCCCGAAGTGCACTTAGACTACGATTTAGAATTTGGGAAGCCTGGTAATTACAATGAAGTAACTGCCGTCCGACCATCGCAACACTTTAACAGAGGAACCAGACCAACTGAATCAGTGTATGTTTCCGACACCAGGAAACATACACTAAAATTTTCATCTCGTGTTCAGGCGGAACTCGAACCCACACCTTCCACCATCCGGGTGAATGTCCTACCAATTATAATGTCTACTATTGATTTAGCAGTCTCATCTTAACTGGTGGTCAAATATTTGTAAAAATATTTCCACTGGATATTGTAAATATACCTACAATATTGATGAGACTATCAACAGCTCATGTCGAATCAAGCACTTACAAATTTCGTCGACTTGGTAACGACGAGATGAAATTTTTAAGTATGTTATTTACTTAAGAACAAACACGATGTTTCCTCACGATGTTTTCCCTTACCGCCGAGCTAATAATAGAAAATTCGTAACCTTACATCATTCACTATTTCCTACCTTCCCCGTTATGGTAACGGTTGATCCAGATTATGTCCTGTGAAAATTAGTTATAAATTAGCAACATTATCATAAACGCTGTGTATACCTATAATTGGCAAACATTTATCAGTATTTACTTTTTAAGTACCTGCTGTACTTTGTGATTCTTTTATGTGTGTATATTGGTGTACCTACCATATACATAAATAAATAAAACCTCATAATATGTATCTTGAATAAAATCCATTTAGCATCTTAAATCCTCAAAATAAGCGAAAGAAAATCAGCCGTTCCATAAATAATTGCCAGGTAGATATTCTATTTTGTATGGAACAACTGATTTTTTACGCTTTTTTATGCTAGAGGCGGACAAACGAGCAAGCGAGTCACATGATGGAAAGTAATCAACGCCGCCCATGAACATCCGCGAAATCACAGAGATCGCTAATGTTTTGCCGGCCTTTTTAAAATAGGGAAAAAGAGTACGCTCTTCTCTTGCAGGGCCTTAAGTCGTAGCCGTCGGGAAATACTCATGCAGCCAAACCGTTCCACAGAACTGAGGTACGTGGGTAGAAAGTTTCGCGAGAAACGCTCAGCTTCTTTTAATGATCTAACATGCTAAATGATAGATAGATAGATAGATAGATATTCTTTATTGCACAAAAATAAAATACAAGCATGATACAACAGCAACAGACAGTACAATAAGGCGGTCTTATCGCTTGTAGCGATTTCTTCCAGACAACCTTTGGGTAGAGGAAAGAAATATCGTATTCGTAATAAGGGAAGGCAGTGCAAAGTAATTTAACAAATGAAATTGAGAATGGCAGAAATATACATTATTTTATATATTAATATTATGACATTACATAAATAATAATAAACAATACATACATACCCAATAATATATACATAGATAATTTATAACAAAAATTCAATAAAAATATTTCTTATAGATAGGTATAAATGACCAGAGAGCAGACCACATAAAAAAGGGAAAAGAGACAAGGAAAAGACAGTGTACCTATTTATAGAGATAGGAAGTGAGATTTGACACGGAATAAATTAAAATTTTAAATGGACTTTATTCACGATACCTATTAGGTGGTTTTATTTATTTATGTATAAGGTACACCAATAGACACACATAAAAGAATCACAAACGATAGCAGGTACTTTAAAAGTAAATACTGATATATGTTTGCCAATTATAGCTATACACAGCGTTTATGATATTGTTGCTAATTTATAACTAATTTTAAACTTAAAAAATAAACAAAGTTCAAGTGGACCCAAACAACAATTGAGGGGACACTGGGAGACTGCTGTTTTCGGGAAGTAAGCGATAAAAAAGGACGGTATATATTGCTAGCAATATCTTATTATATCTTAACCCTATGGACGCAACCCTCTATTCCACATGCAATGGAGGGTAATTAAGTAAGGGAGGGAGCTGACGGCCGCCTGATTGCCTCAGCCCCCACTCGTGACCCGATGATCTTTGCCTTCGGCCTATACCCACTTTATGTGCCTATAAAATGAAATGGTGACCTTTGATGAGTTCGTTTGAGATGACTGAGATTTGGGTCGGGTTTAAATTTGGGAAATGGAGGTTAGTGGAGATGATGAGTTGATTACTTGGAGTCCGACAATAAATCAAAATACTAAAGATATTAAATTAGCGCCTACATTTTTTTTCTAGATTTAAAAAAATAAACTATTAGGTCAGAAAATTTTAATTTTAATTAAATTATCAAATTCCTTAGGTCTTAAACTTTACTCATCATCATCTTTACCTATTTTCACCCAATTTGGTGTAGGCCTACTTCAATTTTCTGCATCCGCCATCTAATTTATGATAGGTCCTCCGACCGTCCTTTCGATAGGTCTTTCTAAAACCATGGCCTCCACTGCAGCATTTCCCTACAACACGAGTCTGTTTTTCCGGCTATACCTATGTACCGCCCATGCATAGGAGCCTAGTGGACGTAACTCTTAGAGACCGAAAAACTAACAAGTAGCTTATAAGACACAGTAATGTAGCAGACGTTGTCAAAAGGGTGGCGTAACTCAAGTAAAATTGACTATTTTCCGACCCTAATAACCCTAGGTTTAAAGGTTATTCCTTTAATTTTCCAAAAAATTATGTTTTTAATGGGACACTAGAGTGACACATCTTGAAGATTAGGCGCAATAACAACTTTGAGACTCCAGGCTGACACTGTAAATTTCTAACCCAAAAACTGAGATACTCAGATATGGTGTTCTTCTAGAATATACCTTATTTCTCCCTTAAAAGCTGGCAACGCATCTGTGATGCCTCATATGTTGTAGATGTCCATGGGTGGCGGTAATCACTTACCATCAGGCAATCTGTCTGTTCGTTGGTCCGCCCTAATAAAAAAAAATGCATCTTTTATTCAAAAATTCAACCGTGCCAGAACCACGTACGTACGTACAGCCACCACTTACCCTCATTTATAATTATTTATTTAATCGCACGTACAGCCACCACTTACCCTTATTTATAGTTATTTATTTAATCGCACGTACAGCCACCACTTACCCTCATTTATAATTATTTATTTAATCTTAAAAACCAGTTATATATATAATATGCCCTAGAGTAAAGTCACTTGAAAAGTGGTATGGGTATCATAGTGCAAATAGGGTATTTGACTAAGGTCGAGATTTTACAAAATAAAAATATTTTATCAAAATATAGGTAAATACGTGCCAATAGCAAAAATTCTCAATTAAAAATATAACGTCTAGCCGGTTTTATGGTCATTCAAAGATTCATGGGCAAGTCCATTTTAAAATTATGAAACTATTAATAAATAATTATACCATTGAATAACCCATATAATTTACACCAACTATTATAATGGAACCATTGACCTAAACGAAACATTTGATATAGCTGCCATACAACATTCAAATGAAATGCATACAAAATACTGTCGTGTGACGTCACATCTCAGTAGCCATTTGTATGGAGCGTTTTGGGTTTGCCCAAAATAATGTGATTTTAAAGTGGTGATATCTCAGGTAGTTTAAATGAGAATCAAGTGATTCTTTCAATATTTAAAATTTCAATATTTCTATTATTGAGAGGTCTTTTGATTACAAAAATAAAAAAAAAATAGTCAAATACCGTATTCCATGGAGGTCGTTGGTTTGAATCCGACCATGCACCGAAGTCGAAAGTCTTCGACCAGTGCGTCCTTCCGGTCATAACTTACGGTGACGAGACGTGGACACTCACGGCTGGACTAATCCACTGGTTCAAAGTCGCTCAAAGAGCTATGGAAAGGGCTATGCTCAGAGTATCTCTGAAGGACCGCATTAGAAATGATGTAATCCGACAGAGAACCAGAGTCACCGACATAGCCCACCGAATTAGCAAACTGAAGTGGCAGTGGGCTGGTCATATTAGCCGCAGAACCGACAGCCGTTGGACAGCTTCAGTGGACGAGTGTGGGTTGCTGATGATGATGATGATGCACCTCTAAATTTATATATTTAAGTGCATATTTTTATTACTAGTTACTTGTAGCTGGGCGGTATTAAAATAATCATGATCCATTTGATTTGGTTCCTGTGATTAGAGTAACTAAGGTCAGCCGACAGACGTTAATTTGTAATAACCAGACTTACGAAAACCTGGATCTGTCCTTGGACGCAACTGGGAATGATTAGCTATGACAATTATGACGACTTTTCTATTTTAAAAGTTATTGCAAAGAGCGTACCGCTACTTTTTTGAAAGAAACAAACCATAAAATATTACGGTATGCTTTAAAAACATTAAAAAATATATTTGAAAAACTCAACCTTTCGATCCACCAAGTTTAACATACTAACATCACACTGAAACTCATATCTAAGGTTATATTAGTACCATTACAAAACCGTCTACGGTTTCCGACGTGCTACGAAGTTCGTAGCGGAAACAAAATACGACTACGCCGCCGCTACGGGCGTAGTTACAGAGCTACAGTGCTACGAAGTGATAGCTGAGGAATTCTTGCTACGGATTTTCGGCTAAGTCGTGTCTTGCGACTTGAAATTCTAGAATATTTTAGAAATAAATGTTTTTTGCTGGTATTATGTTTTTTGCTGGTATTGTGTGGAGGTGTGAATTGGATAGCAAAAATGTATTTATTGGGCATTTTTTTCTAAATTTACTCTTACTATGTACATAACATCTATCTCATATGTGGGAGAGGCACGCTTCAGAATAAATGAACCGGTTAAAGCATAGTAATACCATAAATTCACATAAAACCAGCGTGAAATAGCGTCTGTGCTGTGTTTCGCTGCGTGAGTGAGGGTACCGGAGGTTCAATCCGGGGAAAGGAGGGTTCCAAGACTGTCAACGTACTTTTGACTCCAATAGAGTTGCAAGTCCATCCATGGGCGGCGGCAATCACTTACCATCAGGTGATTGATCTGTTTGTCTGCCACTTTATCACATAAAAGATAAAACAATCATTTTCCGTGACCATAGCACAGTACCTGTTCCATGTTAGAACATTATTATTTATTTTCTGGAACACACTTAATCTTAATTTATGTTATTTTAATGAATAAATTAAATTAGTAGAATGGGGTCATTATATTTTTTTATTCATCATCAAATCATATTTTCAAGTCAATGCATGCTTACAGCTGGACACAGGCGTCCGCCAATGTTCAACACACAGATCTATTCTAAGCCACCAGAATACATAGAATTCTTGCGACCTTCACCAAGTCATCAGTCCACCGCGTGGAGAGCCTGCCTGCATGTATTTTTTTATACAATAGGGGCAGACGAGCAGACTGATCACTTGGTATGGTAAGAAATTACCGCCGTCCATGGACATATACAACAATAGATGATTCACAGGTGTGTCGCCAGCTTTTAAAAAGATTTGGCTCTGATCCGAAAGTACTGCAGCTGATAGTTCGTCCCATAGTTTTGTCTATAACTAAATTCGTCCCATAATTTTGTCGTGCGGGGCTAAAAGTTATTTTTTAAAGGAATATAAACTGACGCCTGACCACAAATCGCACCTGACGAAAAGCGACAAGGAGGATACGCTACGATAATGAACTCTAAAATTGAGTTTAAACGTAAGTGGGTGGAGGAACAGAGGACGGCCGAAAAAGAGATGGATGGATTGTGTGAAGAATGACATGATGGAAAAAGAGGTGGATGATTCGATGACGAAGGACAGGGACGTACGGAAAAGGAAAACATACAAACATACCCCAGATAACCTGGGAAAAGGGCAGGAGGATGATGATGAATGAACTCTAAAATTGAAAATCTCTTTATTCCCTTAACCAGTTTCTCCAAGCTTTTTCTTATTTAGTGACGTCATATCAAACCGCCACGTTGCCTCATACCCGCCTCTGCGCGCAATCATTTTCATTCCGCTGAGCAGAAAACACGGTTTTTTTAAGGTTTGTTTTGCTCCAACTGGGGTAAGCCATTCTTTGAACTGGCCTATCCATTCGTTAACGTATACGTCAATTTTACAAAGTTAATTTTGCTACCCAAATTTTTACACCACTCTTAACTCTGTAACATAGGGTTTATTTTTGAAGGTTACGAAGTCGCAAGCGCAAGTAATGTTGACAAAATTATGCATGTATGTCTTTGTGTGTTTTGTTTCGTGGTTTCTGATTTACATAGCTCGTGTTGGTAAAACGTCAGTAAAGAATAATATGTTAAAATATTTCAGGTTAACAAGGTCGACAGGTTTTTTTATTTGGTAGATAAGCCTACTGTTTCATAATATAAAGTTATCAGGTGTATCAGAGAACAGTAATATCCTGTTAAATACTTATACATGTGATTGAAAATAACATTTGCTAAAAAGTTTTTGAAACGGGTAAAAAATCGACGTTCCATAAACAGCCAGCCGTTTCGTTCGGAGTTTTATATGAGGAAGGCAAAGGTTACAGAGCGAATACCAAAAAAATAATTTGACCACAGATATCTTCTAAATGATATCTTGTAAATACAGCCGTGTGGTCCCCGGCAGAGTAGAATAGGCCACCCTTACTCTTACCGAGGTGTCGTAAAAGGCGACTAAGGTAAAGCTGCTGGCATGATCATCAGCACCCAGAAAAGGAAAACTCTGCATTTATATCAAAACCCTCGCCAACCCGTCTGCCAAGCGTGGTGATTATTAGTAGTTTACCCCTCATGTGGTTGAAGGAGGCCCGCGCCCCAGCAGTGGGGACTTAAATGGGCTGGTGATGATGATGATGATGTTCTAAATGATGGAAAGAATACGTGTTAGAAAAATAAAGCTGTTTACTGATACACGCTGTATTGTCACACCGAGGATAAAATAAACATTTAGGTCTTAGGTTTTTTATTAGGAAGAATTCGCAACTATTTTATAATGACTGTTTTACATTTTAGCGGACCAACGAGCAGATGGCACACCTGATGGTGATTTCCAGTTTAGTGCAATATGAGATGCTAGGTTGCCATGTCGACTCCCATAAACAGACATTTGTGTTCGGTTTTCGGGTTTGTATGGTATGTCATTGATTTTTGTAACAGTCCACCGTAGAAACTTTGTAATATTGAATTGCAGCCAGTTTTTTTTTGAAAGATAGGGGGCAAACGAGCAGACAGATCACCTGATCTGAAGCGATTACTGCCGCTCACCTTTAACACCAGAGGGGTCACAAGTGCGCTGCCGACCTTTAAAGTTCTACCCACACTTTAAGCCTTTCTGCTAGTGTGACAGGCTTTTTTATTACAAAACAAAGGGACTTAATAATGCTAAGTATCATCATTATCATCAGCCTATCGCAGTCCACTAATGGACGTAGGCCTCACCAATTGTTTGCCACTGTGATCTATCCATGGCTTCTCGCATCTAGCTCTTGCCAGCCATCCTGCGCAGATCGCTATATAAGATCGCTATATAGATGCTAAATATACATTTATCTAATTAAAAAAGAACAATAATCTCCATGTTTTGGAAAATTTTAAGACAAAGATAAACCCGACACCTACTGGTTTTGACCTCATCATCACTTTCCATCAGATGAGATTGTGGTTAATTGTTAGCCTAGAGTCAACATAAACAATGGAAATTTTTCATATTTATTACGAAAACCAAATTTTATTTACAAGTAACTGTGGCTACATTTATCAAACTGTATATTTATTTGAATTGTATCTTGATTGAACCGGTTTGCCCTAGGGTTGTAACAGTAATGAAACACAAACAATATCGGTTTAAATCAACAAAGAAAACAATCAAGAGAATAGAGTACACGTTGTTGTGTGACGATATAAAGAACTAGGTATAAAGTTCTTCTATCCAGAGTTCATACTATGCACCCTGGATGGACGTTACCTTTTTCAAAAATAAAAAAATATTCAATAAATACATAGCCTTGGTTTGCTACTAAGCACCTTGAGCTACTTAGTAGGAAGTGCTTGAGCACGTGTATTACGAATATCAGACAACAGAGGAATAATTTAGATAAGATAATTGTTTATTAGGCACCTAAATTTTTTACAATACATTTAAACAATTTCTTCTATGAACATTTTGATACATTTTTTGTGCCTTTTTTAAATTTACGGATTGGTGATCACAAGCCGTATTTGGCAAGCGTGGTGATTAAGCCTAATCCCATCATATAAGCGATGACTTGATTTCTGTGATGGAAGCCTTTGCCCTGCAGTGGGACAGTTATAGATTATTTATTATTTAAAGTTATATACTTTATGTACTTTTCTTTTAATTTAAAAATCGGAGAAACAAAAGATCAAAGACTCCGATGGTTGGGCCATGGAAAGGATGGGAGAGTATCGCAGTATCAAGAAAGTTTACTTGTGCCGGCGGACCAGCCGAATAATCTGTCGAATGAACGGGACCAATGGAGGAATCTTATATCAGAAGCCAAGACACATTTTATGTCGCTGAGCCATTAGAGTAAGGAATTTTCTTTAAATTATTATTGAACAGTGGGAGAGCCATCTAACCAACCCAATACTATTATTAGAACATTTCTTTTATCATGGGAGAGCTACACTCCAGCAGAAATGGGCCAGCACGACCCGAAAGATACAACGGCCTCACAGAAACCGCCGTGCTGCAGCGCCCGGCCTGTATTTCGCCGAGTGAGTGAGTGCACCGGAAAGCTAATCCGAGTGAAGGGGAGTTTTTTAACCAACCCCTCAGAAACCATTCTAACACCCTTGTAGAACTATGCGGGCTATAGTTATATGTGTACACGGCTTGTGTTTCCTGATAGCCGCAATACTAGTTATCTAGAGGCGTTTTATTAAGGCCTTTGTTTATGAGTCATATAAGGGCTTTCTTGGCGGCTCACGTAAAGTTGATAAGCTTTGATGACCCCATGACTGATAAACTTAAATTATATTGTGTTATTCGAATGAAAATGTGAAGAAAATAACGTATTTATTTTTAAAACGTAGTAAACCCTCGCCAACCCGTCTGCCAAGCGTGGTGAGTATGGCAATGACCCCTCATGTGATTGAGGGAGGCCCGTGCCCCAGCAGTGGGGACTTAAATGGGCTGATGATAATGATGATTTTTAAAACGAGGTCCCGTGATCGATCCCTGAGTCGGACCAAAAAATTTTACCTAAGTTTTCGAAATTCTTAGTGTCAGCTCGGAATCTAGAAGTTGGCGGCCTTAAATTAATTAATAAATATATCACAACAGAGAGTGCACTTGTGTTTGCGCACACACTTGATCACTATAATATATCCTGCGTACGTGGCTGATAGTTGAGATTAACCACCGTAGCCGTAACCAGTTGCAGAATATTATATTATCTCATAAAAAAAAAACATCTTTTTATTCCTTTGCCTATACATAGAGTACAGTCAGCAATACGTTTTACTTTGAAAATTTTGTGGATCTAAAAGCGCATGTTGAGGATCGACGGCTGAACTAGCCTCTTTTATATTGTTTATGTTTTTATATTTTTATACTGATTTTTATATATTATTGTTTTGTTATTGTATTGTCTTGTGTGTCTGTGAACTTGGGAAAATACACCATAGTATTGCTGATAACAGAAGTTTTATCAAAATCCAATCACTAGCATTTTATAATATAAAATGCAGTGTGTAGCAAAATACTTATTTCTGAAGCTGGGCTTATTTATGAAGAGAAACGCAACCTCCTGTTACCTCTCAATGCAGAGAAGTTAGTATTTATTCACCATAATACTCACCATACTGCACTTAGTGCAGTATGAGTACTAAATGTATTAATTCATTCATTTTCCTAGTATAACATTAACTTATTATTGTGTAATTAAAAATTTAAAACTTAAAGTAATAAACTAAATAAATAACTAAATAAAGCATATAATCTGGCTTTGCGGAGAGAAGTCACCTCTCTATGTGTCTTTTACCATCTTCACCATAGTGAGTGTTCCGAGGAGTTGTTTGAGTTAATACCCGCTGCTGAATTTCACCACCGTACTACACGCTACGACCATCTTGATGGGTGAGTAGTAGAGATTCCTCACCGTGCGCTTTTACGTAATTTTTTTGCCACGCACCTCCTCATTGTGGAATCAAATTCCCACAGCGGTATTTCCGAACCGGTACGAGCCTATACCTACCTAAAAGGCCGGCAACGCATCTCCACTTCCTCTGGTGTGGCTGATGTCCATAAGCGGTGGTGATCACTTACCATCAGGTGACTCGCTTGCGTGTTTACCTCCCTTTCTCATAAATAAAAATTACTCAAAAATATGTTTCTTTTATCCAGCTTTTTTTTTAATCGCCCCGATGTTCATCCGGCCGAATAGTAGCTATCCGATATTCGGCCGGATAGCATTATGGCTGCCGGATAGGCCGAATATCGAATAGCTACCGGATATCTGTTTCATCTCTATTTATATACAGCCCAATCGCCAAATATGGCTGATTGTCAACTGTGCGTTTCTCAAGAAACTTTCTGCCTCGTACGACAAAACAATGGAATGAAATATCGCCTGCGGTATTTCCGGACAGATACGGCCTGCAAACCTTCAAGAATAAAGCGTATTCCTTTTTAAAAGATCGGCAGCACACTTGTAACTCCTCTGGCTGTTTATGGGCGGCGTTAGTCGCTTACCATCGGGTGATCCGTCTGCTAGTATGTGTACCTATGTAAAATAAAAAAAAAACTAAATCCACAAATAACTCGCGACTCCTACCAGTTCTTTGGTGGCTCTCTCCTATTATTATTAATTATTAAACCCATCATTTACCATAACTCATTTTGTCCTCGCAAGTACTTAAAAAGCTGTACAGTGTAGCCTATAAAACATTTAACAACTCAATATCTATTAAGGCACTCAAGAAGCTACAAGGCAGAAACGATTTTATTAATATTTCAACAACAGAATTACAGTAAGAGCCGTCAAGGGCTGCATTAGATCCGGTTACAGGACCGCCCGATAACGGGGCCCTTATTACTAAGGGCCACAAAAGACAAAATTTTCCTGGAGAAATAATTTTCGCCCATAAATTTTCACCCTTTCAAGTGCTCTATAGAAAAGGAAATGTCGTTCGAATTTCGTGGAATTTATTTACTGATGTTTTGTCGATAGGTGATGGGAAATTGTTATTTAAAATTGCTTTTGCACAAAAGGACTTTCGGCTACATTTTCTCGGAAAGTACTCCTCATCCTGGTGTATAATTAACGGTTGGATCCTAACCTCTCACTCTGGAGCTTGGGGTACGCTTAGACTATGTAATTACAATGTAACTAAATTTTCTCAGAAGTTCTCTTCATATTAGTGTTTAATTCACGGTTCGATCCTAAGCTGTCACTCTGGAGCTCAGGGTATGCTTAGACCATGATTCAGGATTTGGGGAGTCCGGTAATTAGAATGTAACTCAATTTTCTCAGAAGTTCACCTCATATTAGTGTTTAATTCACGATTGGATCCTAAGCTGTCACTCTGGAGCTCAGGGTACGCTTAGACCATGATTCAGGATTTGGGGAGTTTGGTAATTAGAATGTAACTCAATTTTCTCAGAAGTTCACCTCATATTAGTGTTTAATTCACGATTGGATCCTAAGCTGTCACTCTGGAGCTCAGGGTACGCTTAGACCATGATTCAGGATTTGGGGAGTCTGGTAATTAGAATGTAACTCAATTTTCTCAGAAGTTCACCTTATATTAGTGTTTAATTCACGATTGGATCCTAAGCAGTCACTCTGGAGCTCAGGGTACGCTTAGACTATGATTCAGGATTTGGGGAGTCTGGTAATTACAATGTAACTAAATTTTCTCGGAAGTTCACCTCATATTAGTGTTTAATTTACGGTTGGATCCTAAGCTGTCACTCTGGAGCTCAGGGTACGCTAAGACCATGATTCAGGATTTGGGGAGTCTGGTAATTACATTGTAACTAATTTTTCTCTAAATTCATGGTTCGATCCTAAGCTGTCACTCTGGAGCTCAGGGTACGCTAAGACCATGATTCAGGATTTGGGGAGTCTGGTAATTACAATGTAACTAAATTTTCTCAGAAGTTCTCCTCATATTAGTGTTTAATTCACGGTTGGGTCCTAAGCTGTCACTCTGGAGCTCGGGGTACGCTTAGACCATGATTCAGGATTTGAAGGAGTCTGGTAATTACAATTGTAACTAATTTTTCTCAGAAGTTCTCCTCATATTAGTGTTATCCGATGGTCCTAAGCTGTCACTCTGGAGCTCAGGGTACGCTTAAGACCATGATTCAGGATTGAGGAGTCTGGTAATTACAATGTAACTAAATTTTCTCAGAAGTTCACCTCATATTAGTGTTTAATTTCACGGTTGGATCCTAAGCTGTCACTCTGGAGCTTAGGGTACGCTTAGACCATGATTCAGGATTTGAAGGAGTCTGGTAATTACAATGTAACTAAATTTTCTCAGAAGTTCTCCTCATATTAGTGTTTAATTCACGGTTGGGTCCTAAGCTGTCACTCTGGAGCTCGGGGTACGCTTAGACCATGATTCAGGATTGAAGGAGTCTGGTAATTACAATGTAACTAAATTTTCTCAGAAGTTCACCTCATATTAGTGTTTAATTTACGGTTGGATCCTAAGCTGTCACTCTGGAGCTTAGGGTACGCTTAGACCATGGTTCAGGATTTGGGGAGTCTGGTAATTATAATGTAACTAAATTTTCTCAGAAGTTCTCCTCATATTAGTGTTTAATTCACGGTTGGGTCCTAAGCTGTCACTCTGGAGCTCGGGGTACGCTTAGACCATGATTCAGGATTTGGGGAGTCTGGTTATTAACTACATTATAATTCTTCTTCGATCCTAAGCTGTCACTCTGGAGCTCAGGGTAGGCTTAGACCATGATTCAGGATTTGGGGAGTCTGGTAATTACAATGTAACTCAATTTTCTCAGAAGTTCACCTCATATTTGTGTTTAATTCACGGTTGGATCCCAAGCTGTCACTCTGGAACTCAGGGTACGCTTAGACCACGATTCAGGATTTAGGGAGTCTGGTAATTGCAATGTAACTCAATTTTCTCAGAAGTTCACCTCATATTAGTGTTTAATGTGTTTGACGACCCGTTTGGAACAGTGGTAGTGAACGCTGCCTTTGGTCCAAGGGTTGCGGGTTCGATCCCCGCACAGTATAAACATTTGTGTGCATGAACATGTCTGTTTGTATTGGTCTGTGTGTTTCTATGTATTATAATTATGTATTTACCAAAAAAAAAAAGTATTATATGTATATATTTGTAATCCCACTGTTGATTCTGATATCCGTAACAAAGGTGCTTGAGCTACCTATCTCGGAGTCAGATCAATGTATATGATGTTGTGAAATATTTATTAAAAAAGAAAAAAAATCACGGTTGGATCCCAAGCTGTCGCTGTGGAGCCAGGGGTACGCTTAGACCATGGTTCAGGATTTGGGGAGTCTGGTAATTACAATGAAGCTACATTTTCTTAGATAAGGGATGAAAATAAATATCAATACTTTACTATTTCACTAACCCCATGGTTGTCTGAAAGAGAAAACTGCCTACATTGTATTAGCATATTATAACCTAGTATCAGCCTATAAACTGTCCCACTGCAGGGCAAAGGCCTCCATCATAGAATTCAAGTTATCGCTACTATGATTGGATTAGGCTTAATCACCACGCTTGCCAAATGCGGATTGGTGATCACAAACCCGAGCTATGTTCGAAAAATTCGCAATATACTTTTCGCTCGACCCAGGAATCGAACCCAGGACTCCGAGTTCACGGCCCGGTACTTAAGCCTCTACACCAACAGGGCGTTATATTATAACCATAAATTAAAATTTGTTACCTTTTCTGCAATTAAGATTATATTATCTACCTTTTTTTTATGTACACAGGTGGCAGATGAGCAAACGGATCGCCTGATGATAAGCGATTGCCACCGCCAATGGACACCGGCAACACCAGTGGAGTCGAAAGTAAACAAACCTAAGATGATCTTAAATTAGGGTATAGATAGATAGATAGATAGATACTCTTTATTGCACAACATACAAAACTTAAAGGCTAGGTATACAGAGATACAATGTACAATTTAGGCGGTCTTATCGCTGGGAGCGATCTCTACCAGACAACCTTCAGGTAAAGGACATTAGATAGAAGAGGGGAGGGTGGTGCAATCCTTTTGATTTTGAATATTGATTAAGTAAATTTATAGTATAAATACATATATCTAGATAATAAATAAATAAATAAATATATGTTTATATTTTACAGAAATTTCTTTTGATTTTCATCTTTATTTCATCTCTATGTCTTTTACCGTCTTTACCATGGTGAGTGTTCCGAGGAGTTGTTTGAGTTAATACCCGCTGGTGAATTTCACCACCGTACTACACGCCGTAAACTAGGATTCCACCCGTACCATCTGGATTGGTGGAGGTCCACCACCGTGCGGTTGACACACCATTTTTTGCCACGCACGTCTTCATTGTGGAATCAACTTCCCGCCGTATTTCCGAACCGGTATGACAAGATGTTCAAGAAACGAGCCTATATCTTCCTAAAAGGCCGGCAATACATCTTTACCCCCTTTGGTGTGGCTGATGTCCATGGGCGGTGATCACTTACCATCAGGTGACACGTATTTTTTTTAAATGATAGGTAGCAGACGAGCAGACGGATCACCTAATGGTCCTTACTCTTTTTTTTATAATTCTCACAACATCTCATACATTGACCTGATTCCGTACTAAGTAGCGTAAGCACTTGTGTTACAGATATTAGACAACAGAGGATCACAAAAATATACTTAAATACATAAATTACACCCAGACACCGAACAAACACAAGCGTTCATCGCACGAATGTTTGTCCAGGGTGGGGATCGAAACCACGACCTTTAGCGTAAGAGACAGGGTCACTACCAATTGCGCCATCCGGTCAGTCGATGGTAGGCGATTGCTACTCCTGTCGAGCCGGAACATTCATGCCAATGCGTGGCTCTCCCACGGTGGCTCTCGCATTCTCGTTTGCCTCCCTATCTCATAAAAAGAACTTTATTCTAATTACATTCATGATTATATTTTTTAGACTTGGAAGTAAGTTCAGATTTTTCAGTTTGAAATAGGGCACTTTTTATTATAAGCCAATCATCATCATCAGTCCACTGCTGGACGTAGGCCTCTCCAATTGTTCACCACTGTGATCTATCCATGGCTTCTCGCATCCAGCTCTTGCCAGCCATCCTGCGCAGATCGTCCCCCCACCTAGCCAGAGGGCGCCCTACATTACGTTTGCCAAGACGCGGTCTCCACTCCAGAACTCGTTTACCCCATCGGTTGTCGGTTCTGCGGCTTATATGGCCAGCCCACTGCCACTGCTAATCCGGTGAGTAATGTCGATAACTTTGGTTCTCTGCCGGATCACCTCATTTCGGATTCGATCTCGGAGAGAGACGCCGAGCATTGCTCGTTCCATAGCCCGCTGAGCGACCTTTAACTTGTGGACCAGCCGTACGGTAAGTGTCCACGTTTTGGCTCCGTATGTCATGACGGGTAGGACGCACTGATTGAAGACTTTCGTCTTTAGGCACTGTCGTATGATAAGCCAAATTATCCATCAAATCATTTTCATTTGCAAATTATCCCCACAAAAAGTGATATATTTAATTTTTAAAAAGATGTTCTTTCATTTCGGTCCCGTTTTTTCCGTGATCCCTGCCTGCCGTTATGGAACAAAAACGATGGCAATATTTTTTATGAATAGTCCCTTCGCATTTCGTATACAGCACACTCGAATATTAAGACTGCTCGTGTTTCGCCTCGATTTTTTGGGCCCTTAACCAATAACCAAAGTGATTCCAGAATTTTGCGGGTCGGTTCGGCAACAGCCGGCGTACATAATGAGAGGCGGGAAATATTCAAACCTTTTCCTAGATGTACTAAGTCTTATTTATACAAACAATTTTGTGCATGAACTTGTCTGTTTGTATTGGTAAAACATCCAATTTTCTATGTTTTATTAAGTATGTATTCAAGACCTCATAGAAAATCGGCGTGAAGCATCACTGTGCTGTGTTTTGCTGCACGTGTGAGGGTAAAATTTCTGTAATGCTTGGTACTTAAGTTGTGCATTCTGTGCAATTAAGTATATCTATCTATATACCGGAGGGAGAGAATGAGGGTTCAAAGGTTGGCAGCCCAGTTGTGACTGCATTCGTGTCGCGGACCTCACCTGATGGTAAGCGATTGCCGCCACCCATGGGGTGATCCATGTGCTCGTCTGCCACCTGTCACATAAAAAAAAGACACTGAACACACACAAGTGTTCATCACATGAATGTTAGTCCAGGGAGGGGATTGAACCCACGACTTTGCCGTTGGAGGTGCCATCCGGTCAGTAAGAGCAAGCA
This sequence comes from Marasmia exigua, assembly GCA_019059595.1. NCBI lineage: Eukaryota > Metazoa > Arthropoda > Insecta > Lepidoptera > Crambidae > Marasmia > Marasmia exigua. The sequence continues at coordinate 18,766,621 of CM032473.1, forward strand.
AGTCACCGCCGCCCATAAACATCTGCGAGTTTTGTAAATAAACCTGAGAGATTTGTTAATAGAAATATCATAATACAGGGTGTATCTGTGGACATTTACATCACTTTAACCACGTGTTTTACCAACCATTCTGAACAACATTTGATCTACGACTTTTCGAAATTAGTCGAAAAATATTTCGACTTCCCATACAAAATGACCAGGTCACCGTCACAAAATCACCGACTTTGTATAAGAAGTTGAATTTTTTTATGCGGATTTCCAAAAGTAATAGAACAATTGTTGCTCAGAATGTGTGATAGAACACGTGGTTCATCATCATCATCATCACCATCAGCCCATTTAAATCCCCACTGCTGGGGCACGGGCCTCCCTCAATCACATGAGGGGTAATTGCCATACTCAGCACGCTTGGCAGACGGGTTGGCGAGGGTTTTGATATAAATGCAGAGTTTTCCTTCTCTGGGTGCTGATGATCATGCCAGCAGCTTTACCTTAGTCGCCTTTCACGACACCTCGGTAAGAGTGAGAACACGTGGTTAAAGGGATGTAAATGTCCACAGATACACCCTATATACAATTTCAAAAGAGATAAAGAGGTAATCCTACAGACAGCGACAATGTGCGGGATGTAAGCGACACCTAGCGTCATCTATTAGTATAAATTGGAACTAATGTCCCGAAAAAAATAAGGGCGGGCCACTAGTACATTCTATTAACAAAGAGAAAATCCTACAGACAGTAGCAACGCTTTAGGTAATCCGACAACACAAAACGCTTGCGCGATGTTATCGAAACCTAGCGCCATCTATTAGTATTAAATAGAACAAAAATGTCCCGAAGCAAAATGAGGGCAAGCAACTAGTTATGATACTAGACAAGGGATGTAAATGTTCACAGATACATCTTGTATGTCTTGTAATCACATTATCTTTATACTGAGCTTGTCTTAAATGTAAATCTGTAGATATGTATATCACACACTGTGCTCCCCTATTAATAGGTTGAATAAAATGTTTTCCGTCATCATGAGTCAGCCAAATCTAAAGCGCTTACTCGCTTGGGCAAAATGAATAAGGGCTGAAGGTTGTATGTACACTTTGCAACAAATTTTACAATGTGATATCGTTAATCCTTGTCAAGTGGGATGGTCATCAAAGTTGAATTTAAAAATATCTCATTCATTAAAAAATGTGATATTTTTTATTTCGGACTTAAAAACTTAGGGCGAGTCGGACTCGCCCATGAAGGGTTCCGTAGCAGCAAGTAAGATTTATGGAAGGTAAATTCTGGTTTACGGTTTATAACGTATTAAAAAATATACTAGATCTAGTTCAAACCAATTTCCGTTGTTAGTTTTTTATGGTAATGTATGTATATTATGTTTATTTTAGTTTTATAATTCTTTTATTATAGAAGTTAGAGGGGGAGGGTGGCACACATTTCACCACTTCGGGAGCGTCTCTTGGGCAAAGTATTAAGTTTAGAAAAAAATATATAAACCTCACCATCATTTTTAAAGGCCTATATCCATAGATAGGTACCATACACGTATGGGTTTGATGAAAAGAAAATTAAAATCGTTATGCGGTTAACAAAATACATCTACCTATTTACCAAGTTTCCATTGGGTAATTCCTATATTTTCGGAAAAAAAATGGCTGTGACATACCGACAGACGGACAGACGGACAGACGGACAGACGACAGACAGACATGACGAATCTATTAGGGTTCCGTAGCGAAATGAGTTAAAAAGTGAGGTTAGCTACCCTAGTTTCAATTATAAGATAAGTATGTGTGTGATTTATTTGAGAATGGAACAGATTTGTATCACACTTTTTTATACATTATTTAAAAATCGAAAACAATAAGTTGAACGAGCTGTCAAAACAGTATTGTAAAGAAAAACGCGGGAAGCTGTCTGCAAAATAAAACACTGTCTGTTTTTTTAAATAAATTGAATATCGTCTCGTGTTCCATTTTTGAATTTTTTTATTTTTAATCAATTGTGAATTAGAGTCCACGCGACCAAAAAGTCCCGTGAAAAGCACTTTTGAGTCACTATCAACATTTAAAGAGCTTTATGCTCATAGAAACAAGGAACCTCAAATTTTAGCACCGTGTTTTTTTATGTGATAGATGACATATGAGCACACGGATCACCGATTGCCACAGCCCACGGACACCCGCGACACCAGTAGAGTTACAAGTGCGTGCCAACCTTTAAACCCCGGATTTAGCCTCCGGTACGCTCACTCATGCAGCGAAACACAGCACAGTGCTGCTTCGCGGCGGCTTTCTGTGAGGCCGTGGTATCACTCCGGTCGAGCCGGCCCATTCATGCCGAAGCGTGGCCCTCCCACAATCTAAGCATGCATAGGCACAGACAGCGAAAGCAACTTCGTTTTACACTATGTAGTGACTATACTTACACTTTTAATGTCTTCGTGCTACATGTATAAAAGGTTACCCCTACGTCTATTGTATTCGAACTCACAGTGCGTGCGTAAAATGAATGAAGGCCGAAGAAAAGCATCCTGTTTGCAAATACTGCACACTACAAGCTCACGTGCTGCGTCGCACGCCATATAATGAATTACATTTTTTATCGTTTGCGTCGCCATTGCCGTAATCTTCGTGTGACGTGACCCGCCATATTTATTGTCGGTACGATTACGATAACCGTTGTAATGTTTAATTCGTACTCGAAATGAGAAGACTCGTGTTGTGCCTTAATACCGGCTCCACTGAAAACCGATGTGAAGGAACACTGTACTGTGTTTCGCCGCGTGAGGGGTACCGGAGGTCCGATCCTAGAGAAAGGAAGATTTTAAGTTTGGCAGTGTATGATTCGACAGGCGTCACGGGTGTCCATGGGTAGCGGCAATCACTTACCATCAGGTGGTCCGTCTTCTCATTTGCAGAGAGCAATTGAGCAGAACCGGGGGTCCAAAGTCTTCGTACAATAGCTTGGAAGGAGCCACCTGTCGAAGGTGACCAAAACAAAATCGTCACGTCAAAGCCTGAGATTCTTTCGGAAGTTTACACCTTCTACAGCCCAGCATTTGAGCAAGCCTAAGCTTACTTACCACGCTTGCCTAATGTAGATTGGTGATCGAGCATAGCTAGGTTCGAAAAATTCGAAATATACTTTTTCTCGACCCGGGATCCTGCAATCACGGCCTAATACTTCAACCACAAGGCGTTATGGATGGGTCAATGATCCGGTTAATTAAATTAAATACTGAACCAGTTTAATGCTCTAATTGAACGATATCACTCTTTTCACTTTGTTTTCAAGTGTCAAAACTAATTGTTTAGTTGAAACTGGTGTTTTTTAATGCTTACTTCGCAACGTGTTTTCGCTTGTAAGTTAAGTAAACACTGAAAGCAAAGTTGGGCGTGCAGTTCATGAAATGGGCAGTACTTGAGTGCATTTCCAAATAGCTTGTTAGCGACTGTTGGGTTCTACCTCGTGGTTTGTTTATCCAAGCTCGCAAGTTGAAGATTGAAAAAGTTAGTTCAATCGATGCTGTTTACATTGTTTCGATTGCTTGTTTTGTTGCTTAAGGTTGCTACGTAATAAACTGAGTCGATCCTGCGTTTGGTAGTGACCCTGTTTCAAGTAAATAATAAATAAATATTTTACAACATCACATACATTGATCCGAGATATGTAGCTCAAGCACCTGTGTTAAGGATATCAGAACCAACAGCGGAATCACAAATATATACACTTAAAACTTTTCTTTTGTAAATACATACTGTTAGCAATTGGTAATTTAAATATTTTGACTGACCGGATGGCGCGATTGGTAGTGACCCTGCCTCTTACGCCAAAGGTCGTGGGTTCGATCCCCACCCTGGACAAACATTCGTGCGATGAACACTTGTGTTTGTTCGGTGTCTGGGTGTAATATATGTATTTAAGTATATATTTGTGTTCCTCTGTTGTCTGATATCTGTAACACAAGTGCTTAAGCTACTTAGTACGGAATCAGGTAAACGTATGAGATGTTGTGAGAATTATTATATGTATACTAGCTGACCCGGCAAACGTTGTTTTGCCATATAAATAAAAGGGTTGATCGTAGAAGGGTGAAAATTGAGGATTGTATGTATTTTTGTATGTTGTATCATAAAAAAAGAGAAATTAAAAATTTTGTCTAAAAAATAAAAATAAAAATTTAGGGGTGGACTACCCCTAACATTTAGGGGGATGAAAAATAGATGTTGGCCGATTCTCATAGATACCGGATAAGCACAAAAAATTTCATCAAAATCGGTCAAGCCGTTTCGGAGGAGTATGGCAACGAAAACTGTGACACGAGAATTTTATATATTAGATTATATGTATATATGTATATCAATTTGCATTCAACCTTCGCGCACGGTTCAGTGGCGCCGGAGGTGGCAACATATGACAAGTGTTGACATCATGGCTGTCTGGGTGAGTTTTTTGAAGGACGAGCGTCCATATTATTTTTAAACAAGAAAAGAGATAGTTTATCTTACCAATAAATAATAACAGAAATAATCTATACCGGTTTTCATTAATACCAATTATACATAGAAAACACCCAGACTGATACAAACAGATATGTTCATGCACACAAATGTTTGCATCAGAAGCAACGTTCATTAACCACTAATCCAAAGAGGTCGTTAATAATAAGTCTCCATGTCATCTTTTTTTATATGATATGTGGCAGGCAAGCAGACGGATTACCGGATGATAAGCGATTGCCGGTGCCTGTACACACCCGTGACACCATTGGAGTCACAAGTGCGTTGTAAACCTTTAAAGCCCCTTTTCCCAAATTAGGCGTTTGGTACCCTCACTCACGCAGCGAAACACAGCCTCACTCCGGTCGAGCCAGCCCATTCATGTCCAACGTATAAATCTAAGCGTATCATTCGGTTGCGGAGCTAAGGGTACGCTTAAACCATGATTTAGAAGTTGCGGAGTCTGGTAATTGAAGCGACTGCCGTCTGATCTTCGCAACCTTCGCAACAGGCGAAACAAAGCAATTGAATCATGAATTTACGTTCTAAGTACAGGTTTCCCCATGATGTTTTCCTTCATCAACGAGGTAATAATTTAAAAGTTCCAACTCGGTTTCAAACCACGCACATCGCTTTCAAAAAGGTAACGCTTCTAAAAAATGTTCAAGTCTCGACGCCATTTTCCAAGAAGAAGAAAAAAATCGTTTTGACACTTCATGTCACTGTGTAAAATGAAGTCCCAAAACGAGTATTTTTAGTATTGTATATACCTTGTCTCATACACCAATGGTCATTGTTCCTGGCTACCCCAGAAACTAAAAGAGCGTACTCCTTTCTAAAAGGCCAGTATGGCCAGGCATGTTTCCCCAAACTCTGATTTTGTAGATGTTTATGGGAGGCGGTGATTACTTACAATCCAATCACGGTTATTTGGCACGTGGCAAAAGTCGGAACTAACGCTGTTTCCTATACAAGTGTCAGTGAGTTTGACTATTTCTTATAGAAAAAATATTTTACAGCGCCCCCATGTCAATGTCACTGAAGTGCCTTCTGATCTTGTCTGTGGCTTCAGTGATACGCTTTTTTTTATTATGGCTCTACCCGAAGATAATTCGCCAATGTCAAGTAAATTATTGAGAACAAATAGGTAGTCAACAGTCCTAGTCAGTGAAAGTCACAGTCATTCAATAAAACGTCGGTGTTTTACGTTTTATTGACCTACGGATTCAGCGGATATCACCCTAAAAGCAATCGCGGGTTTTAAGACTCTATTAGGTCCAAGCAAGTTGTCACGAGACAACGCACTCCACACACAATAGCAGTGTTAAAAACGATATAATCCAACGATTCTTATTATTAGGATCACTTTGCGGCACTTCAATGCACAAATAAAAACCACATTTGTACACTTAAAACCACTAGACACTAATTTAAAACCTTTGAATTGCATTAGCCAATGCGGCTTGTTTTAGCCCCACCCGCCGAATCAGTGACACGCTTGCTCTTTTGACGACTCTATCATAAAATAAAAACTAAATAAACGATAGACTATCCATAACGGTAGTTTGAATTCTGGTTGGCTCAACACGACAGGGTCGCAACTCTAATACAAAATTGTATGTAAACATTTCCATTCCGTATAAAATAAAATAAATAAAAATAAATAAATATTTCACAAGATCACATACATTGATCTGACTCCGAGATAGGTAGCTCAAGCACCTGTGTTACGGATCTCAGAATCAACAGTGGGATTACAAATATATACAAATAATACTTTTCTTTTGTAAATACATACTTATAATACATAGCAAACACCCAGACCAATACAAACAAACATGTTCATACCCACAAATGTTTGTACTGTGCGGGGAGCGAACCCGCAACACTTGTATCAGAGGCAGCGTTCATTACCACTGTTCCAATCGGGTCGTCACATATACACTCATTTGCAGTAATGATATTTAAGTTTTAATTAAAACTTTTAACAAAGTTCTAAATTTTAAACGTGTACCGTTTATGTCGGTTTAAATAATTCCTATTTCGACGGACGGTGTAAGTCTGATCGTCTTAGTACTCAACGTGATCTTAACTTATTACCGTGCTAAAGCTCATGCCATCCCGTTCGAACACGCAATCTTAAAAAGGGATAGAAAGAGTTTATTTCCGGAACTTTCGTAGATCCCGTTTTGTAATAAGCGGGAGAGTGTTTAAATTAAAAAACCGAACCAGTGCGAGTCGGACTCGCCAATGAAGGGTTCCGTAGCAGCAAGTAAGATATATGGTAGGTAAGTTGCGGTTTACGGTTTATAACGTATTAAAAAAAACTACTTACTAGATCTAGTCCAAACCAATTTGTGTTGTTAGTTTTTATGGTAATGTATATCATATATTTGGGGGGGGGGGGGGGGGGGGACGACGACGACGACGACAATTTACCACTTTGGGAGCGTCTCTTGCGCTAAGTATTGTGTTTAGAAAAAAATTATGCTAACATCCTCAACATCATTTTTAAAGACCTATCCATAGATATCCCACACGTATAGGTTGGATGAAAATAAAAATTTTGAGTTTCAGTTTCAAGTATGGAGACCCCCCAACTTTTTTATTATTTCCAATTTTTGTGTTAAAATCGTAATGCGGTTAACAAAATACATCTATTTACCAAGTTTCAATAGTATAATTCTTATAGTTTCGGAGAAAAGTGGCTGTGACATACGGACGGACGGACAGACGTACAGACGGACAGACATGACAAATCTATAAGGGGTTCCGTTTTTTTCCATTTGGCTACGGAACCCTAAAAAATACCGCTATAAAAACTAGCAATATTCAGAACGAGAAAATAGAGCATTACAAGATAAATATTTCAGGGCATTTGCAGGCATATTTCATAATTCCTTACGCTCCGTTCGCTGAAAAACATCTACAACGATTCCCCTCCCAATAAATCATACTAACCTTTGTGCATGCCGGTATGTTTGTCCTTGAGCACAGTTAGCTCGTAAATCTTCCCAAACTCCTCAAACATGGGTCTCAGGTCTTCCTCCTCCAAGTGCCGTGGGATCTGTCCAATGAAGAGTTTGACGGCATCTTTCCCGGCACCAGGGGGCGCGCCGGTACGCTCAGAAGGCGTCAGAGGCGGCGTCCTCATATCGTAGCTGGAGTGTACAGGAGTAGCAGGGGCAGTACTCCCCACCACGCTCCCACTGCTAGAGCCTTGCCTTGGCACGCTTACATTCACCAGCTGATTCTGCATATTGTACCCAAAAAGTACCCCCGGGCTCACACTACACAGATTCGTGCCAACAAGCATGACTATCACAGATAAAATTGAACACAAATACGCGATCACAGTATTATTTTGTACTCTAGTTTGCTTATGCTATAAATTCGGTTTGTAGTTTAAAGCTCTGCGATGTTTACTTTCGTTTTTCGAGGGCGGGAGGGAGGGGCGGACGCGTGTGCGTGAGCCGCGTCTGTGTGGGTTCTTCTCAGTCCGTCGCTTGTAATGCGTAATATTATCGATCGGTATAGTAGCTACTGGAGTAAGCGATTCTCGACCCTCTTGAAGCCTGAGAATGTCGCTCAATGCTTTGCACGTGCTGTGCGATAAACAATTCACAAACGCACTTTTTTAATGGACGTATGCAGGATACTATTGCACACTTCCCGCGTATCTTTACTTAAAGTAACTTAAGGTACGTAAATTTTGGCACAATGTTTGAGGAGAAAATTTGAGCGGAATCACACTTAGGGCTAAAACATCGACGCTAGAATTAAGAAATTAAATTTAGAATCGCAATGTGAAGCGTTCCGTTTCACACGAAAATTGCGAGTGACCGCTTGTTGTCACAACGCAACGCACGCGGCACTGTTTACAAACAAGCAATGTCGTAACACGTCTTTTTTAATTCTTTCACAATTTTCACTCGAAAAATCCGCGAGCACACACAATCCGCAAGTCCGAACAGTTGAATTTGGGCGGCAAAAAATTGGTGGAGAAAAATTTTCGCCGCTAACTTAACACGTACACTTAAGTCTAATTTTTACAATAACAACGACAAACTATGACTTGACGCACAACGAAAAGCACAAGACGACACGAACTAAATTAGGCAACAAATTTGCCGTGTAACCGTCGTTATGCCTACATGTCCACTAACCTAAAATTCCCAGCGAGGTCCCCTTAGCGAAGCTATGGGGAGTCCCGAGATACGTACCTCGCTCCCTTTCTCTCGCCCTCGCATTTTAGATATTTAGATACGCGAGTAAATTCGCTTTGTGTGAATAGGTTGATTATTCGGTATTTCTTACTGTAGTTGTTCGATGACGTTTTCTTGTTGAATGTGTTGTTTTGAACGTCGCGGGCTGAAATTTATGGCGCTCGGGGTGTGTTCGTTTTTTAGGGCACGCTTTTCGTGTTTCCTTCACTTAAACCCTTACATGAATGAGGCATGGTAGTAGGTAGGTATGTGTGTTTGTTTATGTTTTCATGTAACCATTTTCTAACGGTATCAATGCTATAGTAATTTTCTCTGTCAGACCTAATTACAGAACGAGTTTGTTAAAGTTATCTCGAGTTTGGGAGACGTCCGAGGCTGTCTTCGTTATAGTACAGAGAATGCCTTAGTTTAAGAAGAGGTGAATCCTGTTAATCAAGCATATCAATTCTCACAACATCTCATACGTTGACCTGAATCCGTACTAAGTAGCTTAAGCACTTGTGTTACAGATATAAGACAACAGAGGAACACAAATATATACTTAAATACATATATGTATTTTTTAGTAAATAAACATTAGAAAAATAAATCATTCTGTATGAGTTATGTCTGAAATTAAATTTGTTACCTATTTTATTTTATAAACTGATTTAGGGGGCAGTATAAAAGATATAATTTTAACGATAAAATTCTAAATACCGGTATTATGTTGAATATTGGCGTACTCGTATAAATTCTCACTGGACGTTGCCGGAAATTATTATACAAATTCTCATTCGGCATTGGCGGAAATTATTCGATCATACCTCTGAGTATATGTTGTCCATAAATTGTACTAAAAACAGAATTGTAATCGTAAATACAGGGATGAATGAAAACTTTTGGTACCCACAGGCACTGACCATCTCTTTAAAAAAAAAACAAAAAGCTTCTTTTCACACAAATCTTCAATCAAAATTTGGCACAGGAATATGTTTTTTTTATGTGATAGATGGCAGACGAGCAGACGGATTGCCTGATTTGATTAGATTTTTTCAAAAATTCTGTTTTTAGCTTCATCGTATTTTTTAAAATATATATCATTCCTTATAATTATTTAGATTACCTATTTTTTTTCTTATATTATCATGCGATCAGTCATAAGGACTATAAGCAGATGCGTTGGATGTTGTATGGGTTAGTTGCCACTCCCAGCGGGGCTAGCATCATTGGTGCCACCCAAGGTGGTCACTCTAGTCGAATATGTCTCGACGCTTTTTCAGTCGACGTATGGTTTCAGGGATAGTGAGCTGCGCTGCAAGTTGCAAGTTTGGGTGCTTTTCCAGTCGCAGTTTGTAGCTGTTTTTATGGCTGCTTATTTCCTGTGTTATTGTTGGCACTTGAAGGAATTCATGGACTTCCGTTACTTTGATGAACCATGGAGCACCTGACAGTTGTTGCAGATTACCTATGTAATATTTAAAATTCAAAGTCGAAAGTCAGATTTGTAGTTTCAATTTTTTTTCGCAATCAAAATTGAAGACCTTTTACCAAAATTCGCGTTCCATTTCACGGAGTCTCTTAAGCGTCGACGTCTAAATTATTCAGTCCGCAAGTTTTTTGGTCTCGGATTCCCGCTTATTAATAATTCCATGTTATGAAATGGTCGTAGGCCCCAGTACAAATTGATACTTGGAATGTGTCGGGCGTATCGGTTTGGGAGAGAAATGTTTTGGCTAAAGCTTGAGTGTAACTCCGTGAGTTTTACGGGCCATCTTTATTTTATTAGTAAACAATTTTCAACAGATTCCGGAGTGCATTTTCAACCCCAAAAATTACTATGCAGGCCGGGCAATGAAGCAGAGTATTTTTTTATCGTTTAGGATCTGGGTGTTGTAAAAAACCCGGTTTTATTTGAAAATAATAAGAGTAGAAATAATAACTTACTTTGAGACTAGATGAACGGCGTTACAATGTCTGCCACGTTATTTTGTATAGATAGATAAAAATTTTTTTGGATCACCTGGTGGTAAGCAATTGCCGCCGCCCATGTACACCTGCAACACCAGTAGAGTCACAAGAGCGCTGCCAACCTTTATATCCCATTTTCTGTAAGGCTGTGTATCACTTCGGTCGAGCCGGCCCATTCATGCCAAAGCGTGGCAGCTGTTAGAAAAATAATAAATAAAATAAAAATTAACTTTATTTCAGTAAATCATTAACAATTAAATCGCCGGTGCCTCCCAGAAAGTAATCAGATGATACTTGTGTTGCGAAATCCACGCTCTTCCTCCTTAATATAAACAATTCAGATTTACTACGCTAGGTTTACAAAAAATACACAACTTGAAAAACTAGGCATTTAATGTAATATGGGGCAGACTGGCAAACGAAATACTTGATCAATGGCGTCATCGGTGCACTGATACAAAATACAAAAATGTTTATTGCAGTACATAACTTAGTCTAAAACAATATTTTGTGTATAATGCTCCCTTTTAAGCTTATTTGCTTGTGATAGGCAACACCGCTCTTCCATTGCATAGCGACAATAGACTAAAATCACTTAAATTTGTTAATTTAAATTGAAGTTGCTATAAATGTCACTGGATGTGTGTGTATACATGCACTTAATATAAATTATGAATGTTTTAAGTTATTATATTTGACGACCCGTTTGGAACGGTGGTAGTGAACGCTGCCTTTGGTCCAAGGGTTGCGGGTTCGATCCCTGCACAGTACAAACATTTGTGTGCATGAACATGTTTGTTTGTATTGGTCTGGGTGTTTCCTATATTATAAGTATGTATTTACAAAATAAAAGTATTATATGTATATATTTGTAATCCTACTGTTGATTCTGATATCCGTAACACAGGTGCTTGAGCTACCTATCTCGGAGTATCAATGTATGTGATGTTGTGAAATATTAAAAAAAATATATATAAATGGTAAACAGTCAGTTATTTTTTTTCTGATAGCATTTTAATATAGAATTTTCGTGCTCGTGACATTTATTTTCATTCGACATATATCACTAAAATACATTTTTTTTGTATGGCTTTCAGGTGATATCCGCCATGTTTTCAAAATATCACGAGCACGAGAATTGGCCTCCTGCGCTCTATGCGACTAAATAATCATATTTTTTTTTTAGTTTACCTCAAAACCATACACACATTAATTGTGTTTTATTTAGGTATTTAAATCTTAAAGCTCTTGTATAAAATAGTAACTTCTTTTCCCTTTACGAGTTTTTAAAAAAAGAAATGACACAAAAATACTCTATTTTGATATTATTTAAATTTTTTCTAGATTTAATTGTTTGAGATCCAGAATATGTTTTTGTGATAAAAACAGATACAGTTATTTGAAAATGCAATTTCGAATCACAAAACACAAACTCTAAAACCACAAGACCAAAACCCAAACATCGAATCCAATATTAACCGCATAAAAAACTCGCGGGTTGAATAATTTAGCCACCAATACTAAGGAGTGGCCGTAAAACGGAACGCAAAATTTGGTAAAAAGGTCTTCAATGTTTGGTCGGACTACGAATATAACTCACCCGTTAAGGGAGGGGACAGACCCTCCAGGAGGATTCTGTGCGGGACTTTTGCCACGTGAGGCAGGGCATTGAGATACTGGGGCGTATGAATTGCGAAATACGCATTAGACCCACGCTTCGGCAAGAATGGGCCGGCTTGACCGGAGTGATACCACGGCCTCACAGAAAACCGGCGTGAAGCAGCACTTTGCTGTGTTTCGGTGTGAGAGTGAGGGTTTAAAGGTTGGCAGCTCATTTGTGACTGCACTGGTGTCGCGGGTGTCTATAAGCGGCGGCAATCCCTTACCATCAGGCGATCCGTCTGTTCGTCTGGGACCTAACACATATAAAAAAGACAACCAAACGCTGGGCAAAGAATTTCCAATTTCATAATATTTTGAATCAAAATTAATTCCTATGCCAATATTATATTGGCAGAATATGTTGAAATTATGCTTTTCAACATATTCTGCCAATATAATATTATTGTAATAATATTTAATTTATTGATTTATTATTTCTTAAAATATTAAGATGTTAAAATCTTAATATTTTAAGAAATAATAAATCATTAAATTAAAATACATCATTTCATTTACAATCTGTACCTAGTAGTTTTAAATGCCTACATTTTTCATTCAAAAGAAATGAAAAACATAAAATATCTTAACGTTAATTAATAAATTCGGTTAGAACAGTTATTTTCAGTTATGAATCGGAAGACTTTACTTGATTAAAAATACAAAATGAAAATAGAGTGGAGTGATATTTAATTTAGGTACAATATATAAATGAAAGAAATTACAAAATAAAAACACTTCCGTGATATGCTACCAAACGGCGGCACTCAGCTAACCTATAATAATTAAATTAAGTTTTACTCCACACGGCTTGCAATTAAAAAGCCCCCTGTGTGAATCGCCCCGGACCCCTGCCAACCTCAGCGGATGATTCCCCGAACCTAATGTCTGTTTTGAGAAAGAAAATACCCATCCCAATTTCCGGGCGAAGGCCCCGGAATTCAACATTTACGATTTGTTAATGAGCACTTTTAAAGCTGTCGGTATTTATTTGCGAAATAACTGTGTTTTATGGTAAAATATCTATTGTTTTTTTTTTATATGTGAGAGTAGAAAGAGTTGGAGTTTCAAGTTTCTTGCTTTAAAAATGAAAAATTATGAAATGTTATTAATTTGATTAATTAAGTGTTAACAAATGAATAGAAGATTGTTTTGTTTTATACATTAGTGAAAAAATATTATTAAACGTCGAGATATATCTTAACATTATTTTGTATAGGAACGCAGAGTTAGAAATTATGACGGAAGATTTACGCTGATCCGATACACATGCGATATATAATTATATCTAGACGAAAAATATGGATATTTAACAAAGCATTAAATATAAAAAGAAATCAAGAGTGAGTGCGTCCTACTCGTCATGACATACGGAGCCGAAACGTGAACACTTACGGTACGGCTGGTCCACAAGTTAAAGGTCGCTCAGCGGGCTATGGAACGAGCAATGCTCGGCGTCTCTCTCCGAGATCGAATCCGAAATGAGGTGATCCGGCAGAGAACCAAAGTCATCGAAATTGCTCATGGGATTAGCAAGCTTAAGTGGTAGTGGGCTGGCCATATTAGCCGCAGAACCGACAACCGATGGAGTAAACGAGTTCTAGAGTGGAGACCGCGTCTTGGTAAACGTAATGTAGGGCGCCCTCTGGCTAGGATGCAAGAGCTGGATGCGAGAAGTCATGGATAGATCACGGTGGCGAACCATTTGAGAGGCCTACGTCCAGCAGTGGACTGCGATAGGCTGCTGATGATGATAATGATGATCGATCAAAATGCCATAACATCATGCGCACTCGTATACCATACGAGTACCAACAAGTTTAATTAGTTTTATTTTGATTTTAATATGTTAAAACAGAAACAGAAATGCCTACCCTGAGAAAATTTTAGCTGTATTATGGTTGGGTAAAACTCGCCACAGAATGGATGCCCGAAAATGAGATGAGACCATGCGACAGGCCGAGAAAAGGCTGGAGGGACGAACTCAGTGCCCATCTAAAGGATTAGACGACTGTCGCTCGTGACCGAAAACATTGGAAAGTGGGTAGGGAGTTTTTGCCCTGCAGTGGGACAGTACAGGCTAACAATAATAATGTTATGGTTCATGGGATACAACCTGAACACAGACAAAAACAGAAAAGTCTAAATTATAGGTTTTATACCCTTTGGCTACAGTCTCTAAAAAGAATTCTATGATAAAAAATCTTGGAAAAAATCCTCCAGTAAATTTAAAATTCGATAAAGAGTACTTCAAACTCCTTTGTCTAAAATTTCACGTAAACTTTTCAAGGTAGCACGATGTTTGCAGTTAGTGAAATTTACGCCGAAATTAGTATTCTAGGACGGTCGCGCGTCGCCGGGCGGCGAGTTAGTATGCCGGCCGCCGTTGGCGATCTTAATTTGACAATATTTCCCGAGTTGAGAGAAAATTGTGGTTTTAGTAACATATCGTGTTTGTTACTGAAAGTTTCGAGAGCGTGAGATTGCGTTTTTTTTTTCGGGTTATTCTTTAAAAAGTTCAGTATACTTATCATAAATAGTCGCAGTTAATCTTATTATAAATCGCGATCTAAATTTTTAATCGTATTAAAGCTCATGTCATCCCGTTCCAACACGCAATGTTAAAATGGGCGGTACCTACGAATTTTGCTCCGGGACTCTCCTATGTTCGCGTTTTGTAATAAGTATGAGTATGTTCTTATTTCAACTTTGAAGGGAAATTACCCATCTGTCATCTCACTAGTTTGTTTTGGCCAATGTCAAAATGGGAACTCATCGTCAATTTTAATCACATTAGAATTTGATCGAGCATTAGTACAATTAAGTTTGTATAATTAAGTTTCTGTAATGCCTAGATTTTAAAGTTGTGTTTTTTTTTGTGCAATAAAGTATATCTATCTATCTAGTATATTTGATAAATTTAAAATAAGTTAGAAGCAGTGCCTAATTCTTGGAAATAATGATCCACTTCGGGTTACTGAGGTAGCGAAGTAAGTAAAAAAGTTTTTAAAATCTTTTGACTTGTATGAGGGACCCGAAAAACAAGCGAAAAGTTTGCATGAAACCTTCAATGCTCAATAAAGTTACCAATTATAATTGAACGTAGGTATTTATATCAGAGTTGAAAGAAATTAATTTTATTCACCACCCACGGACTACTTTTTTACCCATTCCAACCTAAGATCAAGTGCCGGTGGCGGCAGCAAAAAATATATGCCTAATATACTCGTAAAGCTTCTGACCCAAAGTGAGATGAATTACCAACACGCTCCCATAACGTGCGTCATCCTCACATTGGGACCAATAAGATGAATTCCGCAGTAAAACTATAATGACATGACGTCATTATCCAGGCTACGGCAAGGAATGGCAAGCAGATTAAGTGACTATGGGTTCACATGAATTGCTGCTTAGATATTAATGGGTTAGGATTCTAAGAATATGTGCGATGGCAACTTTGTGACTCAGAATGTGATTTACATACGGGTGATTGTGGTCCGAATCATCATCATCATCATCATCAGCCCATTTAAGTTCCCACTACTGGGGCACGGGCCCCCCTGAATCACATGAGGGGTAATTGTCATACTCACCACGCTTGGCAGACGGGTTGGCGAGGGTTTTGATATAAATGCAGAGTTTTCCTTTTCTGGGTGCTGATGATCATGCCCGCAGCTTTACCTTAGTCGCCTTTTACGACACCTCGGTAAGAGTGAGGGTGGCCTATTCTACTCTGCCGGGGACCACACGGCGGTCGTGGTCCGAATCCGAGCATACAATTCTGGATTTTAAAATTAATGTGCGTAATTCTACCATTAGCTAGGCGGTGAGGAAAATATCATGAGGAAATCTGCACGTTTTGGATAGTTCCTGAAATGTGTAACCATGATTCAGTTGGTCTGGTTCCCCTGTTAAGGGTTGCGAAGGTCAGACGGCAGTCGCTTCGTTATAATTACAAGACTCACCAAATCCATACCTTGGGCTACAGAGAGACATGGAGATTAGAGATTATATTAAAGATATGGACAACTAGGAATTACTGAAGATACAAATCAACAGAATCTAGCAATCAATATTTCTTTAATTTACAAATGTATAGTCTAATTTTAAGGCTCTAGAAATTAGGTTAGATATTTTGAATTTGACTGCAATTGTTTCCCAACGGCTATGGCTGGATAGGTTGTGGGTTCGATCCCCGCACAGTACAAACATTTGTGTGCATGAACATTGTCTGTTTGTATTGGTCTTGATGTTTTCTATGTATTATAAGTATATATTTACATAAGAAAAGTAATAAATGTATATATTTGTAATCCCACTGTTGATTCTGATATCCGTAGCACAGGTGCTTGAGCTACATATCTCGGAGACAGATCAATGTATGTGTTATTGTGAAATATTTTTTTTTACTTATGACTTAGGAACTTTAAAGTTAAGAGCGTACTCTTTTCTAAAAAGCCAACAACACATCATGATAATCTCGCAGATGTTCATCACCAGTGGTGATAACTTACTATCATCGGGTGCTCTTCTTTAGGAACGGAGGTTTAGTACAAAAATGGGCATACCTTGTCACAGTACTATTTTTTATTTTATTTATAATATGGCTCTACCCAAAGATATCTTGCACATGTCAAGTACTGTATTGATAAGTGAGTAATGAACAGTCGAAGTCAGTCGAAGTCAGTCAAAGTCATAGTCATTCAATAAATCGCCGGTGTTTTCCGTTCTATCGACCTACGGATTTTAAATTTTTAGACTCTATTAGGTCCAAGCAAGTGGTCACGTAACAGCTCACTCGATACAATAGCAACACTGCTATTGTATCGAGTTGTTGAGCTGTTGTTTTAACACTAAAAACGATAAAATTCAACTACCTATTCTTATTATTAGGATCACTTCGCGGCACTTCAGTACACAAATAAACACTAAATTTTTTCATTAAAAACCACTAAAAACTTATTTAAAACCTCTGAATTACAGGCTAGAAATATAAATAGCTAGGAAGCTATTATGACAGGTCACTTAAGTGTACACATTCTTTTAAAATTAGAATAGCCAGAGACGTGGCAACAATCTCACCTGATGTATTTTTAACGTGGTTAAAATATATCTTTTTATTTGTTGGGTGTGACGAGCAGACGGATCACGGTAAGCGGATGATGGTAAGCTATTGCCAGCGCCCATAGACACCCGCAACTCCCGTAGAGTCACAAGTGCGCAGCCAACCTTTAAGCCCCCCTTTCCCCTGGATTGGGTCACCGGTACCCTCACTCACGCAGCGAAACACAGCACAGTGCTGTATCACGCCGGTTTTCTGTAAGGCCGTCACTCCGGTCGAGCCGGCTCGTGGCTCTCCTACGCTCAAAATTTTAGATAAGCAGATTAAAAAGTTTACAAAACTTATCTAAAATTTAACCCTGGAGCTACAAAACTATCGCCACCCACCATTTAGCCCTAAACAGCGGGTCATATTACTATTAACGTAGTAGTTTTAGATTGTACGCTGTAAGTGCGTTCGCGCAAGTTTAAACTTTAATCATGTCGCTAGTTAGTTCCCAGGGAGTCGTGGAGGCGGGTTATCACATTAACTAGCCTTTTAGGGTTAAGACATTTCGCATGTGGGAGCGGCGTGGAGGGAACTGTTTTGGGTTAAGAGGGTATTGTTGTAGGAAATGTTCTGGTACACATATGGATACTCTTCATTGTATGTCATGCAAATAAATTTTTTAATTCAAATTTCCAATAATTTTATCTTGCTTATGTCAATGCTGTATACACCTTTAATAGGCATTTGTATAAGAACTCCACAGAAAGCACTGTGCTGTGTTTCGCTGCGTGAGTGAGGGTACCGGAGGCCCAATCCGGGGGATAGGGGGGTTTAAAGATTGGCAGCGCACTTGTGACTCCACTGGTGTCACGGGTTTCCATGGGTTGCGGCAATTGCTTACCATCAGGTGATCTGTCTGTTCGTCTGCCTGCCTATTACATAAAAAAGTACCTACTTTTATCATATATTTGCTGGAAGTGCTGTATATATCTGCTGGTGTCGCGGGTGTCCATGGGCGACGGCAATCGCTTACCATCAGGTGATCAGTCTTCTTGTCTATATGCTGTTAGCGTACGTTTTTGACTTTGACTTATAATATGTATTCATAAATGTTTGTTCAACCTTTTTTTACTAAAACGGTGTTATTAAGCAGTTTCTTATTTCGAAAATATTTTGTTTTTTTTAAACTATTCGTCAATAGATGATGCATATAAACCTACTTTTAAAATTACTATAGTAAAAAACCCGCATCAAAATCCGTTGCGTAGTTTTAATGATCTAATCAGCTAACATTGCAATGCCTTGCTAGGTGTTAAGTATTTAAGCTACATTGTATTATTTTAATATCTTTTGTACCACTTAACATGCAATACTATGGAGTGTGCGCGTAACGAACAGCTTAGAACAAATATTCTCGGAAGCTGTAAATGTGATGATGGTTAATGTAACAGCGCTCTGGCCAGCCCCATGTCGGAGGAAGCTCGAGCGCTGTACAGGTTATTGTACATGTGGGCTAATAACAATAGTTAATTTCCGTTTATTGATACTTGGCAACGTACCTACATTTTAGTGATAGCTGCATATTTAAGTTAAACTCTTTATATGTATCAATGTAGGTTAGCCGGTATTCGTCGTTTCTGTTTTTTTTTATGAGTTAATTGTAGTATAAGTAGGTTTATTGTATTATATAGTTATGTATGTATATTTAGTCATATTATATATTACTCACATGTATGTTTATCGATATAAATTTAGTTAGCCGTCATACATATTTCTGCATCGCCTAATGGTTGACTGGTAGAGAATGCTGTATAGCATTAAGTCCGCCGATTGTACTTTACTTTCTTGTGCAATAAAGAATAAATAAATATGTATAATGTATTTTAAATGTAATGTCTGTTTATAACGGAGCGACATAGTCAAATATCGACAGAGCTCCTTAAATAAAGAAAAAAAAACATGCAATAAACGATTATGATTACATAGGGACAGACAGCGAAAGCGACCTTGTTTATACAAAGAAGTGAGTAGTGTTTTATAGATCTGCTAAATCCGTGACATAGCTGACAAACAGCTGGAGAGTCGCCTACGTTGGTATGGTTATATCGCGCGAAAACTGGACAGCTACGTGGGAAACAAATGTCTGGCCATGGCACCACCGCCGGGTCTAGGCAGAAGGGGTAGACCTAAAAAGGTGTGGCTTGACATCGTAAAGGATGACATGCGTGCTAATAAACTGACCACCACGGACGCACAAGACCGCGCGAAGTGGAGGAATCGGAGAAGGAAAACGGACCCCGGGCTCCGAAGCGACGGCTTGGGACGCAACCGGACAGAACGCTAAGATAATGATGATTGATCTGCAAAAAAATCCACGGCTGTATTAAATCCTGGATGGCGCAATTGGTAGTGACCCTGCCTCTTACGCCAAAGGTCTTGGGTTCGATCCCCACCCTGGACAAACATTCGTGCAATGAACACTTGTGTTTGTTCGGTATCTGGGTGTAATATATGTATTTAAGTATATATTTGTGTTCCGCTGTTGTCTGATATCTGTAACACAAGTGCTTAAGCTACTTAGTACGGAATCAGACGATAGACGACCCGTTTGGAACAGTGGTAGTGAACGCTGCCTTTGGTCCAAGGGTTGCGGATTCGATCCCCGCACAGTACAAATATGTGTGTGCATGAACATGTCTATTTGTATTGGTCTGGGTGTTTCTATGAATTTTGTATTTACAAAAGAAAAGTTTTATATGTATATATTTGTAATTCCGCTGTTGGTTCTGATTTCCGTAACACAGTTGCTTGAGTTAGCTCAATAGATATTCAGATAGTTAGCTATCTCGGAGATAGATCAATATATGTGATGTTGTGAAATACTTATTATTTCAAAAAAAAAACAAAATCAGGTAAAAAATAAAAAATAAATATATAAACGGAACTTACTTTTTTTTATACTAGAGGAGGACAAACAAGCAAGCGAGTCACTTGATGGAAAGTAATCAACGCCGCCCATGAAACTTATGTTAAATATTTTCCTTAAAGATCCACCAAATACCTACTAAAGCTTGATTAACGTAAAAGGGTGCGCAAAATGTTCAATACAGTATTGTACATTAAATAATTGCGAATCGACCGAAAGCGTGGGCTCAAAGACGGTTATGACAAAGGAGGCTCGCCCCACTTACAGCAAATTTGTGTGATGAATTTTGTATGCGCAAGGTCGTACGTAGTTCTAAGTTAAGGCCCAAAACAGTGTTTTTGGTTCAGTGAAGAAAGTGTTACCGTGTGGTCCCCGACAGAGTAGAATAGGCCACCCTCACTCTTACCGAGGTGTCGTAAAAGGCGACTAAGGTAAAGCTGCTGGCATGATCATCAGCACCCAGAGAAGGAAAACTCTGCATTTATATCAAAACCCTCGCCAACCCGTCTGCCAAGCGTGGTGAGTATGGCAGCTACCCCTCATGTGATTGAAGGAGGCCCGTGCCCCAGCAGTGGGGATTTTAATGGGCTGACGATGAAGAAAGTGTTGGGCGATTCGAGTTATAGAAGATAATAGTCTTTTTAGTCCTCCTTTCCGTAGATCTAAGCTAGGATTTAACTCACCTGTATGCAGACTGACTCACTTATATAATACAATCAATCATGTTGATATCAATGTGGATAGTTTAAGGATGTTTTTGAGAAAGAGCCAATAATGTAAATTTTGGAATAAAGTGTAAAATTGTTTTACTATAATTAGAACTAGATTAAGTACTTGTTGTTAATGTATTTTCCTTTTTATTGTTTTGTTATCGGTGTTGACCTGTAAATGGAAGTGCATATAGTCTATTTTCCAAAATTGTGTATAATTTTCTAAGCAAGTATTATGTAACTTTTGTGGGTTAACCAATACAATAAATAAAAAAATAAATAAAAATAAATATAGTCTTCAACCGATTACGGCTTCGGCGGCTGATCGTAACGCTCAGCCACATACGCAGGATATATTATAGTGCTCAAGTGTGCACGCAAACACAAGTGCACTCTCTATTCCCTTACCCTCATATTCCAATGGGGCTCCAGCGTGACACGAACGGAGAGGGATTGGGCGCACCAAAACGGCTTAACGTGCTTTCCGAGGCACGGGGGTACAAGGAGATGTAATTATATTTATTTAGCCGTCATAGATATTTCTGCATCCCTCAATGGTTGACTGTTAGAGAATGCTGTATTGCAGTAAGTCCGCCAATCATACTTCATTTTCTTGTGCAATAAAGAATAAATAAATACACACCTCTAAAACCTCATTCGAAGTTTCTACCTTCACACCTCAAAGATTTTGTAAATCGACCAGAAATATATAAAAAGCCATTATTCCATCCGTCCCGTCTCACTTCCACGACCTTCATGTTCGATACATCGCCTGGAGGTGAGAAGAAGTTTCCCTCATGTTTTCATTTGTTCCCAACTCTGCCGGCGGGAGTGCATTTCCAAGGATTTCAACAACTTTACCTATTCGTTATATTCGTCGAAGAAAATTTTCTAAAAATGCTCTTTTGTAGTTTTCACGCAGTAAAGGTGTGAATGAATACTTCGAGAAATAATACTTAGGTACTTGGGAACGCAGTGTGGTCCCTGGCAGAGTAGAATAGGCCACCCTCACTCTTACCGAGGTGTCGTAAAAGGCGACTAAGGTAAAGCTGCTGGCATGATCATCAGCACCCAGAGAAGGAAAACTCTGCATTTTATCAAAACTCTCGCCAACCGTCTGCCAAGCGTGGTGAGTATGGCAGCTACCCCTCATGTGATTGAAGGAGGCCCGTGCCCCAGCAGTGGGGACTTAAATGGGCTGACGATGAAGAAAGTGTTGGGCGATTCGAGTTATACAAAGATAATAGTATTTTTTAGTCCTCATATTCCGTAGATCTAAGCTAGGATTGAACTCGACCTGTATGCCAGACTCACTCACTTATATAATACAATCAATCATAATGTTGAGCCAGTTAATGTAAATTTTGGAATAAAGTGTAAAATTGTTTTAACATAAATAGAATCTAGATTAAGTACTTATTGTTAATGTATTTTCCTTTTCTATTGTTTTGTATCGGTGTTGACCTGTAAATGGAAGTGCATATAGTCTATTTTCCTAAAATTGTGTATAATTTTCTAAGCAAGTATTATGTAACTTTCGTTGGTTAACCAATACAATAAATAAAAATAAAATAAATAAAGTCTCCAACCGATTACGGCTTCGGCGGCTGATCGTAACGCTCAGCCACATACGCAGGATATATTATAGTGCTCAAGTGTGCGCGCAAACACAAGTGCACTCTCTATTCCCTTACCCTCATATTCCAATGGGGCATCCAGCGTGACACGAACGGAGAGGGATTGGGCGCAGACCAAAACGGCTTAACGTGCTTTCCGAGGCACGGGGGTACAAGGAGATGTAATTATATTTATTTAGCCGTCCTAGATATTTCTGCATCCCCCAATGGTTGACTGGTAGAGAATGCTGTATTGCAGTAAGTCCGCCAATCATACTTCATTTTCTTGTGCAATAAAGAATAAATAAATACACACCTCTAAAACCTCATTCAAAGTTTCTACCTTCACACCTCAAAGATTTTGTAAATCGACCAGAAATATATAAAAAGCCATTATTCCATCCGTCCCGTCTCACTTCCACGACCTTCATGTTCGATACATCGCCTGGAGGTGAGAAGAAGTTTCCCTCATGTTTTTATTTGTTCCCAACTCTGCCGGCGGGAGTGCATTTCCAAGGATTTCAACAACTTTACCTATTCGTTATATTCGTCGAAGAAAATTTTCTAAAAATGCTCTTTTGTAGTTTTCACGCAGTAAAGGTGTGAATGAATACTTCGAGAAATAATACTTAGGTACTTGGGAACGCCGTGTGGTCCCTGGCAGAGTAGAATAGGCCACCCTCACTCTTACCGAGGTGTCGTAAAAGGCGACTAAGGTAAAGCTGCTGGCATGATCATCAGCACCCAGAGAAGGAAAACTCTGCATTTTATCAAAACTCTCGCCAACCCGTCTGCCAAGCGTGGTGAGTATGGCAATTACCCCTCATGTGATTGAGGGAGGCCCGTGCCTCAGCAGTGGGGACTTAAATGGGCTGACGATGATGATGGTGACGATGACTTGGGACTCATAAAATCACTTAGTTATTTAAGGATGAGTTGTAACTCGTGAATCTAAATACTTGTTACAACTGTTACTGTTAAAAAATATCTGTTTCAAATACCTGTTATCAAATAACAGCCTGTTATTTTTCGTATAATAGCATTGCATACTTCGTATGGTTGAATAGTTTTTAAGAATGTCGCATTGAATTATAACTATAATTAATCAAGACGGGAAATAACACGATATTTATTATGTTATACAATATTGTGTACTCACATATTTTGCTCGACGTTTCGGCTACGTGACAGCAGCCGTGGTCACGAGTGGACTCACACGGATGTGAGTACACAATGTTGTATCACATAATAAATATCGTATTAATTCCCATTCGTATGGTTGGTCTGATTTCCCACAAAAGGTTTAAAAGACAGCATTCGCTTCATTTTAAATTACCAGACTCTCCAAATCCTATCCATGGTCTAAGCCTAGGTTGCAACCGGGAAGGAAGAGTTAGAGAGGAAAACCAGACAAATTAATTCATGGTTACACGTTTAGAATAATTATCCTAGATGTACAGGTTTCCACACCGCTGAGATAATGGTAGAAAACCGGCCAAGTGCGAGTCGGACTCGCCCATGAAGGGTTCCGTAGCAGCAAGTAAGATATATGGAAGGTAAATTGTGGTTTACGGTTTATAATGTATTAAAAAAACTACTTACTAGATCTAACCCAAACCAATTTACGTTGTTGGTTTTCATGATTATGTACATCATATATTTTTTTTTAGTTTTATAATTCATTTATTATAGAAGTTAGAGGGGGGGGGGGGGACACAATTTACCACTTTGGGAGCGTCTCTTGCGCAAAATATTGTGTTTAGAAAAAAACTATGTTAAAAACCTTAACATCATTTTTAAAGACCTATCTATAGATACTCCACACGTATAGGTTTGATGAGAAAAAAAAGTATGGAGACCCCCCCCCCTCCCATTTTTTTTTTACGATTTTTGTGTAAAAATCATAATACGGTTAACAAAATACATCTATTTACCAGTCTCAATAGTATAGTTCTTATGATTTCGGAGAAAAGTGGCTGTGACATACGGACGGACGGACAGACATGACGAATCTAAAGGGTTCCGTATTTTGCCATTTGGCTACGGAACCCTAAAAATGCACATAGATTTAAATATTTAAAATACAATGCATTGAGAGTACAATATAATAACATCTTTAGGGCTCTTCTGGGGTTTCCTCGCTACTGTAGTGCATCAGGTATGTTTGCTGACGCACACATAGACGATTTCCAAGCAATCATTCGTAATAACAGTGCAACCGAAACCTGGGCACTTACGGTACGGCTGGTCCATAAGTTTAAGGTCGCTCAGCGTGCTATAAAACGAGCAATGCTCGGCGTCTCTCTCCGAGATCGAATCCGAAATGAGGTGATCCGACAGAGAACCAAAGTCATCGACATTGCTCACCGGATTAGCAAGCTTAAGTGGCAATGGGCTGGCCATATTAGCCGCAGAACCGACAACCGATGGGGTAAACGAGTTCAAGAGTGGAGACCGCGTCTTGGCAAACGTAATGTAGGGCGCCCTCTGGCTAGGTGGGGGGACGATCTGCACAAGATGGCTGGCAAGAGCTGGATGCGAGAAGCCATGGATAGATCACAGTGGCGAACAATTGGAGAGGCCTACGTCCAGCAGTGGACTGCGAGAGGCTGATGATAGTGATGAACAGTGCAACCGGGGGAGCAACTATAGAATCCTGATGATGGTGGCGGATAGGTTGGAAGCGTCTGTTTTTTCCGTTTCATTGCTTTGCATTGCTTTGTCCTTGAGTGGAGACCACGACTCGGTAAGCGTAGTGTAGGACGCCCTGCGACAAGATGGGATGATGACATTCGAAGGCTGGCTGGTGTGGGCTGGATGAGAGTGGCCGAAAATCGGGAGCAGTGGCGTGCATTAGGGGAGACCTATGTCCAGCAGTGGACGAGTGTAGGTTGCTGATGATTGCTTTGCATGTACTTAAGCAGGCAAAGCGATGAAATGAGAGAACCCTTACCATGTTCCTTTCATGTATCACTAACATAGTTTTAACGCCATTCTGTTACTAACCCATATGGACTTGTGGTCTTGAAATTAAAGATTTTTATTTTATTTTATTTATTTTTTATTAAAAAAATCCAGAGGAGCATACTCGGATTTGAACCATGACCCCCGGTATGGAAGGTGCGTTCAAATCCACTGAGCTAACATTCGCACGTAAATGTAGTTTCCTGTTTTATTGCACCTATGTAAATACAGCGTATTTTTATAAAAATTACTACCATACAAATATCCACTTTATTGACAAAGATTTAAAGTTAAACACTATCTGCCAGACTCGGAGTCGTTGATTAATTAGTTGGTTACTTAAAAAAAAATATTGACCCTTATTTTGATTCGCAAAAAGACAATCGATACTAAAGTTAACGAACATTAGCATAAATGACGTCTCTGAGTGCGGCCGTAAGTAGATGAGGAAGCGATGAATAAACAGTCATTATAATATTACATAAGTGGTCGTTTGAAAATACAAGACTTTACTACTAATAAGAATAAGATCTAAATTTCATTAACAACATTATGGCCAATCAGTAAAACGGAGCCGCTGATAATGACAGGCGTTCGGATACGTTCTTACTTTTGACAGTTCGTTAAAATAATGGAATATAATTTTATTCAATGCCCCAAATGATTTAGGAAGAGGCACGAACAAAGAAAATTTGCTAAATGGATTTTATTCTGTTCTCGTACTCACCTTTGTCTGTAGTTTTAATGTGTCAATGTTACCTTACCAGTTTTCTAATGAATGTTCATTGTTAAATTATTTATTGTGATGGTCAATAAAATGTTTCTTTATTTCTTTCTTTCTTTCTTTCTTTCTTTCTTTCTTTCTTTCTTTCTTTCTTTCTTTCTTTCTTTCTTTCTTTCTTTCTTTCTTTCTTTCTTTCTTTCTTTCTTTCTTCCTTCCTTTCTTTCTTTCTTTCTTTTTTATTCTTTGTGAGGTATATAGACGATTAGAAAATAACAGTGTATATACAATCACTTTTAACTTTGCGCGCGGCGAAACATTATTTATAATTTGAAATCATGTAACAAACTATCTATGTAACTAGCAAATAACCAACGGACCTAGAGTCTGTGGTATGTAATTAAACCAATAAAAAAAACAATTAGTATTCATAACTAACCAGCTAATTAAATGGTTGTTGCTAATTAAATGCATTCCTCGTGATAAAATTACCAAAAAAAACCGAACACCAGCGTGCTGTTTTCTAACCCGTGACAAAACACTTGCTTTTCACGTAACCAAAACCCGTGGCACGTGCGCACGTAGAGTGCCCCCAACAATTACGTCAAGACCAATTTGTTAGAACAAAATGTATCGAATGAAACGCACTAACTGAGTTAAGTTAAGCATTCATAAATGTCAGAGCGGAGTGACTCATTCAACTGTGAATTGTTTTAATAATCTCTTATCACGAATCTCGGCTATAATTTCTGCTGTAATCAACTGTTCGGGTACAATTACAGGTGGGGACGTAGTATCGCCTTTGTGGTTGTTTGTCACGGAACGATGGTGACAGGGGCGCAAAAAAAACCGGTGTAAAGGCCGGTGCACACGCGTCGGTTTGATTGATTTTGGGTTGATTGCAACGAGTGCAAGTCATAGTGATGGGATGGTAATACGAGTAGCTATTATCATAGCTTGATATTGGAATTTTACGGTCGTTATTTGGTGTATTTGAATCAATTTGTTACAATATTTTAAAAGTGCTTCAAAACTTGGGTTCAACACATTTTTGATAATGCAAGTCATGCCTATTTTGTTTTACTGTCATCATAACTGACAGTTAACCGCAAAGCTGAAATGGAACTGGGCTGGCCATACTGTGAGAATGCACCCGGAGTGATGGACCCATGTTGTCACGAAAAGTCAGCCTGTAGATGGGCGTCGTCCAAGAGGCAGGCCGAAAAAGAGATGGCCGGACTACCTGGACCAATACTCCCGTGACTGACTGAGCAGTGGAGGCTATTAGGGGAGGCCTTTGCCCAGCAGTGGGACTATTTGAGCTAGTAAAAAATACTGTCATCATAAATTAATATTACTATACAATTTCTTGGTATCATTGTAAGAATATAGTAAATATATTACGCACGTTATGATTATGGTAGATATAATAGGTATACTTACATGTTATAATAATATTTTATTTATTATTTCAGTACTCAATTATAATTAATGTCAGTGACGAGTATCTGTAGTATGACTTCGGAACTAATATCAATACTAGTGATTTTATCAAGTGATTTCTTATGCTGGCAATATCGGTTTTGGAACGATGACAGATACCCGTCACTTGACACTTGTTATCGATACAGCGAAGAGAAGAGGTCGTTTTGGGGAAATAAAATCCAACTTAATCATCGAAATCCTCGTTTCATTTCTGAGATTTCAGAGCGATCTTACATCTCAGAAGTGGGATTGAGACAACACACCCACAATTTGTCGAGATTAACATTTTTTTTTCTCGATCGTATTCGAAATATATATCATACCTTAAAGTCGTCATAAATTGTCGATTAAATAATCGGTAATGGAACGTGATACGATTATCGCTGATAACCGTCAACGGAAGAGTCGATTCATGCTACACTCCAGAAATAAGAGAATCTGAACGGAAGCGTCGCCGTGATCATGAGGAGAGTAAAAACAGATCGACCGAGGCAAAACGTCACAAACGCCGTAGATACACATGCAGCAGATCACCACACCAAGATGGACGGAAAAGCCGGTCGCAGACATCAACGGACGATAAACCGAAACGAAGCCGAAGGCGTAGCCGTCGACGTGGGCCCGAGCACCGTCCGAGTCGGAGCACTGAAAGAAAGCGGCGTGATGAGCATCGATACAGGCAGAGGAACGAGTCGTCTGATCGCAGATCCCGGAGTAGCTGCCGTCGTGAGCACGGGCATCATTCAAATCGCAGCATGGAGGGAAAGCGGTATAAGCAGCGTCGTTCCGGATATGAGCGCGTATCACCCGCGCGCAGTTCTCCAAGGAGCAGCGTAAGTGGCAGCCCGCCGCTTACTCAAAGTAAGAGTAGTCATTCAATGTTTGCTAATAGCGACACCCAATTATTTTTGACGGAATTAATTAAATCATTGACGAGTGTTAGGCCAGAGGGCAATAAATTTCCTATGTTAGGCAATGTGATTCCCGAGTTCGATCCCATGGTGAAAGGTCAAACTATTGAAATGTGGATTAATAAAGTTGATGAATGCGCGAGATTGTATAACTGGGGAGATGATCAAATTATACATTATGCTTTACCTAGGTTAGTTGGAGTGGCACGTACTTGGTACCAAGCACTACCTACTATGTCGTTTTCGTGGTCCGAATGGAAAATTAAATTATTAGATTCCTTCCCTAGTAGTGACGACTACGCGGAACTGTTAAATGAGATGTTATCAAAGCGTGTAAAATACAATGAATCCTTAGAACTATATTATTATGAAAAAATTAACTTACTTAATCGTTGCGAAATATCCGGTAAACGTGCAGTTGATTGTTTATTATACGGGATTGAGGATCGATCATTACGGCTAGGTGCGAAGGCGACAAAATGTCAGGAGCCTGAGCAGGTGCTCAAATATTTTCAATCAATTAAACAACATAGTCGAGACAATGTCACGAATAAAATTGCTCAGGATAAAAGACAGTACACATCTAATAATTCTAATTCGACCACAAAACAATTCGAGGGAAAGAGCTCTAAGCCTCAAAATTCGGTAGTCTGTTTTAATTGTAACGAGCCAGGGCACTTTAGTTTTAAATGTACAAAGCGAATTTTAAAATGTACTATTTGTAATAAATTAGGTCACTTGACTTCAAACTGTCCTAAACTGCCAAATGACCTTAGTAAAAAGCCTGATAACTCCACCGACAAAACCGTTATGCAAGTGGACGTGGAAAATTCGAGTAACAGTAAATACATCGTCCCAATAAAAATAAATGGACAGCCCTCTGAAGGTTATGTAGATTTGGGAAGTCAATGTACGTTAATTCAGTGCAGTGAAGCAAAAAGATTAGGCATTTCTTGGTCAATAAGTGAACTGCCTGTCTTGAGAGGGCTAGGGAATAATATAGTTCTTCCAATGGGCTCAGCATGCGTTGACGTCGAGGTTCATAAAATTGTAGAAAGAGTTGAGGTTTACATAGTCGAGGATGGCATCATTAAGTATCCGGTTTTAATCGGTCATAGTTTTACTGAGAAGCCTGGAATAGTTATAACTAAAACAACTGAGTCACTAACTTTTCAACGACATACTATTACTAAATTAAAACTATTTCTAAGGGATAGCGTCGAATTAGCTGAAAAACAGATGTCAATTATACCAGTATTTACCGATTGCAATTATTCTGGCTTTGTTTATGTTAGAGGTTCATTGCGGGGTGATAATGGTAGGGAATTCTATCTTTTACCCGGTGAATACGAGCTAAGGAATGGCTTAGGAGCCTTACTAGTACAGAATTTAAGCGGTAATGTACTATCGTTAAACAAAAATACTCTGATTTCTCGAGTTTATAACAACGAAAAGAGTTTTAATATAAACCTTCTGGATTTTACTGACCCTGATACTGATTCTAACTTTAATTACGGTGACCATCTTTCGGAAAATGAAGTTGAAAAATTAAAATATCTTTTGAAAACCTATGAGATGTGTTTCTCTAGTAACTTGAACGATCTAGGCTTAACAAATGTAGTTCAAATGGACATAGAGTTAAATGACACGCAACCTGTTGTATACCGACCTTATAGACTCTCGTACCCGGAACGTGAAGTGGTTCGATCAATGGTACAGGAAATGATTGACGCTGATATTGTGTGCGAGTCTAACTCACCCTATGCTAGCCCTATCCTGTTAGTGAAAAAGAAGACAGGAGAGAAAAGGCTCTGCGTTGATTATAGGGCCTTAAATAGAAAGACTCGCAGGGAGCATTATCCTTTACCATTGATCGATGACCAGTTGGATAGGTTGTCTGGAAATTCTGTCTTTATTAGCCTTGATCTCTCATCAGGCTACTATCAAATCCCAATATCCGAGAGCTCTCAGGAATTGACGGCCTTTGTTACTCCAGATGGGCAGTACCATTTTAAGAGAATGCCATTTGGTCTAGCAAACGCACCGTCAGTTTTCCAGAGAGCTATGAATAAGGTATTGTCTAAGTTGAGATACGTCGTCATCTATATGGATGATATATTGATTCCGGCTTCTTCATTCAATCAAGGGATGGAACGGTTAGGAGAGGTCTTAAAACATTTACAAGAAGGCAGGTTTAACTTTAAAATTAAAAAAGTGCTACTTTTTTCAAAGACAACTCGAGTTCTTAGGTTTCCATGTGTCGGGTGATGGTATTCGTCCCGGTTCACGAAAAACTTCTGCAATATCAAATTTCCCAAGACCCCAAAACGTGCATGACGTCAGACGTTTTATAGGTCTCGCGAGTTTTTTCCGCCGGTTCGTCAAAAATTTTGCGCTTATTGCATGCCCTTTGACGGACCTTCTCAAAACTAAATTTGACTGGAATTGGACAGAAAAACAAACATTAGCCTTTAATACCTTAAAAGAAAAATTGATTGAGCGACCAATTTTAGCTTTATTCGATGCCCAACTAGAAACTGAGCTCCATACGGATGCGTCAAAGATCGGAGTGGCAGGCATACTCATGCAGCGAGGCAATGACGGACAACTTAGACCGGTAGCATACTACAGTCGAAAAACGTCAGTTGACGAACAAAAGCTTCACTCATTTGAACTTGAGACATTGGCCGTCATTGCTTCGTTGAATCGTTTTCGCGTATATTTACTCGGGCTTAAATTTAAAATAATAACCGATTGCAATGCATTGCGAACGACGTTGACAAAGCGAGACCTGATTCCGAGAATTGCAAGGTGGTGGGTTCAGTTGCAGGAGTACGACTGTGCCATTGAATACAGAGCAGGAGCTCGAATGGCTCATGTAGATGCACTTAGTCGTGCCCCGGCAACTGAGCACACCAGTGAAGACGATACTCATGTGCTAGACATGTTACAAGTAGAAGTTAAGGACTGGATCGCGACAGTTCAAAGTAATGACGAAGAGATAAAACGGATTAGGGACATTTTACTAGATGATGAGACCAGATTTGTTGCTGACGTACGTAATAATTTTCAATTGAAGGGCGAACATGTTTATCGTATTCTTGAAAATGGGATTCGATGGGTAGTACCAAGGAGTGTGAGATGGCAAGTACTGCGCATGAACCACGATGACGTGGGGCATTTCGGTTTCGACAAGACCCTCAGTCGCCTTAAGGGGACCTTTTGGTTTCCGAAGATGCGTCGCTTCACTAAGAAATACGTGTCGGCATGCTTGCAGTGTGCGCACCACAAGGCGACATCGGGGCGTAAAGAAGGCCTACTTCATCCCATTCCAAAAATAGAAATGCCATTTCACACTCTACATGCCGACCATCTCGGTCCGTTCATTCGTTCAAAACGGGGTAACGTATATATACTAGTGATCGTCGATGCATTTACAAAATTTGTAAACATTCGTGCTGTTAAAGATACGAAGACTTCCAACGCTATCAAAATTTTTAAAGAACATTTTAGCTATTTTGGCACACCGTCGCGGCTGATAACTGATCGAGGTTCATGTTTTACAAGTGCAAAATTTAAAGATTTTACTGAAAAATTAAACATAAAACACGTTCTAAACGCAGTAGCGACCCCCAGAGCGAACGGACAAGTTGAGCGCTTTAACCGAACGATATCTGAAGCTCTAAGCACTAAATGTCACGGCAAAAGTGAAAACACCTGGGACGAGTACATAGGCGATATACAATTAGGTATTAATACTACTATTAACAAAACTACGGGAAAAAGCCCCTCTGAATTGTTATTTGGTTGCAAATTAGTTACAACTTCGGAAAATATGTTAGGTGACGTGATTACTGAGACATCTGAGTTAGCTAGTGAAAATGATTTGATGCAACTTAGATCGGAGGCTAAGAAAAGGATAGATAGGGATCAGGAGAGCTCTCAAAAAAGATTTAATAAAAATAGAAAGGAACCCAGGACGTATAATGTAGGTGATTTAATAAGAATTGAAAGGACAATAATTGATAGAGAACATTTAGGTAAATCAAAAAAACTTATACCTAAATTTCATGGTCCATATAGGATTTTGAAAACTTTACCTAATGACCGATTTCTAGTTGAAGATACTCCGTTAACAAGGAAAGGGAATAAAAAGTATGAAAATATAATAGCAATAGACAAGATCCAGCCATGGCTTAATTTTAATGATTTATATAGCGATGACAGTGAGAATGATAAGACAGTTAATGATAATGACTCTGAAATAGGTGATGATAGACCTGATAATGATGCGTGAATGAAAATATTTAGATAGTGTCATTTTATATGATCTGTAATGAGCGGTCAGTGCAGAAACGAATAACATTGAGTTGCATAGATGATCGTAGATTATTGCAGATCGTGTGAAATGATATGATGAGGATTTGACTGAGAACATTTGATTGAGATTTGAGACTTTGATGTGATTTTGATGAAATTGTGATTATGAATATGACTTGCCTACTGATCAGTGCAGATAGTGAATGGAACTGGTAACAGTTTCGCACAGATGGTCATAGGTAATGTTGTATAGGACGTAGCATTAATGAGATTAAGTACAAAGAGCAGGTCATGATCAATCAGTGCAGAAAGCGAATGGTATCATTAATTTGGTACCGCACAGATGATTGTATCGTGACAGACTGCAAGATAGAAGATATGATATCCATAAAATTATATTATTAAAATTGTATTAAAATTAGATTCATTGTTAGATTGTGTTTCTTATAATCAAAATTCTGTATAAACATGATATTATGTAATTTTAGGAAACCTAATGCATTAGAATTACTCATAGGTAATTAGTTACCTACTTCAGTTATTTGTAATAATTTTCTTTCTCCCATAAGACTGAAGTGAGAGGACTCACTTTATTGAGGATGGCCGAGTTGTAAGAATATAGTAAATATATTACGCACGTTATGATTATGGTAGATACAATAGGTATACTTACATGTTATAATAATATTTTATTTATTATTTCAGTACTCAATTATAATTAATGTCAGTGACGAGTATCTGTAGTATGACTTCGGAACTAATATCAATACTAGTGATTTTATCAAGTGATTCCTTATGCTGGCAATATCGGTTTTGGAACGATGACAGATACCCGTCACTTGACACTTGTTATCGATACAGCGAAGAGAAGAGGTCGTTTTGGGGAAATAAAATCCAACTTAATCATCGAAATCCTCGTTTCATTTCTGAGATTTCAGAACGATCTTACATCATTAGTCTAAAAACTATCGTGCATTATATACATATTTTATTATGATAACAACTTGTTGTTCCAGTAGTTGTTATAATGATTGTATTGCAATATTTTTTGATTAACTTGCTCCAAAAAGAAAATTTGCATTTGAACATGTACATTGACGGTGGTGACAATTAGTGTCATTCATTTGAACTTAATCTGCCCCCATACAAAGTGCTGCCACCTATAGTTACTGCCCATTCTCTATAAAAACTAAAATAAGCCAGCATAGGTCCCGATATGTCTTGTGCCATATTTGTTGATAATACCCTCACATTATTGCAATGCAATACTTGAGATCATGTAGGTAATATGTAAACGTGATCCAGCTGGTTTGGTCTCCTTGTCTAAAAATGGCGAAGGTCAGACGACAGTCGCTTCATTGTAATTAACAGACTTCCCGAATTAAAGATTATGATTCAACCCTTAAATTGCACGCTAAGATTGCCATTTGGAACAGTGGTAGTGAACGCTGCCTTTGGTCCAAGGATTGCGGGTTCGATCCCCGCACAGTACAAACATTTGTGTGTATGAACATGTCAGTTTGTATTGGTCTGGGTGTTTGTATGTATAATAAATATGTATTTACATAAGAAAAGTATTATATGTATATATTTGTAATTCCGCTGTTGATTCTGATGTCCGTAACACATGTCTTTGAGCTACCTATCTCGGAGTCAGATCAATGTATGTGATGTTGTGAAATATTTATTTAAGATGAGCCTTGCATTGTATGCAATAACTAAGACAGATGTAAACTATCCCTTACAGTCTCAAAAGCAAGGAATTCCGGGAACAATAACGACACATTGTAGGTATTTCGATAATCGCCGTTTGTACGTGCTCGCTAGAATTCCGACGCGGCTTGAGAGCTTAACGACTTCCTTAATGTAACATTGCTATTTGCCGAAAAAATTGATTGCATTTTACTTGACTATGGCAAAGCCAAAAAGAAAGGGTAATGAGTTCAGTAGCCTGTAAGTATGTTTTGTATTTCCCAATATTCTGCCTTAATTTGAAAGGTAATATAACAATAATAATATTAATAATTCTCACAACATCTCATACATTGACCTGATTCCGTACTAAGTAGCTTATGCACTTGTGTTACAGATATCAGACAACAGAGGAACACAAATATATACTAAAATAGTTATATTACACCCAGACACTGAACAAACACAAGTGTTTATCGCACGAATCTTGGTCCAGGGTGGGGATCGAACCCACGACCTTTGGCGTAAGAGGCAGGGTCAATACCAATTGCGCCATCCGGTCAGTCAAAAGTCAAAAGGTATCAATCAATCATTCATATCAATCAAGGATTTCTTATTTTACTGTCTGTGTTAACAAATCTTATATTTTTACGTGTCATTTTTTTAAAGAAGACACAAACTTGCATACGTTAATGTATATAATTATAGGTACTGCCGATATTCCCGTTCTGGTTGCCAATTTCAAAGAAGACATAAGAACACAGGATATTGCACAAGTGTGCGCGAAAACACAACTGCACTTTCTATTTGTTATGCCTCATCATAAATAATAAAAAAATATTTCACAACATCACATTTTGACGATACAAGCAATAAAACATTTTTAGTTTTCTAATGCTGATAATGGGATTCAGAAAAAAGTCTGATTGAAAAATTTTTTTAGTGGCAGTCAAAACATCACCAAACACCACCAATTTTTTTTAGTGGCAGTCAAAACAAAACTTCTTGGCGAAACAAAGCACAGGCGCTACTTAGCGCTGGTTTTCTGTGAGGCCGTGGTATTACTTCGGTCGAGCCAGTTCATTCATGTCAAAGCGTGACCCACGTGGCAAAATTTTCTAATGCCAACATTGGAATTCAAAAACATTCTGATTACGAAATTGATGAACTGAATTCCATTGCAATTTAAAAATTGCGAAGCTTAAAATGTTTTTCGATAAACCGTAATTAATTATAAGGGAATCAATCATATTGCGACGCCATTATGTGTAAAAAATTCAAAGTAAAGTGTGACGTGATGAATGTGAGGGGCGGCGAGCTCAGAGTTTGTGTGGAGTAAGTAATTTATGATTCTAATACAGGCAAAAAGTATTATGGGTGCTTGTTCAGTCTACAAGCGATGCCATTTGATTTTTATTTTGGATTTTGGAGAGAAAATCGTGAATTTGAAATGGGATTGGGCTAGTCATATTATCAGAATGCATCCGGAGAGGTGGACCTGAATCGACACTAAAAAACCTTCAAAAGAAGAGCGTACTCTTTTTTAAAAATGGCCGGCAATCAGAGACATGTGTCTCTGATTTCGCGGATGTTCATGGGCGACCATAATTACTTTCCATCAGGTGACCCGGTTGCTCATTTGTCGCCTCTAGCTTAAAATCGCAGCCAGAAGATAAAGCCAGTTGCTCGTTTGTCGCTTCTAGCATAGAAAAAAATCGCAGCTAAAAGATAATCGTCGACTAAGAGACAGGCTCCAAAAGGCGTGACAATCTGCACCAACATCGTGAAAAGGAAAACTACTAACTACATGATTACACGGTTCAGAAACTAGCAGAAACGATCAGGTTCCCTCACGATGTTTTCCCTCACCGCCGAGCTGATGGTAAAAATAGGTACGAGTACGCAATTAGATTTGAAAAATCCAGAAGTTCATGCTTGCATTCAAACCACGATCCTCCATATGGAAAGGGCATTCTGAACCACTTTTTATTATTCCCCAGGGGAAACCATCATGGCCGTCACCTTGCTACATGTAGGGAACAAGGTGGTGTGTGGGACTCAAACCCTAACTAAAACCCCTGGGGTGTCCACCTCCGCGCAATCGCGGTCGGAAACCCCACAGCCGGGACTAAACCGTACCGCTAATCGCGCTCGCCGCTTCATCCCTGTCTGGCGCAATACAGCCCTTCAACGCTGTACGACCTACCAGGACACCCAGTAATGTCGTCGTCCCCCGCGGAGTCGTATGCTTAGCAAGCCACTCCCCAGTAGTGGATACGCTCACGTACTCCGAAAGCCCGTTAGTCGCCTCTTACGACAGGCCGGGAAAACCTTGGCAGTATTCTTAAACGCCCCTAGCCACAGGGCGTGCATTCTGAACCCCTGAGCTAACATCGCTTTATATAGGTGTGTATCGAACACGGGGCAAGTCTTTACCCCTACCGATGGGTACAAAGGCTGCGGTGTACCCTGTTTCTGCTCGTTTGGCCCCGTTTGTGCCTCGTTTTGTCTAATGTACGGTACTTGTGTCGACGTTAGTTAACCCTCAACAATTAATTGTGATCTCCTATTGAACGGTCAAATACGTCGAGATGTAAAACGGAACTGCTGTTTCTAAGGATAAGTAACATGAATCTATCCAAAATAAGAAAAAAAATCTTTCTTACCAAAAATATAATCTTAACTTGCCGATATTTTGGCTAAGGTGGCCTATCTGGTTGAGATTTGCACACAGTTTTATTCTTATGCATAACACACTATACATTTCATTTCATTTTATAGTGTACAAGTATAACAATGATAATAATAATAATAATAATTCTCACAACATCTCATACGTTGACCTGATTCCGTACTAAGTAGCTAAAGCACTTGTGTTATAGATATCAGACAACAGAGGAACACAAATATATACTTAAATACATATATTACACACAGACACCGAACACCGTATTATGTTCAAACTCATGTGCTCTTGAGTGCTGTTTAGTTATTTCGTTTTTTTTCATACATCTCACATCTAATCTAATCATATTTTGATTAGATGCTAGTGTGACCAATGGCTTAAATAGCTTTCTGAGATACGTGGGCACAAAGTAGCACAAGATAAAGGTTGGTGGCGCACTTGTGACTCCACTGGTGTCACGGGTGTCCATGGGTAGCGGCAATCGCTTACCATCAGGTGATACGTCATAAAAAAAAATGAAGCAGGGTCACTCCTAAATGTATCATCAGGCAAATTAATAGGCAGGTTCGTTTATCCACTGAGCTTTCATTACTCTAGTACTGCTATCTACAAGCACATTACAAGTCTCGAACGAAGCATAAAAAAACTAAAACCCAACTACGACAAAAAACGTCGCTGAAAAAGTATAAAACAAGCCTTCGTTGTCAATTTATGCAATATTCACTATGTAGAGATAAAATTTCATGTTTGGAAATCCGCAGTCACACGTTGTCAAAGGGTAGTATATTTAACGTGTGACTACGCCTTTCCAAACATGAAATTTTATCTCTACATAGTGAATATTGCATAAATTGACAACGAAGGCTTGTTTTATACTTTTTCAGCGACGTTTTTTGTCGTAGTTGGGTTTTAGTTTTTTTACTTTTATTTTATTTGTACTATTTTGGTGTCTAAGTGCTAGTAATATATATATATATATATATATTCAAAATGTACAAGTCAAGCGCTTTCAAATGATACCAACACGGCATATTTATCATAACTTTATTTTTTTACTCTGTATGTTTTGTCCGCTAGAGGGCGCCACATTAGATTTTGTGAAACTTCATATAGCCTATAACCAGCGGACGATCAAGACGCTTATAATGATATGTCATTTGTCGAATTCTGATAAGTAGTTAAGAAGTTACGTGGAAACAGATGAACATACATACATACATACATACATAAATACATAGCCTGTCAAAATCATAACCCTCCTTTTGCTTTGCCGTAGTCGGGTAAAAAAGGGTCACAAACCAAAGCTTTTCTTTCCCTCGGAACCACAAAAGAAGCCTAAGTAAAAATAGTGATTCTCAACAATCGTTACTTTTACAGCACTTGCGAGACGGACGCAAAGTGGCTAAATGCATATAAAACTGGAATCACCCCGTTCCACCAGCATCTAGTTCCAAAAACCATTAGCCCACATGAGCTCGGGTCCCATGGTGGTTGCTACGGGGTTTTTATTGCAACATGACCGCGTTCACAGTACAACTGAACTAAATCAGTAAGACATATAAGCAAAAAAATGTACGGTAAAAATACCTTTTTCATGTGATAGGTGGCAGACGAGCGACGGATCGCCTGATGGTAAGCGTTTGCGTCGCCCATAGACACCCGCGATACTAGTGGAGTGACAAGTGCACTGCCAACCTTTAAACCCAGTTTCCCCGCATTAGGCCTCCGGTACCCTCACTCACGCAACCTCCATCAAAAACCCCGAATCAAAAAGTGTAAAATAATATGTTAACACTGTATTTACTCCTCATAACATTTGTGACTCATTGGCTGACCGGATGGCGCAATTGGTAGTGACCCTGCCTCTTACGCTAAAGGTCGTGGGTTCGATCCCCACCCTGGACAAACATTCGTGCGATGAACACTTGTGTTTGTTCAGTGTCTGGGTGTAATATATGTATTTAAGTATATATTTGTGTTCCTCTGTTGTCTGATATCTGTAACACAAGTGCTTAAGCTACTTAGTACGGAATCAGGTCAACGTACGAGATGTTGTGAGAATTGTGAGAATTATTTTAAATTAGTACACTCGAAAAAAGCTGTTACCGAAGTTGGCGCCAATTACTGTCATAATTAAGTAGGTAATACCATATTAAAATTTCTTGGGATTTGGTGCCATCAAGTCTACATGCTAGACATGTCATTTTCGCTGGTATTCCATTTCTTATGTGGACCAGCAATATGGTACTGCCGTGCGTTCCACGGCGAAACGTGTGCTACTGCTGTCGCCCGCTAACTAAAATGAAGCTAAGAAACAGGAGATCGTTGTGGCTTAGTGACTTTATTTAGCGGACGGCAGTAAGGGCGTTAAAAAGTACATATTGTCACAGCGATCAGGGAATACATCTTTGTCCACTGAAGTACTATAGCACATGATCGAGTATTCTACACTGTGGTATTGTCACCAAATCTGGGTGTTCCCCTAGGAGAGCGTTTGAAGTTCCCATTCGTCGGTACGTGGCAAAAATTTTAATGGGACTAGTAAAAATCTCAGCGATCATACGTGTGTTAGATGTACGTTATCATTGTTGGAATAACTATTTTTTGGAAAAAATATTGTAAATATTACGATATGACGGATACAGTTAATCAAAAATTAAATGACAAAGGAAAACAGCCTACTAGTGGAATTTGATAAAAACTCAAAAATTTAAAATCGTGAAGTGTTTTTGTATGTCGTTTTTTATTATTTTTAGTATGCTTTATAAAAGATGTCGTCAATTAATAATACAATTAAAATATTTTTTGATCTTAGAACGATACCTACCTATACTTAAAAAGACAATTTTTAAATCATTATTCAGAAACAATAATCTTCAAGAGAAGACGTACTCTTTTTAAAAAGACCGGCGACACATTAGCGGTCTCTTTGATTTCACGGATGTTCATGGGCGGCGCTGATTACTTTCCACCAGGTGACTCCCTTGCTCGTTTGTCCGCCTGTAGTATAAAAAAAAAAAAATTCTTATAAAAAAAATTCCCGCGGCAACGCACGCAACCAATCTCAAAAACACTCCCTAAATTCGCAAAAATCCGCGCGTGCCGTACTGTCAGTAAAAAAGCACCAACTATCGACCTAGCTGGTCACCCTCTATATTTTGTGCCCTCCAGCGCGTTTAGGACCCCATAGTTCAACGACCTTCATTCCCGAGCCCTCCGCACGCGCGAGATGCGCTTCGGGCCGGTGCAAACCGGTTTTCGGCTTAAAGGGGCCGAAATTTTGGGGTCTTTATTTGGGACTGCTTTTTTGGTTTTGACAGGTTAGGTACATTGTGTGATGATTTT
The DNA here is from genome assembly GCA_019059595.1 of Marasmia exigua. Classification (NCBI taxonomy): domain Eukaryota; kingdom Metazoa; phylum Arthropoda; class Insecta; order Lepidoptera; family Crambidae; genus Marasmia; species Marasmia exigua. The sequence continues at coordinate 18,807,390 of CM032473.1, forward strand.
AAAAAGGATTTTAGAAACGTATTCTTTCCTAATGAGGTCATCCTGTATGTGATTTACATAATTTTAACTTCATTAAATACTCATATGTGAAAAATGTATGTGTAAGTGCATTCATTATTAAATTCGATCTATGTTTACTATGCTATATGTCTTTTTTTAAACGAGTATTGAAAAGAGTTCTTCTTTCACGGTAGGCAGCGGCATGACTATTCTCCAGCATTGTTGATGTCTATGAGCGGCGGTTATCATTTACCATCAGATGGGCCGCATACTCGTCTGCCTATTATTCGCAACAAAAAAAAAATATCTTACATGATAAATAACTACATACAGTCTTATAAAAGGTAAGTTATATTTTTCCATATGAATCTACAAAAATAATATATATATATTTGATTACACACTAAAAACAGCTTTGTAACCAACTTACTAACCAATTCTACACTATACTTACAACTTTTTTGTAAAAAAAAAAACAATCATAAATTTAACGAGTTCGACCAAAAACATTTTGACAACAGTACGCGTGCCGGCAATTTCACCACCGAACGGCAGCAAAAATTACTTATTAATATTTTTTATTGACGACTATCAAAGTCCACGAGCAATATATCAGAGATTACAATCAACATACAAACAGACATGTCGGCATTAGCATATACGTCATAATGGCACGCCATAATCGAGAGTTTTATGGTGTTCAAGCGTTTTATGGGCCGACCCCTTCCAAGGGTAGGTAGAGTTACTTGGCATTTCGATGGCGAGATTAAGGTCTGCGTAAAATGAAATAAGACGTAACATCTATACCTATACTATATATTAAGGGGCGACTTCTACAGACAATAACATGGCTCGCGCAAGTTATATTTTCGATTTACCTATGTAAACCGAAAAGATAACTTGCGTGATGCAATTGACACCCAGCGCCATCTATTGGTACTAATGTGGAACTAATAAAGTTACGAAACGAGGTAAGAGTGGTTACTAGATACCTAATTCAAGTTCCAGTAAATGCTGAGGCTGCGTCTTGTTGGCCACAAACCAATGTCATGTCCTATTATATTTTTTTGTTTTTTGTTTTCCATGTACTTGTCTAATGCTGTATGTACTGTGTTTTTATGGCCAGTAAAATTATCTTTATCTTTAAGTTAAACGTGACATAGTAATACCTATCCTCTTGTGTTTTGAATGTGGTAGCTTATAACAAAAGCGATTGATGACATTTTTCTAATACTTAATTTTTGAAAAAAAAATATCTTAAATTATGTAAAAAAAGGGCATAAATTATTGAAAATCGTTTTTATTAATGCGGTTTGTAATATCTAATGCGCAAAACAGTTGAAATAAAAAAATAAAATTTATTAATTAGATAAACTTTTGGGCAAAGGCAAACCATGGGAGAGCCTTGACCGTAGTGATACCACGGCCTCACAAAAAACCGCCGTGAAGCAGCACTGCGCTGTATTTCGCTGCGTGAGTTAGGCTACCGGAGGTCCAATCCGGAGGCTTATCATCAGGTGTACCGTTTGCTCGTCTGCCACCTATCACATATAAAAGGCATATCCTAAGGTTCTCCACTGTTGACTATTTACCGCTACTATTTACCAAAATTTGTTATAATAAATTAATCAATCAATATTATTTATTACGCACTGTTGGTCTAGTGGTTCAAGTACCGGGCCGTAATCTCAAGGTCCTGGGTTCGATTCCCGGGTCGAGCCAAAAGTATTTTTCGATTTTTTCGGACATAGCTCGGGTTTGTGATCACCAATCCGCATTTGGCAAGCGTGGTGATTATGCCTAATCCCATCATAGTAGCGATAACTTGATTTCTATGATGGAGGCCTTTGCCCTGCAGTGGGGCAGTTAAAAGGCTGATTAAAAAAAATATTATTTAAAACTTTATTGCATAAAACGATACAAAGACGGTGAAAGGAGCACTTATGTAATTAATATGAAAATTACTAAGTGTCAAAGTTCCGTTAGCATAACAAATGCTCAAAAGACATCTTACATGTGTCCTCTAATGTAAGATCAGAAGAAACTGATACCTCCAATCAATCAGGGGGATTAAAAGCGCTGGTGTGAGTGCATGTCCGCACACTGTGTGTACGTACACTGCGCGGGCTGTGTGTGTGTGTGTGTGTGTTGATGTCACAAACAGGGTAGGTACGAAGTTATCGGATCGGCCCCGTTGTATTTAAAAGCGGAGAAGAGACGGATATGTGTGACGGAGGATAGAAGTCCAGTGGAATCGTTTTGTGGATATGTCTTATTTAATCAAAAGATAATTAACTTTCAAATGTTAATTGTAGAATCTTTCACAGTTAAACTACTTTTACATTTTGATGGGTTTCAAATTTTATATATTTTTTTATACACTTTTGTCTGCGATAAAATATGTAATAAATAATATTGAAGTATTTTATTCTCTCTAAATATTTTTAATTGAAAATTTTCGACATTAAACAGACAAATTGAATGAGCACAAAATTAAATGTTATGGCAAATGAATCTGAGTACTTTGAAAAAGTTTTTAGCTAAGCGATATAAAAAAATAACATAAAATAAATAAAACACACCTCTTTTTTGGCAGTAAAAAGATAAAGTGTTGAGATTTTTTTCTAATATGAAAATAAAACATGAATGGTAGGTAAAGTAGTCATGAGACTGCACATAATACTATCAAACAATCGACAGGCGCCTTTTTTTAAGGTCTTAGGACTTTTTTTAAAAATCTCGTTAGTGTTTTAAAAACCATTATTATGTGATAGTTACATAAACTGTTACCACCTTATCATAAATCGCGATCTAAAGTTACTACCGTATTAAAGCTCATGTCATTCGTTCCAACCAGCAATGTTATAAGGGGCTGGAACGTATTTAGTTTCCGGACTATCCTTAGTCCGCGATTAGTAATAAGGGGGCTATTGCTGATAAGACTTTGCAACTCGAACTTGAACTGTTTCCTTTTTTTTTTCTTTTTTTTTTACAACATCTCATACTGTGACCTGATTCCGTACTAAGTAGCTTAATATTTAAAATACTCTTTAGTAAAATAAAAATTATTTTGTTGTTGAGACAACTCCACACATCCCGCTGTTCCCACGGTATCCAAAACTGAGTGGTAAGGGCTCGGACTCGCGGGGAAGTTTATTGATTTCTACTATACCTTCTCACTGAGGGAGCTCGCAATGTCACTCGAGAAGCGTCGCGAAGGTAGAATAGTCCTTAACGAATAGTCGTTATTTACTCTACAAAAGACTTACACAATAGGTAAAAGTTATCGGAGTCTGATATGAGATCAAAATAATTTACTCGAATTAGGACCGACTCGGCCAATCTTAATTCGATACTAAATCTGTGACCGTGGGAGAGGCACACTTCGGCATGAATGGACCGGCTCGACCGGAGTGATACCACGGCCTCACATAAAGCCGGCATAAAGCAGCATTGTGCTGTTTCGCTGCGTGAGTGAGGGTACCAGAGGTCCAATCTGGGGGAAAGAGGGGTTTAAAGGTCGGCAGCGCACTTGTGACTCCACTGGTTTCGCGAGTGTCCATGGGTGGAGGCAATCACTTACCATCAGTGGATCCGTCTGCTCGTCTGCCACCTTTCACAAAAAAAATAGCGCTGTCATTTTATACAAATCTGACGTTATACCATAGATTTATCAACGGATAAAGATTGGTCGATTCGGGCCTAAACGATCCTATGCCTGCAGAAGACCAACCTGTAAATGATTTTCAAAACTTCTTTAGGCAAACGCGTTACATCCTAGACCTCATTGTCGCTTTCCATCAGGTGAGATTGTGGTCAAGCGTTAGTCTACAGACAAAAAAAAAACTTAATAGTAAGCAATTATCACCTCCCATGGATACCAGTGGAGTCACAATAGGTGCCCTGCCATTATTTACATTTGTATAGCTCTTGCATTTGTACCATGAAGAACCTGCCATAATGATTTGACATTGAATTTATGATTTGACATTTCACTTATGATTTGACATTTAATTTATAATTTGGTATAATTAATAATTTAACTCAATTTATAATTTAATACTTCATTTGTTTATTGTTGTGTTAATTAACTCTTGAGCTTTTAGGCATCCATCATTTTGGACTACAATCTCGTTATGTACATTTTCATGCTACTTAAATAAGTCTCATTGATTGTAATCTGTTTTGTGTGCTATGATAATAAATAAATAAATAAATAAATTATCGAATCTTGCAGGGGTAAGAGCATCGACGGGTAGGAAGCCAACCCATTCCGAACGTTATAATTGAATCTCTTTTTGTTAAGGTAAGGTGAGACATTTAACTGTATCACTATAAAACCTGTGAGACGAAAGGGAGTATGCCAAAAAATTAAATACTAAAAAGTTTGAAAAAAAAAAACTTCGAAAAAAAAACCCCACTCAAAAACCACGAACTAAGAGTGTAAAATAATATTATTAACACTTTTAATAACATTGTACCATCTGTAGGTGCTGATGAATTACTGTTAGCAGAAAGAATTAAAGTTTTAGATCTTTATCTACAGTATGGTTTAGCCGTGTGGTCCCGGCAGAGTAGAATAGGCCACCCTCACTCTTACCGAGGTGTCGTAAAAGGCGACTAAGGTAAAGCTGCTGGCATGATCATAAGCACCCAGAGAAGGAAAACTCTGCATTTATATCAAAACCCTCGCCAACCCATCTGCCAAGCGTGGTGAGTATGGCAATTACCCCTCATTTGATTGAAGAGGCGCGTGCCCCAGCAGTGGGGACTTAAATGGGCTGATGATGATGATGATGATGATGATGATGGTGATGATAACAGTACACCCGAGAAAAGGTTTTACCGAAGTCGGCGCCTGTTGAATAATTAAATGTTGAATTCAATTGCAAAATAGTATTGGGTGCCGACTTCGGTAACACCTTTTCTCGAGTGTACTGTTATAAAATGTTATTTGAAGTGTATATAGTGTTAAAAATATTATTTGACACTTTTTAGTTCGTTGTATTTGAAGGCGGTTATTCGCCATATTTAAACAGAAGCTGTGGACCATTTCTGTACTACGCATTAGCGATCTCTCCGATTTCTCGGATGTTATTGGACGGCGATGATTGCTTTCCACCAGGTGACTCGCTTACTCGTTTGTCGCCTCTAGCATAAAAACAAAAAAAAACTAGCTTCTGGTGGTGCCAATAAAATGGTGATGAAGGAAATAAGTATATTTTTCTGTTTTGCTCAAAAGGTGACTTCAAAGACATAATCATAATAATAAACAAAATAACAATATAGTAAAAACTTATAAAAATATATTAAAGAGGTGGACTATCAATATCATTAATAAAATAAATAAAATAAAATATTTATTGCAAATAACTTAAATCTATTACAAACTTATGGACATATACTTACATAGTAGTACTTATATTTAACATTTTGCCTGAACTAGGATACCCTGTGTTTCAGGCTACAAAATAGGTCCTAGAAAACTGCATTGACATTGACAGGAAATCCGCCATTCACATATTTTTATATGCTTACATTTTCGTTGAGGTATTCTTTGATTTATGTCATTAATTTTTATTATGTGATAGGTGGCAGACGAGCAGACGGATCGCCTGATGGTAAATGATTGCCGCCGCCCATAGACACACACAATACCAGTGGACTCACAAGTGCGCTGCTAACCTTTAAACCCCCCTCCCCCGGATTTTGCCTACGGTACCTTCACTCAAGCAGCGAAACACAGCACAGTGCTGCTTCACGCCGGTTTTCTGTGAGGCCGTGTGACTCCGGTCTAGCCGGCTCATTAATGCCGAAGCGTGGCTCTCCCACGGTCACAATATACTTACTATTAGTATTCATATTCATATTCATATTTATTCATTTATTGCATAGTCACATTACATAATTATATTAGGTCTTAAGTGTAATATTGCGGTATACATGTGACGTCCTGCAAGGACATAGCAATTTCAATAGGTGGACTAGATGATATTTTAAATACATTAATTAATACAAAATAATGAAAAACAAATGATAATTAAATTTACAACACTCAACAAATATGTAGATATTATTATGCTTAATAGTATCACTATTGCAAGTAATAAGTTGCATAGATTCTTATTATATTAAAAACTTACAATTATCCATCTCTGTCATTAAAAAAATCTTCCAAGTTATAATAGCTTTTATTGATCAGGAAAAGTTTTAATTTTTTGTTAAAAATTGAGAATTTTTATATATTTTTAATATGGTTTGGTAAATGGTTATAATTTTTTATTAGCATGTTATGTGGGCTATGCGAGACTAATTTTAATTTGGAGAATGGTATCTTTAATTTATTTAAGTTTCTGTTGTTTCTTCTATAAACATCCACTGGAGAATATATATAGTAATAGTTTCCTCTATTAGTAAGTCTGATTTTTTTTGCCTATCTATATCTTTTGCAATTTATTCTTAAGTAAATAATGCACTAAAAATTTCGACAGACTTCGGGTGGGGTTTGTAAGTCTTCTCATAAAAGCTTCATTCTCCTACATTTATCAACGAATAGGTATAGATAGAACCGTTCGCTGAAAAGGAATCAATTACTCCCATAGCCGTCGTCATAGGTATTCATCTGGTTCTCGATAGAGCGGCTCTATCGAGATAGTATCGCCCATTCATTGGGATATTTCGTTATGCCTCTCTATTTTGTCACCTTGCGCTATAGATCTTCGACAAGGGTTATTGTGATGGAATTCTGTGGAATTTCTTACTGTTAGCAGAAAGAATTAAAGTTTTAGATCTTTATCTACAGTATAATATAAATCACATCACATACCGCCAAATTCCATGCACATCACCTGGATGGACTTATATCGACTACAGTGCATTTCTCACGTCATTTCCCACCACGGTAAAACTGTGGAACCAGCTGTCATCCGTGGTGTTTCCGAATAGATACGACCTGGTGACCTTTAAGAAAAGGGTTTATTATTATCTTAAGAGCCGGCAACGCATCCCATGGCCGTGTGGTCCCCGGCAGAGTAGAATAGGCCACCCTCACTCTTACCGCGGTGTCGTAAAAGGCGACTAAGGTAAAGCTGCTGGCATGATCATCAGCACCCAGAGAAGGAAAACTCTGCATTTATATCAAAACCCTCGCCAACCCGTCTGCCAAGCGTGGTGAGTATGGAAATTACCCCTCATGTGATTAAGGGAGGCCCGTGCCCCAGCAGTGGGGACTTAAATGGGATGATGATGATGATGATGAACGCATCCCATATGCGTTGCCATATGCACCTCATTTGTTGCAGGTGTCCATGGGAGTAAACGCAAACACAAATGCACTCTCTATTTCCATACCCTCATATTTCGATGGGATACCAGCGTGACACGACCGGAGAGGGATAGGGCGCAGCACCAACGGCTCAACGTGCTTTTCGAGGCACGGGGTACAAGACCGCCAACTTCCAGACTCCGGCCTGACATTAAGTATTTCTTACCGAAAACTTAGGTTTAAATTTTTGGCCCGATTTGGCTCATGCGCAGCCTTCGCTTTATAGTGCGACCCACTAACCACTACCGAGGAAGTCAATCTACAGTATTTTGTCTACTATGTAGTATACCTAACGGAAGTGTAAAGAGGTCATGTCGCAAGCGAACATACACGCGCGTATTACCTAAATTATTTGCAAGTAAGCATTATTGATAATTACTAATTGATTTATTTAAAATGTATTTTTGAGACCACTCAATAAACGGACATCAACGAGATAACCCAACCCGTCTGCCAAGCGTGGTGAGTATGGCAATTACCCCTCATGTGATTGAGGGAGGCCCGTCTCCCAGCAGTGGTGACTTAATGGGCTGATTATGATGAACGAGATAACATGTTTTAATCATCATCGCCCTCTAACCTCACTGGAGTCAAGAAGGAATACTAAACTAACATCAAGAAAAAGAAATATCACGACAGAAGACTAATTATGAAGATTTAAGAAAATTTACACTATTTTTGTATGTGATAGGTGACCAATGAGCACAGGTCACCTTATGGTAACCAGTGCAGTCACAAGTGAACTAAAAACCATTTAACCCCGTCACCTTAAATTCCTCTTCAAAATAGAGCGCAGGCGATGCTTTACGCCTGTTTTCTGTGAGGCCGTGGTATTACTCCGATCGGGCTGGCCTATTCATGCCAAAGCGTAGCTCTCCCACGGTTAATATATATATATATATACTTCCCTATATGATCTATTACCCCTCAATATCCCCCGCCCTCTTAATTTCCAATATTTATTATCTCTCCCTTTCTCCCTTTACCTAAAATATCTATGTAAGTATATTATTATATATGATATCAGACTGTGACTAACCCGTCCTTGTCGTGTTGTGTTGTCTACATTGTGTCGTCCTTTTTATTTGTTTTAGATGCTGGGCGATACTAACACAGAAGACCTCAAAATTAATCGATTTCTTTATTGTTTGCTTTGTAATCTCTTGCTTACCGGTCAAAACAGTTTAAGCTGCGTGTCTCTTTAAACACTTGACATTGGCGGAATCATTGCGTCGCTGAACGTGTGATTGAGTCAAAAAAGGAAAAAAAAATACAACATCTCATACTAATGTATGTTAAGTAATACTTACACTTAGTTATTACTTACATGAACCTACGACCTATGACGTATGAGGCAAGCTCACTACCTGATATGCCATCCGGCCAGTAACAGTAATGTGTTCATGATGATGTTATATTGACTGCCTCGGTGGCGCAGTGGTTAGCGGGTGGCACTTTAAAGCGACGGCTGCGCAAGAGGTCCCGGTTTCAATTCCCGGGTCGGGCCAAAAATTTGTACCCAAGTTTTCGGTAAGAAATTTTTAGTGGCAGCCCGGAGTCTGGAAATTGGCGGTCTTGTACCCAGTGCCTCGGAAGTACGTTAAGCTGTTGGTCATGCGCCTGATCCCTCTCCGGTCGTGTCACCGTAGTATCCTATCATATATGAGGCTAAGGAAATAGAGAGTGCACTTGTGTTTGCGCAAACACTTGAGTACTATTATATATCCTGCGTACGCGGCTGATAGTTAAGATTTGCCACCGTAGCCGTAATCACTTGGAGGATTGTAAACATTATATTGTAAACAAAATGTAAGACTGAAGACACGCTCATGTGACCCCGGCATCGAACAGCTTATTACGTCACGCTTCCCAACACGTCATCAGTATACCCTTAGTATTATTTCCAAGCAGTCCCAGCTGAACCGTGAAAGTAAACATTCGTTCCGAAACAGTTTGTTTTGTAAGTGGCCAAATTCGACTTATCGCGTCAAGCCTCACTCGGCGGATCTCGCCGAGTCATAGCAGAGGTCGCCCTCCCACCTAGATGCTAGGACACAAAAAATAGAAACAGAACAGCAAGCATGCTTCCTCTGCCAGAACTGTTATAAAATGTTATTTGAAATGTATGAAGTGTTAAAAATATTATGCGTAGAATTTTTTTTATGCATTTTTTTTTATGCTAGAGACGACAAACGAGCAAGCGAGTCACCTGATGGAAAGCAATCATCGCCGCCCATTAACATCCGCGAAATCAGAGAGATCGCTAATGCGTTGCCGGCCTTTTTAAAAAGGAGTAGACTATTCTCTTGAAGGTCCCTAAGTCGTAATTAATGTCTGATTATCTGACAGCCCCCGCCAAATAACTAACAAACTAATTGTGAGTACAATATTGAAAGAGTTAACTCCTTACGCTCTGAGGAGTTGACATTTCATAATCAGCAGAGCCACAAACTTAATACAATCAGGCATAAATACTGGGGTAACTCTGAAAAAAGATTACAAAAACATTGTGTGTGCCTATAAAATTTGTCAGATTTCCCTCAATTTTCCAGAATCCCATCATCAGATCCTGATATCCTTATCATGGTATCCATTCCGGGACTATTTACTTTTCAACTAATAATGAATAATCTAAATCGGTTAATAAATGGCAAAGTAATAGGTGAACAAACGTTAAAAAAATATACATAGATAAATAAAACATTGACACTTAAATTACGACACACACTTTTACGAGTAAAAGTCAGCATTGAGAACCTCCTCATCTTATTGAAGTCGGTTAAAAAGGAAGAGTTATCATCCCACTGGTGGTGTATCAGGACTTCAACCCTAACCATAATCCCTATTAATTATTTTTTAGTCATGCAGGGAAAATGCTGTACGCACCATCCGGCCTGGTCGGAGGACCTGACGGGGTCTGTGAGACTCCCTCTGGAAAGATGAATTACAAGGTTTACTCACTAGAAACCCTACGACGCCCGCCGCTGTTGACTTAGGTGAGGCCTACGGTGACTCATCGATCCGTTTGACACACAAACATAATGGGCAGACCTCCTCAGAGCGGTGATAGCATCCCCAGAAAGCGCACCGGCGTACAAAGCTCTATACACCCCGGAGAGGTCTCATCATGGGACGACCTGTGCTGCCGCACCTGCCGTCCGAGACCTTCCGGACGAAGTATTGCCCTGTCGAACCCCCTTCTACCTCCTCCCTAACCAAAACCCCTGGGGTTACGATATCAGCGCAACACGGTCGGACTTTACTCAACCCAGTGTAATTGCCGGTTGCAAAGCTGTTGCTGTGGACACAACCAAATAGGTAGCCTAGGGTACGTTTAGACACTGATTTAGGTATTGGGGCGGTGGTATTGTAACAATCTGGTAACAATAAAGCGACTGCCGTCTGACCTTCTCGACCCTTTAATAGGGGGTTTGTCAGCCACCTATCACATAAAAAAGAACTCATTCCTTATTTGGCATCTCTGTGAAACAGGGGCACATTGTTTGCGCGGATTCGCGCCGATCGGCCGGTAATAAAGATAAATTCCTGCTGCCCTTTATGAGATATTGTGATTTATGCAACCGGATGATGGCTGATTCGCAAACAGTCAATGCCGATTAGTTCACTCACTTTGCTTTTAGGGGTCTCTTTTTTGAAATAGATTTTTAGAAATCCTAAGTCGTGTGCAAAATTATCTGAAACCAGGACGTAATTTTATCGTACACATCATATTCACACTTTACGTACAACATCATCATCTTAAGATTTTGTCTCGGTTGCATCCCCAGCTGTCGCTCCAGAGCCCGGGATCCGCTTTACTGCCTCACCGTGACATGCAAATCTTGCGTGTGTCGCTCAAGTGCAGACCAAGTCTCATCATCAGCCCATTTAAGTCCCCACTGCTGGGACAGGGGCCTCCCTCAATCAAATGAGGGGTAATTGCCATACTCACCACGCTTGGCAGACGGGTTCGCGAGGGTTTGATATAAATGCAGAGTTTTCCTTTTCTGGGTGCTGATGATCATGCCAGCAGCTTTACCTTAGTCGCCTTTTACGACACCTCGGTAAGAGTGAGGTGGCCTATTCTACTCTGCCTGTGGTCCCCACAAGGCAAGTCCAAGGAGACCAAGTCTCGCTACCATACAAAAGGACCGATCTAATGACAGACTTATAGACCAGCTGTCCCTTCAACTTAACCAGCATTTTAGGGTCACAGATGACGCCGTATACCTCACTGGTTCGTTTAAATACGTTCCACGCCGGATACTAAGCTGCGTGATGCCTCCACGTCGCGGATGTCCATGGGTGGCGACAATCGCTTACCATCAGGTGATCCGTCTGCTCGTTTGCCACCTTTTACATAAAATAACGTTGCAAAAAATACGCGAAGATGAAGGACTAGTTGTTAGCGAGCGATGGAGATGGGGAAAAATACAATAAAATATATTCACGTACCGTTTGCACCAAACCAAAAAAAAATTACATTTACAAAAAAGGTCAAATTGAGAACAAAATAAAAACGAAAATAAAATGATTAACTTAAAGAGGTCGGTTTGCCACAACTATCATGAAGTAGCGAATTTACCACCCACGTGAGGAATCACGACCCTCAGTAATGAGGGAAACGCCTAGAGGAAGGAGATCGCTCGGAGCGATCTCTACGAAAAATATTAGAATTAAATATACTGAACAGATACAGATTATTATACGTAACCAAACACAATCCCTAATTCCCTTACCCATTATTCAAGACGTTCGGGTAAATACTACCTACAAAATACCTTTGGCCGAAAAAATGCCATAATAAATCTCTGACCTGTCAAGCCAAAAGCACACTCCGTTACAGTATAAATCAAGAGTATAGATTGCATCAGGAAAAGAGGCAAAAAACCGGTATATGAAACTTTGATATCTTGAGGCAGGGATATTGAGACTGGGTCGGAATAGGGAATCTTACCCAACAAATGGGGAAAGTTGTAAAATTTTGTTGGTTGCTTGTTGTTCTAAACCGTAAGAAGGGTCGGCTAGGACTTTGTATAGTCAGACGCACACTTCAAAAGAGGCTAAAAATCTGAACCTATTGAGAGCCACACTTCGGCATAAATAGGCCGGCTCGACCGGAGTAATACCACGGCCACAAAAAAAAATAGTGTAAAGTAACTCGTGAGTTGTATTTTGCTAAATGAGTGAGAGTACTGGAGGCCGTGTGGTCCCAGGCAGAGTAGAATAGGCCACCCTCAATTTACCGAGGTGTCGTAAAAGGCGACTAAGGTAAAGCTGCTGGCATGATCATCAGCACCCAGAGAAGGAAAACTCTGCATTTATATCAAAACCCTCGCCAACCCGTCTGCCAAGCGTGGTGAGTATGGCAATTACCACTCATGTGATTGAGGGAGGCCGGTGCCCCAGCAGTGGGGACTTAAATGGGCTGACGACGACAACTGGAGGCCCAGTCCAAGGGGTTTAAAGGTTGACAGCGCACTTATGACTCCACTGATATTTTGGGTGCCCATACGCAGCGGTAATGCGTTTACCATCAAGTGATTCGTCAGCTCGTGTCCCACCTAGAGTATCAGCCTATAAACTGTCCCACTGCAGAGAAAAATGCTCCATTATAAAAATCAAGTCATCGCTACTATGATGGGAGTAGCCTAAATCACCACGCTCGTCTGCCACCTAATTTATAAAAAAAATAGGTGTGCCTCTGATTATACTCATCATCATCATCGTCATCGTCAGCCCATTTAAGTCCCCACTGCTGGGGCACGGGCCTCCCTCAATCACTTGAGGGATAATTGCCATACTCACCACGCTTGGCAAACGGGTTGGCGAGGGTTTAGATATAAATACAGAGTTTTTCTTCTCTGGGTACTGATGATCATGCCAGCAGCTTTACCTTAGTCGCCTTTTACGACACCTCGGTAAGAGTGAGGGTGGCCTATTCTACTCTGTCGGGGACTCTCTGCATAGTTGGGTCTTATTCATAACAAATGTTTGTTAAACTTTTTCGAACTAAAACCGTGTTTTGAAGCCGTTTTTGAAAATGTTGTATGAACATTTTTTGTTTCAAACGTCAAAACGTTTATTTAATTTACGTTTTAATATTTTGACTTTCTATGTAAGTATATAAATATTAAGATTGCACTACCCTACACCTCCATCAAGTGCCCTTTACCCAAAGGTTCCCTGGAAGAGATTGCTCATATTATCACTATGTTCGTTGTACATATTCTGTAATACCTAGTATTAATTTTTCATAATTGTATTAAGGTGGACCGACGACCTGGTGAAGATCGCGGGAATCCATTGGATGCAGGACGGCACAGGACCGATCTGTGTGGAGAACATTGGGGGAGGCCTATGTCTAATGGCTGAAATGATGATGATGAAGTTTCCATACTGTACTTTGAGTGCAATAAAAGTATCTTCATTCATTTCATTCATTCATTCAAAACTACTCTTACAGCTTTTAAGCTATAAAAAACAGGTTTCGTGAACGTTCATGAATAATGCCTTGCTTTATCTAACTGACCTTCAGAATGTCTGCCCGATGTGTACAAACGACGCGCCATTTGTATCGGTATCATTCCTATGAGGATTGCTATAAAGCAGATAACGAAGGGACGTAGGCAAAGAGTTTTATATCGCAGGGCTCGCCGCGTTGTGAATGCTAATTTAGAGATAGCGGTTTGTAGTAACTAACGTAAACACTATCTGAGCAGCAAATTTTTTTAGTTAAGTTTTTTTTTATGTGATTGGTGGCAGAGGAGCAGACGGATCACCTGATGGTAAGCGATTACCGCCGCCCTTTGCCACCCGCGACACCAGTGGAGTCACAAGTGCGCTGCCAACCTTTGAACTCCCCTTTCGGATCGGGCCTCCGGTATCCTCACTCACGCAACGAAAGACAGCACAGTGCTGCTTCATGCCGGTTTTCTGTGAGGCCTTGGTATTACTCCAGTCGAGCCGGCGCATTCATGCCGAAGCGTGGCTCTCCCACGGTCAGTAAGTTGGTTTCCAAGCTTCTTAGCTAACGCACAAAAATCCAAATATATAAGACAGTAATACGTCCAATGAGCAAACAAGAGCAATGGAGAGGGCTATGCACGGAGTCTCCTTGCGTGATGGCATCTCCTGAGGATCCTCAGGAGAACTAAGGTCACAGACATAGTCCAAAGGATTGCATGCCTCAAGTGGCAATGGGCAGGGCACATAGCGAGGAGAACAGACGGCCGTTAGAGCGGAAAGGTCCTCTAGTGGAGGTCACATACAGGAAGTCGCAGCCGTGACAGGCCCCCTACAAGGTGAACCTACGATCTGATGAAGGTCGCGGGAATCCATTGGATGCGGGCGGCGCAGGACCGATCTGTCTGGAGATCATTGGTGGAGGCCTATGTCCAGCAGTGGACGTCTATTGGCTGAAATGATGATGATGACGATGAATACGCCCATGATGTATGGCTGTGAAGCCTGGACAGTGACCCTTAAAGAAGAAACCAAGCTTCTAGTGGCAGAACGAAAGATCTGGAGGAGGATACTGAGACCTGTACAAACACCGGAGGAGGCTTAAAAACAGGGAGCTGGAATACCAGGTGTAACATCATTGGCGAGACTAAAGCGCATCGATTTCGCAGGCTCGACCACCTCGAGAGAATGGGAGAAGATCGTGGAGTAATGAGAGCGTACCTGGGACGTACTAATGGGCAAAGGCCAGTCGGCCGTCCAAGATACCGCTGGAAAGATGAGGTCGATAAGGATTTGTGCGGACTCTTGGTGGGTGGCTGGCAGAAAGTGGCGCAAGACCTACCTGGTGGCTCTCATTATCGGAGGCCAAGACTCACTATGAGGTCGCTGCGCCAACCTTCTTAGTTAGTCACAGGAGTAGTGAATTGTTATGTACCAACAGCTAATCTAAACGCAATGACTGATGACGATTGGTGTCAAAATGAATGATATATGAGTTCAGTTGTTCAAAATGATCAGTAGGTCTACAGGGAAGTAATTGCTATACTAGAGCCAAAGACCGGTAGCAGTGTCCATATATCATTTATTAACAATAATCGGCATAGTACGAGAATGAAATACGACGACACCGACTGCCATGAGTCTTTGCGATTAGTTTTTTTTTATAGTCCCACAGTATTTTGGCTCTCCTTTGCCTGATGGTAAGCAAGAGGAGAGCCTACGTTGCAATTACAACGGACGCGATGTCAAGGCATTGTTACACTGGCATACTGGCGCGCGAGATGCTTCCTCACGCTTCATTTGAAGGAATCTATATTGTAGGAAGGAGGGAATACTTACGTCACCAACGAGTCATATTATATTCAATCATCATCATCATCATCAGCCTATCGCAGTCCACTGCTGGACGTAGGCCTCTCCAATTGTTCGCCACCGTGATCTATCCATGGCTTCTCGCATCCAGCTCTTGCCAGCCATCCTGCGCTGATCGTCCCCCCACCTAGCCAGAGGGCGCCCTACATGACGTTTGCCAAGACGCGGTCTCCACTCTAGAACTCGTTTACCCCATCGGTTGTCGGTTCTGCGGCTAATATGGCCAACCCACTATATTGAAATATATTGAATATCAGATGATATTAAATAATTTAAACTATTGGTTTTACACTTCGAACATTTTAGAACAACCTAATCGCTAAAGGTAATAATGTTTGGTCAGTTAATGAACTTTTTTAATTTGTCTATGTTTGAGTATGGACCCACCCCTAACATACCTATCATAGTGAAGGAATACCATATTTTATTAAAAGGTTATTGTGCAAAAAGGAGATTGATAAATAGATAGATACTCTTTTTTGCACAACATACAAAACTTAAAAGCTAGGTATACAGAGATAAGGTAAAGCTGCTGGCATGATCATCAGCACCCAGAGAAGGAAAACTCTGCATTTATATCAAAACCCTCGCCAACCCGTCTGCCAAGCGTGGTGAGTATGGCAATTACCCCTCATGTGATTGAGGGAGGGCCGTGCCTAGCAGTGGGGACATAAAAGGGCTGATGATGATGATGATGATGATGATACAGAGATATAAGTAATGTACAATTTAGGCGGTCTTATCGCTGGGAGCAATCTCTACCAGATAACCTTCAGGTAAAGGACATTAGATAGAGGAGGGGAGGGTGGTGCAATCCTCTTGTTTTGAACATTGATTAAGTAAATTTATAGTATAAATACATATATCTAGATAATAAATAAACACGTTATCATACATTAATATATACGAATATTACCTAACTAAAATACAATATAACCTACACAAATTATATAATTATATAATATATACTACTTACAGATACCTACGTGATAAGGTTAGAGAAGATATATTTTATACTTTCAATATACTTAATAGGAGATACTAAGTATGAAAATATTTCAAAACTAGCTAACCCGGCATACTTAATTCCGTCTCAATTTTACTCAAGCAAAATTTTGCAAAATCGATTATAAGTCATTAAAATATAGTCGTTAAAGAAGAAAACTCATCCCACACGGATCTCAAACTTTTCCTAAAAAATAAAATTGAATGACAATGAATAAATTCCCTGACCCTCATTATACGACAAACTTATCGCGACGACCCATCAAAGAATAAAGATATTTGTCCTGCACCCTTTCCCAAGTCGATGCCTTCGAGAATACAAACTCGGTGTATTGATGGGCCCTTACACTTTGCGATAACGCTTAGGGCACGGGAAAACCAAAAAAATATTTGTTTAATTTTTTCTTTCTGGATTTTACCCTTGGCTTTAAAGAGGCTACTCGCCAGTGTCAAGTGAGTTTTTCATAAGTGGACTTGTTTCGGATTCTGCCACGAGAACTTGAACTCAAAACGTCGGCTGATACAATTCATATTTAAAACATCTAAATTCGTTTTAAATGGATTTTTAACAAATTTGGTGAAGTGCTGCAAAGTAATATAAATACAACAATAATTGAATCGTATCGTTCATAGCAATGCGTACTGTGTGGCGAGGTAGTAGTGATGTCAACAACTTGCTTTCAACATCATAGGGCCTTCAAAGCGATTTTGTTAGATCGATAAAACATTTAACACCGGCACTTTAATGAATAACTTACAAACTCAATAAAATAAATTTCACTTTGCATTTCTGTCACGATATGTATATATTCAGTCATGCTGGCCCATTCGCGTCGAAGCGTAGCTATCCTATAGACAAAAATCGGTTGTTTAATTTTGACACTAAGGTCACAGACATAGCCCAAAGGATTGCATGCCTCAAGTGGCAATGGGCACAGCACATTGCGAGGAGAACAGACGGCCGTTGGGGCGGAAAGGTCCTCGAGTGGAGGTCACGTACAGGAAGTCGCAACCGTAGCTTCCTCCACAAGGTGAACCGAAGATCTAGTGAATGTCGCTGGGAATCCCCTGGATGCGAGCGGTGTATGACCGATCTGTGTGGAGAACATTAGGGGAGGGCCTATGTCCTAGCAGTGAGTGTCTAATTGGGATGAAATGATGATGATGAATTAAAATCCCTAATAACGTGCTAATTTTTCTACTGAACGTTTCACTTCGGTAATCACTTTACTATGACATTCACAAGTTAGACGCCCAGCTAGCAATTTGCAGGTTGAATTTTACGCTTAAAATTTCTCGGAAACTCGAAGGAGTTAAATTGGTATGAATATTTATAGGGACGGAATAAAGTTTCGCGTTTTAACTTAAACGAATTTCAGTTGACATAATGTTACCAATGACTGTCCCTCATATTTTGTTCTAACTTTTGTAACTAATTGAATTTTTCTTTGGTTTTGATATTTTAGACGGTGACAAAAAAAGTGTGCGGTTCGCCTGATGGTATGCGTTTTTACCTACTGGTTTCCTATAGACAAAGTCTACAATCTGAATTCAAGCAGACACTTGTATGTCCATATCGACGACCCGTTTGGAACAGTGGTAGTGAACGCTGCCTTTGGTCCAAGGGTTACAGGTTCGATCCTCCGATCCGATTGGTCATGTCGTTTTATTGGTCTGGGTGTTTGTTTGTATTATAAGTAGATATTCTATGTATTTACTAAAGAAAAGTATTATATGTATATATTTGAAATTCTGCTGTTGATTCTGATATCCATAACAAAGGTGCTTGAGCTACCTATCTCGGAGTCAGATCAATGTATGTGATGTTGTGAAATATTAAAAAAAAAAATGTCTGTGTTCACAAGTTTTGCCAAGAAAGTATTATATGTTGTGTATCAGTATTTGCCCCTCTAACGAAAATATGCAGAGTATAAGCACATAAAAGTAATGTAAGTTATCAGCCTATATACTGTCCCGCTGCAGGGCAAAGGCCTTTATCACTCTTTTATTTCATGTGCATATTAAATTTTATAGTAATATATTTGTATTTTCGACGTTGGTGCACGCAGTGGCGGCATTTATAACACCTGGTATCCACGGCAGACCAGTGTCGAGATGTTCCTCCGAGCACCTCGGCATTATGCTGAGTGAATGTCCTTTTAGTGCTTCATCATCATCAGCCCATTTAAGTCCCCACTGCTGGGGCACGGGCCTCCCTCAACCACATGAGGGGTAATTGCCATACTCACCACGCTTGGCAGACGGGTTGACGAGGGTTTTGATATGAATGCAGAGATTTCCTTCTCTGAGTGCTGATGATTATGCCAGCAGCTTTACCTTAACTTTTAGTGCTTGATTTGTTTAAATTGTGTCATCAAAGTGTTCCTACCTCGTTTTTTTTTGTTGTGTTGGGTGTTAAGTTTTTTTTTTTACGACATAAATGGCAAACGAGCAGACGGATCGGTATGGTAAATGATTTGTAACCTATATTAAGTACTGAATAAATATTTTTATTCTTATTCTATCATAGCAGCGTATAGTAGATATAAAAAGATATGCCAAGCCTGCATCAATAGCGAACAAAAACAATTTCCCCACCAAAGACACCAGACAGGTATTGCTAAATCGCTGGCACTTTCGCAGATAACAAACACGAGACGCAGATCGCACAAAAGCTGTAGTAAATAATTTGTCGGTGCGACAGCTGGAGCGGCCCCTTCGGTGTCCCCGCGCGTTCCCGAACGGTCACACCCACTACGCTATTGAGTTTTCCGCGGGACACAGAGGTGGGACGGCTGATAAGCAATGATCGGATAGGTAGAGCTATTTTAGGTACTTGCGATTTTTTCAAATAATATGGACATGCCTGGAATCCGGGGATCTCCGGGATTAAAGATATACTTTATGGTATTAACAGTTCTTCAAACGCGTCTTGGCAAACGTAATGTAGGGCGCCCTCTGGCTAGGTGGGGGGACGATCTGCGCAGGATGGCTGGCAAGAGCTGGATGCGAGAAGCCATGGATATATCACAGTGGCGAACAATTGGAGAGGCCTACGTCCAGCAGTGGACTGCGATAGGCTGATGATGATGATGATTAACAGTTATTTTCGTTTCTACATATGAGCATTAACATCCGCCTTACGACCTTATTCATAAACGCTTTGTGATACCATGTTAATTAAAAAAGTTCTATTTGTTCTTTCAAAATTCAAGATAGGTATGTAAGTTAGATAGAAAGGAACAAACTGTAAGTAAATATGGTTGTATCGAATGTTTATGGATAAGCCCTTTCATGATTAAAATGCGTTAAATATGCAGCTCTAATATAATAATTTATTTATTTTAATCCCGGGAGCGATAGTTTTCTTTAAGACCGTGGTATCATTTCGGAACGATTACAATAGATTAAACCGATCGCAGTGATACTGGTCTGAATAGGACTTGCACAGCCGCCCAATTAAAATAATCACTTCGGGAGTCGGCCGATTTGAGCCGTAGCGTGGCTCTCTCCCACGTCAGTCTCACATTTTTGTGAGAGACACAGTGGAGGGAAGGATAAGGAACGGCGGAAGTTTAACTCTGTGGATGAGAACGTGATGGAACAGTTGATGGGATGATAAATTTTTAATTCAATTATGGAATGATAGTTGCAAAGTCGAACTGGGTAACATCCTACTTTTTTATGCTAGAGACGACAAACGAGCAAGCGAGTCATGGAAAGTAATCTTCTCCGCTCATGAACATCCACGTAATCAGAGAGATCGCTAATGTGTTGCTGGCCTTTTTAAAAAGGAGTACGCTCTTCTCTTGAAGGTCCCTAAGTATGTATAACTACTAGCTTTTACTAATATAATAAATGTTTTTGATAATAATAAATGAGATATAAACTTCACAATAATTATTTACATTATCAGAATCACCATATTTTAAATATGTATAAGTAGTTATTAATATTTATTATAATATCATATTATGCCGCCAAAAATAAATTTTCTGCTTCGCCCAATGGTTGACTGGTAGAGAATGCTGTAAGGCATTAAGTACGCCAATTGTACTTTTTTTACTTCGTGCAATAAAGAATAAATAAATAAATCACACTGTATCCTATCGAAAATATAAAATTCTATGACCCACGCGGGTGAAGCCACAGGGCGCAGCTAGCGTGTCAGTGGCCGTAACCTTTACAATGAATACTTAGTAATTCTGTGCGTCCTGTGAAAAGTGGTACAAGTCGACTTATATGGAATTTGATTGACTTCTTGCTACTTTATCACAAAAAATCCTCTATTTTTCCGTCTGATAAGACAGAATAATATAGGATTTTTTTGTGATGAAGTAGCAAGAAGAAAATCAAATTCGATATAAGTCGACTTGTACTACTTTTCACAGGACGCACATAATTGTTCCTCATTTGACACGGTCGTATGTCCCACAATACCTTACGCCCCTCGGCCCGTAAGATGGTGAATATGGATATAAAAAAAAATTCGCCTCGAGCCATTCCTTCTGGATAACTCACAAATGGATTTTTAAAGCTATCTCCGAAGATTTCTTTTGATGACGACAAACAAAGAAGGAATAATAATTTGGACTCTCTTAAAGGCGAAGCGTCGATTTACGTCGTTAACTTTATTGGAAAAGGATATTTTTATCTTTTGTAATAGGAATACATAAAAAGAAAATCATTTTTCCCTCCCAGATGGAGCAATGTTTGAAATTTAAATTATACGAAATATTCTTAGCTCATTATTGTAAACGAGCGATTGGTCTGAAGGAACTTAAATACATTTGCTTATTCAATAGTGCTCTTAAATAAGTTAAAGTTGGGGTTTTTCAAATAAATGAATTTAAAATAGAAGGCAATGCATATCAATGAGATAAAAATATTGTTAGGCTTTGAGCACATGGTGATTTTTTTCCGATTTACATTGTTGTTCTCATTTAGTTGCTTGGTGTATTAAATTTAAACGGGTAAAAGTATACATTTCATGAAAAAATATTGACGATTGGAAATAGAAATACTCATACGTATTAGGTTATATGATAGCACTAGACGGCGAATAATTGATTGATCAGTTCCTAAAAAAATCGAAGGATGAAATATGTAAGGATAGACGGAAGGATGATAAGTATATAGACGGCGCATTTAGAACAGTGGTAGTGAACACTGCATTCGGTCCAAGAGCTGACGATACGCTCATCAATCTAAATCGAAAGCTGACTGATTGATCTATCAATGCAGGGCTTGATCTATAAGGGTTAGAAACTTGAAATTTTGGGTTACTTTTTACCATAGCGGAGCACTTAGAAAGGGTTTTTGTTCAAAATTAGTATGAAAAATAGTCTATGTTCGACAACCTGTTTGGATCAGTACCATTGAACGCTGCCTCTGGTGCAAGAGTTGCGGGTTCGATCCCCGCACAGTACAAATATTTATGTGCATAAACATGCCTGTTTGTTGTCTGGGGTTTGCTATGTATTATAAGTATGTATTTACAAAAGAAAACTAGTATATGTATATACATATTGGGATACAAATATCGTATTATGTCGTCTGCACGAGAGAGACGGCATATCATGGAGTTTCCGAAAAATTGGTTTTGTATCAACCAAACCAATATTTCGGAAATTACACATGAAATTTATGTAATGCACCGTAAATACTTAAGTTGCATGTATTTTGTATATTTTGTGAAATCAAGTAATCTATCTATTTTATCTTGGCTTCCAATATCCCTTGATTCCTTTTCTCAACATCTTTTATCCCTTCATTTCCATTCATTTATTCCTTTTTTATGTGAGAAATCAACAGCTGGTGAATCATTGCTGCATTGCATTAGCAGATGTTGCATTTGATATGCGATCCTTACTTTCTTACTCCAGCCAGATTTTAGAGTGATGGTAACTCAGTGGTTCAGAATGCGCCTTTCATACGGGGGTCGTGGTTTGAATCCGAGCATGCACCTCTAGATTTTTCAAATATATGTAGGTATTTCTACCATTAACTCGGTATGAAGCTCGACTCACAAAAAAATTCTGTATCATGGTCTAAACATACCCCGGGTTCCAGGGTGACAGCTTTGAACGCAATCGGGAATTATATGCTAAGATGAGAATGAGGAGAACTTACTCCATCCAGCGGGCCCAGCGAAGCGACAGACTCTGTCATTCAAAACTATAGATCGCCACTTCAGTCAATTCTACCCTACTTTATGCCCACCCTACCTAGAATTCACGCAGATAAGCCTCGACGATGTATTTCCAGGGACATCTAGGTAAGCACTACACTTTTCTGTCAATATTCAGGTATTGACAAAGGTCTATTCGAGCGAACGTTAGACTGCATCGGTGACTAAACCAAAGTCTGAGCTTGAGATCCCAAGTTTGATTCCCAAATTAGGCTCAAATTTGTTGTGTTTTTTGCCAAAAGTAATCAGATTTAGCTCAGGGTCAG
The DNA here is from genome assembly GCA_019059595.1 of Marasmia exigua. Lineage (NCBI taxonomy): Eukaryota > Metazoa > Arthropoda > Insecta > Lepidoptera > Crambidae > Marasmia > Marasmia exigua. Next base: position 18,830,512 of record CM032473.1, read on the forward strand.
GAAATCGGCGGTTATGTATCCTCGTGCTTCGGAAAGCTCATTAACCCATGAGATCTTCGATCGTTCATGTTACCCTGGTATCACAGTGAAATATGATAGTAAAGCAATAGAGAAGAGTCCACTTGTACATACAAATTATGAACAATAATTAATGTCCTTCATACCTGGTTACTCGTTGAGATTGGCCAACGTAGCCGTAGCAATATTGGGTGGAGGACATTATTTAAACTCCAGACTGGAAAAACAGTCCTATTGTTTTTACCACTAAAACATTGTTACCCAAAAAACCCGCTAAGCCCAGCCTGCAATAACTCAAAACGATACACCAGTCCCACCACAACATAATAATCCAAGCGCTGGAAAAATACGTATCCAAACAGGAATAAAAGGCGCGATGGAATTAAAATCCGGCGTAAATCCACCAGACATGTGCGAGCGACAAACGAACGTCATAAAAAAGTCGCGAACACATGTCGCGTAAACTGTAGCTTAGAAATAAGGTTGTTAGGAGTATGGCGACGGATCTACATATAAAACGTATTAGTATCTGTTTTGGTTTTGGTTACGGATATCGGATATTTTCAGTTCAACTAAAGCTTCAAGTCTATATCAAGTCAGTTTTTCATTATAGTTGATATTACATAAATTGTAATGTCACGTACACTGCAGCTTAGAAATAAGGTTGTCAGGAGTATGGCGACGGATCTACATGTAAAACGTTTTAGTATCTGATTTGTTTCCAGTTACGGATATCGGATATTTTTAGATCAACCAAGAAAACGGGGGCACCAGCACCAGCATTGCACAGGCTCCCTCTGCTGCCCGATAGGGACGGCTCAGTTCTCCCGGCTATCCCTATTCCCTCTCCCGGCACGTTCAGGGGAGGAACCGCCTAGTCCGCCGCACTAGCGGACATTCGCCCGGGGAATATCGTGGAGGGAGGTTACGGCTGTATCACCATGATATTCCCCAATATGAGCGATAAAGGAGAACCGCAGGGGGTTTAGTGGGTATGCCTTTGCCTGGCTTCTCTTTGGGAGAAGCTCCCCGCCAAAGGAGAGCCCCACATAACCCGGCCGCCCCCCGGTGGTCTGGTATGCATAAGGTAGTCGGCTCATCTCTTGAGCCGGCGGCATTCCCCCAGCAAAACCAAAAAAAAAAAAAAGAGCTACCTGACTCCATGTTTGACTTCTACTGAGACGGAGACCAATGTTATTTGTTTTCATAATCATATCCAATGGTATTTATTTATTTAGATCACCAACGAGTGTTGCATCAAAACTATCTTAAATACTAATACATGACGCACATTTTCTTAAAGGTGGCGGGTGACCATGGGCGGCGGCAATTGCTTACCATCAGGTGATCCGTCTGCTCGTCTGCCACCTATCACATAAAAAAACCATCACTTTCACAATACATATATACTTTTTTTTTAGTAAACACAACCGATAGTTTCGGTTACAATAACCGATCACAAACAACCCTATTAAACTTCAGCTTTAACAACTTGTTCAATTTAACTGTCACACTCTATCATTGGCAATATGGGAGAACTAATTTCATTTTAAAGGTGGGATTCAAATAAATGCTCCAGACATTATACGTGTCTTATGCGAGCGTTTTCTTGTCTCGCTATATTACTAGAATTTTCTTTTATTTGTTTAACTCATCCCAATATAAGGTTTTAGTGTGCTTCAAAGGCAAGATCTTTGTTTCGGGTTAGTGAACTTTATAAGCGTTTGAATTATCTTGCTTTTTAACCGTCTTACTAACCATAAGGATGGAAGGCATTCTACTGATGATAACAAACATTTTTCCCAAAGGAATACACAGGACAGGAAAGGTCTGTCCGTCTGTCCGTCTGTTGGTCAATAGATGTTTTTGTTCACCGCATTACGATTTTTACACAAAAATAGGAAATAAAATTTAGCGGGTCCCCATTCTTAGAACTGAAACTCAATTTTTTTTTTCATCAAACGCATACGTATCTATGGATAGGGCTTAAAAATGATGTTGAGGTTACCAACTTTTTTTTTCTAAACTTAATAATTTACCCAATAGACGCTCCTAAAGTGGTAAAATGTCCCCCCCCTGCCTTCTATAACAAACCAGTTTTTGTATAGTTTTCACGCGACACCCGCCATGTTTTTTCATATCTAAAATCTTGAGAATTAGGCTCCTGTTGCTACAAGGTTGATATCAAAGGACATCACTATTAGTGTTTGCTTATACGGCAACATATCTGGTATTCCTAGCCTATGACTGATGAAGTGACGACCCATATGGCGCAGTAGCAGTAGATACTGGGTTCGATTTCCGCCCCAAAAAAATTATGAAAAGATAATTGAAAATAATTTGTTGATAAAATGAATTGTTTATCAAACTTTATCATTTCAGCCAATAGACGTCCACTGTTGGACATAGGCCTTCCCCAATGTTCTCCACACAGATTGGTCCTGTGCCGCCCGCATCCAATGGATTCCCGCGATCTTCACCAGATCGTCGGTCCACCTTGTGGGAGGCCTGCCAGGGCTGGGACTTCCTGTACGTGGCCTCCACTCGAGGACCTCTCCGCCCCAACTGTCTGTTCTCCTCGCTATGTGCCCTGCCCATTGCCACTTGAGGCATGCAATCCTTCAAACTTATCAAACTTGCTCTTAAGCAAATATCATTACCTACTGTAAATCTTTTAGCTATGTTTGTGATATGTGTACAGTAAAACCAACGCTGGTTTATTTTACACTGATTATGGCATAAGAATACTGTGTAAATAGTATGTAATCGTTTGAAATAATAAAAAAAAATGTGGAGGTTTATGTGGTACCTACTTACTTTATTGTCTGGTTCGTATAGTACTAGGGAACACCAAAGTTTGAATCAGGACAATGCTGGTGATGTTATCATAATATAACTTTTCCACGGAGAGTGTCAGGTATGTAAAGCCGTCAGTCCCATCACTTTTGTAGTGTTATCCAACTAATATGTCCAAAACTTCAATACCATGACCAACGCCCAACATTATTTTGATATTTTCCGTGATGTCAAATTCAATTCGAATTTTCATTTATTCTTAGTTACATAGTAAATTGTCTTACATTTGAAAATACAGTTCACATTAAGACATGAATACAGATAATATCTAACTTACATTGTCTGTTTGCAAAGTAACATAACACTACGGTGTCCATACGTTTTGAGAACAATCCAGAATACTGAAATATATAATTTTAGAATCGATCTTTAAGGTTTGATAGCAGCTTCAAGCTCTAATAAATGTTTTTTTTTTTATGTAATAGGTAGGCAGACGAACAGACGGATCACCTGATGTAAGCAACTGCCGCCGCCCATGGACACCCGCGACACCAGTGGAGTCACAAGTGCGCTACCAACCTTCAAACCCCCCATCCCCCGGATTGGGCCTCCGGTACCCTCACTCACGCAGCGAAACACAGCAGTGCTGCTTCACGCAGGTTTTCTGTGAGGAATGTAAAAAATACCCTTGATAACAGGATCCCAAATATTATTCAACCTGGTGCAAATAACAACAAACGAAAATCAAAAATCAAAAATGTCTTTATTAAATTTAAATCCATACAGAACATTTATGAATGTCAAATATTATGTAATCTACCGCTGATTTGGAATGTCAATTTCTACCGAGAAGAATCAGCAAGAAACTCAGTAGTTACTCTTTTCAAATAATATAGTAATTACAATATTCATTCTTATACAAATTATGATTACAGTGACAGTACGATATACAATCATCATCATCATCATCAGCCCATTTAAGTCCCCACTGCTGGGGCACGGGCCTCCCTCAATGACATGAGGGGTAATTGCCATACTCACCACGCTTGGCAGACGGGTTGGCGAGGGTTTTGATATAAATGCAGAGTTTTCCTTCTCTGGGTGCTGATGATCATGCCAGCAGCTTTACCTTAGTCGCCTTTTACGACACCGGTAATCGGTAAGAGTGAGGGTGGCTTGTTCTAATCTGCCGGGGACCACACGGCATCAATACAATAATGATATACAATGCTTATAATCAATATCGAAATAAGCCTGCCACAGCTGCCGTGGCATTCTTGACGGTATCGTGGCAGCATCATGCTGAGGTCGGGACCTGATTGATTTCACACTTCAAACACGCCTATTTATTTAGAATATTTTCATTGGCTACCTACCTACCGTCAGTTTTCGTACTCACCTTTATCTGAAATCTTTTAATGAGCTATGTTTTCTAAGGAGTCACAATTGTTAAAATATGTATTGGTCAATGAAAAGTTTCTTTCTTTAAATAAGTATAGTATAGTAGTAAGTATATACTTTCTAAGGGGAAACCTACACGTTTAGGCCAATTTATTACGCCCTTTACGAAACCGTCAGCCGTGTGGTCCTCGGCAGAGAAGAATAGGCCACTCTCACTCTTACCGAGGTGTCGTAAAAGGCGACTAAGGCAAAGCTGCTGGCATGATCATCAGCACCCAGAGAAGGAAACTCTGCTTTTATATCAAAACCCTCGCCAACCCGTCTGCCAAGCGTGGTGAGTATGGCAATTACCCCTCATGAGATTGAGGGAGGTCCGTGCCCCAGCAGGGACTTAAATGGGCTGATGATGATGATGATGATTATGCCCTTTACGAAACCGCCCCCGCTCTATTTTTAGTATCCCTCCGGCCAGATTGGCAACTAAGATTAAAAACCAGTTGCCGAAGAAGAACTTACACTCTTGCTACTCAAATAGTTGCCAGAGATGATAGATTTTTCTTTTTTCGAATCTAGTTGTGGACAAAGAATTATTTTATGAGTATTGGTATGAGGTTACATAAGAGGAATTTTGATTCTCAGTTAGCAACGGACAAGAAAGTCTTTTAGTTGACGATTTATAGTTTAGACAACCGTTTCCCCTACACTACTACACTGGGCTCCAAAGCAACAGCTTTGGATGTAACTGGGAATGACACACTAGGATGATGGTTGAGTTATGAATGTAAAACGTGTAATCGACCGATTCTTAATATTGATTTAAGCCGAAAAGAAAAACTGAGTTTCTTACTCGATAACTACCTTTGTATGTATAGGCCATTAAAAAAAAACATAAGGTATAGACTGAAATCTAGTCCCTAAGGATACTTAAACCCATGGCCACACAAAGTATAACCCGCATATTTGTTTTCCATTAATCCAGCAATTCGCGAGAGCAGAGCAAATAGGAGTACAGACGAAACTCTCACGTCTGCCCGTCTCTGTCTTCAGCAAGCGTTAGATAAGGACCGCGGCACAATTATAGCCGTTATCGGGGCGATGTTACGGAAAACGGCAAGTTGGGGGATTGGAATAGATTTTTTTTTATTGCTATCATGGTGTTCCTGTAGTATTGAAGAGCAAAGTTTTGGAGTTAATCATTTAAGAAGATGCATTTTAAGAACCATTACATTTTACATTGTCATACACGGATTATGGTATCATAGTAGTTAAGAACAAGCGTCTCCGGAACGGGAGGATGTGGGTTCAAATTGGAGCGAGTGCATTTCTAGATTTTTCAAATATAGGCATGAAGCATGACCAATCGCACGGCGGTAAAGGAAACATCACGAGGAATCTAAATGTATAACCATGATTCAGTGGTCCGATTCTCCTGCCTAAGGGTTTCGAAGGTCAGATGACAGTTGCTTATTTATAATCATGGTCTGAGAACCTTGCGCTCCTAATCAATAGCTTTGGGCGCAACCGGGAATTGGTACACTATGTTGAAGAGGATTTCTTTGAGATATCGAAATAAGGCTTTTTATGTTGAAGTATGTCAGGTATTTGTACTATAATATGTGGCAGACTGAGGTTTATAAATGGACCGGCTCGACTGCAGAAAACCGGCGTGAAGCACTGTACTGTGTTTCGCTGTGTGAGTAAGGGCACCGGAGGCCTAAACCGGGGCAGAGAGTTTTTTGTATTGCGAATAATAGGCAGACGAGCATGCGGCCCATCGTATGGTAAATGAATGTTAGATAATAAATGATGATGATTAATCATCATCATCATTTATTATGTAACATTCATTTATCTTAGGTCTTAGGTTGGCAGCACACGTGTGACTCCACTGGTGTCGCGGGAGGCTATGGGCGGCGGCAATCGCTTACAATAAGGTGATCCGTCTGCTCGTCTGCCACCTATCACATAAAAAAACTTGTTTGTTTTAAATTCAATTAAAAAATATATTCTCTTGCAGTGAAGTGACGGTACCTATTACTCAGACATGAGTAAGAGCCGAGTTCACCAACTTTTCAAACAGCAGTAATCCCGCTTTAACCATGCAAGCACCAATAGGAAGTACCCCGGCCCTTAGCCATTTTGTTAGTTAAACGTTAAAGAAAACATTCACAAAAATATTTTACACAAATCCAACTATCTCTTACCGTTTCCCGAGAAATAAAATATTTGTTTCCTGTATCATAGGTTGATTTAGAGTGACATTTCCTCATTCGATGTAACTCCGAGAAAAACTGGCCAATTGCGTATCAGCCCACGCGCATTGAAGGGTTCCGTAAATGTCGATGATGGATGTCACCTTCCATAGACATATTTGTACCGTGGGGTCGAAATAGCTAAAAAATCTTGTTCCATTCGCCGACCACTACCACACCACGCGCGGAGACGAAAGCGACCGAACGTTTATTCTATCACTTGGTTGGCGTGACAAATATGTACATACTTACTCGTACCTTTTTTTTTTTTCCTTCCCGCTGGGGAATGCCGCCGGCCCGTAGTGCAATGGCCGACGTCGCCGCCTAGTGGCGGCGCCTTATGCATACCCTCCTGCTGGGGAGCAGGAGCGTTATGTCGGGCTCTCCTCTGGCGGGGGCTTCTCCTAACGATAAGCCGGCCAGAGGCATACCGACTACACCCCAGCGGTTTTCCCTCATCGCCCTTAAATGGGAAGGCGTCGTGGGCTGTAGGACGAACCTATTACCCATAAGGGCGCCACGACCCAACTACTTACTCGTACCTACTTCGCTGTCTTAGCGACCTAATCCGAGTCTTGGCTTTCGAAACAAAAGAGGGCCACTTTGGTCGATCCAGCACTGGTTCTTGTCGGTAATTGGCCTGAAGCTTTCGCAAATCACGACGACGGATTCTAGTGATACCTAGGTCGGCCACTCCGGTCAGCCCTGCTTAGCTTTCTTCACGAGGCGATCCTTTTCCACTCTGATGTATGACAAATATGTGTTTATGTCAAATTACAGATTAGTAGTACTAATAGTCTGAGCAATCTAAACTAAGCGGTGGATAGACGGATGGACATAGCGTAACTATGAAGGTTCCACGAGGACTTCGGGACCCTAAAAATTACAGTACAGAAAAAGTATTCCATCAAACAAATGTTGGACTAACAGGACGGAGAAAGGCTATAATTCTGTTCAAGGGACGGTAGTAAAGACATCATAAGAGAAATTACTTTTTTACTTCGGGGCAAGTAACAAGCACTAAATATAACGTACAGTTAAGGCTTGATGTGAGGGAGCTAATTTAATAAAGGAGAGCAAAAAGGATGGAATTAGGAGAGTTGTATAACGGAGGCCTAATCTGAAGGAAATTTAAAAGATCAGCGCGCTTGTGTCTTCAACATTGTTGCAGGTTCATGTTTGGCGATAATTTAACCATGAGATGATTTATCTGCTTGTCTGCTTTCTATCACGTAAAAAATGTATAAGTATGTAACTCAATTCATTAAGAGATACAGCTCAAATCACCGGTCACATACGAACAGACGGACAGACCGACAGACAGACAGACATGACGGCTCTACAAGGGTTTCGTTTTTTGCCATTTGGTTACGGAACCCTAAAAATGGAATTGTGTTTAATCACTGCCGGATTAGCCGTGTAGCAAGAGTTGCGAATACTACGGGCCTCGCTCTTTCGGGGGCACTGCGCTCCCAACACCTATATTTGTTTATGTGATAGGGGCGAACCGACGAATCACCTGATGGTGAGCAATTGTCGCTGTCCATGGACAACAGTAGGGTCACAAATGCACTGCCAATCTTTAAGCTCCCCTTCCCCCGATTTGGAAAATTAGGAGATGATCCAAACGCCCTATTTCCAGTATACTCCAGTGGTTTTGGGTTCGATTCCCACGTCGAGCAAAAATCGAAATTTTCGAACATAGCTCGGGTTTGTGATCACCGATCGGCATTAGGCAAGCGTGGTGATTAAGCCTGATCCCATCATAGTAGCGATGACTTGATTTCTATGATGGAGGCTTTTGCCTTGCAATGGGACAGTATACACAGTTATTTTTTATCAGTATACACTGGTATTTTATCATCGTTTACATCCCGAAAACTATACAATCCACCCCTGCTTAAATCCAAACGATTTCGTCAGGAGTTTACGATGGACAGTCTTTTGTTTGCCGATGATGCAGCCCTTTTGGCACATACTGAGACGGACAAACAGGGTTTCAACGGCGTGCAAACTCTTCTCAATGTCATTAATGCAAAGAAGACAGTAGTGCTAATACAGGGATACACAGCCACTCCAGCAATCTCGCTGAATGAAGTGGCGCTAGAAGTAGTCGACAAGTTCTGTTCTTTGGGCCCGCAAGTGTCGAATAATTTTTCGCTCGCAAATTTGCAACGCGGCTATGACATTTGGAAGACTCGGTCCAAGAGTATGGTACAATAAATACCTGACGGTTAGAACAAAGATGCATGTCTATCGGGCTTGCATCTTGAGCACCCTCTTATACGGATCAGAAACCTGGTTGACATCTGTTATAGATGAAAAGGCCTACGGTGATGATGACATCCCGAATATCTCATGACAAAATATATAAAAATTGAAAATTTAAAAAACCCCCGACACAACTAAAGCTCTTTAATTTTATACCTTTATTGAGGCAGTTGGAACAACAAATAGGTTATTCGTCATTTTCTGACGGCGGCCATCTTGGATTTGATTTTTTTTACAATTAACATATTCTGCTACTCAAGCCTTTTTATATGATACCCTTATTGTGGGAGTTGTGTTAAAACATAAAATCCAAATCTTTGTGACGACGGCCATCTTGGATCGATTTTTATCCAACAGAACACTCCCTCCTTATTCATCTTTAATGATACTTATTAAGAGGTTTTCGACATGTAAACGATGAAAAAATGACACGTCTAGACACATTTAAACCCTATCCCCCAACATCTGCATTGTAGAAATTAGACATTCTCAAGCACGCGTACTTCGCATTACATATGTCCGATTGTTATTATGCTCTCAAAACTTGCATTTCCCAACGCTACCCACCGGATATATCTACTATTGAAAAACGGAACTCAAATACACATGTACACTAACGATAAAATCGAATATTTTCTAATCGCTACTAAAACACGAGCTTCAAATACGACTTTATTTTATAAGCAGTAACGTCTAAAGTCGTATACGTGAAGGGTCGAGATATGCTGGTCGTTGTATTTCGACAATGCTATCCTGCGCGCCAAAATGTTTTGAGCAAATATTCATTGGATGCAAATCCTGCTGGGATTAGAAACAATAGGTACGGTCAAATGGATAGCGTTGGTGGAAATGCTGTTCTTTTTCACAAGTATGAAAGCGATTATCTTTACGGCTCCCAGATGCACCGGGGACCACTCCCGCATTCAATGTTTAATGGGATGGCGCAGCTAAATATCAACTAACTACACTTGACTCAATGGAACGCAAGGCCATGAAATAAATTAGTGATGAGGTGCTAGTAAAAACTAAACTTTATACTCATGGACGCAAAGTTGCATGTCGGTATTTTATAGATTTTAATAATAATAATTAACAAAATCAATTATAGCCTAGGATCCCATAAAATTATTTGTTAGTAAAGATAAGATTCTTTATTGGCCACAAAACTCTAATTTAAAAACGATTGGCATAAATACACGATAAGGACAAATCCTGTAGCAAACAGGGTCCAACCTCAGTTTTTGCTGCAGTGGCCGAAGTCGTTGCAGCGCGAGTTTTCATACAACAAAAAAATTTATTACTATTATACAAATAACATAAATTTTTCTTAAGACCCAATGTTACTAAATCAGTGTACAACTTTACTTTGGAGAGTACCTATACTTTTGAGCTAAATGACCTCATCCCGTCATCGATGAATAATGAGTATAGGATACTATAAAATTGTAGACTACTTAAATGATAAGGATTCATGGACATAATGACCTCTATGCCTGCACACTTGTAGCATTTTCATATATATTAACTGAAATTATTAATATTATATAATTACTCAATTTTAAGAAATTAGGCTTAGCAGCATTTATTATTGTATAAAAAATGATTTATAATTGATTATTCAATAATCGACAAGATGCTAACCACCTACTATTGTACACCTCGTCCTGCAGTTTATTACTATTGGATTAAGTAACTACTACTCTGTGACCTATGAGGGGAACCTAAGTAGTAATGATTACTCAAATGTCTCTGAGGTGGTGGCGCTATGTGGCGGGTCATTGCATTCACTCTAATATAGTTGAGTGAAATGATGGCATGACACATACGTCATACTTGGAACAGGTGCCACCCTTGGGGACTGGTCTGCATATTTATTTTATTATTATTTACGTTATTTTATTTTGTGTTACAATTAAACTGTATGGCTTGGTATGATGATGATACAACATTGTATGAAAGTTTAGCGATTAAAAAGAGTAACTGGCGAGTTTCTTGCCGGATCTTCTCGAACAGAAACAACTTTCCGAGCTGGTGGTAGAATCGCATTATGTTTATTTATTTCTTTAGTATATTTTATGTATCAACATATATATGTATTAACATGTAAGTTATACATAAGTACTTATAAATAGTTTTCAGTCATTCAAATGTATGACGATTTGTAAGTGCTGTGTACAAGTGAAGTGAGTTTGATGGTAGAGAGCTACCATCGAGAAAGCAGACAAGTTGCAGGTTAACATTCTTTCTTGGTGAACATTTCTTAATTTCGTGCAAAGCGCTTTTTGTCCTCCGAGCAGTACGTTCTCACATTTCTTTTTTTCCAATGACCACAACCTGTCACAAATAACGATATCTCATTAGTGATGTGACATATTCCTCACAGCTACAATCACAAATCACATCACGACACCGATGCATTACCGCCCAATGCCATATAATTATGGTGGCGTGACGTAGGCGCTGCCTCAGCTGCAGCGAGATGCGATGTCCGTGTAATTAGCAGAGATGATGATGAATGACTGCAATTTGCAATGACCTTTCGCCTATAGTGTGTTATAGAGCTGGCAAATGCAGAAATAGTGTATTTTGACTAAGGATTTTAGCAGCGAGTGGTGGTACTAGCTGCTAAAATGTTTAGTCAAATTTCACTATAATAGCTTGACTCTTCTATGATCTTTTTTGTGCCAAAAACATAAAACTTATTTAATTAAATTATTAGTTTTGTAAGTGACATTTTTATACGCATCAAAATACACTCAGGTACAGCCTTGCCATTGTTCTTTATATGGTACTAAAGGCCTGGCCACACTATGTTTCGGGACATTAGTTCCACTTTTTACCAATAGATTAGATCTAGCATTGCGCCGGGACATAGCTTCCCTCAGCACTCTATACCGCATTTATCATGGGGAGTGCTCTGAAGAACTGTTTGATCTACTCCCTGCGGCCGAATTCTTACATCGAACCACTCGCAAGCGATTGTCATTCCATTAATCATCTCGATGGATGGGGTCTAATACTGTGCGGTTTCCCGGAACTTTCTACCACGTACCTCAGTTCTGTGGAACGGTTTGGTGCAGGGAGTATTCGGACGGCCCGACTTAGGGATCTTCAAGGAGAAGAGCGTACTCTTTTTTACTTTAAAAAGGCCGGCATACACATTAGCGGTCTCTTGATTTCGAGATGTTAAGGGCGGGTCCCGATGATTACCCACCTTTTCATCAAGGTAACTCGCTGCTCGTTTGTCTGCATCTAGCATTAAAAAAAAAGATGGCGCTATCACATAGCGTAGGCGCTTCATGTTTTTGAATTACCTATAAGCGTTGCCACTGTCTATAGGATTTATCTCTTTCATAATAGTATAGATTTCAAAATTATAAAAGTTTACTAGCAAAAAAACGAGTATTTTTCGGTTTTTTATGCAGACGCGAGCAGACGAGCAGACGGATAACCTCTTGATAAACATTCGCCGCGGCACATGGACATCCAGTAACACCAGTGGAGTCACAAGTGCGCTCCTAACCTTAACCCAGATTGGACCTCCGGTATTCTCACTTACTCAACGAAGCATTGCACGGACGCTGGTTCACGCCGGTTTTGTGTGAGGCTATGGTATCACTCCAGTCAAGCCGGCCAATTCGTGCCGAAGCGTGTCTCTCCCAAGGTCAGTAATTAAAACATATCATCATCATCGTCAGCCCATTTAAGTCCCCGCTGCTGGGGCACAGGGCCTCCCTAATCACATGAGGGGTAATTGCCATACGCACCACGCTTGGCAGACAGGTTGGCGAGAGTTTAGATATAGATGCAGAGTTTTCCTTCTCTGGGTGCTGATGATCATGCCAGCAGCTTTACCTTAGTCGCCTTTTACGACACCTCGGTAAGAGTGAGGGTGGCCTATTCTACTCTGCCGGGAGACCACACATTGAAACATAATTCATACATATTAACTATAAAGACTTTTACCCTCTGTTTGGCATTGAGCTCCATTAATCTACAAGTGAAATCTCGTCGACTAGCCAAGTCGTTGGACGCATTGGTACGCCAGCATTAATGAGCATAATAGCAGAAAACGTTGCATGTGTAAACTGACCTACGACAGTAACATGGAAAGCTAATCTCAAGTCTTGGCGTGTCCGATTTAGCTATACTTACATAAATAAATTCTTATATAATCTCGTACACCTACTGTCCAGACTTAAGATATCCTCCAACCAATTACGGCTACGGCCAATCTCAACGATTAGCCACGTACGCAGGATATAATAGTGCTCACGTGTGTGCGCAATCACAAGTGCACTATTTCCTTACTCTCATATTCCGATGGGATACCAATTTTACACGCTCGCAGAGGATCGGGCGCAGGACCAACGGCTTGAACGAGCTTTCCGAGGCACGGTTCTTGTACCCCAAGACCGCGAACTTACAGATTCCGGCTTACGCTGAGAATTTCATACCGAAAATTTTAGTACAATTTTTTGGCTCGACTCGAGGATCGAATCCTGGACCTCTTGCGATGCCGTCACTTTAGAGTTGGTCTCAGACCAGGACGGTGTTGTATTTAACAGATATCAGACAACAGAGGAATCACAAAGTACAATACCTACTTATAAGATTGGCAAGGAAGGGCATTGGACAGGGATCAGTGGAAGAATTTGGGAGTGGCTCTATGCTCAGCAGTGTGACGCTACAGGCTATCTGCCCCGTATATCATAAAAAAGGTATTTTTTAAAAAAACCTTTTTTTATGATATACGGGGCAGACGAGCAAACGTATCACCTGATGGTAAGCGATTACCGCCGCGCACGGTCAAAAGAGTCACAGGTGCACTACCGGCCTTTGTACTACCTGCCTACCTTCTTACTACTTAAGTTCTTAATTTTTTTTTTTAGCAATGACACTTGTATATTAATAATAAATAAAACATACTCCCGAGGTGATAAATATAAAAGGGCGAGCGCCGCTCGCCAGTCGTATATGTTTAGGACCAAAGCGTTAGACAATACTACAAAATCATACATATATAAATAAAATATCTATAATAATAATTATAATTAATATAATTACTCACGTTGCGGTTCAGCCAAACACAGCGTGGATGTTAAACCTACTTGGGTTTCCATAGACAGAGTCCACACTCTGGATTTAAGAAGACATCCTGTATGTCAGTCTGTTTGGTGTTCAATTGTCTGCTTACCCAAATATATGTCGTATGTAAATACAAATATGCCTGTTTACTTTGCTCCTCAACCAATATAAATAAATGTGGACATCTGAAATTATTGGACCACGTCTCTCCGGATTTTTAAGTAAAGACATAGACACATAAGGTTATAACAATGTCTTTCTTACGCAGCAAAACACAGCACAGCGCTAAGTTATGCTACATCTTAAAACCTGTGCCCCAGAATACTGCCAAGATGTTCCCGGCTCGTCGTAAGAGGCGACTAAACGGGCCTTTGGAGTACGTGAGCTAGCCACTGCTGGGGAGTGGCTAGCTCAGGACGATTTTACCGGGTGTCCTGGTAGGTCGTACAGCAATGAAGGGCTGCATTGCACCAGGTAGAGATGAAGCGGAGAGCGCGATCAGCGGTGCGGTCTAGTCCCGGCTATGGGGTATGTCCGCTATTGCGCAGAGATGGACACCCCAGGGGTTTTGATTTGGGTTAAAGTTCCACACACCACCTTATTTGCTACACGTAGCAATGATGGTTTCCCCTGGGAGAAAAAAAAATCTGAAAACCCTTAAACAAAAAACAGTACTTTTTTTATTATCATCTATCCACATCTATGTTTGAACCTGCAAGCCATCATATCGCTACTCAGTTCACACGTATCGGAAGGTAGCGCTAATTAACATTTTTATATGCGCATTTGCATACTGCCGTGATAACTCCGCAAATTAAAATCAAGCTGCCTTTGAACAATATTTTATGTTAAAACCGGCCTTTGTGTTTTAGGTTGCGCTAGTTTTCTTTTAATTAAGAGTTATAGTGGTTTCATAAGAGATATTAATCACGAATTTATGAGTTGCCTCTGCTATGGTCAACTAAAAAGAACCGTGGGTGTCGTTTTAACCGTGGGAGAGACACTCAGGCCGTGGCATTTATGCCAAATGCCACGGCCTCACAGAAAACGGCGTGAAGCAGCACTGTGCTATTTTTCTGGTCACTGGTGTCACGGGTGTCCATGGGCGGCGGCAATCGCTTACCATCAGGTGATCCATCTGCTCGTCTGCCACCTATGACAAAAAAAAGAATAGGCTTAATAAGAATAGGAATGCTCATTTTGGGCCACTGCGTCAAATTAACTACTATTTCTGAGAAGACTACCAAAGAAACAATATCATCTACAAAAGCGACTTACAAACAAAAAAAAATCAAATCAGTTCGAATAACTGCAGTTGAATCACGCTCTTAAATTCTATAACCAGATGATATTGACGTATGTATCACGCTAAAAGTGCCTGCACCCGAGCTATAGCTGCCACTATCAAACTGGATGTAATAAAAATACCATCCAGCCTCCCAATAGCCTGCTTCTAACAATGGAATGAAACGAAAACACGTCGCCAGAGGGCCTATATTGAAACCGTCCCGTAACAAGTGAAAATATACTTGTCTCATCCAAAAAAAGAGATGCAAACTACGCTGAAAGAGTGGAACAAATATTTGATAATGAATTTCGTTTCTTTATAGGGCCCCCTGACAAAGAACGATGAGGGGAAAACCGTTAAAGACCCTCAGATATGTGAGACCGCGCGTATAGGCAGCATTGTCGTCGCTCAGGTGACTCGGCTGCCAAAGAAGTGACTCGACATCTGGAGTGAAGCCAGGTAGTTACTTGGAGTGATCCGACTATTAGATTGAATCGACCACTCAAGTGACTCGGCAACTCATTTGACTTATTAACTTACACGACCATTTAACTGATTCTCCTAATAGTGTGTTTTTTTATGTAATAGGGTGGCAGACGAGCAGGCAGATTACCTGATGGTAAGAAATTGACACCCATCCAATGGAGTCACAAGTGCACTCTCAAAATTGAAAGTATTTGTAATCCCTGTTGATTCTGATATCCATAACACACACAGGTGCTCTAGCTTTGTTTGTATTGGTCTGGGTGTTGTGTACATTGTTAGTATGTATTTACAAAAGAAAAGTATTATATGTATATAATTGTAATCCCACTGTTGATTCTGATATCCGTAACACAGGTGCTTGAGCTACCTATCTCGGAGTCAGATCAATGTATGTGATGTTGTGAAATATTTATTAACTTATTTAACTTTTATTATCAATCGAATGTCAAACTCAACTTTAGTTGTGATACTATTACGCCAGCGCGAGACTCAAGAAACCAATTACTTTTTTATTTGATATTTGGCTGACGAATAAATGAAGCACCTGATAAGGGATTTCTGCCACTCATAGACACCGCAAAATCAGTAAACCAACCTTTTAACTCCCTCTCCTGCCGATTAAGCCAGCCTATTAATTTCGAAGCGTGGTTCTCCTAAGGCAAAATTGACTCAAACACTCAAGTAAAAAAATGACTTTTCAATCGAGTGACCAACTTCGACTAGGGTTAGATCGGACAATAGCATACTGCTAACAATGGAACAACGAAAACACGTTACCAGGCCTGTGTCCATGGAAGCGTGTAGGCCGGTGGCCACAATTTGCCAACGTTGCTGCTCCATTTCAGATTTTTGCACGGACCAGATAAATGACCGCCAGTTAATGTAGGCGCACCAGTTCGAAGGATATAATTGGATAGTCTTGAAATTTTCTTTCATCATCAATTTTCACCACCAGCCTATAAATGATTTCAATACTGGGACATAGGTAGGACTACGAGACTTATTTTTAGATCTTGGGAAAGCTACGCTTCGGCATGAATGGGCCGCTAAACCGGATAACACCACGGCCTCACATAAGACCGGTATGAGGTAGCGCATCCGCAGTGTTTCATGGAGTAAATGAGGGTACTGGAGGGTACTTCAACTCCATCATCGTCGAGGAAAAGACACCCAAAGCTTGGCTCTCTGGCGTGGTTAGGTCTGGCCTATGTCCAGCAGTGGACGTCTATTGACTGAAATGATAATGATCAAAGACTTTAGTCCTTTGACGAATATCATTCCCTGAATAAACCAAATGGCCTTCTTCATTGCCCGTTAGATTTGTAGGTAGGATATAACTTAATTTAATCCAGCAAAAGTCTTATTACACACTCACCCTAGCCGCCAGTCCGGCCCAAAACGAATGTCCCGTAAACTTCACGCATTCAATTACGTTTTGCTATTCTGATACCAAACGGCGCGCTATTGACACCCCACCACCAACAACTGACACTAAACGATACACTACTAAGATTAAACGACTCACTACTAACACTAAACGACAAACTACTAACACTAAACGCCTCACTACTAACACCAAACGACCCACTACTAACACTAAACGACACACTACTAGCACTAAACGGCGCACTACTAGCACTAAACGGCGCACTACTAATACCTCTTCCTACGTAGGATCTTCAATTCTAACTGAATTTAATCCTGCAAAAGTCTAATAATACACTCACCCCAGCCGCCAGTCCGGCCCAAAACGAATGTCTCGTAAACCTCACGCATTCAATTACGTTTTGCAGTAGGAGTATTTTTACAACACGCGTTATTGGGCTCCGTAATTGTAGCCCAGATTTAATTCCAGGATTGGCTTTGACGAAAATTAGTATTTCCTGGCGCGTCCGCTTGTTTGGCGAGATTAGTACAGAGCTCGTTAAAATGTATTGTTTACGTTTTTTATTTGCTGCCAGTTAGTCCAATGTGGCAAAATAAAAGATGGTTTGACATCTCCGGTATGAAAACCGGTAGGTAGGTGTAAGCTAGAGAAACAGAGCACAGGCTAAGGTAAAACCCGGTAGTTCTAGAAATCATTTCAGTGGGTACCTACGCTTCGAAAATGATCAAGGATTTGGGAAGTAATTTGAAGCGACTACCTTTTTACTTACAACCTTTAGACAGAGGTAGTAGACGAGAGAATGTTTTTACACGTTTAGAATATTTCCGAATCTTGCAGGTTTCCTCACGATTTTTTACGTCAATGACCTCGTGATAGAAAATACTCGTAGATTAAAAAAAATTAGAAGTGCATACTCGAAATTGAACTTAGGGCTTCTCGTTTTAGAGGTCCACGTACTTATTCACCGAGTTACCATTGTTCAGGAATTTTATTTATTAGTAGACTAACGAAAGACGGAATGATTGCAAAACTCTTACTGAATTCATTTACTTATTCAATTCCTGGTAAACCCGTAGACGTTACACTTTCAGTTGCAAAACGTTGTGTTTTCCACTCACAGATCAATCATTTTCCATCATTACGGGTGCTCTTTGCCGCTGTATAGGCCGGCATTTACATGCAAATGGGATGTCGCAACTGACCGGCCATCGTATTTAGGCCCAACGAGTAGTAAACTGTAGCTTTAGGTAGGTAGCGGAATATCTGTAGTTTCTCTTTTGTTATCAATAAAAGATAACACTACATTGAAACATTGAAGGATCCAAAATGTCACCTAACGAAGTGACACCAAGTGACACACTACTGAAACCTAGCGTCATTTTTTAGTGCTTGAGGCGACAAACGAACTAGCGGGTCACTCGATGGAAAGTTGGTAATCAACGTCACCCATGAACATTTACTGACACCAAACGCTAACTACTTACACCAAACGATATACTAATAAGACCAAGCAACACACTACTGCGATCTGGTACTCTATCAATCGACACACCTTTCGACACACAATTGACACCGATTGTCACCGGTAAGGACTTAGTATGATACAAAGTGTAACACTAAGTATGAAACTATGTGTCACACTAAGTATCATACTTAGTGTCACACTTAGAGCCAAACTTAGTGACTATATATTGTATTTTACTTAACGTCACACTTAGAGTAACACTTACCCTCTTATTCCAAAACGTAGCTTAAAATAAGCTAGTGGGATTAATACTGGGAATAACTGAAGAACTAGAATAAACATTCTTACAAAACTAAGTTAAACATTATTTAGTATGTCAACTTATAATACTCAAATTAAACCACCTGGACCCCTAGTTTAAAATGAGTACTGAAATAATAACCTCAAAATATCAATTCAGTAACCATGACAACTTATACCTGTGACAGTTCATTCCGTTTTACACGAAAGTTATTAGTGAGAAAGTAGTGAATTTATTTTTTGCATTTAATCCCACAAAAAGAAAGCAATTCCTATGCATATTACTTGGAAACCATAGTAAGGTCGATATTTTAATTTATTATTGCTTATAAACTATTTTAAAATATTTTTACTTCAAACAACAAAACAAGGTAAAATGAAATGTCACTGAACGAATGGTTGAATGATTCGATCAATTTCGACACTATCCTGCGGTACTAAGTGGTCTATGGTTAGTCGAGGATTTGTAATAAAAATTTAAGTACTAACATTATGCCGTAATAATCATGAACTTGCTAGGATTAAAGCCGCTATCAGAGTAGTTTTTTGTAATAAGAGGGTTAGTGTCTGTCCACTTAGGGTCACATTTAGTATTATACTAAGTCATACCAATAATCACAGTTACAATAGTGTAATGTACTTACACATAGGTGTCACACTTTGTTACACTAGTTGTCACACTAAGTGCCACGTCAAATGTCATATTAAGTGTCATACTAATTGTAATACTAATTATTATACTAATTATCACACTAATTGTCATACTAATTGTCATACTAATTGTCATACTAATTGTCATACTAATTGTCATACTAATTGTCATACTAATTGTCATACTAATTGTCATACTAATTGTCATACTAATTGTCATACTAATTGTCATACTAATTGTCATACTCATTGTCATAATAATTGTCATACTAATTATCATACTAATTGTCGTACTAATTGTCATACTATATGTCAAACTAATTGTCATACTAATTGTCATACTAATTGTCATACTAATTGTCATACTAATTGTCATACTAATTGTCATACTAATTGTCATACTAATTGTCATACTAATTGTCAATTGTCATACTAATTGTCATACTAATTGATGACAATTAGTATGAACTAATTGCCATACTAATTGTCACACTAAATGTCACATTTAGTGACACAATAAGTGTCACACTGTCACACTAAGTGTTACACTTCTGACATAAGAATACACTACTGCTACCACGCAACACACTACTGACACCAAACCACACACCTAATACACACGCATGCAATGTAACCTAAAGTACCCACTGGAGCACAGGCCGCGCAACTTCATGTATCCCGTCGGAAAAAAGCGTTATATTTGCAGGTGTGTTCCGCGTGACGTTTTATTGTTTCCGCGCTAAGAGTTAAGAGATTAGCGCCGGGGCCCTATAACTCCTCACGGAACTCCACCCAGTACCCCTGTATATTTTTAGTGTCGCACTTAATGTCACACTAAGCATTGAACTCACACTAAGTGTCACATTAGTGTCACACTAAATATCACACTTAGTGTCATACTAAGTGTCACACTAAGTGTCCCAAATGTCACGCTAAGTGTCACACTAAGTGTCACCCTAAGTGTCACGCTAAGTGTCAAACTAAATGTCATTTTAAGTGTCAAACTAAATGTCACACCAAGTGTCATACTAAGTGTCACACTAATTATCACACTGATTTGGCGGGTAGGACTAAAACAAGCCGCATGGGCTGATGCAATTCAAAGGTTTTAAATTAGTATCTAGTGGTTTTTAGTGTTCAAATTTGGTGTTTATTTGTGCAGTGAAGTGCCGTAAAATGATCCTAATAATAAGAATCGTTGGATTGTATCGTTTTTAACACTGCTATTATGTGTCGAGTGAGTTGTCTCGTGAAAACTTGCTTGGACCAAATAGAGTCTTAAAACCTGCGATTGCTTTTAGAGTGACATCCGCTGAATCCGTAGGTCGATAAAACGTAAAACACCGGCGTTTTATTGAGTGACTGTGACTTTGACTGTATTCTCAATAAGTTACTTGACATTGGCGAATTATCTTCGGGTAGAGCCATAATAAAAAAAAAGTTTCACACTAAGCGTCGCACTAAGTGTAATCCTTCTGATATCAAAAGGCGAACTATTGCCACCACGCAACAAACTAATGACACCAAAAGACACACTACTGACACCAAAAGACACACTACTGACACCAAAAGACACACTACTGACACCAAAAGACACACTACTGACACCAAAAGACACACTACTGACACCAAAAGACACACCTAACACACACGCATGCAAAGTATACCCAAAATCCTCCACTAGAGCACACGCCGCGCCACTGCATGTTTCCCGTCGGAAAAAAGCGTTATATTTGCAGGTGCGTTCCGCGTGACGTTTTATTGTTTCCGCGCTAAGAGTTAAGAGATTAGCGCCGGGGCCTATAACTCCGCGCGGAACTCCACCCGGTCGCCCCCGTATATTTTTCCGTGGCTTTTTTCCGGCGTGTTGTTTCCATTCGGTGGAGTTCCGTTTTGAGTAATGTTGGACTATCAATAGGGAATATCGATAATCGATAGTAAAATTTACTGTTTTTAATGCATTATGCAATTGAAAGAAAATTATTTATTTAGTGACACAAACAAATTAACCAAACGTTAGAATAGTTATGTACGGGATTTCTACCATTGCACCTGTAATGGTAGAAATCCTCTAAATAATTATTCTAATATTAGTGACCATGACAGTTATAAACTATAAATTAACAAAACATTATACATATAAAATAAAAAGAAAGGTATTTTAATGTGACCCTGCTACACGCTCTTGTGTATAGAAGTAAATAACTACTTGAGACCGTGAATGCAAGGAGCTAACTAATACCAGCCCCAAAAAAACTAGCGTGAATCTACGCGTGTGCTGCGTTTTTTCTGAGTGAGTGAGGGTAACAGAGGACCAATTACGAGTCACCACCACCACCACCATCAGCCCATTTAAGGCACGGGCTTCCCTCAATCACATGAGGGGTAATTGCCATACTCACCACGCTTGGCAGACGGGTTGGCGAGGGTTTTGATATAAATGCAGAGTTTTCCTTCTCTGGGTGCTGATGATCATGCCAGCAGCGTTACCTTAGTCGCCTTTTACGACACCTCGGTAAGAGTGAGGGTGGCCTATTCTACTCTGCCGGGGACCACACGGCCTATTACGAGTGCGAGGATAAAAGGCTAGTAAGATAGGTTTATACAGAACCCGTTCACTATAGATCTAAATTGAGTTGATGGGCCTTCAGTGTTCGTGTTGCTGACTTCGTGTTTTCAGCCAAATGTAATGGAACCCAATGAAGTGGAAAATTGCGAGAGGAAATTAAGAATTATTGAGAGGAGAGGAAGACGAAATGATAAGATTAATTAAAGGTGAGAACGGTGTGTAATTTAATCATCATCATCATAATCAGCCTATCGCAGCCACTGCTGGACGTAGGCCTCTCCAATTGTTCGCCACTGTGATCTATCCATGGCTTCTCGCATCCAGCTCTTGCCAGCCATTCTGCGCAGATCATCCCCCCACCTAGCCAGAGGGCGCCCTACATTACGTTTACCAAGACGCGGTCTCCACTCTAGAACTCGTTTACCCCATCGGTTGTCGGTGTAATTTAATACTGATATTAATATTATAAATGTGAAAGTATGTTTGTGTCCGTCTCAGAACAATGGATTCACGTGATTTGTTAAGTGCAGATAATTGAAAGGATGGAAAATGACATAGGTTACTTTTGTCTCTTTTTTTAACGTGAGCTAAGCCGTGGGAATAAGCTAGTATTTACATAGAAAGAAGAATAGAAAAATATAAAATAACTATGAGATTCAGAGTGTGCAGAAGTGTTAAAAGTGAGGTAAGTAATAAAAAAATTACTAAAAATAACTTAGAATGTTTGCGGCCGCATAACGCATCCCCCTGTACCTACTTTCATTTCATTTCACTTGACTATCGATAGTCTTGTTTATATTTTGATTCACATCACTAGTTGGACTCCAGCGGATTACTGAATATCAGCGATGCGTTCCCGTTTTTCAAATGCTCGGTGAATGGATGCGGAATCGAATAGTTGTACGGCAAGTTTTGTTTTGAATTGTTCAAACTTGACTCTCGTTACCAAGTACTATATGCCCAATTAAAATTCTTTTCAATTCAATTCAACAAGGATTTTCCCTATTGAAAGTGGTTCTATGAGGACTAGCGTACTCACAATCTTTCCTTTAACTTTTTTATCTGGAAAGTATTGAACTTTTATGTAATTTTTTATTCTGGAGAAAGAAGCCAACTCTTTTCTTTCTCCAGAATAAAATTTTATCTTAAATGATGATAAATATCGACAAAGTCGAGGGCTTGACATGAGTTATAACAATTCACTGCAAATCATAGAGTGAGCATCTTATGGTGTCCACAATATATCCACTATCAAAAATACTCAAAGTGTAGTGGTTTTGCTTAGGGTCTATATTGATAATCTGTAACAATTTTGTAATATCATTTTTATTATTAGAATTGTTTTTAGAATAAAAAGAAAATGCTTTATTCAGAACAATCCGTTACATTTAGTTAACGGGGCTTCCCGGTAAGTAATCAAAGATACTTGTGATGGGAGTGCCTCGCTCTTAATCCACGGGTTTATTATTTAGGATTTTAATTAAAGCTTAAATGTAACTCAAATTTTTATCAAATAATACAATATAAGTATTTAGATAGGTATTACAAATTAAAGCTAGACTTCATTTATATGTGTCTATGAGTGCTTCCGAGAGAGTATAGACTTGTGTGTGCGAAATGTGTGTGTACGTGTGTGTTTACGTATTATCGGGGGTGATTTTGCTTAGGTATTGCTTAGTGTTACGTTCAACTTAACCACATTACGCTCATATTAGAATAACCTCAGTATTACACTAAGTACTAGTTCCTTAAAGGCAAGCAGTAAGTGTGATACCGAATAATTAAATGGATAAAAAATCTTTTTCCGGCACCTAACATCAGCGGATGTTTCAAATCAGTGCGGATCTTTAGTTGACAAAGCATATCATATGAAAAGCATCACAGGAAATAATATTAAGCAACGATTATTTTTGAAATAATTCTCTCTCTTTCTGAAACTTTACGAATTATTATAATCGACGATCCGTTTGGAACAGTGGTAGTGAACGCTGCTTTTGGTCCAAGGGTTGCGGGTTCGATCCCCGCACGATACAAACATTTGTGTGCATGAACATGTTTGTTTGTTTTGGTCGGGGTGTTTTCTATAAAAGTATAGATAGATAGATAGATATACTTTATTGCACAAAAAAAACTAAACTTTAAAATCTAGGCATTACAGAAACATAATTGTACAATTTCGGCGGTCTTATCGCTGGAAGCGATTTCTACCAGACAACTTTCAGGCAAAGGACATTTGACAAAAGTATTTTACAAAAGAAAATTATTATGTATATATTTGTAATCCCACCCACTGTTGATTCTGATATCCGAAACACAGGTGCTTGAGCTACTTATTTCGGAGTTAGATCAATGTATGTGACGTTGTGAAATATTTATTTATTTATTTACAATTCTTCAGTGGGATCAGATTAAAACAGAAAAAATGTAAATGTTTTGTGTATTAGAGAATGATAAGTAAGTATATTTATTTACCTAGGAACCACACTAAGTCTTACTTTTGCAAAAGCAGCAGGAGTAAGCAAACCCTATGAAATAATTCACCGAATACGAGAAGCGAGCCTCGGCACCTAACATCAGCGGATGTTTCATTCCGGATTACCGCGGGTCAGCGCGGATCTCGAGGAGCTGAGAAACTTAAGCTTCTTTATAAAAATAACATTTTATATCGCTTGGAATTTGCTTTGCGGATCTGAAAGGTTTTTTATCTGTTTCAATTTAACTTAAATTTAATGAATTGCTGTACTTAGTGCCACGTACCAGTGCACTGGTGACTGGTTTTAGTAAAATAACAAACCATATTTGCATGGATTACTTTGTTACTACGATGAATAACAGAATTTAAGTTAACAACAGTCATACGAAAAAATAAATCATGCTACAAAAAGCTAAAACAGTGAACAAGTTTATAAGTCATACATGGCAGACGGACTGACGTAACACCGTAAGTGATTATCGACGCTGCCAACACCAGTAGAATCACAAGTTCGCTGCCAAACTTTAAACTCCCATGCCCCCGGATTGGACCATGACCTTAACTCACTAGGTATAACATGGCATGCGTCTATGTTGATTTTCTGTAAGGCCTTGGTAACATTTTTTTTAATCAGCCTATAAACTGTCCCACTGCAGGGCAAAGGGCTCCATCATAGAAATTAAGTTATCGCTACTATGATGGGATCAAGCTTAATCACCACGCTTGCCTAATGCGGATCGGTGATCACAAACCCGAGCTATGTCCGAAAAATTCGAAACATACCCAGGACCCTGAGATCACGGCCCGGTACTTAAACCACTAGACCAACAGGGTGTTTTCATCAAGGGCGGATCCAGCTTTGGCGCCAGGAGGGGGTCACATAGTCGTGCTCAAGTCAAGAACTCATAATTTAATTTTGATAACAATAAATAGGTATAAGTAGAAAGTACCTAGGTGTTTTATTAATAATACATATTTTAAGTTCCGTACTTATGCAAAGTACAGAACTTAAAAATATCTATTAGTTATTGTACACTTGAGAAACTTAACACATAATTACTATATATATATATATATATTGTCATCTTCTCTTAAAGACATCCAAAGAAGCACTATCGCGCACGGAATTCCAGAACCGTGGTGAATGATTTGCCATACAAAACAGAAACAATCATCAATTAGTGGTCCACCTAAGTCCTGGAACCAGCCCAGGGGGGGGGGGGGGGGGGTCATGACCCCCCCCCCCCCCTCCCCCCCTGGATCCGCCGTTGGTTTTCATACGGCGGTATCATACGGTCGAAAAGAAATCAAACCAGGTACGGAAGGCAAAACGACCACCATCAGTAGTAATACCATAAATTGTTACGTCTCCACATGCGCTTGAATTTCAAATTGAAAGCCCGTATCGGCGATGGCGCACATTATATCAGTAATTTCAGTTGCGAAATTTACATGGTAGATGGTATCAATGTTTGATTATAAGTCGATTGAACACAAACGGCGGCGGAGGCTCATCATCGGCGCCGAGAGGGTTCACGGGAGGAGGTTGCGACGAGCTAATGAATAATATTAAGTATTTTTGAATGAATGAATGAATGTACTTTTATTGCACTCAGAATAAAGTATGAAAACTTAAAAACTAGGTATTACAGGATGTGTACAACGAAAGCGGCCTTATCACTATCCGCGATCTCTTCCAGGCAACCTTTGTGTAAAGGATACTTGATGAAGGCGGTGTAATCTTTATTTTTATATACTTACACAGAAAGTTTAAATACAAATACATATATAGAATATGAATAAATTCTATCTAAAATAATAACAATGGAACTTAAAGCAAAGGAATGATTTTAATCACCTTTTTGTGTGCAAGAAAACTGTCACGGCTGGCATTTTGTCACGTGTTTTATTGTGATAGGTGGGAAACGAGCTGACGGATTGCCTGATGGTAAGCAATTGCCGCTACCTATGGAAACCCGCAACACATTTATTTCGAGTGGTCTTTTATTGTAATAAAATATTAATCAACCTCAATAAATACATTTTTACCAATTTTCAAGTATTAACATTATTCTGACACTTTTATCACGAATAAAATCGATAATAATTTTCAAAACTAAAAAGCAACTTAAACAACACTTATAAGCCTCCAACGCAGCGCAGAACCGACAACCGATGGGGTAAACGAGTTCTAGAGTGGAGACCGCGTCTTGGCAAACGTAATGTAGGGCGCCCTCTGGCTAGGGGGGGGATGATCTGCACAGGATGGCTGGCAAGAGCTGGATGCGAGAAGCCATGGATAGATCACAGTGGCGAACAATTGGAGAGGCCTACGTCCAGCAGTGGACTCCGATAGGTTGATGATGATGATGATGATGATAAGCCTCCAAAAGAGTCTGCAACAACACTTGTGACTGAGTGCGCTGCCCAGCGAAGTGGGGTCTAAAGATTGGCAGCATACTTTTGACTCCACTGTGTCGTGGTAAATGAGTAAAGCTGTCATCGTCAGCCCATTTAAGTCCCCACTGCTGGGGCACGGGCCTCCCTCAATCACATGTAATTGCCATACTCACCACGCTTGGCAGACGGGTTGGCGAGGGTTTTGATATAAATGCAGAGTTTTCCTTCTCTGGGTGCTGATGATCATGCCAGCAGCTTTACCTTAGTCGCCTTTTACGACACCTCGGTAAGAGTGATTGTCGCCTATTCTACTCTGCCGGGACCACACGGCTGTAAAGCTGTACCTGTGCTGTATTTACCCGAGTTAGTGAGGGTACCGGAGGCTCAACCAAGGGGGCAAGCGAGATTAAAGATTGGCAGCATACTTGTGACTTCACTGTTGTTTGCTATGTATTTTAAGTATGTATTTACAAAAGAAAAGTATTATATGTATATATTTGTAATCCCACTGTTGATTCTGATATCCGTAACACAGGTGCTTGAGCTACCTATCTCGGAGTCAGATCAATGTATGTGATGCTGTGAAATATTTATTTAAAAAAAAATTAAGCATTTCGCTTAGATTAATATCACAACGGTATTTGTCATGAAAAATATCTCTCCCATATCGATACATTAGCTCGTTTACCACCTATCACATAAAAATGGGCAAAATGATATTACAACCATGGGCCACGCTTCGGCATAAATAGGCCAGTTTTACTGAGGTGATACAATACATTTACAGAAAACCGGCGTGAAGCTGTGTGCTTGCGCACATTCACCGAATGTATGAATTCCGGTGGAAAGGGGAGATAAGATTGGCAAAAAACTCATAATTATACAGTTGGTTTATATACACAGCCATGATTGGAAGCAATCGTTTACCATCAGGTGAGCCGTCGACTCGTCTGCCACATTGATAGGTGTAATTATGTAACTTTGTGCCAAGGGTGATCCCATGGCACAAAGTTACATAATTAAGATGGTATAACCGTCGGAGAGGTACGCTTCGGTATGAATGGGCTGGCTCAACCGAACTCACAGAAAACCGGCGTGAAGGAGTGCTTGCGCCTCTTTACTGAGTATATAACTAATGTCCAATCCGAGGTAAAGAGAGATAACATTACCAGCGAACTTAAGACAGGATGTCGCAGCCGTGGCAGGACCCCCACAATGTGGCCCGACGATCTGGTGAAGATCGCGGGAATCCATTGGATGCGGGCGCCACAGGACCGATCTGTATGGGGAACATTAAGGGAGGCCTATGTCCAGCAGTGGACGTTTATTGGCTGAAATGATGATGAACTTAAGACTCCGCTGATGATAATTACTTTCTATCAGGTGACTTACTTGCTCGTTTGTGGCGACACGCTAAAGGCGTAGCATAAATTTTCATGCTAGAGGCGTAGCATATAAATGTTGCATATAAACAGCCATTGGCTGCAGCAATCGCTTACTATCAGGCGATCCGTCTACTGGTCTGTGGTCATCGTCAGCCCATTTAAGTCCCCACTGCTGGGGCACGGGCCTCCCTCAATCACATGAGGGGTAGTTGCCATACTCACCACGCTTGGCAGACGGGTTGGCGAGGGTTTTGATATAAATGCAGAGTTTTCCTTCTCCAGAGAACACCCAGGTGTTGATGATCATGCCAGCAGCTTTACCTTAGTCGCCTTTTACGACACCTCGGTAAGAGTGAGGGTGGCCTATTCTATTCTACTGGTCTGTGGTAGCCACAAAAAAACCAAAGTCCATGTAGAACGCAATACCGCCCCGTGTGGACACAGGCAATAGCCGTGGCCTATTAGAAGTTGCATGCAACGGGCTGCCCGCATGCAAACTGCTGAGCTATCTGAGATCAAGGAGCGCTATGTTACGCTATGTGCCGAGAGTGAGCCGGTATTGAAGGTAATTATAGCTACTGTCTGTAAACGTAGTACAAAGATTCTTAATGGCAAGATAGGTACAATAACTCGCAGGGCTAAAGTTCAAGATGACGGATCGCGAGTGATTTATTTATTTATTTGATATGATACACCAACAGTATACAAATAACACATAACAAATATAGATACAACACATTTTTACGTATATAGTAATAATGTAAAACAAAACAAAGAGAGAAACAAAATAAATTAAACTAAAACTAGACAATCAAATCAAATAAGATAACAATGCTATATATTGTATTTATATATTTAGCCGTGTGGTCCCCGGCAGAGTAGAATAGGCCACCCTCACTCTTACCAAGATGTCGTAAAAGGCGACTAAGGTAAAGCTGCTGGCATGATCATCAGCACCCCGAGAAGGAAAACTGCATTTATATCAAAGCCCTCGCCAACCCGTCTGCCAAGCGTATAATGTATGTGTATAATGTAGTTGTTAAGTAGTGTGTAGTTATTTTATTCTAATGTTTTTTTGTTCTTACTAGTAACTACTAATTTTCCTTTCGCCACACCACTGCACTTTCTGCATGACCCAAAGGTTGACTGGTAGAGAATGCTTCTTGGCATTAAGTTCGCCTCATTGTAACAAAATTTGTGCAATAAAGTTTGAATAAATAAAACAATAATGTACATATATGACTAAAACTAATTTAAGTTAAGAGTGATGGAACTACCGTGGAATTGGGCAGGGCACTTAGCTAGGCGTAATGATGGTAGGTGGAGTAAAGTACTGACCGAATGGTGTCCTTGAACCGGCTGACAAAATCAAGGTCGTCCAATGTCACTTTGGGTCGACAACATCAACAAAATCGTGGGGACTAGTAGGATCCGAGCAGCTCAGGACGGGGTACATTGGCGTAAAATGGCCTATACTCAGCAGTGAGTATAACCGGACTGATGATGATGATGATGAATATAGGTATAAAAACAGTCATCGAAAGTTATTTTACAATACATATAACAATAGTTGATGAGATAAGAACGTGCCCATTTTACCTCCTATTACCTAAAATGGGAGATTGTAAATTTGAATCCGAGCCAAACCTTTGAATATTTCAATCTATACCGTATTTTGCCAATAGCTCTGCAGTAAGAAAAAACATCTCAACAATTCTTTACTAAGTCTACTTATTAATCTACTAAAATTAAAAAAAAACAATTGAGAAATATCCGGAACGTGTAGGTTCCCTCACGTAATTTTCCCTCACCACCGAAGAAATCGTAGAAAAACGCACATATATTTGAAAAATCCAGATGTATATTCTAGGATTCGAATCATACTATCTGCCGTTAGGAAGACATTTTTTTATCCATTAAATAGCTAGCAAAGCTATCGGCTCAACGGTGAGGGAAAATCGTGAGGATTCCTGCACGTTTCGGATAGTTTCTGAAATATGTAATCATGATTCGGTTAGTCTGGTTCCCCTGTCAATAGGGTTGCGAAGGTCAGACGGCAGTGGCTTCATTAGTAATTGTCAGACTCCCCAAATACTGAATCATGGACTAAGCGTTCTCTGGGCTCCAAAGCGACAGCTTTGGACGCAACCGGGAATTACAAGCTAAG
The DNA here is from genome assembly GCA_019059595.1 of Marasmia exigua. Taxonomy (NCBI): domain Eukaryota; kingdom Metazoa; phylum Arthropoda; class Insecta; order Lepidoptera; family Crambidae; genus Marasmia; species Marasmia exigua. The sequence continues at coordinate 18,860,909 of CM032473.1, forward strand.
ATGAAGAGGAAAGATCTAGCAAAAAAAAATATTTATGAAAAGAAAGATATTATTGTGTACGGTCAGCATCAAAAGCAGCTTAACACTTTAGTACCATGTCAAAGTAACTGTTCTGACTAATATAGGTAGGCAGTTTCCAAGCGGTTCATAAAAATGTTACTTCGACATGGTACTAAAGTTAATGCTGACCGTACATTATTTTCCTTTGCTTTTGTTCAAAACGTAGCTTGCAACATCTTTTGTACTGCCAGTGTAAGTGACCCTCGGGCAAAGAAAATGAACATTAATTTGAATGAAGCCTGACCCGACATCGAACCCGCTCGTAAATCCAGAGCTATCCGCGATACACCGGCCGTCTGGAGAGTGCTTGCTTGTGCTTCACTTTGGCTTGTGGCTCAAGTCACAAGCTGAGGCGAGGTAATTCACCCGTATATTTGTTTTCCTTATGATAATAAAGAACAAGTTACGTGTTTTATTATTTAAACGTTAACTTGTTTTTCTTTTTAAGTTTTTACAACCAACAGTAAAACCATAACTGCTTGGGCATCCGCTTTCTTATCAATTTCAAACGAGTCCACTTTAAACTTACTTCACCTCATCAATATGTAGGCCTTGGCCTTCATAATAGACTTTTTTGGCCAAAATCTTTGCTGTTATTGTATCTAAACGGACACGAAAATTTTCCTTCTTTGTAATGGCCGCTTTCAGTGTGCCGATTAAGGAGGCTCAAAGTCACCATAACAGCAATGCAAAGGACTATGCTTGGAGTCTCCCTGCGTGATCGTATCAGAAATGATGAGATCCGCAGGAGATCTAAGGTCACAGACATAGCCCAAAGGAATGCATGCCTCAAGTGGCAATGGGCAGGACACATAGCGAGGAGAACAGACGGCCGTTGGGGCGGAAAGGTCCTCGAGTGGAGGCCACATACAGGAAGTCGAAGCCGTAGTAGGCCCCCACAAGGCGGACCGATGATCTGGTGGAGGTCGCGGGAATCCATTGGATGCGGGCTGCACAGGACTGATCTGTGTGGAGAACATTGGGGGAGGCCTATGTCCTGCAGTGGACGTCTATTGGCCGAAATGATGATGATGATGATGATTGTAAGTAAAAGAGTAGAGACACGCTTGAGTGGGGATGTGACATGAATTAGCCGGCTTGACAGGAGCGGAGTGACACCACGGCCTCAAAGAATACTGTTGTTTCGCGGATTGAATGAGAGTACCTTGAGAGTACCTTGGAGTGGTCTCCGGTACTCTCAATTTTTTTATTATAATTAATACTCCTCTGGTCTGCTCGTAAAAAAAATGACTTTCTTTAGTATTATGTATAGGCTGAATTAATATGATTGCTTTTATTTTTATTTCGCCCTTCCGCTCTCCTCTCATATCTTACCTTACCATCTTAACAATCGGCTTATGTGCTTTTTAGCGTCGAAAAGAGAAAACGGCGCCTCGGAGGACGGGCAGCTGTGCCCTAAGCACCCTCAGGGCTGCCGCCAACTGAATTACGGTGAAGCGCCTCTCGGCAAGTGTAGCGCGCGACATGACAACTTACGACGTACATTTGGCGTCATTTTTGGAGAGTGTAAATGTGTGTACAAAATCTATTATATAAGAAATAGTCGTAGGAAATACCTCAGCTATGATTGAAAGAGCTCTCGGGAAGTGTAGCGCGCGACAACTTACGACGAAAATTTAGCGGAGATGACGTTATTTCTGGAGGGTATAAAAATAATTATACATGAAAAAGTCTTAAAAAATCCTCAGCTTTGATTGAATAAACTCTGGGTACACTCAGGTAGGGCTACCGACAACTGACCTGACGAACTTACGACGTACATTTGGAGGGATGACGTCATTTCTGGAGAGTGTATATTTGTGCTAAAAAGATTATACTAGGAATAGCCGTAGAACAGAACTCAGATATGATTGAAAGAGCTCTCGGCAAATGTATCGCTCGACATGACCACATACAACGTACGTTTGGCGGGGCGACGTTATTTCTGGTGAGCATAAATGTTTATAAAAAATGATTGTATAAGAATTAGTCGTAGAAGTTGAAGAAATGAACGCATCTTCATGCATGTACATATTGTTACTGTTTTGTTTTATGTATTGTAATGTCAAAATTTTGTGTATAAATCTCCTGTTTCTCTCCTATCTTATATAATGTGCGTCGAGTTAAATGGAGTATTCATTAATTAATTCAGCTATGATTTAAATAGCTTTTTACAAGTGTCGGGATGATGTTATCTCCCCGATGATGTTCGGCTCGGCTATCAGGTCTTCAATCTCCTGGTTGAACCTGTGCCTCCAGCATCCATCTTCTCTTTTGGTTGGTCCCAGAATCTTTCGGAGTATCTTCCACGAGACACGTGGAGAGAATGGGAGAGGATCGTGCAGCCAAAAGAGCCTATCTGGGACGACCAATGGGGCGACGTCCTGTGGGTCGTCCGAGATACCGCTGGATGGATGAAGTCCCTAAGGACTTCAAAGCACTCAAAGTGCAAAATTAGGCGGAATCGGCACAGGACCGCAAAAAATGGCGAATTTTGACGTCGGAGGCCAAGACCCACTTTGAATCGCTGAGCCAGCGTAGTAAGTAGGTAAGTTGAAAGTGTAGCGCAGCTTACAACGTACATTTGGGGTGACGTCATTTCTGGAGAGAGTTAATGTGTGTAAAAATTATTATACAAGCCGTAGGAAAGACCTCAGTATTGAAAGCAGATTGAAAAAGTTCTGAGCACCATTAGGGCTGCCACCAACTGACATGACAACTAGGAGGTACTTTGGGCGAGATAACGTCACTTTTGGAGAGTGCGAATGTGTGTAAAGAACGATCTGACAAGACATAGTCAAAAAAAATAATCCAGTTATGATTGAAAGACCTCTGAGTTGCATGCTACATGAAAATTACTTTTAATATAAAGGATATTTTCATTTGGTGTATGATTATGGGTGATTGCCAAATGCACCACAGGGTCAGTTATTGACTGACCCAATGTTCTATGGTCTCCTGTGGTCAATATTCTATGGTAATATTTTCTGATACTTAAGAAAATATATGTCAAAACGTTGGAGTTTGATGCAGTAAAATTCACACACCATTATTATTATATTTGTTTATTTAATTGTATCTCTAAGTTAGATTCGTTATGTACCTACTATACTAAACGCAAAGACGCTTGGCAGAGACGGTATCGTCATCATCAGCCCATTTAAGTCCCCACTGCTGGGGCATGGGCCTTCCTCAATCACATGAGGGGTAATTGCTATAATCACCACGCTTGGCAGACAATTTGGCGAGGGTTTTGATATAAATGCAGAGTTTTCCTTCTCTGGGTGCTGATGATCATGCCAGCAGCTTTACCTTAGTCGCATTTTCCACAACATTGAACCAAATAAACGTTTCATAACATATTTTCCATAATTATTGTATTCGATTCACGTTTATTTGAAGTACATATCAATTATTCACTTCAATCGATTTTTGAAAGAAAGAAAAAATCGTTTATTTTTGCATATTTACAGAGTTCTCACTACATGCATGGTTCAAAAGAATGTACAAAAAAAATAGGTCCCCGCTCAGCATGTGCTGTGGCCGACACCTCAGCGCTGATCTTCCGCGGGTGCGTTTTTTGAATGTAAAATATAAAATAAAAAACACAACAACAATACACACTAAAAAAACAAGAAAAACATTAATAAAACACATTATCTGCACATAACCGAAATAAGCAAATAAATAAATATATACACATATATACACTCATATATATGTGCATAATCATAACCATAGATAACTGTATTGTTGCAATTCATTGTGATTTGCAGTGCACTTTTTTGTACTTTAATGTCAAATAAAGCCACAGATTGGATCAAACTGTCAATTTTTTTTTCCTCCCCTAATTGTTTTTTTTTTAATCATTTCGTAAACGTGTCAACATTACAATCGATGGCGCCACTGTCGCTTTTATAAATAAGTTATAATTCTATCTTCTTCCGTTCTATCTAGTAATTCTATCTCACATTATCATTTATTTATGTACATTAGTATTTATTTATTTATGGTTATACATTAACACGGTCGTCACCCTCAACAGGTCCTGCCAGAATACCAGCGCTGCCGCGGCATTTCTGTCGTGGCAGCACCATGCTGAGGCCAGGACCTGATTGACCTCACACTTCACACACGCCTACTTATTTAGAATATTTTCATTATATAACTGTGTATTTACCTACCTATCGTCTGTTCTCGTACTCACCTTTGTCTGTAGTTTTAATGTGTCAATGTTACCTTACCTATGTTTACTAATGAATGTTCATTGTTAAATTATTTATTGTGATGGTCAATAAAATGTTTCTATTCTATATAAAAAAAAAAAACAGAAATAATTCACCCAATAAATATGTAATTTTTCGTTGTAGGTCACCTCTCTATGAAGTTAAAATTGAGAAACGTCAAAAGCGACCTATTATTTTGGCTTAACTAGTACAGTGTGTAGCACTTCTAATGCCACACAAAGACCTGCACGGCCACTTTGCTCAAGTATTGACGCCTAGTGTCTGTGTTTGACTTCGTTCACGCCATGCAGGTCCGAAACGGACTATCTGTTCGTTTGAGTTGGTGCGCCGTGGCCAATCTGTCGCCATCCAGATAGCGCTCTATACATTATGGATACGGACGCGTGAATATTCAATCGATAGTAAGCGAGTATAGTCGAAGTCTATTGTAGAATAGATAGGCTGGTGTCTAAAATGCAGGATGAAGATTATAAGAACGGCAAATAACACACACGCAAATGCCACGCTTAGGCATGAATGGGCCGGCTCGACCGGAGAGATACCACTGCCTCACAGAAGACCGGCGTGAAGCAGCGCCTGCGCTGTGTTTCGCCATGTGAGTGAGGTTACCGGAGGCCCAATGGGGGGGAAGGGGAAAAGGTTGGCGGCGCACTTGTGACTCCGCTGGTGATCCGTCTGCTCGTCTGCCACCTCTCATATATATAAAAAAAAAACCGGTGACATAAAAAAATCCTGGGTATTTACCTTATCTTTGTGGAAACTTATGCAGCGGTATTTCCGAGCCGGTACGACAATGCGATATTCAATAATCATTCACTCCCTCTGGTATGGCTGATGTTCATGAGAGGCGGTAATCATTTACCATCAGGTGACTCGCTTGCTAGTTTGCCTTCCTATCTCATAAAAAAAAAAGTGTGAAGGAAGATCAGTGGATTAGATCGCGCCGTCCATATGGGGTCGTGGTTCAAATCCGAGCATGCATCTCCGGATTTTTAATTTTTATTTGAATATTTCTACCACTAGCTTGGCGGTGAGGGAAAACATCATCATCATCATCATCAGCCCATTTAAGTCCCCACTGCTGAGGCACGGGCCTCCCTCAATCACATGAGGGGTAATTGCCATACTCACCACGCTTGGCAGACGGGTTGGCGAGGGTTTAGATATAAATGCAGAGTTTTCCTTCTCTGGATGCTGATGATCATGCCAGCAGCTTTACCTTAGTCGCCTTTTACGACACCTTGGTAAGAGTGAGGGTGGCGTATTCTACTCTGCCGGGGACCACACGGCACAAATCGAGAAGAAACCACGGATAGCTTCTCAAAATTGTGGAAACCTAAGCATGCCCCGACAACATTGAAGACCAAATGGGAATTACACTCTAAGCTGAGGAGGAAGAATCTTCCAAACGAGAGGTCAGAGCGCACAACTGAGATTTTTTAAATCGATCAATGTATTTGCGTGTTCAAACTATTAAAAGAAAAAAATAGGTAATCTTTTCTGAAATTTCGATAACGTCACACGCCTACTCCAACAGTTTTTAGTTCTACGATAGATGAGGCCAACTTATTACAGCTACCTCAGCTTTAAAACATCATAGCATAAGGTACTTACTTGAATAACCTTCTCCCAGCATGAGAAGGGCCGGGCCGATCCCATAGGAACTTAGCGCTTCCATTTCTGCGAAGGGTTCGTGGTGTGACCTGTCGACAAGACAAAGGAATTATGTAGAATATTCGCTATTTCAATCACCTTCCGTTAAAAAATCACAATGATATTATTAGTAGTAGAAAAGGAGAAATTCTTTATTCAAGTCAAGTCCCGTACAGCACTTATGAATTTCAAAATAGGTATAGAGTCGTTTTAATAGGAAAAGCGCGCTTAAGTTGTCATGGCCACCTCTTTGGCGCATACAGGGATAATGTTGTCCTACTTTTTGTTAATGATTTATGTCTAGGTTATGTTTCTAATTAAGTTTCCTTGTTTTGTATTGTGCCAAATAAAGTTTTCATTCATTCATTCATTCATTCATTCATTCATCAACATTCAAATTTGAGCTTTATACGCATAAACACTTTAGTTCTCTGCCGGATAACCTCATTTCGGATTGGATATCGGAGAGAGACGCCGAGCATTACTCGTTCCATAGCCCGCTGAGCGACCTTTAACTTATTGACCGTACCGTAAGTGTCCACGTTTCGGTTCCGTATGTCATGACGGGTAGGACGCACTGATTGAAGACCTTCGTCTTTAGGCACTGTGGTATCCACGACACGAAGACACGACGTAGTTTTCCAAATGCTGCCCCACCTAACTGGATTCTCCTATTCACCTCATCCTAGAAGTTGTTTCAAAGTTTTTTTACATTATGGCGGACAAATGAGCAGACGGCTAACCTTATGGTAAGTGAACACCGCTGCCAATGAACATCTGCAACGAATGAGGCATCACACATGCGTTGCCGGCTCGTAAGGGAGGACTAAGCTCTATTCCTGAGTCGTATCTGTTCTGAAACACCATTGTTGGTAGCAAATTTTACTACGCGCGGTAGGAAGTGGCAATATTAGTTAGAACTTTTATGTGTTCAAAATTGTGGCTTTCTTTTTGTTCTAATATACTACCTAGTACGGTCAGCATGTGTCCGTGTGGTCCCCGGCAGAGTAGAATAGACCACCCTCACTCTTACTGAGGTGTCGTAAAAGGCGACTAAGGTAAAGCTGCTGACATGATCATCAGCACCCAGAGAAGGAAAACTCTGCATTTATATCAAAACCCTCGCCAACCCGTCTGCCAAGCGTGGTGAGTATGGCAATTACCCCTCATATGATTGAGGGAGGCCCGTGCCTCAGCAGTGGAGACTTAAATGGGCTGATGATGATGATGACGGCCAGCATCAAAAGCAGCTTAATTCTTTAGTACCATGTCAAAGTAACTGTTCTGCCTTTTATAGTCAGTTTCCAAGGGGTTCGTAGAAATGTTACTTCGACATGGTACTTAAGTGTTAAGCTACTTTTGCTGACCGTACCTAGTAGTAACAACAGGCAATTGTCTACTTAGTTAGCCTAATCTACTTGCTACGACAAAATAAAGTGAAAATCGCGTAATGCATCATTTTAGCACAAAATATAACTCCGCGTTTAAGGTAACGGGTAGGGCACACTAGCGACTCCAATAGATTTTATTTTTTAGCTACTAAACCGGTTCTATTTTAAACGATTTTGAGGTTACAACCTCTCGGCAAACACTTAAACTATTTATTGAATAACCACAAATGTTGGGTCTGTTTCTGTACGCGAAAAATTAATTCACGTTAAAAGTGGACGCTTTTGGCGTGAATAAATTTTTCGCGTACGCGTTGGACCCAACATTTTTGCATGGTTATTTAATAAATAGTATAAGTATTTGCCGAGAGATTGTAACCCCGATTGTTTGAAATAGGTCCGGATTATTAGCTAAAAATTAAAATCAATTGGCGTCGCTAGTGTGCCCTACCCGTTACCTTAACTAGCCGAGCTAAGTTGATTACATTTGATACGGCGCTTTAAAGCGACGCCTGCACGTGTCGGCGTCTTTGTCCGTGATGTTACATTTTAATACCAATAACAAAGTATTATATCAGTAATCAGAGCGACGGTACGTAGCTCAGTGAACAAAAAAGAAAGTTTAAAAACTAAAACAGGACTAGCAAAAACACTCTCTAAAAGTAAGAACTAAAAAAATAGTCTCCGCTAAAACTATTATGCCATATCGTCGTGGTCTTTTGCCAATGACCGTGGGAGAGCCACGCTTCGGTATGAATGGACCGGTTAGACCGTAGTGATACCACAGGCTCACAGAAAACCGGCGTGAAGGAGCACTGTGCTGTGTTTCGCTACGTGAGTGATTGTACTCTCAAAGGGACGTTTAAAGGTTGTCAGCGCACTTGTGACTCCACTGGTGTCGCGAGTGTCCATGAGCGGCGGCAATCGCTTACCATCAGGTGATCCGTCTGCTCATCTGCCACCTATTACATAAAAAAAACGTAGCTCAGTGAATAAAAAGGAAAGTTTAACTAAAACGGGACTAGCAAAAACATACTCTAAAAAGTAAGAAATAAAAAATAATCCGCTAAAACTATTATGCCATTTATCCTCATGGTCTTATGTCAATTTTATTTTATTATATTATTTTAAAAATATCTGTTTTGCTAAAGTAGGTGGCATAAAACCACCGCCATAACGCATAAATGTGGGATTATGAGAGAGTGAAACGGAATGGAAGACGAGTACAATGGAACGGAGTAAGAGTGAACGGGGATCGAGCGAATGAAGACGAGGAAAGACGCTTGCTCTGCGATTTATAAAATAAAGATAATCTTGAAGACCCTGGAATCCTGTTTTTCTTATCCACAGTAAATTCCCACATAAATGTAAAATATTATGTTCACATCAGACAACAGAAAGACAAAAAATCACGGATATAGGATATTGGCACCAAAAATACAGATAACAAAATATAGATGTTGATAACTACTGGTGATGTTAGTGGACTGTATACTAACTGGAGAATGATAAAAGCAAGATTTGAATAGTAAATTTTATATAATTTGGAAATAAATATATACAAAGCGATGTTAATGTGACACAATCAGTTGACAGATTTTTATTGAATAACAGCACGTCAAAATGTAGAGAAAAATAACTTATAAAAATAAGGTTGCACCTCAGCCAGTCGCCAACATACCGGAGCCCCAGTGTGGCACACGATAATCGACTACGGTGGCCACTGGCTGAGGTGCGGCAACTACTCTTCCTGGTGAGAGGAAGTTCCGCGATCAGTACCATATCACCCCCACCATAGTTCGTTGATTCCTGGTAATCGTGCCTAGAAGTGAAGTCCACAAGTTGAAGAGTTCCGTGACAGCCGTCGGGACAGGTTTGCGCGGGAGGACGTCCACGGTGCGGCCGACGAGGAGCGAAGAAGAAACGTTGCATCATTGACAGGAGGGACAGGCTGCAACGGGCGTCCTTGGAGATTCAAGGTGGCAGGCGCCCCTACCAGTCATGGGTGCGAGTGTTGTCTCGCTCGGGGACACCGTGGACTCGGCATCGAGAATTGGTGTAGCCAGTAAATCTTTGTTCGTTTTGCTCCTTTATGTACAAATATCGTGGCATTCTCATGCAGCCTTCTCTGGATACGTCATCAATGTTAGTGCCAGTAGCGGAGGTATACCCTGTAGGGAGCCCTCGTAGTCGCCTGAGGCTCGGTGTGGTCGCATCCGGTGTACGTACGCCGACCATTTCTTGGTGTATTGTTCTGGTCAAGCGTGGTGACGACTGTCGAAGCAATGGTTGACGTGGTGGTGGTCGTCACCTCTGTCACTTCTGAGGTGGGCCCGTGGTCGCCCGTCCAGTCTTGATCGAATATGGTGGGGAGATGTGGTACTGTAAAGATTGATAACATTAAGAGGTAGTCGAATCTGAGGCCGGATGAGCGGCTTATAAAACACGATGGCGCGTTAGAAATGTGGCCGAAACTGAAACGCGCCGGGTTGGTTATAAATTTAGGTAGACGGGGGTGTGAGCTCGCTTTTCATTTTAACCCGTGGGAGGCGGCTCACTGGGACCGTGGGTAAGTGCCTGCGGCTTATGTGACTAAGCCACCTCATGAGAAAGTCAGAAAGTCGGAGAGATGGGGGGCCAGAGGGCCAGAATGGGCGAGAAGGCCATAGTAACGGGAGGGCTGGAGGGCCTTTAGATTCGGGGGGGCCGAGAGAGTCGGCCGTAGAGCCGGCCCGGCCAGGAGGCCCGGAAGTGCCTGAAGCCGTAGGGCCAACCGGGCTGAGAGGGCCAGTTGCCGATGGCCCGGGTGGGCCATGCGGTGGTAGGGCTGGAGGGCCAGTTTCCAAAGACCCAGGCTGTCCAGAGAGGGGCAGGCAGGGGCCAGGAGGGCCGAGTGTGCCGGTAGCCCTAGGGCCGGCGTGGCTGGGAGGGCCGAGTGTGCCGGTGGCTCTAGAGTCGGCGTGGCCGGGACAGCCAAGTGTGCCGGTGGCCCTAGGGCCGGCGTGGCCGAGAAGGCCAGATGTGCCGGTGGCCCTAGGGCCGGCGTGGCCGAGAGAGCCGAGTGTGCCGGTGGCCCTAAGGCCGGCGTGGCCGGGAGGGCCGAGTGTGCCGGTGGCCCTAGGGCCGGCGTGGCCGGGAGGGCCGAGTGTGCCAGTGACCCTAGGGCCGGCGTGGCAGGGACAGCCAGTGTGCCGGTGGCCTAGGGGCCGGCGTGGCCGGGAGGGCTAATGTGCCGTTGGCCCTAGGGCCGGCGTGGCCGGGAGGGCCAGTGTGCCGGTGGCCCTAGGGCCGGCGTGGCCTTGAGGGCCGATTGTGCCGGTGCCCTAGGGCCGGCGTCGCCGGGAGGGCTGAGTGAGCCGGCGGCCCTAGGGCTGGCGTGGCCGGGAGAGCCGAGTGTGCCGGTGGCCCTAGGGCCGGCGTGGCCGAGAAGACACGAGGTTGCCGGTCTGACCCGTGACCTGGTGGCTAGTCTGACCTGTGGCCGGTGGGCCGGTCTGTGGGCTGAGACTACCTGTGGCCGGGGGGCCGGTCAGACCTGTGGCTGGGGGGCCGGTTGGATCTGTGGCCGGGGGGCCGGTCTGTGGGCTGAGACTGCCTGTGGCCGGGGGGGCCGGTCAGACCTGTGGCCGGGGGGCCGGTCTGGAGGCCGAGGCGGCCTGTGGCCGGGGGGCCGGACAGACATGTGGCCGGCGGGCCGGTTTTTTTTTTTTTTTTTTTTTTATTGCCCTCTTGTTAAGGAGGGCGCTGGGGTTCCCCGGACGTGGTGATCCAGGCCATTTTTTACTAGGGTTTTTAATATCAGAGTGCCTAAGCACTAGTGCACGATTTTTGTGGGAGTAAGGGTATTTTAGTGGATTAGGGTCAATTTAGGGAGATTAGCAGTAGGTCTCATCTCTTATTCGACCCATCATTGCCTTGATGAGAGGGCAATGCTCCTTATCGGTAGCGCAGTGTTTTATGGGGAGCAAGGGCGCGCCACTATTCTCTCGCTGCTTATCCAAGTTATAGTTGCGACATGTGATACAGATAGGGTCAGTTTTCAGTTGTGGGTCATGGTTGGGGTTTTTTGGGTTGTGGGGGCAGGTAATTTTAGAGTGGCAGCTCAGAGTGCAGTAGGCGCACTTTTGCTCCTCTTGGCATTTGATTTTTCTGTGCCCGTATCTGAGGCAGTTCTGACACTGCACGAAGGGTATGTACGCTTCGGCATGAACCATGGCGTACTGAACTTGAAGTCTCCCTCGTGCAGTGATAGACCTGACTCCTTCCACGGTGGCCTCTACGACCGCGTCAAAGAGTTCCGGATTCCGGTTTGCTTTAAGGAAACAAAGCCGTAGGTCTCTGAGTCCGTTCTGCCTTTCCAAGATCCCTATTAATGTCTCCTTATCGGCGGCGTCATTAGGGATCCCTTTGAGCACAAAGAGTGGCGGCCTCAGCCTCACCGGCTTTGCTTCTACTCCCTGGATTGCATTAGAGGCCCTTATCAACAGGTCGGCAGCTCTCTGCTCTTTCATCTCCACTTTAAACTTTCCGTTTGTAAGTGGGACAATTTTCGAGGGCGCACCAATGTCGACGAAGTCGATGGAGGTTCTCCATTTTTTAATAAATTCACGGGAAGGTTGGGTGGGGGATTGGGTAGATGTAATTATAATTTGGGGGGACTTTTTGAGGGGAATGGGTAACGTTTTCGATTTGGGAGTATTTTGAAGTGAATCAAGTGTACATTTTGTTTGGGGGGATAAGTTGGGGAAAGGTTTAGTTAGGTTTGTCGGAGAACCTCGGGATGTCGATCGGGAGTTTTCCACCGGGGCCGGTTGGTAACGCAGAACTGTTTTGGCGGTGAAAGTCTCGGTTTCGCTATGAAGCGAGCTTCCGAATCCGGATTTCACCGCTGAGTCCCGGGACACGTTTGAGTTGGGAGTTATTGGAGGGGTTTGATATTTGAGGACCGCCAGTTGCTCTCTGATGTCCTGCACCTCTACGCGAACGGCTTCCTGAACCATTTCGCGCAGAGTTTGTGTTCGTATCTCATTCCTCTCCATGCATTCGCTCCTCACCGACTTGATCTCGGAGCGCAGACTTTGCAGCTCGAGACTCAGGAGAGGGGGCGATGCTGGAAGGGGTGTTAGGGCAATTGGCGGTGTGGCACAATGACTAGCCCCCCTGATGGCCTTTTTTATTTCCTCCAGGGACGCCCGGACCGCCGCTCGGCCTCTTTTAGTCAGTGTCTTCTCTTCCGTGATGGTCGCGCTGATGTTTTGCACGGCGTTTGAGATCACGGACTGCATTGAAGCGAAATCACTGACCTCAGCCGAGGAGCCCGGAGTACCCGGGGAGGGGTCTATTTGCTTCTTCTTCGGTTTTCTAATAGAGGGCGATACAGTCAGTCTTGGAGGAGAAGAAGAATCGCTGAAGTACCTGTCATAGAACTCCGTTTCTGCCTCATAATCATCGTAAGAGGTCATTTTGGCGGGGTGTATTAATTTATCTTGACTTTTGTTTGGGGGGGGTTATTTTAAGGATTTATTAGGTAATTAAGGTGTTTGGGTGATTTTTGGGAGAAAAAGTTAATTTCAAAAATTTATTTTTGGGGGGGGGGGGGGGCACTTTGGGGATTTAATGTAGTTTAGGATAATTTTGATGTGTAGGTAGTGAGTGAATTTGGGTAGGTTGTTTCCAAAAATATTTTTTGGAGGGGGGGGGGGGGGAGGTTTTTGAAGTTTTGGTAGGTTAGGTTGTTATTATAAATGTTAGAGAAGAAAAATATTTTAGTTAGGTTCGTAAGTTTTTAGAAAAAAGGGGGGGGGGGAGTTCTAGTTGAGGGGGGGTGGAGAGGGAGTCAATACGAAGGCACCAGACTTAAACGGAAAAATTTTGAAAATAATTTACTTGAAAAAAATTTTTGGGGGGGTGTAGGGTATATAAGGGAAGAAGGGGGGTTATATTCGATAATTTTTGGAAAAATAATTTTTCAAGTAACGCTGAAGATAAATTTTTGAGAAATTTTTTAAGTTTTTCAATTTCTATTTGCCAGAAGTATATTTTACTAAGAAAGTCCACCTAAGCTCCGGAATTTTCCCCATACAAATTTCTAAGTCAAATTTTTGGGGGTTGATATCTATGAGAATTCCGGGACTTAGGGGATGGGGTTATTGCAGGGGGGTAGTCCTTGGGAAGGGCTATAAAAACGGTTAAGCAAAGTTTTTTGAGAAGCGACTGTATATATTTAATTTTGAATTTTGAAAATTTGGAAAAGTTTACCTAGATTCTTAATAATATATTGTGAAAAATTTTTGAAGTTCAAGTTTTACAAAATAATTTTTTCCTGAAAAACTAAAATTGATAGAACCTTCAAGTTTGGGGTATACGAAGGGGTAAATTATAGGGGATGTTGGGTGATTTTCACAGGAGCGTAGGGTCTTTCTAAGAGATAGACCGGCGGGCCGGTTAGACCTGTGGCCGGGTGGCCGGTCTGGGGGCTAAGACTGCCTGTGGCCTGGGGGCCGGTCAGACCTGTGGCCGGCGGGCCGGTTAGACCTGTGGCCGGGTGGCCGGTCTGGGGGCTAAGACTGCCTGTGGCCTGGGGGCCGGTCAGACCTGTGGCTGGGGGGCCGCTCGGCGCGCGCGTTCACGCACAGCTCGGCGCTGAGTGGCCTCGAGGGCAGCGAGTTTCGCTTGGAGCTGGAGGTCTTCTAGCTCTGCCTCGAGGCGAGCGAGCTCACGCTCACGCTCAAATCGGCGCTGCGCCGCTCGGGCTTCCAAAACGATCCGTTGTGCGCGCACCGTCGCCGCACTCCTTTTGTCTTCCAATTGTGTCACCATGATGTATCCAATGAATGAAAAGCTGACGAAACTACGTGATACTTACGTGAAAATGTTTGATGGTTAAAAACAATGTTGAAAGACTACTGAAAATATTGACGATGGTTACAAATTTACAAAACGGCGAGAATGGACCAAATGATAACTACTGGTGATGCTAGTGGACTGTATACTAACTGGAGAATGATAAAAGCAAGATTTGAATAGTAAATTTTATATAATTTGGAAATAAATATATACAAAGCGATGTTAATGTGACACAATCAGTTGACAGATTTTTATTGAAGACGTAGCACGTCAAAATCCAGAAAATTAACTTATAAAAATAAAGGTGGATTTATATCTATCTGACGTGTCGTGACGTGTCGTGTCGTGACGTGATGGCTAGTATTCACATTTATATGTCATGTTCTGACGCTTTCTGACGATATTTTGAATCAGTACAGCTGTAGCTCTAGGAAAGGTAACACGTTTTCAATGTTCTCCCATGAGTTATCCGATTCTGATTCAGATTATGAAGAAGATACTCAATTTATGATAATGGCAACTTTGTTAAAAAAAGAAAGAACGAGAAGTAGATATTGGATTCATCCACTCAATAGAAAAAGATAAATAAATGGCGAGTTTCATTGTCTCATTAAAGAGCTTGAAAACGATGATGAAAAATTTCATCAGTATTTCAGATTGTCGAAAGCACAGTTTGAACTAGTACATTCTTTAATTGAAGACGATATAAAGAAAATACATACAAGATTTCGTAAACCTGTAGGAACAAGAGAAAGACTTGCAGTAGAGGACTCTGACGCGTCCCAACACAACACTGGCGCTTGCACATTTGTCTGACGTGCATGACGTCGTCGTTCCCCCGCCCCACCGCTCTGACGCAACCGGGATCGTTTCTGATGCGACACGACAGAAGCCATCACAACACATTACGCATTACTAGTGTGAACGCTACCATACTAAATGTATGAAACCGATACCGTTCTGACGCATCACGTCACGACACGTCAGATAAATATAAATCCACCTTAAGGTTGCACCTCAGCCAGTCGCCAACAGATGTCTTTTTTTTCTCTCTTTTTCTGACTTGCACTGCCTTACCCCTTTTCTTAATTCGCTATACTTTTCCTCTACCCTGAGGTTGTCTGGAAGAGATCGCTATTAGCGATAAGACCGCCTACATTGTTTTAGTATAATAACTTAGGCTAAGATCTGTAAATTTTACCTAACAAAATGCATATTTGACATACAAGTTACAGCAGAATCTGACAAAGCAACCAGCACTGTTTGAAATTCACACATCTAATAAACAAAGAAACATCTAAGCGCCTGTACTCCGAATACAGGATTTGGCGATACTCCGTCGGCATTGATGGCCTGTTACTACACTCGGGGTGTGTTTTATTCTTCTTCCATGGTAAGCGATACAAATCCCAGCGTTCACACAAAATATTGGTACTCTAAGAAAATTTGGTGGCTCCATCTTAAATGTGTTGATCAATACCAGCATTTACACAAAATGTAGGTACTTTTAGAAAATTTTGTTGCTTCATCTTAAACGTGTTGATACCAGTAAGTGAGAACAAGATAACAGGCAAACAGACGGACAGAAGGAAAATGATATCTGACAAGGATCCCGTTTTTTTTCCTTTTGAGGTACAGAACTCAATAAAGTAGGGATTTTCTAGGATGAAATGACGCGCCCCACCTCCGCATTTACGCACACAATAAAATTTAAAATATGGAACATGCAATTATACAATTAGTCGTTCAGTTGCCGGAACTTTTATTGGTCTGTGATTGCTGGTTAAGTCAAGCGATTGTTTATAAAATTGTCTTCGAAGCCAGGGCACAATGTAGTGGAGCGCGTTATTTCAGCTTAGACAATATCACCGGTAGCCATGTCCTCCTGTCAATGTTATATCTTTTTATATAATGGCTCTACCCGAAGATATTTTGCCAATGTCAAGTAACTTATTGAGAACGAGTGAGTAGTCAACAGTCAAAGTCAGTCAAAGTCCGTCAATGTCACAGTCATTCAATAAAACGCCGGTGTTTTGCGTTTTATCGCCCTACGAATATTGCCGATATCACTCTAAACACAATCGCAGGTTTTAAGACTTTAGATCCAAGCAAGTGGTCACGTGATAAGTCACTCGACACACGATAGCAGTGTTAAAAACGATACAATTTAATGATTCTTATTATTAGGATCACTTCGCGACACTTCATTGCATAAATAAACACCAAAATTGTTCACTAAACACCACTAGATATACTAATTTAAAACTCATTGCATCGCATCAGTCCGCGAAGTGATTGACTCTTACCGCCAGAATCCGTCTATGTTTTTTTTTTAATCAGTGGCTGCTACTGATCTTGCCCGTGGCGAACACATAATAACTCTGCCAGTGTCGAGTGATTAATGAGACAAGTTATTTTAATGGTTATTGACCGGTGTGGCGAGTTTAAATCCTTTTAATTTTTATTTTAATTGAGCTTTGCACCAAACACCATCTAAAACCAAGACA
The DNA here is from genome assembly GCA_019059595.1 of Marasmia exigua. Classification (NCBI taxonomy): domain Eukaryota; kingdom Metazoa; phylum Arthropoda; class Insecta; order Lepidoptera; family Crambidae; genus Marasmia; species Marasmia exigua. The sequence continues at coordinate 18,877,610 of CM032473.1, forward strand.
GAACAAAACATACACAAAGACGACACAATATTAAAGGGAGATTCTCATACCCCGTCAATGTTATTATTTGGCAAAGTAGCCTTGACACAAGGTAAGTATTATGTTTCCAACTGTCAAACATATAATCAATACTCAATGTAAACCATTGCTTTCCATAAGGTACAGTAAAATGGTACTTATATAATTTATTAGAAGACATTATGGACCCTGTTAGGGCACACCAAAATTTAGAAGAGAGGAAGCGGGCTTAAGCGTTAAAGTGGTTCTCTTTTACATATAATATAACAATCTTGAACAACTTTCCAATCTAGTATAAATAAATAAATATATTTTCACAACATCACATACATTGATCTAACTCCGAGATCAAGCACCCGTGTGCAAAGCAATAATGCTGTAGCAGCAAATGCTGAGGCTGGGACCTGATTGGCCACTCCCTTCACTTATTCCTTACAAAATGTAATATCCACCATTCATTGTTTCCGCTGTTGTATGTCATTCTGTATTATTGTATATTGTTTGTGGCCAATAAATGTATTTTCTTTCTTTCTTTCTGTGTTACGGATATCAGAATCAACATTGTGGGATTACAAATATATACATATATACTTTATTTTTTGTAAATACATACTTATAATACATAGGAAACATCCAGACCAATACAAACAAACATGTTCATGCACACAAATGTTTGTATTGTATAACAGCTGCGCGGTTCCCTCGCACTGTACTGTTACAACGTGTTTTATTCGGTTTCATTGCAGGCGTTACAAATCCCAGGCGTTTGCACAAAATATCCTTTTAAATGTTCTGTAGCCGCGTCATAAATGAGCCTCGGCGGCTGATTGAGCTTTGATACCACCGTCAGAGGGACTTAACGACCGGCAGGCCATTTGGTACACTTGAGATGTATTTACGGAATAATACGTATATTTGCGGGTAGAAAGTTGTGGTCTGACGAACTTATTTTTTTATGTTTGTGTAGCAATGGAATTTGATAAAAAATTAAGGTAGGTATTTTAACGAAGTTCTTTTTTTTAATATAATGTGTGGCAGACGAGCAGGCAGATCGCCTGTTGGTAAGCGATTGCCGCCACCCATAGACACCCGCGACACCAGTGGAGTCACAAGTGCAAGTTGGCAGCGGCCAACCTTCTCCCTTTCCCTCGAATTGGGCCACCGGTACCCTCACTCACGCAGCGAAACACTGCACAGTGCCGGTTTTCTGTGAGGCCGTGGTATCACTCCAGTCAAGCTGGCCCATTCATGCCGAAGCGTGGCTCTCCCACGGTAAATGATCTTGCAAAATTACCAAAATAGAAATACCTTTAAGGATGAAGATGGCATAATATCACATAAATATATAGCAATATCTTTGCAATCAAATAAATAAATTAACATTTCACAACATCACATTCATTGATCTTATTGGTAGCTCAAGCACCTGTGTGACAGATATCAGAACCAACAGCGGAATTACAAATATATACATTTAATACTTTTCTTTTGTAAATACATACATATAATGTATAGAAAACACGCAGACCAATACAAACAGACATCTTCATGCACCCAAATGTTTGTACTGTGTGGGGATCGAAACCGCAACCCTTGCACCAGAGGCAGCGTTCACTACCACTGTTCCAAACGGGTCGTCAATTTAATCTTAAATAAATAATATTTAATGTCTTCAGCCGTGACTTAGGTTCCAAGTTTGCACCTAAGTTCTTCTGTCAGGAAATTCTCATCCCGGAGTCTAGAAGTTATCTACTTGGTAGTAGGTAGTTGTACCTCTGTAAGCAATTTAAGCCGTTGATCCTGCACATCACTCATTTTCGTTTTCACTAGTTTTCCTTCAAAATATGAGTGAAAAATTAGAGAGTTCTCTTGTCTGCGCACACACATGCGCACTATGAGTTATTTATTTATTTATTAACAGTCTACTTATGGCTTACATTAATTATTCCAACACGCACACAAGTTTAGATTTTACACATAAAAAATTAGAAAATTACTATACCTACTATCAAATAAAATTCTGCAATTCCTCAAATCATACATATTGTAGTATTTATGTTTTCGCCCATTTTCAATTTCAAATATATAAATAAAAAATGTCAATAGAATTAATTTATCTAATTTTAAAAGGATTATAATAATTATTCTGTCATTCAAAATGCTATCGTTTTGACAATAACTTATTTATTAATTAGTAATTAGGTCTATCAACTATTGTTACAATATCTCTTAAGTCTAGCGAACACATGTTTGTAGGAATCAAATTATTGCACAATAGATTTACAAATAAACACAGCATGCACAGTAACAATTCGTACTAATTCAGATATTAAATAAAAAAAAAACACTTATACATGCACAAAAAAAAAATGTTTAAAAACCAACAGTTTATAAAAATAAACCGTACCTTTTACAATTTGAGACAATTTTACTATTTCCTTGATGCACAACTGACTTATCAAGATCGTGGTTCTGATCTCAGAGATCTTAATTTTTTCCTAAATTGAAAGATTGTGTCCCAGTGAATATCCAAAAAGTCACATTTGTTGTACAGTTTACAAAGACGTGGAATAGGGGAGCTAGCACCTAAAAGTGTTCGACGTTGTGGCGGGCATATCGTATTTATTTCGTTGCGAGGATAGCTGAAAGAAATTTTTAATTTAAACTTACTTAAGAGCTAAGGGCAATCGATGCATTCATATTTCTGAAAATTTTGAATAAAAACGTTGATGAAATAATGTCAATAAATACATAATATTGTGAGTATGTCACCTATGAAGTGCAATGCGCGTTTCGATGGCCGTTCGGTTCTCGTCACCGGTCTCTGCAAGAGGCGCGGTCTACGCCGAGCCGCCACTGTCCCCTCCGCACTCTGTGCCAGTCGCCTGGGCACCAACAACTTTCATCATTTCAGCAAATAATAATAATAATAATAATAATAATAACGTTTATTCTCACCATAATCAACATTTTACATTGTACAAACAATTACAAACACGTTATACAGTATATGTAGGGTAGGTAACAATTATCTTAAGTTCGTAAAATTTACAGTAGACGTACACATAGACGTCCACGGCTGGACATAGGCCTCCCCCAATGTTCTCCACACAGATCGGTCCTGTGCCGCCCACATCCAATGGATTCCCGCGATCTTCACCAGTTCGTCGGTCCACCTTGTGGGGGGCCTGCTACAGCTGGGACTTCCTGTACATGGCCTCGAGGACCTTCCCGCCCCAACGGCCGTCTGTTCTCCTCGCTATGTGCCCTGCCCATTGCCACTTGAGGCATGCAATCCTTTGGGCTATGTCTGTGACCTTAGTTCTCCTGCGGATCTTATCATTTCTGATACGATCACGCAGGGAGACTCCGAGCATAGCCATAGCATAGCATTGCTCTCTGGGTGACTTTAAGTCTCCTTAATCGGCACATTGTAAGCGGCCACGTTTCGGTTCCGTATGTCATCACTGGCAACACACACGTATTGAAGACTTTCGTCTTGAGACACTGCGGTAAATGGGCCGAAAATATACGTAGCTTCCTGAACTTCCCAATAGTCTAGTAATTATGGACAGATAATGTTTAACGGTTGCCATTACACTTCTGACTTTCAGAGTTTGGCGGCCAATGCCAAAGCCGAAATATCGAGGACATAATTTCAGAGCATACTAAAACCTTAACTATAGCAACTTGAATGACTTCACTACATCATCATCAGCCTATTTAAGTCCCCACTGCTGGGGCACGGGCCTCCCTCAATCACATGAGGGGTAATTGCCATACTCACCACGCTTGGCAAACGGGTTGGCGAGGGTTTTGATATAAATGCAGAGTTTTCCTTCTCTGGGTGCTGATGATCATGCCAGCAGCTTTACCTAAGTCGCCTTTTACGACACCTCGGTAAGAGTGAGGGTGGCCTATTCTACTCTGCCGGGACCACACGGCTGTCTGCCGGGACCACAAGGCAGACAGCCGTGACTTCACTTACGCGCTTCAAAATGTATATTATATTCACAAAGAAAACTTGTTAATAAAACCTTTAAGTAAAATTACTAGCGCGTTAGACTTTTCCATTAAGCTTAATGTAAAACCTCAGACGGAAATATAATAAGCCATTAAATATACGACGAAATGTAAAGAACGATGGGATCCATATTCCAATGAATGCAAATTCATTACAACCTCAAGTGCGGAAAGTGTTAACGACGTCACGGGTTCCGTATATTAAAATAGTTTTAAACTTAATTAATTCAGGGTTTAGTACGATAAATTAAAGACAAATATCTTTAAGGCTGATAAGTAGGTCCAGCAGGACCGCCTTTTGTTTTTTTTTTAAATAACTGACTTTTGAATTCAAGACATTTAAAGGAAAAAATCTCTTCATATAATAATAATAATAATAATAATTCTGACAACATCTCATACGTTGACCTGATTCCGTATATATAGTATTAAAAGACTTATTTGGATAAGTGTAATAACAATTGCCCTGTTATTTTAGTGGTTTAAGTAATATTGGGGTCTTGGATTCCCGGGTCGAGCTAAAAGTATCTTTCGAATTTTTCGAACATTGCTATGGTTTGTTAATCACCAATCCGCATTAGGCAAGTGATTAAGCCTAACCCCATTATAATAGCGATCTTGGAGGTCTTAGCCCAGCAGTGGGACATATTATATAGACTGATATACTAAAAAGAATAACAATCTTGTGTCACGTAGAATATTTATACGAGAATCAATTCCAAGATTATTGATGAAGATTGTCACATTTAAGAGTAATTACTTACCTAGGTGTATGATGGTTGTGACGTAATAACGTGTACAAATTAACTTTTAATTTTAATTTTCTCCGGTATGTAACAAGTGCGCTGCCAACCTTTAAACCCCCCTGCGGTACCCTCACTCACGCAGCAAAACACAGCATAGGGCTGCTTCACGCTGGTTTTCTGTGAGGCCGTCGTATCACCTATCATTTTTGCTGAAAAGTGGCTATCCCACTGTCATTGTTATTGATGAAAAAACATTTAAACACCTCTAAAACCTCTATTAAGATATAGCAGTATAAAATGATCCCGCTTACGAAGCAGTACTTTGCCATCCAACAAGAAAACGGTAAAAGAACTCGTAAATCGATTTGCAATCAACGATTTGAATTTAAATAGACCTCGGGACCAAAAAAAGAACCACCCCTGTTGTATTAACCTCACAATTAAAGGCGTTTTAACATCGCCCTGGGGAACTCTGGATGGAAGCAATTAAAATGTAAATTGGACCTATCGTGGTCTTACGTTAGTTTCGAACTTATTGGGCGAAACTTTGACAAAGATGAAGCATGAATAAAACATTACTGTCATTCTGTTATTTCTACATCTTTGCGTTTTAATATTGCTGAAGGGATGATTGCATACTGGTAGTTTGGTATGAATGCACTCATAGAGCGTTATTTATAAACTTTCAATAAACCTATGTTAACTAAAACTGTGTTATAGAGCAGTTTTGACGTTTAAAACAAAAAAAAACACAAAATTATCGAAAAAAGAATAAAAACTGATATACAACACCGTTTGAGTTGACAAAGGTTTCACAAACATTTAGATTAACTGCAACACTCAGAGTCGTTGATTAACTTAGTTGGATACTAAAGAAAAAATATTGACACTTATTTTTAAAAGCATAAAGACTACCGATACTAAAGTTAATGAACATTAGCTTAAATGACGTCTCTGAGTACGGCCGTAAGACCTATAATGTATTGAGTAATGTGTCATGGATGTTTGTGTTTTTATAATATATCGTTTTTTTTTAGGCGGACAAACGAGCAAGCGAGTCACCTGATGGAAAGTAATCAACGCCACCCATGAACATCCTCGAAATCAGAGGGATCGCTAATGTGTTGCCGGCCTTGGTTGGCGTTTACTGCCTTGGTTGCACTTTAAAACGACAGCTGTGCTAGAGACCTTGGTTCCAATTCCCGGGTCGAACCTTTAATTTTACCTAAGATTTTGATATAAATATTTTAAGATAGCATCATATACATTGTCAACTTTACAAAAACGAATTATAACCTTTTCGTAGCGGGTATTTTTTTTTTCTTTTGCATACGGAAAATGAGCAGTCACTCAAATTATAATTTTATTCACACGAAATTGAAACAAAAAAAATGTATAATAAAACGTTTTGAGTACCAATTTCAAAACAAACGCAGTCCTTCAAAATAGAACAAACTGAAATATGTTACGTCTGCATTCAACATTTGCACAAGACTACTAGTGATGCCACGATACAGACAAATATTTGAAATCTATCGACAAAAATATTTCCATTCAACAGAGTGAAATGACAAACATTAAAATTAAAATAAATAGCCTTCTAGCCTGCCTATAGGTATTTTGCAAGCTCTCGCTCTTCTGAGGTACTTTTGCTTCTTTTACATGAATGAGGTACAATCGAAAAATCAGACTTTGAAGAGATTATTTTTCGTGATTTTACTCTAATTATAAAACGCTTTTCCACCACCTTCGTGATGCGCGATTCTAAAAAGTTGGGCTCAGTGTGAAGCCAGCTCATGATCAATAAAAAGATGGTATTTTGACACTAAGACCACAGAGTACGGATTCAGAATAAGTTTGTTGATGTTCAATGTTCTGTCAGCAGTGATCGCATATCAGGTGACCCACTTACCCGATTGTCCTTATTTCCCATAGATAAAAGTGAATATCCTAGATACAATTTGTTATATATATCAACTGTTCATATGTTGTTATGAAAAATATCAATTCAAGACTATGTAACCAAATGATCGATAGCAAAAGTATCGACAGTAGCCAAGGATCATCACTAGCCAAGACGTTCAGTCCTTTGTTTCAATCCGAATAATGGTGCAAAGGGCATTGGCCAGATTGTCATGGCATGTGACAGTTAGGTTTTTTGCAGCTCATTGGCTGTCTCGGATCTTAAATCTAGTATTTTACGGCTTTCACTTGACTCTGTGTTTCATACAGAGCCTGGTATAAAATCGAATTGGAAATAAAATGAGTTTGTTTTATGGTTAAGCTATTTTCTATCGTTAACGTGTGTGTGTAAAAGCTTCAACTCATTTTGTCAGTGGTTAATAAAATGATCGTATTTTTTATGAGTGAAAGTTGGCAGACGAGCAGAACGGACCACTTGGTGGTAAGCGTTTGCCTCTGGTCATGAACACCCGGAACACTAGAAGATATCTCAACTGCGCTACCAACCTTTTGCCCTTACCCGTGAATTTGGCCTCCTAGTCTAGGATTGATACCATGGCCAGTGTCATTTCGCTTAGTACTTTTATCTTTAGTATAGGAAAAATAGTTCAACAGTATTCGTTAGATGGAGCTTGTAAAAAGCAGATGTAGCTTTAAAAAGCAATCAAGCACTTGGTTTCGGCATTAATTCGGTAGATGTCACTATGAATTTGTACATCACATTTGTAAAACTTGTTTTCGAAACAATGACCTCAAGCCGCCTGCCCACATTAGCAATTTTAAATAAAACCGGCCAAGTGCGAGTCGGACTCGCCCATGAAGGGTTCCGTAGCAGCAAGTAAGATATATGGAAGGTAAATTGCGGTTTACGGTTTATAACGTATTAAAAAAAAACTACTCATTATATCTAGTTCAAACCAATTTTCGTTGTTAGTTTTCATAAATAAATAATAAATATTTCACAACATCACATACATTGATCTGACTCCGACATAGGTAGTTCAAGCACCTTTGTTACGGATATCAGAATCAACAGTGGGATTACAAATATATACATATAATACTTTTTTTTTTGTAAATACATTCTTATAATACATAGAAAAACCCAGACCAATACAAACAGACATGTTCATGCACACAAATGTTTATACTGTGCGGGGATCGAACCCGCAACCCTTGGACCAAAGGCAGCGTTCACTACCACTGTTCCAAACGGGTCGTCGAAATTTCATGATTATGTACATCATATTTTTAGTTTTATAATTCATTTATTATAGAAGTTAGACGGACGGACGGACGGGAGGGACGGGGGACGGGGGACGGGGGGGGGGGGGGGGGGGACACACCATTTAACACTTTGGGAGCGTCTCTTGCGGAAAGTATTGTTTAGAAAAAAATGAAGTTATAAACCTCAACATCATCAATGCCTGGCCTATCCTGGCTGTGACGGACGGCCACACAGACGGACAGACGGACAGACATGATGAATCTATACGGGTTCCGTTTTTTTGCCATTTGGCTACGGAACGCTAAAAAGTATGGCAAATAAACTAGAGATCTAGAAGAGAAGTAGTAGTCATCATCATCATCATCATCATTTCAGCCAATAGACGTCCACTGCTGGACATAGGCCTCCCCCAATGTTCTCCACACAGATCGGTCCTCTGCCTCCCGCATCCAATGGATTCCCGCGATCTTTACCAGATCGTCGGTCTACCTTGTAGGAGGCCTGCCACGGCTGCGACTTCCTGTACGTGGCCTCCTCTCGAGGACCTTTCCGCCCCAACGGCCGTCTGTTCTCCTCGCTATGTGCCCTGCCCATTGCCACTTGAGGCATGCAATCCTTTGGGGTATGTCTGTAACCTTAGTTCTCCTGCGGATCTCATCATTTCTAATACGATCACGCAGGGAGACTCCGAGCATAGCCCTCTCCATTGCTCTCTGGGTGACTTTGAGCCTCTTTAATCGGCACATTGTAAGCGGCCACCTTTCGGTTCCGTTTGTCATCACTGGCAACACACACGCATTAAAGACTTTCGTCTTGAGACACTAAAAGTAGTAGTGTTGGAAAGTTATATAGCAAATAAACTTTTTTTTGACATTTTTTTCAACCGTCTCCCTGACTGATTCTCGAAGGTGGCCGTGCTACATAACCAGCTAGCCGTCTGAGGCCTCTATCTCAGTATTGTAAGTTACTCTATGACGACAGCATCACGGAAAACTGTCGTAAAGCAGCGCATGTACCGTATTTTGACGATTGAGTAAGGGTACCGGACTCCAAATTCGGGATATGGGCTAAGTTTGGCAGCGCACTTTTGTCTCCACTGGCGTTGCGTGTGTCTATGGGTTGCGGAAATTACTTACCATAATATCTGCTCATCTGCCACTAATCACATAAAAAATACAAAAAAACAGTTTTGGGGTTAACAATACTTCTTCTCTCGTGGTAGGCAGCGGCATGACTCTGCTCCGGTATTTTCGACGTCTATGAGCGGTGGTTACCATTTACCGTCAGATGGGTCGCATGCCCCTCTGCGCCCCTATTTTTCGCAATAATAAAACTTAAGAGATATTAGAAGTGCAGTAAAACTGCTCCAAATTGTTGGCACCGAAGGTGTTGTTACTTCGCTTTTAAAAGGACGGAAACATGCAAAAATTCTTCCTCAGTTTTAAACTATCCTTCATAAAGCTTAAACAGGAGGAAAAATTTCAAAATTCCTGATTTTGTGATTAAAATTCTGCTTGTATGTTGGAAAGAGCTAAATTTTTGCTGCTTAATTAATCTGTGCTGTCAATTCCATGTTTTCTAATTTCTATGCTATAAAGTGCAATTTACGTGAAGAAAACTTCATTTATTTTAGCTACCTAAATTCGTTTTTTGCGTTTCTGAAAATTGGGTTTGATTGTGTTCATTAATTATAATAATAAAGGCACTTGTGTATATGAAAATGTGATTTGTTGAAGTTATAATTAAATATATTTTTAATAAACTTCCAATTTACTATCTCGTTTTTATAGGGGCGGCCATCTTGGATTTAAAAGAAAAACATAGGTACTGTTTTGTGTTAGGAAAAAAGTGAATCCGACATTTTGTAACGTCGGTTTACTGTCTATCAAACATAGCTAACATCACTCCCGAATACCATGGGAGAGCCACGCTTCGGCATGAATGGGCCGTCTCGACCGGAGTGATACCACGGCCTCACAGAAAACCGGCGTGAAGCAGCACTCTACTGATTCGCTGCGTGAGTGTGGGTATCGGAGGCCAAATCCAGGAGAAAGGGGGGTTTAACGTTTGGCAGCGCACTTGTGACTCCACTGGTGTCATGGGTATCTATGGGGGCAACAATCGGCGGTGATCCGTCAGCTCGTTTGCCACCTATCACATAAAAACTTTACCTTTCCAACAGGAAGAAAACAAAATCGGTTTCAAAAAATGAAAATGAAAGAAAATGAAAAATCTTTATTCGGTCCGGCATTACATATAAATACACTGAATTTAAAACGAATACACTGAATTATTCTGTGGTTTATCCGTTGGGAAGCTACGATGCCACAAAAACACACACAGACACACTAGGACACTTCAAATTTATATATTACACCCTATCGTTTTTTTTGTCGGAGCTTAAAAAAAATGTCATCAGTATATCAGATACAATTATAATATCCTCCAGTCGATTACGGATACGGCGGCTAATCCAAACAGGTGCAACCTTTGGGGACTGGTCTGCTTTGGCTTACCTCATAATATTTATTTTATTATTATTTTCTTCATTTTATTTTGTGTAACAATTAAACTGTATGGCTTGGTTTGATGATGACACAACATTGTATGAAAGTTTGGCGATTAAAAAGAGTAACTGGCGAGTTTCTTGCTGGATCTTCTCGACCAGAAACAACTTTCCGAGCCGGTGGTAGAATCGCATTATGTTTATTTATTTCTTTAGTATATTTTATGTATCAACATATATATGTATTAACAAGTAAATTATACATAAGTACTTATAAATACTTTTAAGTCATTCAAATATATGACGATTTGTAAGTGCTGTGTACAAGCCTATGCAAATAAAGAATTATTTGACTTTGAATTTGACTTTGAAACGATCAGCCACGTTCGCAGGATATTTATAGTGCTCAACTGTGTGCGCAAACACAAGTGGACTCTCTATTCACTTACCCTTATATTCTGATAGGACAATAGTGTGACACGACCGGAGAGAGATCGGGCGTAGGCTTAACGTGCTTGCCGAGGCACGGGGGTATAAGACCGCCAACTTCCAGATTCCATGCTTACACTAAGAATTTCTTACCGAAACTTAATTTTTGGCCCGACCCGGGGATCGAACCCGGGACCTCTTGCGCAGACGTCGCTTTAGCGTGCGACCAATTAAGCATTACGCCACCGAGGCAGTCAGATACATAGTTTTTTAGATTTTGCGCGTTGCATTATAACTATAATGTATCAAGACGGGTCACGAGCGGACGTTTCCACGGCTGCTGTAACGTAGCCGAAACGTCGAGCCAAATATGTGAGTACACAATGTTGTAGCACATAATAAATATGGTGATAATTCCCGTCAGTGATAATTGCAGTCAGATACAATTAATAAAACAACGTTAAACTGTTCCCAAAATTCTGTTGCCAAAAATTGCCTTCACCGACATTTTCTAAATGGAGACTATTGAATGTCCTAAGCTATTTCGAAGCCGGGAGCACACAGCTATAGTTGCGGGCTGGAGCCGCGAATTTCGGTTATAGCTTATTTACACTGCCGCACCTGCGAGCTGTTCTGTGATTCTTGCCAAAGTGTCGCGTCGCCGAAACGGCAGCTTTGCATAGAACAAAAAAATCTTAGGGAAACTTTGTTACTTTTAAGCAGAAAGTAGTGAAAATATGTTTTTTTTTATGTGATAGGTGGCATACAAGCAGACGGATCACCTGATGGTATGGCGACACCAGTGGAGTCACAAGTGCGCTGCAACCTTTAATCCCCCTTTTCCCCCGGATTGGGCCTCCGGTACCCTCACTCACTCTGTTGATCGGTTTTTTCTCTTTATCCATTTCCTAATTGATAAATAGAAAAAAAGATCAACTCGTACCTGTGGATTTGCAGGCCAAAGTTTACTGTGATCCACCAATTAGGCATATCATAGTGAAACGTGGAAGGGTGTGAATGTACGAATTATTATTTTATCTACCACTTCCGAGTACCACTTCCGATTGGATCCTTAACTGCGCTTAGGTTATGAACAAAAATCTTTATTTTTTTAATTTATTTATTTATTCTTGAACCACAAACAAGTTTACAATTTATTTAAAGTTTACAAGACACTTAAACTAGGTTAATTTATATTATTGTAAACACAACAGCAATGGTTACATATTATTTTTAAAACATAAATTAAGATTGGACCCAAACGTATAGTGTATTAAGTTTTACTAAACAAATAATATTTGTCTGTATGTAACATTAGAACAGAACAAAACCCGCAGGCGAGTTACTAACTGAGATAGAATAAGAAAAAGCGTAGGTATGTGTGTTTGTGTGCGTGTGCGCGTGCGTGCGTGCGTGCGTGCGTGCATGCATGCGTGCGTGTGTGTGTGTGTGTGTATGGGAAATTGTGTGTACATAAGTATATATATAAGTACATATATGACAAGAGCGTATTTATGTGTACTCGTGTCATGAAATGGCTCATAAGGCACCGTGATGTTATTGATATTTAAATACGTTGATAAGTTTAGATTTAAAAACAAAACTACTGGTGCCTGACCTTTGCAACATTGGTTTATAAGTATGACTGCTTCGGTGGCGCAGTGGTTAGTAGTTCGCATTTTAAAGCGATGGCTGCGCAAGACGTCCCGTGTTCGATCCCCGGGTCGGGCCAAAAAATTGTATCTTTGTTTTCGGTAAGAAATTCTTAGTAGTGGCAGCCCGGAATCTGGAAGTTGGCGGTATTGTACCCCCGTGCCTCGGAAAGCACGTTAAGCTGTTGGTCCTGCGCGTGATCCTCTGTAGCCGTAATCAGTTTTAAAAGAAGTGACTGTTATACTGGTCATATTTCATTCATAATGCTTTCTAGGATATAATCCACCGAATACTCCCACTATTGATAAATATTTTCACAACATCACATACATTGATCTGACTCCGAGATAGGTAGCTCAAGCACCTGTGTTACGGATATCAGAATCAACAGTGGGATTACAAATATATAGTATACTTTTCTTTTGTAAATACATGCTTATAATACATAGGAAACACCCAGACCAATACAAACAGACATGTTCATGCACACAAATGTTTGTAAGTGCGGAGATCGAACTCACAACCTTTGGACCAAAGGCAGCGTTCACTGCCACTGTTCAAAACGGGACGTCAAATTGATAAGATTTACTTAATCACTGCTACTATATATAAGTATTGTTTGTTTAAAATTTTATAAGTAACGTAATAAAATGATGTGATAACAATAGTAGGATATCAATCTAGCTCTAAACTGAACTAAATGTATACACATATTGAATAATAAATAAATAAATTCATTGACGCTCGTGGTCGTTAGTCCTCTCCCAGATCCATCCATATATCTAATATATAAAATTCTCGTGTCACAGTTTTCGTTGCCATACTCCTCCGAAACGGCTTGACCGATTTTGATGAAATTTTTTGTGCTTATCCGGTATCTATGAGAATCGGCCAACATCTATTTTTCATCCCCCTAAATGTTAGGGGTAGTCCACCCCTAAATTTTTATTTTTATTTTTTAGACAAAATTTTTAATTTCTCTTTTTTTATGATACAACATACAAAAATACATACAATCCTCAATTTTCACCCTTCTACGATCAACCCTTTTATTTATATGGCAAAACAACGTTTGCCGGGTCAGCTAGTTGTAATTATAAAATTTATCTTGTCTCTTAAAACCTTATAGTAGTATATTTTATATAATTTTATATAATTTGTGTAGGTTATATTGTATTATTGTATAAGGTAACATTCGTATATATTAGTGTATGATAACGTGTTTATTTATTATCTAGATATATGTATTTATACTATAAATTTACTTAATCAATGTTCAAAATCAAAAGGATTGCACCACCCTCCCCTCTTCTATCTAATGTCCTTTATCTGAAGGTTGTCTGGTAGAGATCGCTCCCAGCGATAAGACCGCCTAAATTGTACATTTTTATCTCTGTATACCTAGCTTTTAAGTTTTGTATGTTATGCAATAAAGAGTATCTATCTATAGATAAATAAAAATGAATGAATAATAATAATAATTCTCACAACATCTCATAGGTTGACCTGATTCCGTACTTAGTAGCTTAAGCACTTGTGTTACAGATATCAGACAACAGAGGAACACAAATATATACTTAAATACATATATTACACCCAGACACTGAACTTACACAAGTGTTCATCGCACGAATATTTGTCCAGGGTGGGGATCGCACCCACGACCTTTGGCGTAATAGGCAGGGTCACTACCAATTGCGCCATCCGGTCAGTCTGAATGAAAAGTCTGAATGAAAATGGCTCCGTCTGCCGCGAGTCCTTGTGTTTGTTATAGTAACTGTGACTTTTGCAAAGGTGTTGTCGCCAAAAGTAAAAAAACTAAAACCCAACTACGACAAAAAACGTCGCTGAAAAAGTATTAAACAAGCCTTCGTTGTCAATTTATGCAATATTCACTATGTAGAGATAAAATTTCATGTTTGGAAATCCGCAGTCACACGTTGTCAAAGGGTAGTATATTTAACGTGTGACTACGCCTTTCCAAACATGAAATTTTATCTCTACATAGTGAATATTGCATAAATTGACAACGAAGGCTTGTTTTATACTTTTTCAGCGACGTTTTTTGTCGTAGTTGGGTTTTAGTTTTTTTACTTTTATTTTATTTGTACTATTTTGGTGTCCAAGTGCTAGTAATATATATATATATTCAAAATGTACAAGTCAAGCGCTTTCAAATGATACCAAACACGGCATATTTATCATAACTTTATTTTTTTACTCTGTATGTTTTGTCCGCTAGAGGGCGCCACATTAGATTTTGTGAAACTTCATATAGCCTATAACCAGCGGACGATCAAGACGCTTATAATGATATGTCATTTGTCGAATTCTGATAAGTAGTTAAAAAGTTACGTGGAAGCAGATGATCATACATACATACATACATACAGACATACATACATACATACATATATAGCCTGTCAAAATCATAACCCTCCTTTTGCTTTGCCGTAGTCGGGTAAAAACGGCACTCACTTTGCATAAAGGAGACACGGGCTAAAGCTGGAATTTCTCCTTATTAAGACTAACGTTTTAAGTGTCCTGCTTTAGGATCTTGTTTAAGTAACGAGCGTCTTAAAATGTTGTTGCCATGTTTGGATTGCCTGCTTTCAAAGCTTACCGTATGTTAATATCTCAAAAATTTTGCGAAATCCTTACACTACATTTAATCTCAGCAAAATACTGGCTGCATTGGAATCGATCGAAAACCGAGCTAGAAAGATTGTTGGCGACGCTGAACTTTTTGACCGCAAGTTGTTAAGCCTTCAGGCGTAGGTTAGCGTGTCTTTCGGTCCTTTACAATACGCTTTATTCTGAAAAATCCGTTACAATTAGTTAACGGAGCTTCCCGGTAAGTAATCAAAGATACTTGTGATGGGAATACCTCTCTCTTCGTCCACAGGTTTATTATTTTCCTTTTCCTCATCGGGACAAGAGATAGAGAAGGGGTTACCACCCTCATGTCGTAGATATACCGGCAATTCGTTCCAAACGGTTTAAAAGTACATGCTTGCTGCGTACGGCTAAGGAATGGAATGCTCTGCCGGAAAATGTGTTCCCTGAACGATAATGATCTGGACATATTCAAGAATCAGAATCAGGATCAGAATCAGAAATCATTTATTGCGGTAAATGTGGTTACAGTAAGTTACATATAATTATCGTTTAGATTCTCACATTTAACCGAATAATATCGGCATGCAATAACAGAGAGTTAGCGTTGTCTTAAGTTATAATAAAATAATACATAGTCAAAATAAAATCAATACAAAGCATTAGTCACTCAAAAAATAATTAATACAATGTCAAGAAAAAAAACAGTGAATAGGTTGTTATTAGACCGATATGATCCATCCTCGGCTACGTCATTACTTACCATCAGATGAGATTGTGGCCAAATGTCTGGCTATTCTAATAAGAATAATTTATTAATAACACATTTGATCTCAGCAAAACTAGTAGGTCGAATAAACATGCATCAATGTTTTAATGAGTGGCTGTGACATTGGACTGATTTCAACACTTGACCACACACTTTTAAATTTTCCCCTTGAAATTGCAAACGCAAGCGTGTGGTGCTTAAGCCTAACCCCATCGTAGTGGCGATGAGTTGATTTCTATAAAGGAGGCCTTTTCCCAGCAGTGGAATTGGGCCAAGTGAGTATTCAGAAGGTATAGCCATAATTAAAACAAAAACTCGTTGTCTACATACATAATCAGATCTGAGTCGGATGATAAAAAGCATATTTTTGTCACAAGCCGACCGCTGAGGCTGAGTGACAACTATTTTTATGCATGCGAATTTTGTCAAAAAAAAAACAAGTAATGAATAAGATATTGGGGTAGAATAGGCCACCCTTACTCTTACCGAGGTGTCGTAAAAGGCGACTAAGGTAAAGCTGCTAGCATGATCATCAGCACCCAGAGAAGGAAAACTCTGCATTTATATCTAAACCCTCGCCAACCCATCTGCCAAGCGTGGTGAGTACAGCAATTACCCCTCATGTGATTGAGGGAGGCCCGTGCCCCAGCAGTGGGGACTTAAATGGGCTGAAGATGATGATGATGATGAAAGAATAAGAGAAGAGATCAAATGATTCGCTTGCTCATTTGTCGCCTCTAGCATAAAAAAAAAGTAAAAGAGAAGTCCACTGCTAATGATTAAGCATGGACAGCCACACATTAAACAATGGAATGAACGGTATTTCCGGACCGATATTACCAACCTTCGGCTTCGACCGTAGGAGATCCACGTATCGGCATGAATGGGCGGGCTCGACCAAAGTGATAACACGGCACGACAACAGATAACCGGCGTGAAGCAGCACTGTGCTGTGTTTCGCTGTGTGAGTGAGGGTACGGGAGTCCTAATCCGGGGAAAGGGGGGTATAAAGGTTGGCAGTGCACTTGTGACTCCATTTGTGTCGCAGGTGTCTATCGCTTACCATCAGGTGATCCGTCTGCTCGTCTGCAGCCTATCACATAAAAAAGGCCAGTAGCGCACATGTGACTCCTCTGGTGTTGCAAAAAAGAGGGTATCCATGAGTGGCGGTGGTTGCTTACCATCAGGCGATCCGTGTGGTCGTCTGCCCACTCTACCCCTAGCCATGTCCCGTCGGCTCATTAAAAAAACTTAATCCAATTCCTTCAATTGACTCTCGATCGATATTTGGTTTAATATCCATCGAGGAAATTCAGCAGATTGCGATCTGATGTGTAACTATCTGCACCAAACCTTCAGGTGTCCAACATCCCACACACCATTAGTTTCTGAGCATCTCGAGCACGTCCCCGTAATCGGGTTCCATCTGAAATTGAGTCTGTGAGTTCCGCGTGACGCGTTATACGATTTGTTCGCGAACGCGCCCAGAATCCGCCAGACTATTCCGCCTACACTAAAATTGCATCTCCGAGGCGGATTCAAGACCCGCTTTGTAAGTGTTAGCTCTTTACCTGGATATTCTGGGAATGAATGACGGTGAGCAGATGTCGGATTTGTCGGGAAGCAAATTTTAAAAGCTAAAAACGGTTTTGGAGATCGAAATTCTTTTCAAATTCTACTTAACTAAATCCTGGAATTTCCACGTAATTTGTAACTTGTCTGTGAGCTGGCCCAACCATGTCGAAGCGCTGCTCACCCACGGTCTCCTACGGTATCTATAAAGAGTATTCCCTTTATTGCACAAGAAACAAAACATAAAAGCTTAGGTATGCAGATATTCATTGTGCTACATTGTTTTTAGCAGTCAGGAAGGAAGCAATCTCTACCGTCTGGAAGAGGTTGTCTTTTAACTTCAGACAAGGAACATTAGATGGAAAAGGGAAGGGTGGCCCAATCTAATTAATATCATCTAAGATACATAAATGCGATACTAATACATAAATTAAATAAAACATCACCTCATCCAAAACAACTGAACTAACCACTCATCCAAGACGACCCGTTTGGATCAGTGCTAGTGAATGCTGCATCTAGTGCAAGGGTTGCGGGTTCGATCTCCGCCCAGCAAAACATTTGTGAGAATGAACACCAATACAATACTGTTTCTATTTCTGGGTTTATACTGTCTAGGTGTTTTCTATGTATTATAAGTATTACAAAAGAAAAGTATTAAATGTGTATTTTTGTAATTCCGCTTTTGATTCTGATATCCGTAACACAGGTGCTTGAGCTAGTTATCTCAGTGTTAGATCAATGTATGTGATGTTTTGAAATATTTATTAAATTTAAAATAAAAAACTATGGATGACTCATCCAAGGATGAGTGATCACTTAAGTCAAGTTGAAGCTTTCTTTTTATTTTTTCGAAATAAAATAACATTCTGATATAAACGATAACTCGATTGCATACCATTACCCGCTTTTACGACCTGAAGTATCGCTTTCTTTACACATGTAGCGCTTATTATGGATAGTTGACCTCAAAAATCATTCAGGCTATCGATAGTATTAGTATCGATAGTATTGCTATTGGTCAAAACTATCGATTCATTACTCTAATACTATGGATACTATCGATTGTTTAATGTCCGATACTATTGATAATCGACTATCGATAAGCAACACTAATCGGAACCTGTGTCTTAACACACGTTTGATTTCATTCCTTCCCCCCAAAGGAGAGCCGTTGTAGCTCAGTGGATAAGAGCGTGCGCTTACTTAATCCGCAGGTTCAAATCCCAGGACACACTTCAGAATTTTCAAATCTATGTGCGTATTTACGGCAGAGCGTACATCCTCACACACTGGAACCCAAATGGTCTCGCACAGTACGGTTCCAGAGGAATTTCCTCCTGCGGACGCTTCGGCTGTGGAATGATCCCACCTTAGGACCTACAACAAAACCCTCCCAAAAAACAAGACTGTACTCCATCACATGAGGGGTAATTGCCATACTCACTACGCTTGGCAGACGGGTTGGCGAGGGTTTTGATATAAATGCAGAGTTTTCCTTCTCTAGGTGCTGATGATCATGCCAGCAGCTTACCTTAGTCGCCTTTTACGACACCTCGGTAAGAGTGAGGGTGGCCTATTCTACTCTGCCGGGGACCACACGGCTCCCTCGGTAAGAGTGAGGGTGGACCTCCTATCTATCTATTATCCTCTTATTATATACCTCCTATCTATCTATCGCTTTACTATCGCTTTCCAAATCATCTTTATGACAGAGACAACAACGTGTTGGAGTTCTCAAAGTTGGTAAGCATTACTACTAATAGGTCTACAGCCTGACACAATTCCATTAGTGTCTCCTGATGCACTTCCATCAAATCTCGGTGAGGTATTAAATCAGAGTCAGCGCGTTGAATAAGGGGTGCTATTTGTAATCTTGCTGTTAGGCGGAGCTTGCGTCTTAGCCAACAGATGGTATGCTGGTCGAAGGCTGAAGTACACACATCCTGTATGGTTAGCCAACAAAGTAAATCAAATGTGTAATCATGCTGTTAGCGGAGGTTGGCATAGCTTGGCGTTGCGAAGGCCTGTCTTAGCCAACAGATGGCATATGTTGGTCGAAGGCCGAGTGAATACACACATCCTGAAAGGATAGCTAACAAAATTTACCGTGGGAGAGCCACGCTTTGGCATAAATAGGCCGGCTCGACCGGAGTGATACCACCGGCGGGTTTTCTGTGAGGCCGTCTGCTCGTCTGCCTACCTATGATATAAAAAAAAAACAAAAAAGTAAATAGTTATTTACAGAATTTCTACCATGCCTACCTTATTTTTGAGTTTCCGATATTTCGGCACACCCACACACACGAAACGACAATTACTTTAGATTTCCGGTTATTACATTTTCGAATCACCGGATTCCAGACATATGACAATTTGACCATGGCGCTTGCAACAGTGCCGAAATATCGGAAACTCAAAAATATGGTATATGGTAGAAATCCCGTAAATTACTTTTCTAATGTTAAGTGACCATGAAAGTTTAAAACAATAAAATAAATAAAAATCTATCCAATAAGGGATGCTGATCTAAGTCCCGCCTGAACTCGAGATGAAATTATTAAGTGTGTTATTTACTTAAGAATAAATTGCAAAAGATTGCTATAAAAAATATCAACTAAGGGATGCTATATCATCATATATCATGATGTTAGACCTAGCTTGGCATAGCTTGGCATCGCGAAGGCCCGTTTTATACAACAGCATGGCATAGGTTATGCTGGTCGGAGGCCAAGTATACACATCCTGTAGGGATACCTAGCCAATAAATTAACTTGAGTGTCCAATGCAACTAGTACATTTTTTGTAATAAGTGGCAGAGTCTCATCACCTGATAGTCACCAGTATAGCCACAAACCGTGAGAGAGCCACGCTTTGGCATTAATGGGCCGGCTTAACCGGAGTGTTACCACGGCTTCAACGAAAACTGGTATAAAGTAGCAGTGTGCTGTGTTTCGCTGTGTGAGTCCTTACGCCCGTATTAGGCCTCGGGTAACCTTGTACCCGAGGCCTAATCCGGGGGAAAAGCTTACAGGTTGACAGCGCACGTCTGTAACTCCGCTGGTGTCCATGGACGGTGGCAATCGCTGATTGATCTTGATCCGTCAGCTCGTCTGCCACCTATATCATGTAAAAAAACAATTGCGCTGCCAAACTTTTAGGTCACCTTCCCCCCGGATTGGGTCTCCGGTTCCTCCATTTAAGCGAAACACAGCGCAAGCGTTGCTTCACGCCCACTTTCCACGACGAATCGCTCATTCATGTCTCTCTCGCCGTAATCTCCTTTTCTTCTACCCAGTAAAAAACCAGAAACCCTCCACAATTACACCGACCTCGTGTCCCAAAAGGCGAATAAAGAAAGGGGGGACAATTAGGACCGCAATTAGAGGACAGTGTGTCGCAGACGGCCGCAGACGCATCCCACTAACAAAGCTTGCCAACTAACTATTAAGATGCTGGGAGCCGCCAACTGTTTATGGGTTTACAAATTGCACTTGTATTTTTGTGTTAAAATTGCCCCGCGTAATCTGGGATTTGTCGGGGAATTCGGCCGGATTTCGCTAGGTTAGGCTGTTTGCAAACGACTGCACGTTTTGGATAGTCTTTCAAAGTGGATGCTTACTCGTACATTCACTTAGAAAGTGATTCTGAACATGTGACCATGATTTAGATGGTTTAGTTTTCTTCTGTAAGGTTGGAAAGTTCAGATGGTAATCGCTACTTTATTTATCGTGGCCCAAGCGTACAGTCAACAGCAGAAGTAGCTGCACATATTCTGCAGTTTGTAGTTCTTATTCCGAGGAGAATAAGAGTCTCGAGCTGCGAAAAGTGTGCATCAACTTTTGCTGTTGAATGTACCTACCCCCCAGCCTACATAACGAGAGCTTTGGGCGCAACAGGGAATAAAACTCTGAGATAAAATGAGGCGGTTTACAAACGAGGAGAATAGACAAGGAAGGAAATATTAATGTTGATGATGGTGGACAGCCACACACAATCATAGCTACAGTTTTGGAAATACATAAAAAGCGATGGTAATTCAGAAGATTGTTTTTTATGCTAGAGGCGACAAACGAGCAAGCGAGTCACGTGACGTAAAGTAATCAACGCCGCCCATGAACATCCGCGAAATCAGAGAGATCGTTAATGTATTGCCGGCCTTTTTAAAAGGGAATTTTAAAGGCTCTTCTCTTGAAGGGCCCCAAGTCTTAGCTTTCGGCAAATACTCCCGCAGCAAAATCGTTTCACAGAACTACCTCAGTTCTGTGGAACGGTTTGGCTGAGTGGTAGAAAGCTCCGCGAGAAACGCACAGTATTAGACCGCCATCTATCGAGATGATGGGGATGGAATGACAATCGCGTACGTGTGGTTCGATGTAAGAATTCAGCTGCAGGGAGTAGATCAAACAGGTCCTCAGAACACTCCTCATGGTGCGCCAAAACCGGCAGACGTGTCGTATGGGGTATCAAATGAAAGCATATTAGCATTTTTATTAGCATATCTTAGCATATTTAAACATTCACATAACTACAAAATAAGTTTCAGCAGTAACTATTTTCTTGTCTCTTGATTTTTGGAAAGCGTTTTTTGCTATCACTTTTTAGTTTTATATCATGTGTTGTTGAGAAGACAATCAGATGGATCACAAATGGTAAGCGATTGCCTCCACTGGTGTTGCGGCTATGTTTATGGGCGGCGACCATATGTTTTTTGTTCAGCCTATAAACTATTCCACTGCAGGGCAAAGGCCTCCATCATAGAAATCAAATTATCGCTACTATAATGGGATTAGGCTATCACCACGCTTGCCAAATGCGGATTGGTGATCACAAAAATTCGAAACATACTTTTCGCTCGACACGGGAATCGAACCCAGGACCCTGAGATCACGGCCCGGTACTTAAACCACTAGACCAACAGGGCGATCATATGCTAAATGGCTTACCATCTGATGAGTCTACTGCTTGTCTGTCATCATCATCATTTCAGCCAATAGACGTCCACTGCTGGACATAGGCCTCCCCCAATGTTCTCCACACAGATCGGTTCTGTGCCGTCCGTATCTAATGAATTCCCGCAACATTCACCATATCGTCGGTCCACCTTCCTGGGGGTATACCACGGCTGCGACTTCCTGTACGTGGCCTCCACTCGAGGAGGACCTTTCCGCCCCAACGGCCGTCTCTTCTCCTCGTTATGTGCCCTGCCCATTGCCACTTAAGACATGCAATCCTTTGGGCTACGTTAACCTTAGTTCTCCTGCGGTCTGTCATCAATCACATTAAAAATTATGCCGAAAATGCTGTTCAGCTTGCAATATGCCTTAGAAGTGTTTTGTCCGCGTCTCTAAAATGGTAACGTGAGCGAGTGATTTTAATATGCAAGTAGAATCTGCATCCGGCTGCAATATTTCCTCCAATAATGCCGACTACGGCCGGATGCTGGTAGATACGGCCATCTACCTGTATCAGAGGTTTTAGGTATCTTATAGCTTGCTATCTAGTAAAGTTATACTATCCGCAAAGACTCACTGCAGTCGGTAGATTGTAATGAATAGTATAAGAGAATTAAGTTATTTAAAATGGTCAGCTATTTATGCTGTAATACTCGAGCCAAAGACTCAAGACAATAACAAGTCGTATAAGTATGTCATACAAATGTATATATTTCTTTATGTAATAGGAGGCAGATGAGCAGACGGATCACTTGATGGTAAGCGATTGCAACGAACATGGACACCCACGACACCAGTGGAGCGTCTTAAGAGCGCTGCCAACCTTTAAACCCCTCTTTCCCCCGGATTGGGCTTCCGGTACTCTCACTCACGCAGCGAAACACAGTTCAGTGCTGCTCTAAGCCGATTTTTCTGTGAGGCCGTGTTATCACTCTGGTCGAGCCGCGTTCATTCCGAAGCGTGGCTCTCCCACGGTAAATTTATATTTACCGTGGTAGGCCTTCGGTACTCACTCCGGCATCCTCACTTACTCGGTGTAACATAGCGCCGTGGTATCACTCAAATCAAAGCCCATTCATGCCCAAGCGTGACTCTCCAAAGGTAAAAATTAAAAAAAAAACGTCGTTTTAAGATTTTGAGATTGTCCTTACTATAGTGCTCCCTAACACTGGCAGCCGACGGTAGAGTATCTCATTCTCTAATTATGACAATTTAATTTAATTTTATATATTTTTTTAAATATAAATATAAATTTACCGAGGGAGAGCCACGCTTCGACATGAATGGGCCGGCTCGACCGGAGTGATACCACGGGCCTCACAGAAAACCAGGCGTGAAGGAGTACTGTGCTGTATTTCGCTGCGTGAGTGAGGGTACCGAAGGCCCAATCCTGGGGAAAAGGGGGGTTTAAAGGTTGGCAGCGCACTTGTGACTCCAATGGTGTTGTTGGTGTCCATGGAGCGGCGGCAATCGGTTTCTATCAGGTGATCCGTCTGCTCGTCTGCCACCTATGACATAAAAGTATGAAATTCGTGCAAACACCTGCAAACCTTTCCAGTTGTATGTCCTCGACTAAACCTCATATAAGTGACACCATTTACAGTCTCGGCAAGCCGAACCGCGAGCAAACCAGCACTCGTCCGGTGCCTCCCCGCATACCTACCCCTAGCTCACGCGATATTCGAGTGTTCTGCAAAAACTAAAAATATCCTGAAAATTCAGGCATGCGTGACGAAAATCTTTTTTTCGAAAATTTTCATACCCAGATGGTTACGCTAATCTTCGTCACGCTTGCCGAATTTTTATATACACACACAGGACAGGGACAGTTTTTTTTTCTAAATAAAGCAGATGCTTTATGCTTTATGCCACTAAATCCATGTTACCTAACCAAAAAAAAACCCTTTTTCTTCGGCAGGGAGGTTAATCTGAGTGCGTATTTCTACCACTAATATGTTTTGTGACAGGTGGCAGACGAGCCAGGGACGGGGGTCCCTGTGCCGGCACTGCCATTGGCACCTCCACCGCTCGTTGGGGACGGCTCAGCTCTTCCGGCTGTCCCCAACCCCCATCCTCCTAGCCTGAGGAGGAGCGTGGCCGCACACGTGTAGGGGCCTGTGGGGGAGCGGGGTTGCGGGGAATAGCCTCGTGCAGTTCCCGTGACCCCATTCTATACCCACGGGTGGTTGAGCCCCGGGAGTTTTAGTGGGTATGGCCTCAGGTCGCTTCTTGTTAGAAGAAGCGGCCCGGAGGGTGAGTCCCACAGTACCCTGTCGCCCGGCGGCACAGAACAGATCACTAGATGGTAAGCGATTGCCGTCGCTCATAGAGGTTCGGGACACCAGTGCACTGACAACCTTTTAACCTCCTTTCTACCTAATGAACCTCATGAAACGCAGTGCAGGCCCGGCTTCATATCAGTTTTCGGTGAGTATCACTCTGTTCGAGTAAAGATAACGATATTTAAAAGAAACACAAGATAATTATGTTTCTGTTGATAGGAACATCCATTTTTCAGCCGAAATAGCCTTGTCGCTTGTTATATGTAGACTATATACAGTGTTAATTACAAAGAGTTTATTTTGGAATCGCAGAGGAGTAGTTCATAGTTCGGGTTTATTGTTGTGGGTTATATGAAGTACCTACTTGCCTATAATGATTTGACGTTGGCTACTTACACCAATTTCATGAATTAGTCTGGATTTGTTGTTGATGTTGTTTGATAAAAATTTATACCTTATATTTTCTAATTTTAGCTTCTACTTTATGTTGTACCTTTTGGTTGTGCATAATACAGTGTTTCTCGTGCGCATCGCAGTGGTCTCTCGAGGTGTTCACGGAAGACCAGCACCGCTGCATCAGTAGACGACACGATATTATGCTGAGTGAACGCCTTTTTCACTGACACTATGTATAAGTACTTTTTTTTTATATAAATATTTCTATGGTTTTGTTAGGAAATAAATTATTTTCTATTCTATTCTATTCTATACATAGATGCACAAAGACATCAATGTAAAACTTATAACACACCGCTTTCTGGCCTCGTGTCGGGGTTTAAAATTAAACCCTCGTTATAACCAATAACATTTATTTCATAGAGCAAATAACTCGCATAATTAACGTTTTAATAGCCTCATTGAAAACACTCGACAAGCACTTAAAAATGATGATAAAAATAATAATCATGTAACAATAATAACCGAATGTTATAGAGAGCACGTTCGGTTGCCTCGCAATTATATTAATTATCGTACAGCGAAGAAAATTAAAATGATATTATTCGGACAACGCGCTGATTATATTGCGTTGCGGCCGCTTGCGCCCGCGAGGTATGTGAGGGGCGCACCAAGTTTGAAGTGCAATAATTTTTAAGCGCACCAATTTTCCAATTATGTTATTAATGAAACTTTTGGTCGCGAACTCCTAATCACACCAATTTTAAGTGCTCGAATTTCGAATGCAGTAATTTGTAATGCAATAATTTTCAAGTTCATTACTACTGCATGGTATGGCAATGGCCAGTAGCGCTCGCGAGGTATGTCAAGAGTGCAACAATTTTTAACTTGAACAATTTTAAATGCAGCAAACCGATTTGCTAACTCCTAAGCGTATTTCGCACGCAAATTTAAAAACGCACCAATTTTGGAGCGCATAAAAGAGCTCGATATTAAAATACTTAGAAGTATATAATATTCGTGAATATCATTAATGGTATTGATTAGTAGTGTGGAAAGTATATAACTTCACAGTTGAATAGAGTTAGTACTCACTGAAACTGAAATACTTTTTAGAAACTTCCATAAGATAAGCTAACAGCAATCCCATCCCACCCCAATAATACAGAAGGATCCTAATAACGTAAATGTAACTATCAAAAGATGAATGTGTATGACACTATTCACATCAATGTTTATCAAGTGATTTTTTAACACCTGTTAGTTTTAAAAAACGAATTGGGAAATTCTCTTAAACATATAAACATATAACTTAATATAAACAGCGATCATGTTTTATTGGTGCGCCTTATTTGGTGCGCTCCTCCTACCTCACGCCCGCGCCCGCATCGCCCGCGTACCTGCACGCCCGCATCACCTGCATCCTACATCCTGCGATTTAATCAGCGAACGCCGGAAATTCAGCGGAGCCGCTCGGAATCTCTTCAATTTCCCGCATTTTTTGTTGTGTTTTTCGGATATCGCGGGCGGCATGATTCTCTGACGGGCGCAGCTTCTTGTGTTTTGCCATGCGTTTCATTGTGTTCAAGTTTTAATTAAATGGTTTGAATAACGTTTTCCGGGCCAAATATTCTGTTCTCATGCAGTTTTCATAGAGTTTCGACAACAAGCAATGTTTGGGCGATTGATTTTTGGTTTTTCTTTTAAAGAAAAAGGAACATTTAGGTTAGAACACCTACAACGGTATACGAAGTCGAAGCCGCGGCAGGCCCTCCACAAGGTGGACCGACGATCTGGTAAAGGTCGCGGAAATCCCTTGGATACGGGCGACACAGGACTGATCTGTGTGACGTTTACTAGCTTAAATGATGATGATGACGATTACCTACAACGAAACAGTCCCGCAACGAACAAAAAGATATGTCACGTCCAAATAAAAGAGACGCACAATGTGTATGAAAGATGGGAATAAAGATTCCGTCGTCAATCCCATTTCAATTTACGATCGTGGCCGCCCATGGATCTCAGCTGTTGTCATCCAAAATTGTCACTCCAAAACCCTGGGTAAGCTTGGACCATGATCCAGAAAATCGTAAGTCACAAATACGAACAATTAAGGAATGGAACCTCTTGCCAAGGTCTGTTTTACTGGACTACAATCTAGTCATCTTTAAGGCAAGAGTGAACAGGCATCTTCTAGGTGAACGATTTACATCCTAGACCTCATCGTCACTTTCCATCAGGTGCGATGCTGGTCAAGCGTTGGCCTAAAAAATACAATGGAGCACCTGCCGTTCGACCTTTGCAGCTCTTTGACATAGACACAGGTACATGATCGTGGGAAATGTGGGAGAGCCACGCTTATAAATGTGGGAGAGCCACGCTTAGTCATACCACTGCCTCACAGAAGACCGGAGTGAAGCAGCGCCTGCGCTGTGTTTCGACGTGTAAGTGAGGTTACCGGAGGCCCAATATCGGGGAAGGGGAAAAGGTTGGCAGCGCACTTGCGACTCCACTGGTGTTGCGGGTGTCCATGGGCGGCGGAATTGCTTACCATCCGTCTGCTCGTCCGCCACCTCTCATATAAAAAAAAAATTAACAGAATGGTTATCTAACGTTGGTGAAACTTCAATACAAGACATTTTTTTACTAATAAAAAGGATTCAGTGGGTAGGGCTAAAACTTTGACTGACTTCGACTGTTGACTACCTACTTATTCCCAATAAGTTACTTGACATTGGCGAATTATCTTCGGGTAGTGCCATAATTAAAAAAAATACAAACGAAAAAGAATCATACATCTTTTCAGTCTTTAAAAGGCTATCTTGATTTCTATCATTTCTTTATTGCCGGTCTCACTTCATTTCAATACTTAATTTTGGAAAACCCAGTTTTGTGTATTAACTCCAAACTGGCACAAAGACCATTAGATGGCGCTGGCTGTCAATTACATCGCACAAGCGTTTAGCCGTTTGACTGGCCATTGGTCTCTAGAATTTAATAACCTCTTCAAAATAAATAGTGTAGATACGGCTGAACCAACAAAGTCGCTTAACTCATCCTCTCTGATTGCCACAATCCCTCCCTCGATAACTCAGCCGCAAAACAAACCGAACCTTTTGTACGAACCAATCGCCATCGGCTGAATATATGGCCGATAACCAAAGAAACTATCTGAGAAACAAAAGTCATAAATTTTTGCCGGCATCCGAGCGCGATAGTTTGTGTAGCTCGTGTCAATTGTTTTGTTCTAGGGGCGATTAGGAAAGCGATAGAAATTATTATGAAGTTTCCTTTAAGGTGACGGGTAGGGCACACTAGCAAAGCTAATCGATTTTGATTTTTATTTGTAAACCGGATTGGGTCCAACGCGTACGCGAAAAATTGATTCACGCCAAAATCGGCCACTTTTGGCGTGTATTAATTTTTCGCGTACCAAAACGGACCCAACATTTGTGCATGGTTATTTAATAAATAGTATAAGTGTTTGTGTTTAAAATAGATCCGGTTAAGTAGCTAAAAATTAAAATCGATTGGCGTCGCTAGTGTGCCCTACCCGTCACCTTAATGCCCGAAGTCTTTCCTTTTTGTTTGGTGACAAACGCCCAAGAGCTTCGAATGGTTTTTTTTATGTTATAGGTGGCAGACAAGCAGACGGATCACCTGATGGTAAGCGATGGCTACCCCCATAGACATCCGTGACATCAGTGGAGTCACAAGTGCGCTCCCAACCTTTAAACCCCGTCTTCCCCCGGATTGGGCCTCCGGTACCTTCAATCACACAGCACCGTGCTGCTTCACGCCGGTTTTCTGTTAGGCCGTGGTATGACTCCGATCGAGCGGCCCATTCTTGCCGAAGCGTGGCTCTGCCATTTAATTAATCACCGTCGTCCATGAATATTTGTGAGATCAGTGATGCATTGCCAGTTATTTTAGAAAAAAGTACGCCTTTCTCTTAAGGTCCCTAACTCGTAGCAGCGCGTGCACTGTGTTTCGCCGAGTAAGTGAAGGCACCGAATCACTAATTCGCAGTTGGCGACACACTTGTGACTTCACTGGTGCTACAGATGCCTACAGTGGGCAGGTGATCATTCTGGTCGTCTGCCACAAATCACATTAAAAAATACTTTTTTTCCGAACCAATTACATTTTTGCAAACCGGAAATGAACAGTCGATATCAACATTCAAATTTGAACTTTATGTCCATGGATTCAAGGAATCTAAAATTATACAGGTACATTATATTAGTACAGGTAAATAATAAGTCTGTTTTTATATAACTATGAGTGACCATCTGTAAAATTAACTCTAATATGATTAATAAAGTTTATTTTTATTTATAGTTCAGTGTTTTTCCGCGGGAATTCTTTCATGGCGCGCACTCTAAATGGCGCTTTATGTTTTTTTTTCTTTATTTAAGGACTTTTATACTAAAGTACATGTCAGTCCTATAGGACAATACATTAGTTTACACTTAGTATTAAATAACAATTAATAACTAGTACAAATGAGACAAGTCGCTGTTCAGCCTCTTGTTTTGATGCAGTCTATTGCAAAATCCAGGGCTTTATGTTCTCGAGCGATTCCAGCATCGACTCACATTCGCTCGTCGCCGATTATTGCGCCGAACGTGCAAGTTGCCGCCGTTGTTCCTGCATTATGACACCTAATATTTTTAAACTCCGCGGCACAGGGAAACCAGATCCGGTGTTGTGTTCAAAAAGTTGATGCAATAAATAGTTGTGATAAATGCGTTGCGATCGTTGGACTTTGTTGGCGCTTGCAGCATCTGGTAGCATTTAGCATTGGATATACAAATGTTTTGTCTGTAAGGTTACAAGTGTGTTTGAGGATCGGGAATTTTGAAGCATTGGTAATGAGAATCATATAAGTAAACGTGTGGCATGCTCAGACGACGCCCTGTTGGTCTAGTGACTAGACCAACAGGGCGTCACTTTTTTTTTTTTTTTTGTTTTCCCGGGAGAAATGCGTTACGCAGACCCTGCCGCCGGGGGGCGACAGGGTACTGTGGGACTCACCCTCCGGGCCGCTTCTTCTAACAAGAAGCGGCCTGAGGGCATACCCACTAAAACTCCCGGGGCTCAACCACCCGTGGGTATAGAATGGGGTCACGGGAACTGCACTAGGCTATTCCCCGCAACCCCACTCCCCCACAGGCTCCTACACGGGGTGTGCGGCCACGCCCCTCCTCAGACTAGGAGGAGGGGGGTTGGGGACAGCCGGAAGAGCTGAGCCGTCCCCAACGAGCAGTGGAGGTGCCAATGGCAGTGCCGGCACAGGGACCCCCGTCCCTGTTGCCGGCTGGCCACCTCCGCGGAGAGGACGAAGAGTTCTCCGCCGAACTCGTCCTCTCCTTGCTCGAAGCGGGCCTGCGAGGGGGTTAGTCTCGCGCTCCCGCTCCGCCGCCTCCTTCTGCGCCACCACTTCCTCACAGAAGTGGGCGAAGGCCGACCACACCCCCTCATTATCCAGCATAGCTTCAACTATGCTGGGCAATGAGAGGTCATGTCCGACCTCCGCAACAGGGCGTCACTAGACCAACTAGACTCTAGTGGTTTAAGTACCGGGCCGTGATCTCGGGGTCCTGGGTTCGATTCCCGGGTCGAGCGAAAAGTATGTTTCGAATTTTTCGAACATAGCTCGGGTTTGTGATCACCAATCCGCATTTGGCAAGCGTGGTGATTAAGCCTAATCCCATCATAGTAGCGATGACTTGATTCCTATGATGGAGGCCTTTGCCCTGCAGTGGGATAGTTTATAGGCTGATACTTTACTTTTTTTGGCATGCTCAAAGAAAATCGCCAAATATTGATTATTTTTTGTTTTTGGGATTTAAACTAGAGATTGGGGCTACCGACCTTTTAAAAAGGAATACGCTCTTTTCTTGAAGGTTCGTAGGTCATATTGGTCCGGAAATACCGCAGGTGATAATTCATTCCATAGTTTTGTCGTACGAGGTAAAAAGTTTCTTGAGGAACGTGCAGTTGAAGACTTCCAGACGCCGTGTGGTTCCCGGCAGAGTAGAATAGGCCACCCTCACTCTTATCGATGTGTCGTAAAAGGCGACTAAGGTAAAGCTACTGGCATGATCATCAGCACCCAGAGAAGGAAAACTCTGCATTTATATCAAAACCCTCGCCAACCCGTCTGCCAAGCGTGGTGAGTATGGCAATTACCCCTCGTGTGATTGAAGGAGGCCCGTGCCCCAGCAGTGCGGACTTAAATGGGCTGATGATGATGATGAACCATCTAGATGGTATCAATGGAACGTGGCGAAATAAAGCGGCAGGAATCAGTCCGAACAATTCCTCAAAGCATTCCCATAGAATAAGCGGTATTATGCTCTCAAGTTACTTTAATTCTACAAACCTAAAAAAAATAGAGTTATCAAATTGTAACCCAACTACGCAAGAATGAATGTCCACTGAAAAGTCCAAAACAAGTTTTCAATA
This sequence comes from Marasmia exigua, assembly GCA_019059595.1. Classification (NCBI taxonomy): domain Eukaryota; kingdom Metazoa; phylum Arthropoda; class Insecta; order Lepidoptera; family Crambidae; genus Marasmia; species Marasmia exigua. Next base: position 18,909,239 of record CM032473.1, read on the forward strand.
TTAATAAGTAAAAAAAAATCTTACACTAAACTAATAATAATATCCTTCAACGGATTTCGGCTACGGCGGCCAATCTCAGCGATCAGCCGCAGAATATATTATAGTGCTCAAGTGTGTGCGCAAACATAAGTGCAGTCTCTATTCTCTTACCCTCGTATTTCGATGGAACACCAACGTGACACGACCCGAGAGGGCTCGGGCACAGGACCAAGGGCTTAACGTGCTTTCCGAGGCATGGGGGTAAAAAACCTCCAACTTCCAGACTCTAGGCTGACACACTAAGAATTTCTCACCTAAAACTAGGGCACAGGACCGATCTGTGTAGAGAACATTGGGGGAGTTCAGGAGTGGGCGTCTATTAGTATACCTAGTATTAAGTTTTCTTACTATACTTTGAGTGCAATAAAAGTATATTCATTCATTCATTCATTAATTAATTCATTCATTCATTCATTCATTAATTCATTCATTCATTCATTCATTCATTAATTCATTCATTCATTCATTCATTATTAGCTGAAATGATGATCACGATGATGACACCACATCATATAAAAACTGGAATAACAAAATTTTAAAAATCCGTCAACTACCCACTAGCTAATTATTCAATGTCTAAATTAGGAATAAAAGCAATTATTTCCTTCCTAATTTGCCTCCGCCTCTAATTTTCAGTAATTAATGTAACAGCCTTAATTAGTCAATAAAAATGGGACGCCATTTTTATTTCAACACAGCATTACCAACTTTAAAAGCAAAACACGTTCCAAACATCTCCCGGCTCACGCCAAAGTTACAAACCGGGAAAAAAGCAAACTTATTTGTTATTTTTCTAAATGAACATTAACAAAACTTGTGGAAGCCCGGGGAAGTTGAAAGCGGCCGCAGGTACTTACGGTTCCTTTACGTCAGCCGGCTGACTCATTACCACCACCGTATTTGTAGCGAAAGAGTTTCGGCACTTTAAAAAGTTTTTGTTACCTTCGTCTGCGGATTTTTTCTAAGGTCGGTCGCACAATGGCTGGCTGAAGCGGAGCTAGAATGGAACAAAAGCGTATCGAGTGCAGAATCAGTGGAACAATAGCGTACCACGTGCGTGACCAGTGAAACAATAGCGGATTTAAATAAATAGATAATAATATCCTTCAACCGATTACGGTTACGGTGGCCAATCTCAACGATCAGCCACGTACGCAGGATATATTATAATGCTCAAGTGTGTGCGCAAACACAAGTGCACTCTCTATTCCCTCACCCTCATATTCCGATGGGACACCAGGGTGACACGACCGGAGAGGGATCGGGCGCAGGACCAACGGGTTAACGTGCTTTCCGAGGCACGGGGGTACAAGACCGCCAACTTCCAGACTCCGGGCTGACACTAAGAATTTCTTACCGAAAACTTAGGTACAAATTTTTGGCCTGACCCGGGACCTCATGAGCAGCCGTCGCTTTAAAGTGCGGCCCACTAACCACTACGCCACCAAGGCAGTCATAAAATAAATAGATACTCTTTATTGAACGGCATCCAAAACTTAAAGGCAAGTTACTTAGAAAACCGGCGTGAAGCAGCACTGTGCTGCGTTTCGCTGCGTACGTGAGGGTACCGAAGGTCCAATCAAGGGGAAAGTGGGGTATGAAGTTTTGCAGCGCACTTGTGACTGGTGTCCCGGGTGTCTATAGGCGGCGAAAATCGCTTACCATCAGGCGATCCGACTGCTCGTCTGCCACCTATCACGTAAAATAAAACAATTCAGTACAGTTATACAGTTTAGCCAGTCCTATCGCTGCGAACGTCTTCCATACAACCTTTAAGTTAAGAACATTAAATAGAACTAAATGTAGAACCAGTGTGTGACCAGTTGGGACAATAGCGCATAAAGTGCGGAACCAATGCTTAACCAATGAAACAATAGCGGACCCAATGCAGAAGAAGTAATATTGAGATGAGACAGGATTAAGACTTTGTAGCCCGTACGTAAAGTACTTGGTAAGCGTCTCCCAAGATTCAGTCCGTATGCCGAGGCCATATAAAGGGCCATGGGCTGATAGTGGAAATAGTCTGGCTGTCTCTCATGCCAAACTATGCCGAGAAGTATTTCATCTCAGTTTACCTACATATAAAAAAAATACGCATACTATTGTATAATACATTTTATTTATAGTGATATTGGCTCTCTTCAGCCTGATGATAAGCAAAAGAAGAGCTCACGTTGATATAACAACGGCCGCGATGTCAAGGCATCACCTCCGTTTGGACTGCCAAACTGGCCCGCGAGATGCGTCTTTGTGATTCGTTTGAATAATAATATTAAGTAACAATGAGATAAAATCTCTATGCATTCATTTGTCGACTTGCCCAGTGCCGCTTTTAGTAGTGACAATGCCTAAAACGCCAATGGTCGTGCGTTCGATTCCGACTCTGGACAAACATTCGCTCATTGCTTCGGTGTAACAAGTAATTTTATTGTTAATTAGACAAATATTTTTTATAATTTTAATTGTTTATGCTTTCCGTAGCCACGATAATATAGAGGGACTACCTATTCATAAGTCAGCACCAACACATGTTATGTACTAGACAATTTGACAATTTGTATCTTTTAGCTTTTACGAAGGCTGCTCCGAAAGTTTTTAGCTGAATAAAAAGTACTAGGTATTTTGGAAAAGTTATTTTATAATTTTTCAAAATATTCCCTACCAGCATCAATAACACTTCTTCATTCTTCAAAACATTTTAAAAATGCATCTTGCGGAAGGTTGCAAAAATGCGCTTTGAACGCGTCCACAGCTTTATCTGAGTTCTTAAAAGAGCGCCCACGAATCATTTTTTTCACTGTTGGGAAAAAAAAAATGTTTGAAGCCAGGTCAGGACTGTACGGAGCATGAGACACCGGATGAACACCAGAATCGTTCAAAAAATCAAGTGTTCTGGCGTCCGTGTGTGCAGGCGCGTTATTCTGATGAAAAAAAATCCACTCGGTCGGTCCTCGCCAAGTAGTTCAAAGGCCTGTGGCAGACAGACTTCGGTATACCACAGACTAGTTACTGTCTTCTGATTAGAAGATCAACAAACAACAACAAACAATAACAGCAACAACAGCTACCTACGGGGCCACTGCGACGGAAGAAAACAGCGATCATCTTTTTGTTGACGTTTCGGCCGCGGACAACTTTTGTAGGCAAATTGTCATCTTCAAAGCCGACTGTTGTTTCATAAGCGGATCGGCGAATATAGCCACGATTCGTCAGTTGTGACGATATAGGACACAGCTTGTGAACTGCCTCCGTCAAATTTTTCCATCATAAATTGACACTAATCAACGCGACGGGTTTTTTGCTCGTCGGTGAGTAAATGCGGTATCCAGCGAGAAGCAACCTTCCTAACTTTAAGATGGTATAGGATGGATGTATAATATTTCTTTGTTCTTTTATTAACCACTCCACTCTTATGACGTTTTCGTGAGTTACTGCTGTAATCGGTCTTCCTGGTCGAGGCTCATCTTTGACACTCTCTCTCTCTACCCCGTTTAAATTCACGATACCAGCACGTGACGGTGGCTAGCGAAGGAGCAATTTCTCTAAATGCCAGCTTTAAATGCTTGCATCTTTTATGAAATTCGTGAAACGTTATCTCTCTTTTAAAATCAAAATAGATCATGCCACAAAATAACTCGCGCGTCACCATTGCAGATTGCGAACTATCGACTGACACCTTCACGAAAAAAATCATAAAAAATTATTAGTTGCAGGTAGTTTACCAATTTACCTACGCGAGTTTATACATAAATTACCCTCACATTGACATAAAATTTATTTTTATTATATGCATAGTTTGAGTTCAGCTAAAAATTTATAGAACGGTCCTCGTAGGCCGTGCGCTGCGTTAAGCGGGTGCACGTCGCGGACATCAGTGTGGGCATCCGGTGCGGGCATCCGTCACGGGCATCTGCGCCATGCTCCGTCGCGGACAAACAGCGCGTCGCAGATATCCGCAACGACCTCCCTCTAACGCAGCGCCGCCAGTCGCCCGCGCCGCATGCGATGGAAGAACCGCTTTACGCAGCGCTGCTCTGTGGAGATGACATGAAACAGCACGTCCGGCGGATGCCC